>CM035131.1:16480187-17680187 GCA_020205605.1 Panax ginseng | reverse complement strand
CTCAAAATACTCACAGAATAAACTCGATAATATAGAGAGAAAACTTGATTTACGGTGTGATTTTCAATTCTAACCTAAGCACCTATTTATAGGAAAATGCTTAGAACACCAAGTAGAAAATTTAATAAAATAATATTATTATTATTTCTACAACTTTCTCGCATCATTTAAGCATCTGAATTTCAACTATTAAAACACATGCAAGACCCACACTCAAATCACCAAAAGTTTTTCATATTAAAAATATTTTAAACTTTCAAAAATTAATTATTTGAACTTGAACTTCAATAATTCATAATAAATAGCCCTTTTATCGGAAAATTCAAATCTACACGTGTTTTTTATAGGAAATTCAATTCTCTACAACTTTGCGAAGAAAGTTTTCCAAATTCCAAACAAAAATTGGCCATAGAAATCCACAAGCGAGGCGATTTTACAGTATAAATCAAATTTAGGTTAATAATTGTGTCCACCAACACACAAAATATGTGTTAAACATTTAATACCACAAAATACTCTTCCTCCTCATATACTCATATATCCCACATTCATTATAAAAATATCATAGTTAATATATTATTAAAATAATATATTTAAATGAATTATTTTATCGAAAAAAGATAAAATATTAATTTTCAACAATTGTCACATTAAAAATTTTCTCCATCTATATCCACATAAAATCAATATTTTCTTCATCATATAAATCAATAATTAATTATTCACAAATAATATTACGAGAATCACGATCTTGGTGACGGTAGTTCCGGGAAAGGGGGCTTTCGATAAGGATTTCTCACTTCTTGGTAGCCTTGATTAGGTGACCAAACCTCTCCTTGAAAGCGAACTTTTTCTAGACATTGCCAATAATGTTATCTAATAATATTATTCGGATAATATGAATTATTGCTCGATAATGAAAAATATTGTGTAATGATAATTTATTGAAACAACGATAATATAAAATATCAATGCGACAATTATTGAATCAATAAAATAAAATCTTGAGCGATAATTCTTTGTAACAATTATTGAGTAGTGCCTTACTTACGTAAAAATCAATAATTGGTGCAATCTGAGTGTCTTCTTGTGTTGAACAATGACGTATTAGTGTTTTTAACCATAAGGGTATTCAATAGTATTAATGGTATGAAATAACTTCGATTATTTATTAAAACAACTTATATTTGTCGTTTTCTTCATCGATAAACTTTTTATTATGGGGCCCACAAAAGCTATGCTGCGTCGTCACGAATATTCCCAAAGCGATCTGAATATTCCACGACCAAACGAATATTCCCAAACAACAATGAATATTTTATAACCACTTGCTTATTGAAATATTTGCGTATTTTACCCATAACTATCCACATTAATCAAATCAACCCTTCTTATTTCAAAATAATAAATAGAGGAAAATAAATTTCATTTATTAATAATTTGGGGTCTTACAGCCATCATAACAATAAATTCCAAAATCGCGACAATTCAGGCCACCAGAAGTGGCAAGTGTCTGAGTCGGGTAAAAATAAAGAAAGTGCAGCACAGATAAAGAACAAACCAGATGTTTGTTTTAGGTGTGGGATGAAAGTAGCATTGGCGCGTGCATTACGACGCAGAGGCATCTGTTTAATTTATTCCGTGAGTCTCAAAAGAACAAAAGTAATGGAGGCAGAAACAAACTTTGTTAATCATCAATTGAATATTGTTGATGTTCCACCAATGACCAACAATGAGGAAAAGGTTGTTTATATTACTGAACTTTCTAAAAGTATCTTTTGGGATATCATTTAATTTTTTTTGTTTTAATTAAACACCCTGCATGTAAGACCCCAAACTTATTATTAATGAAATTTAATTTCCTCTAATTATTATTTTGAAATAGTAAGGGTTGATTTGATTAATGTGGATAGTTATGGGTAAAATACACAAATATTTCAAAATAAGAAATGGTTATAAAGTATTCATTATTGTCGAGGAATATTCGTTTCAGTCGTGGGAATATTTGTACCGCTTCTGAATATTCGACGATTTACCAGCAAATGCCATGTGTGGGCCCCATAACGGAAAGCGATCGGAGGAAGAAAACGAATAAATATAAGTTGTTTAAAAATAACTACAGAAGTTGTTACCAAGTAATATCTGTTAAAATACTCTAAGTGTTAAAACACAAGAAGATTACCAGATTGCACCAATTATTGATTTTACGTAAGAAGGCACTACTCAATAATGGTTACAGAATTATGCTCAAGATTTTATTTTATTAATTTAATAATTGTCATGCGTTGATATTTTATATCATTGTTGTTTCAATAATTGTCATTACACAAGATTTTCATTATCGAATCAATAATTCATATTATCCTAATAATATTATTAGATGACATTATTGGCAATGTCTAGAAAGTTCTGCTAGGGAGAGGTTCGGTCACCTAATCAAGGCCAAGAAGTGAGAAATTTTATCGAAAGCCCTCTTTCCTGAACCTACCGTCACAAGATTGTAATTCTCGTAATATTATTCGTGAATAATTAATTATTGATTTATATGATGAGGAAAATATTGATTTTATGTGGATATAGATGGAAAAAATTTTTAATGTGACAATTGTTGAAAATTGAAATTTTATCTTTTTCTCGATAAAATAATTCATTTAAATATATTATTATATTTTAATAATATAATAATGATGATATTTTTACAATGAATGTGGGATATATGAGTATACGAGGAGAAATAGTATTTTTGTTGCAATAAATGTTTAAAACATGTTAAACATGCTCAAGGACCCCATTTCTCGACTAAAATTTGATTATAGCTTTTAAAATCACCCGTTTGTGGATTTCGGTAAATTTTTGTTTAGAATTTGGAAAAACTTTCTTCTACAAAGTTGTAGAGAATTGAATTTCCTATTAAACCTCGCGAGATTTGAATTTTCTGACAAAAGGACTATTTATTGTGAATTATCAAAGTTCAAGTTCAAATAATTGATTTTTGGAAGTTTAAATTATTTTAAATTAGAAAAACATTTTTTGAATGTTTGGGGACATCATTAACATGTGGTTGGTGGCTGAAATCAGATGGTCAAGAGGTGCGTAGGAAATTTTGATATATATATTAATATTATATTAAATTTTCTGCTTTGGTGTTCTAAGCATTTTCCTATAAATAGGTGCTTAGGTTAGAATTGAAAATCACACCAAAATCAAGTTTTCTCTCTATATTATCGAGCGTATTCTTGTGAGTATTTTGAGTATATTTTGAGTATTGCTATACTATGCAAGTTCAAGTCATAAATTTATATCCTGTTTCAGCCTAAGTAAGCACCGATCTTTCGAGGTAAGAGATATTATTTTTTTAATGATATTATTTATTCTAATATCATTATTCAAGTATTGATCTCTAACTTTTAATCAAATTTGAAACTTTTAGTGTTCTGGGGTTACTATTCACGATACTACGACACTATTCACGATATACCAGATTATTCACGAATATTTAAGACTATTCATCTAAAAATGAAAATTTTCCTTTTCGTCCTAAAATATCTATCAGGATACTAGCTTTGATTGTATCCATATTTTGATCATTCTTGAATTTTACACCACTATGATTATTTTTGAGGTATTTTTGGACATGGATAAAACAAAGTACGAATCCTTAATCCTTAATCCTCATCATTTTGTTTCACCGGATTCGCTTTTTTTTAAAATATTTTTCATCATCCTCAACAGAAATGATGATATTATTGAATATCTTTGGCCCAGTAGTGCAAAGATGAATGATTTTTGATGAATATCTTTGGCCCGTAGAAAAAAGATGAATAGTGTTTAGATGAACATGATCAATCGATGAATATCTTTGCCTCAGTAAAAAGATGAATATTTGATTCCAGATATTTATTGATTGATGTTACAGGATAAAAGATAGACGATGAACTTTTAAATTCATACATAGAAGATAGTAGTTTGCATTCTCTACTTAACTCTTCTAATGAATTATTATTTCATTGCGAATGTTGATTTAAAACTTGTTGTCTATTGTATTCTATTAGATTTTTCCTCGTTGAAGACTAACGATAATTTGTTGTATATTATCTTAGTCATAATATTCTTTTACCGGGCTAGTTGAGCTCACCTTTTCCTTTTTGTTCCATTTTTCTTCTCGTGAGGCGAGAATATAAATGAGTACGAGCTCGGGGTATGGAATGAAGGTTCTAGAGAGTTGTTTAGTAGTCCTCACCATTTTGTAAAATAATGTATCAATAAATGTGATGAGGATTTATTTGAGTATAGATATTGTCTGAAGATAATATTTGTATTCAAACTCACAGTTTTACTGTTATAATAATAAAGTTGTAGTTGTTTCTGTACCATGTATTGACAACTCAGAATGGGTGATGTATACCTATTTTGGGGGCGTCACACTGCATGTATAATATTATTTGTTTTCATTCTATACGTGGTATGTGTTTCTCATGAATAAAATTATAAATGATATGTAATTTTTCTTATTTATGTTTTTATATGTGTCAGACCATCTTTAATGGATATGGAGGATATATGTTTAGCAAATAGTGAAACAACTCATACAATCCTTCAAAGTGAGAAATATTTTTCACAACTGATCAAAGCTAAGGGAAACGTAGGAACTATATCTGGCACATCAAATTTAATTGAGGGATTTGAAAAAGCTAGTTTCATGCTACCAAATGAGACAAGTTTTTATCAAAAAAGCTCTATATTTTAGTAAATCAAGAAGAAATTTGCTTAGTTTTAAATATATTCGACTAAATGGTTTTCACATTGAAACAACCAATTAAAATGATAATGAATATCTTCTCATCACTTCTACTATTTCTGGGAAAAAAATATCTTAGAAAAACTTTATTCAATTTCTTCTGGATTATATACTATGAAAATTAGAGCAATTGAGTCTCATACTGTTATGATTCCAAAAATCATAGATCCCAAATCCTTTATGCTTTGGCATAAAACCCTCGATCATCCAAGCACTTCTATGATGCGTCGTATTATTGAAAATTCTACTGGTCATCCTCTCAAAAATAAAAAGGTTTTTCCTAGTAGTGAATTTCCTCGTGCTGCGTGTTCTCGAGAAAAATTAATTGTTCGACCATCATCAGTAAAAGTTTATAAAGAAGCCCCAAAATTCCTAGAGGGAATTCAAGGAGACATTTGTTGACCCATTCACTCATTGTCTGGCCCATTTCAATATTTCATGGTTTTAATAGATGTTTCAACTAGATGGTCTCATGTTTGTATTCCCTCTTCTCGAAATTTTTCCTTCTCAAAATTTCTTGCTCAAATAATCAAGTTACGAGCTCAGTTCTCGGATCATCCAATCAAGTCAATTCGACTTGATAACGCAACTGAATTTTCATCAATGACTTTTAATGATTTTTGTATGACTATTGGAATCTCCATTGAGCATTATGTTCCTCATATACATACACAAAATGGTTTAGCTAAATCTTTAATAAAAAAGACTTCAACTAATTGCACGTCCATTAATGTTAAGGGCTAACTTACCTATCTCAGTTTGGGGTCATGCAATTATTTATGTTGTAGCCATCATTCGAGTAAGACCAACGGCTCTTTATAAATTTTTTCCTCTATAGTTAGTTTTTGGACAGGTACCCAATATATCACACTTTCGAGTTTTTAGAAGTGCAGTATATGTTCCAATTGCACCTCCACAAAGAACTAAAATGGGAGCCCAACGAAGAATAGGTATTTATGTTGGTTTTGATTCTCCTTCTATTATCAGATATCTTGAGCCTTTAATTGGAGACGTTTTTACTGCACGCTATGTAGATTGTCATTTTGATGAATTTGTATTTCCACGAGCATTCACAACAGTTTCCCCAATAGACTCTCTATCCCCACATTTAAAGAATATATCAATAAATCCAATCCAACAGCTTTTTATCCTTATATAATTCTCTATTTTAATCCCTATATATGATTTGACTCTCAAGATGAGGGAATCAAAAGAGTTTCCTATTTATGTAAAATGACATTTCACACCCTCTATTTATTGCAATTTTATGTTGGTTAAAGGATCTTATCTCACTTAATTGCTTTGATTTGGGTATGCCTATCAAATTTACTCATTTTTATTTTTAAACAAAGGATTTAAAGAAGAAGAGAACTATAAAAAAATTAAAATCACCAAATTTTAATTTTGATCATTTTTATAAAAATATTACTAATAATTATAAATTTTATTATTTTATAATTAAAATAAAGTTCTCATAAACACATAATGATCGTTGCACATTTTGATTTCTAGCAATATCTATTTTTAAATTAAACAATTGCAATTTTTAAATTCAAACAACAATTACTTTTAAATAAAAAATAGTTACAACGTTCAAAACATGATTTGACTGTTGGAACTTTCAAATTTTAATTTTTAATTTTTAATTTTTAATTTTAAATTTCAAAATTTAAAATTTAAGGAATAAATATAAAGAACCTGTTGGGTACATAGTGAAAAAATTGAATCCCTATCCTACAGAATGACCCAATTGCACTGCAGAGTAAGGATAAAGATAAAGAAACTGTTGTGAATGCTCTTAGGAGGAGGGAAAGTTTTAAATAAAAAACCATCTGAAATATCACGGAATGCATCAAAATTAAATTCACTTGATCCTCGTACAGGACAATATGAAATTGAAGTTCAAAGAATTATTTATTTACAAAATATTGCAAATCAAATGCCAGATGCATTTAATGATGCCAGAAAAATGATAAAGTCATATACACCTGCAGTGAATACTCCAGCAAGGATAGAAATACCTATTGAAAAATCAATTCCTGAGAATTGACAAATAAGGTAATAGAATAATCTAAACCACGCCAGAAGCGTGGAAGACCGGTTGGTGCAAAAGACACTGTACCACGAAAATTAAAAGCAAATAAGAGAATCCCAGAAGGAATATCCGCTCCAGAAATAGCACTTATTCCAAGAGTGGGAATAACCCCAGAAGAGGTACAAAATCTCAATGAAGGGATAAGAGATGAACACCAAGAGATCTCAATAAATTATGTACATGATGAGAAAATATGGGATCGAAGCAAAGTCATGATTGATGATATATTTGCTTTCTCTATAGCATCAGATATTACTTTGATTCTTGACACGGATCCTAAACCACAAAACGTGGAAGAATGTAGGAAAAGAAAAGATTGGCCAAAATGAAAAGATGTTATTCAAACTAAGCTACAATCTCTATTGAAAAGAGAAGTATTTGGACCAGTAGTCCAAACACCGCTGGGTGTAATCCCGGTTGGAAACAAATGGGTATTTGTACAAAAGCGAAATAAGAAAAATGAAATTGTGAGATACAAAGCCCGACTTATAGCTCAAGGGTTTTCAAAAAAACCTGGTACTGATTATCAGGCTACATATTCTCCAGTAATGGATGGAGTCACTTTTCGCTTTCTGATAGGTATGGCAACCATGGAAGGTTTGGAAACACGTCTGATGGATGTTGTAACAGCATACCTATATGGCTCACTTGATAGTGAGATTTACATGAGAATCCCTGAAGGATTGAAAATGGCTGAATCACAAAGGCCCCGTCACATATATTCAATCAAATTACAACGTCGTTGTATGGGTTGAAACAGTCTGGTCGTATGTGATATAATCGACTTAGTGATTATTTAATAAAATATAGATATATAAATAATCAAGTATGTCCATGTGTTTTTATTAAGAAATCACAAGGTGGATTTTTCATCATTGCTGTATATGTGGATGATTTAAATCTTGTAGGTACTCCTGAAGAACTCACAAGAACAGCTACTTATTTAAAAGATGAATTTGAAATAAAAGATCTTGAAAAGATAAAATTATGTTTGGGAATACAAGTGGAGCATTTAGCATCTGGAATTTTTGTTCATCAATCCACATATGCTGAAAAAATTCTCAGTCATTTTCATATGGATAAAACTCATCCTTTGACTACCCCGATGGTTGTTCGATCTTTAGAAGTTGATAAAGATCCATTTCGACATCTAGAAAATGGGGAAGAATTTCTTGGACCTGAATTCCATACCTAAGTGCAATAGGTGCTCTTATGTATCTTTCAAACTGTACACGACTTGATATTACTTTTGTTGTCAACTTGTTAGCAATATACAGTTCTTCTCTGACTAAGAGACATTGGGGGGGGGGGGATCAAACACATTTTGAGATACCTCCATGGAAGTATAGATCTTGGGTTACTTTATCCAAGAGATTCAACGTCGCGCTTGGTTGGATATGCCGATGCAGGATACTTATCAGATCCACACAATGGAAGATCACAAACAGGTTATGTATTTACATATTGTAACACAGCTATATCCTGGAAATCCATAAAGCAAACCATGACAGCTACATCTTCAAATCACTCAGAGATTCTCGCTATACATGAAGCAAGCAGAGAGTGTGTTTGGTTGAGATCAATTATTCAGCATATTCAGAAATCATACGGATTACCATCAATTAAAGACATTCCAACAATTCTGTATGAGGATAACGCTGCATGCATTACTCAACTTAAAGGAGGGTACATCAAGGGAGATAGAACAAAACACATTTCACCTAAATTCTTCTTCACACATGAGCTACAAAAGAAGGGTGATATAGATGTGCATCAAATTCGATCTTGTGATAATCTAGCCGACTTATTCACAAAGTCGCTACCAAATGCAACGTTTGTAAAACTTCAGAAAAAGATCGAAATGTGTCGACTGAAAGACTTATGACAACATTTCATCAAGGAGTAATGAATTCCTTTTGAGGGAAGACATGTCTTTTTTTCCTTAGTCACTGCTTTTATCCCAAAGGTTTTTTTCTGACAAGGTTTTAACGAGGCAGTCAATTAAAAGATATTTAGGTAAAAGATATGTACTCTTTTTCCCTTCGTTAAGTTTTTCCTACTGGGTTTTCTTAACAAGGTTTTTAATAAGACATAATCTCTTATCGTAGGAAATCAGGGGAAGTGTTGTAATGTGATTACCTCCTCAGGAGGGAATCTCTCGTGCTCTCCCTCCCCTTTCCTTTCTTCTCTTCTCCCGTGAACCATTCCTTCCTCTGTCAGCTTTTCCTATAAAAGGCAATGATACTGAAGGAAAATATAGAACTTCTCTTAATTGTTTCTCTCTCTTTATCTCTTACTTATTCTCTCCAAATATATGGGATAATAAGAGTATATTTCTACACTTTGCTAAAGTTTTTTAAAAGATATTTAGGTAAAAGATATGTACTCTTTTTTCCTTCGTTAAGTTTTTAATTTCCTACTGGCTTTTCTTAACAAGGTTTATAATGAGACATAATCTCCTATCGTAGAAAATCAGGAGAAGTGTTGTAATGTGATTACCTTCTCATGAGGGAATCTCTCGTGCTCTCCCTCCTCTTTTTCTTTCTTCTCTTCTCCCGTGAACCATTCCTTCCTCTGTCAGCTTTGTCTATAAAAGACAATGATACTGAAGAAAAATATAGAACTTCTCTTAATTGTTTCTCTCTCTTTATCTCTTACTTATTCTCTCCAAATATATAAGATAATAAGAATATATTTTTATACTTTGTTAAAATTTTATAACATTTATTTAAATCTTAGGGAGTTATCTCTTATAGAAGTGGGGATGGGAGTAAATCAATAAATATACTAAATAATTCAGACATTAGGCATATCTTAAGGTCATGTACTTGTGTCATCTAAGCTCGTGCATACATATACACACATACATAATAACACTGCTTTGGAAGCACAATGATTTTACAAAAACAAAAACAAAAGAAGCCTCAACTTTCAAATGAGAATTTCTTATTAAGATGAAGAGATTTTAATTTTATAGTATTCTTCTTATTACACTTTCGACTTAGACACTCAAAAATAAGATTTCCAAGAACCCAAAAAGTTTAAAATAGACTGAAGAAAAAATCAAAGCAAATTTCTTCCATGTGGAGTAAATAAATAGTTTGACAAATTATATAGACCATAACCCCAATGCTTGCCTCTGTCGGCCGTAAATCCGGATATTCTGAGTTCGAATATCACTGAAAGTAGTACAGAGTCACGGATCGTAGGTTTTGACCAGTTTCGAAAGTCTTGTTCGAAGAAGAGATACATAGTTTGATCGCAAAGTCGGTAAACTCCACTTTATCAAAAAAAAAAAAGTATCTAGACCATCTTTTAGATTTATAGTATTCTTTTTCACAAGTTACAACACAATGAATTGGGATTAAATTGCAAAATTGTATTTGAGGGTCATACAATTTCATTCATTCATTCAGTTTTTATAATCGTCAAATTTCACCCTCAAATACCTAATTAATTTCTATAAAAAGATCATACACGTACATCTCTAATTTAGAATATAAAAATTAATCACACCCTCGATTTTACAATATTCTAATCTTGAACCAGAGTATTTGGTTGTTCTTATCCAAATGCCTGCCTTGCACAAAAGGAAAGAAAGAAGTTCCTCTTTATAGAATGGAGTGTGTGTGACCACAAGTTTTCTTTTTGACCTTTTTTTATTATGATCATGATTAATAATGGAATAATGGAGCAGCGCAGGTGCAAGAACCCGTACATCTTCTTTATTTATAATTTCCTTACCCTTTGTTTTTTTTTTTCCTTGTTGTCTTCTTTCTAATTTTCCCCCTCTTCCCCCCCCTACCTACCCCCTACCCCCTACCCCTACCCCTACCATTCTTGACCATAACAAATTTGGGGTAAAAATTATAATTTTTTAATTAATCTTTTACTTAACTTTAAATTAAATTTGTTTAACGTCATAGTCGAAATTTTACGATATTATAATATAATATTTTGAGTGAAGTAAGATCAAATAATCAATGCATCCACTAGCTTTTACTAAGTTAAACTAAGCATCAATTCAGATATATTTAAGGTGACATATATATTAGTTGAACAAATTATTTAAGATCATGCATGCGTTAAATCTATATATCTATCTATCCAATAAAATTCTTATTAATGAAATATTAGAGACTATAACGTAAGTTATTGATTTTAGACTACTGTGACGGCCTACATATTAATTAATTGATTTGTGACAACTAAATTATTTCATATATATATATATATATATATATATATATATATATATATATATATATATATATGCTTGTATAAATGACAATATATATAGTAGTCATCCTTATGGCAGTAACATAAGATATTGAGTTCTTCTCGAATCCAGACATTCGAATTTGTTATGTTTATTTTACATATCAGTGATCTTGGGCATCTGATCTGATTAGGTATCAGTGACAGTGGAATATATAAAATACATATAACTTAGAAATTAAGAGACTTGTAACAATTTGTGAGCATTAATTAAGCTAAATTTAAAAACACCAAAAATACCAGGCAGGATGCTATCAATTACTCCATCCATGTAGGCAGTAATATATAGACTTGAATTGGCACCCGAATTAAGGTCCTTGAGTACTTGTGAGAAAAATGTTTTAATAAAAACCCAATTAAGTTTATATAATTAAGACTATATATATATATATATATGTGTGTGTGTGTGTGTTTTTATAGTACTATATGATATAATAGGACACTGCACTGCTTCAAAAAATATCTATAACTATAATTTAAATTGTTGAGTTTTATTATGTTTCAGAAAGTATAGACAAATGAAAGATGAAACACAGACAAACACACACACACGCATTACATATACATACATACATACATATATATATATATATATATATATATATATATATGTTCTTGAAAAAGAAGTATTATAATCCTTCTCACTTTCTCTCTCTTTCAGTCTGATTTCTTGCAACATCAACGAATCAACTTGAACCTTATTAGATACTCCTGTCCTATAAACCTATTAAGTGGGTTTAATGTGTCAGCAGAGGTGACATGCACGTACGTTAGTGTAAGTAAAAGATTGTTTATGCGCGCATCACTTGATAAAGAGAAATGAATGAATTATGCTTGAGTTTTTTTTTTCTTTTCTATTTTTTCTAATTTAAGGTTCGATTATATCTGAATTTTGAATAAGTTAAATAATATATATATATATATATATATATATATATATATATATATAAAAAGGCTAATTAAAGATTTTATATTAAAATGTAGTACTTCTAACTTCTAAATGCATGTCACTTTCTTCAACATTAAAGAAGAACTGATTTGTGCTTTTTCATAATTTCAAAGTTTTCATGCATGAGATCTCATGTGTTATTGAACCCTTCTACCTCTTTTTTCATATGCAGCCAAGGAGATTTGCATATATACTTATGAATACAGAATAAAATGTGACAGTTAGTTGACCGACATATTTTAATTAATAAAATACATATATAACAAAATTATATAGATTTTAATTATGTGTAACAATTACATTTTATATTACATTTTAAAACATAATTACATCAATAGTGCACTCTTTAAATATTTACACAATTAATGTCTTTAAAATTTTATTTTCATTATTAGTACATAGTTATGCTTCCTTTAATTATGGGATGTGTTTTAATTTGCTGATGACATGGCAATTCAGTTTTTTTTTTTTAAAAATAAAAAATTGAATTCGCGTTTTTTATGGGATTGGGTTCATTTTAAATTTTGTTTTTTTTTTGTTTCACATCTCTTTTTTTTTTGAAAACCCTTATTTGGTGTTTTGGGAACTTTCTTTTCAAACAATCTATCTTATTCTCTCTCTGGGAACCTTCTGTCAAATCGCTTCTATATTTCTGGTTGATTGGTGGTGTCGGCGTTTGGTTTTTACTTCGTCTTTGTCGTATTTTGCTTCAGTTCGTGTTTATTCTTAAGGTTTTCGGTTTGTTCATATTTTTGGTTCTACATTTTTTGATTTCTTCCTCTCTTTTTTTCGTGATGGTCTCTACGAGGAAGAAGCATGGAGGGAGTGGGGGATAAAAAACCTGATAGGAAGAGGAAAAGAGTTTCAGATGATTATTATTTGAAGGTTTCGAAGTTATCTGTAATGGTGAAGGATAGTTCTCCAAAGTCTTCAAAACAGGGGAAGAA
Source organism: Panax ginseng (assembly GCA_020205605.1). NCBI lineage: Eukaryota > Viridiplantae > Streptophyta > Magnoliopsida > Apiales > Araliaceae > Panax > Panax ginseng. The sequence continues at coordinate 17,667,120 of CM035131.1, read as the reverse complement.
GTTATTGTTGAAATCAGATGTTGATGATAAGAATATTGTGAGACATACGAAGAAGAAGGATAAATCTCTGGTGTATATTGATTTCGATTTTGAAGGTTACATCGAAAAAGTTGCCAAAGAAGATGAAGTTGAGGCTCATAAATTTAAAAATTGTTCCTCGTGAAAACATTTGAAGGTTTGTTATTTTTTTTTAAGAATATATATTTTTTATTTGTTTTTGGTTTTTGTGTTTTTGTTTTTTTCTGCATGGTGGTGTTTTGGTGTATATTGTTGTTTATTTTTGTTGTTCAAGAGTATTATTGATGTTGAAGTTGTTGTTTGATAAAATTTTTGTTTCCATTCGAGTGTATTTTTTGAAACATAGTTTATTACATTTTTAAGTTTTGTTCAAATTGTTGTTGATAAATTTTTTTTGTTTCATTCATATTTTAGTGTCTGGTTACAAGAATATTCTCGGTTGGTCCCTAAATTTCATTTACGTGATTATACATGTTTATTATGTTTTGTTAGTAACTTGCTTTAATTGATGTTTGGTTACCTTCATTTATATGTTTGAAACTATTTTTGTAATAGTTGTTAAAATGTTTTATATTTTATTAGAGTTTGTGTTGTTTTAAGGATTGTTCAAATTGTTCTTGTTTAAATCATTGTTTTCATTATATTTGAATCTCGATTTCTTATTAGATTAATTTTTTCTTTACTACATTACATTATTATTTATATATATAGAGTTAAATAATGCGGTAACTAACTTGCTAATTTATTTTTGGTTACCAATATTGTATGTTTGAAAAAATGGTTTATTATCATTGTTGTTTGTATTATTATCTAAATTGTTTAGTATATAATTTGTTATATATTAAAGAGTCTAATTAGTTTGGGTTATGATCATTTGCTGAAATTATTTTGGTTAACATTGATATTGTTCATTTAATAGTTTTTGTTTTAAAGTTTTAAAGTTGTTTTTTATTTTGGTTAATGTGTTTTTAATGTAATTTTTTGCATTTTCAGATTTGGGATCTATTCTACGAGGAGCATAATCGAAACTTTTCAGCAAAAGTTATTTATTGGTGTGATATGGAGGTTCCAAATATTATTAAGAACAAATTGTCTGAGGTACAATTGAATAAGTTTAAGTTGACATGTTTTGGAAAATTTTTAGAGTTTGGGCAGCTGCAGATGTTTTCCCAGATAATTCATCAGGCTTTGATTAGGGAAGTTTATCAAAGGGATGATGGGGAGTTGTGGTTTCTATTTGGTGAGAGAAGGGTAAGGTTTGGATTGCCCGAATTTTGTTTGATTTCTGGTTTGAATTGGCAAGGAGTTGAAGACATTGATAGTTTTAAATACATTGAAAATTTGATGGTGGAGAAGTTTTTTGTGATGAGGTTGTAACCCGTTCTACTCGGGAGGATATATAGGAGCGTTGTTTTTGATGATGATGATGAGGCAGTCAGGATGTCCATTATTTTATTGGTTTTTAATTTCATACTAGCTACTGTTTCTGACAATTATGTTGATAAAGCTTTGTTTAACTTTTTGTCTTATGGGGATATTGAAAGTTATCCATGGGGTAAATTTGCTTTTCAACAAACAAAGAATTCTCTATCCCTTGCGTTAAAGAATTCATATAAGGAAGGATAAGCATGGTGGGGTGATTTACAATTTTTATAGGGATAATTCTTGCAAATCTTACAAACTCAATGGATTACCTTATGTGTTTCAAGTTTTTTGTTTGAAACAATACCTACTTTGAAAGTCAGAGGCTTTTGTGTTGTGATCATGTTGCAGAGTTTAGATTATTTAGATGGAGGGAGATAGGAAAGCCTCCCAAGAATGAAAAATTGAATGATCTTGTTTTTGGATCTGGTCAGGTATGTTGGTTACCATTTGCTTTATATTTGGTTACTTTTATATATTTTTTTGTTTTCTTTTTTTTTTTTAATGTTTTGTTTATGTTTTATATTTAATGTTTTGACATTGTTGTATATTTGTTGCTATTATTATGTTTTGAGTTGATTATTCAGACTCTTGTTCTCTACTGAGGATGAAAAAAGGTTCGATTGGGGTTAGGGGTTTTCATTTTTTTAATGGAAATGATAGTGGAGCAAAATTTTCTGATTTTAAAGTTGAATCATCAAGGAAGGTTAAAGATCTTAGGTTTTCTATTTCTGATGTGGAAAAAGTTATTGATTCACGGGTTAAACCTTTGGAAGGCAAGGTGATGGAGGTGAAAAAAGAAATTGATAATTTGGGTGTTGAATTAAAAGATCAACTGCAAGTGTTTCAAATTCAGATTTGTAGGGATGTAAAGAAGATGTTTAGAAAGTATTTAGGTGGTCAGTCTAGTTTTAGCAAACATAGAAATGATGATGATGATGATGATGATGATGATGATGATGATGATGATGATGATGATGATGATGATGATGATGATGATGGTGATGGTGATGCTGAGTTGGGTGAGAATGTTGATGGTGGTAATGTTAAAGGAAGTCCTATTGGTGGTGTTGTTGGAAAACAGTCTGAAGAAGAGGATGCAAAGGTTGACATTTATTTTTGTTTTTCATTTTTTTTTCATTGTTAATAATTAAATGCTTATTGTTTTCTTTTTTTTTTTACAGATTGAGAGCAATAATGTCAGTTTAAATTCTGAAGGGAAAGAGATTGTTGTTTATACGCCTAGAGGGGCTCACATTCATTTTGAGGATGAAAAGGTTATGCATTTTTTTTAAATGTTATTTTTTTTAACGTGTTATATTTATTAATTGTATTTTTTTTACAGATGAAAAAAAGAGCAATGACATTCCTAGTTTTGATATTTTAAGTCAATCTAGTGGAAAAGAAATTGTTGTTTTTACCCCCATTGAGGTTTGTAATTTTTTTAATTAGCAGTTACCTTCATATGTTGTATTAGTTACTTTGCATAGTGTTTATGTTTATATTGATCAGAAGTTTTTTATTTTTTAATTTGCTATTGTCATTGTTTTTGTGTCTCATGTATATTAAAATATTAAAGGGTTATAAAATTGAAGAATCGAGATGTCGATTCTTGATGAGATGGTGTTATCAACTCGGGATGTACTTGATGTGATGAAGTTGAGAAATCTGCAAAGAAAACCCTTGGCGGGCACTGTTACATGCACAATGCGAAGAAAGAGTCTTGTGTTGAAGAGTCCTTTTACGTCAAAAGTTCGGTTCAAATTGATTCATCTTCTTCTAATGTGGATGTTAGTCAATTACGCATGCGAATGTCGGCATTTCAGAGATATTTGTATGGGTATTCCTTCTAAAGTTGAAGATGGTCTGTTTGAGCGAGCGTGGTTTAAGATTGGATTAAATAACGGAAAAAGTATGTATATTGGAGTTTAATATACTTGCATTATGTTTTTTAATATGTTATAAAATCATTTCTTTTATATTTGTAATATGTTATTGTTTTGAAGGATTGAAAAATTTTCAGGTAACAATGACAAAATTGAGCCTCCATTCAGATTTGGGTCTGTGTCAATTTCCTCAAAAATGTGGTTTTACAAGCTAAAGACCCCTAGGCAGTGGCTAGATGATGATGTGAGTTTTTTTATTACCTTTTGTAAATATGTTTGTTAGTTCTGGTTACCTTATGTAATCATATTGGTTACTATATGTGTATGCATTGGTTCTTGTATGTTACAGTATTATTATTATTTTTCCTTTGTTTATATCTGATTTCTATTCTGTTTTTAATTTTTGTTCAGCACATCAACATATGTTTGTACTACATTCGTAAACTGGCTAGACACTCGAACAAAATTCAACTAAGGGTTACAACAATAGATTGTTGGTTCCATATAAAGTTGTCCAATTTGTATGGGGAATATTGTAATAGAAATTGTGATAAGAATCTGTTGTTGGGCTCTGGTGATATAGCTGAGTATATTCATGGATTTGTTATGGAAGTCAACACACCGTGGGTTACCGTTGATTTTGTCATGTTTCCCGTACATATGTCAGCTCCTGGTCATTGGTTTTTGCTGGTTTTTGATGTGCATCGCAGAGTATTAGTGGTTTATAATTCTCTACAACAGGACAAGAATATAATGCGCACAAATATTATGGATGTATGTGAGCCGTACATTTTTATTCTTCCCATAATTTTGTCTAGTTGCGGGTTTTGGAAGAATAGATATGATATAGATTTCAATAGTGTTCCATATCATGACAAAAGGAGAACACGATATTATTGATCTCGAATTTGCTTTAGGTCTTCCTGAACAAATTGAAGGGTAAGTTTACATTGTTTTTATTTTTCAGTTTTCCATATATCATGAAGTTTGTCTTGATTTGTTTTATATCTTTATTGTTTTTTCAGCGATTGCGGAATGTTTACAATTTCTTTTGCGGAACATTTTCTTCATCAGACGATTTCTGAAATGCCAAAACCATTTCCAATCCTTCAATACCGCAAGAAGCTATGTGTCAACTTGTTCAACCATGCGAGGAACAAACAACTAGGTGGATATGAATCTGATTCAGAATATCCAGGAAGATTCGCTAGTGAAGACTAGTTTGCTTATGCATCATGTTATTTTTATTTTTTTTTGTCTATTCGATACCATTTGATATGGTTATTGGTTGTGGAATATTTTGTAACTATTTTGATAATTGAATGATGTATTAATTTTTACTATTGAAAGTATGAGTATGTTTTGATGGCTCACATTGTTGTTTTTTTTTTTGTATTTATTTATTTATACGATGGGTTGCTAAATTTGCATATTAAGGTAACTATTTGATCTCATTATTGGTATCCAATTTAGTATTAACCATATATTGTTAAAAAACATTTTAAAATTAATAATGTTGGTTCTCATATGATCATCGATGATTTGTGTGTGTGCAAATAGTTGTAATTATGTACAAATTTAAAATTCAATTTGTTTTATTTTTTTAAAGATTCAATTTGTTGCTAGATTTGCATATATAGTTAACATTTTTTCGTTGTTGTTAGTAAATCCAATCGGCCATAACATAAAATTATATCCCATTTACACTTTATATTATGTTTTTTTTTTTATGGTTTAGTTGGTTCACAAACAACATATATTGTTTATAAATAATCGATATTTGTGGTTTACCAAATAGTTATATTTATTTAAAATTTCTCTATTTGGGTTTTCCAAATAGTTATATTTGTAATAGCATATGTTTTTTACATGGTACAAAAGAGGTAGTCAAAATTTCATTTACTGAGTAATTATTTTAGTTTTACGTAGTAACAAAATATACATAAATATGTATATTATATATTATGTTATTTGAAGTTAGAATTAATTGTTTTTAAAGGAAATTAATGAAAATAAACATATTTCAAAACAAAAATCACCCATAATAGAAAATGTTATCACAGTTTACTCTTTATATCACGAGGAGTAATAGCATGTTTTTAACATGGTACAATGAGTAGTCAAAATTGTATTTACAGTAACTATTTTAGTTTTAGTTAGTAACCACAATATATATAAATGTCTTTTATATATTATGTTAGTTGAAGTTAAATTACTTGTTGTTAAAATTAAATTAATGAAAATAAACATATTTAAAAAATGTAAAATCAACCATAACAGAAATTATATAACAATTTTGTCACTTTATATTATGTTTTATTTTTTTATGGTTTAGTTGGTTCACAAACAACATATATTGTTTATAATAAATAGTATTTGTGGTTTAGCAAATAGTTATATTAATTTAAAATTACTCTAACAATGTGTGTAATAACATTTGTTTTTTATATGGTACAGTAGGTAATCAAAATTTCATTTACAGGTAACTATTTTAGTTTTAGTTAGTAACCAAAATATATATAAATAAAATTTGTTATATATTATGTTATTTGAAGTTAGAATTACTTGTTGATAAAAGGAAATTAATGAAAATAAACATATTTCAATATTGTGCAATATAAATTTTGTTTTATTTAATCAATAAAATGATTACAATATGTATGGATATTGAGCAACCTCAGTAAACATCAAGGAGTCTGTTACAATTTTTTTGATGTTGAAGAATACTAGAACGTTTTTGGCCTCAAAATTGGTGGATTATTGCATGTTTTCTTGTTGTGTCCTTTTTCTTGGCATCGTCTGCATTTATTCTGAACTGTATTTTCAGACACATGCTTGTACCTTCCAATCTTTGGTCGTCCAGCCAGTCTTCTTGTATTTGGTGGTTTGACACATATGTTTTTAATCTCATCTGGAACATCCCAATTCTCTTTGTCATCTAACGGCATGATTGAAGTTGAATATGTGTCTACCAAAAAAATTTTGAATAGTATTTTGAGCAAAAATCATAACAAACTCATATTCCTTTTCTTAATAACAATGAAGAAATGTGTGAGCAAGGCATCTCATGGTATTGAAATTTACGGGCATGTGCATGTCTTTTTTTCCATGTCCACGATAAATTGTTTGGTGACATCGTAAAATAAGTAAAAATAACTAGATTCGATGTCTCAACCTACAACAACACAATTTAATAATGTAGTTAGTATATATATAATAGTTATTTTTTTTTTTGAAAAGATGGAATAATTAAAGTCATGTGTACTTTTGGTAACTTTTACAGTTTATATTGGTTACCAAAAATGCATAATGTGGTTTCCTATAAATGTAAATTTTATTTTTTCGAAGATATGCAATATCAATTTAGGAGTTTTATGACTGACCTTAAGTTTCTTTGACTCGATGATATTATCTTGCAATCTTCTCTCAGCTGTTGTGGATAGGTTTGTGAAAGTTGATATTGCTGATTGCTTGTTTGTGAAATACCATCTTTGAACCATACAACGTAGGCATTCAATCATCGACGCAACTGGAAGATCTCTGATTCCCTTAATTGCATGGTTAATAGATTCAGCGGTGTTTGAAGTCATTGTTGAATACCTGCTTACTGTTCCATGGAGCCTCGTGCACTTTTCTAGCTTAACTTCTTCCTCCAGATATGTCCTTATTCGAGTATCAATTGCATCAAGTTCAGCCATATGTATGTTGAATTCTTCTATAGTGTAAGCCCTACAAGCTGCGTTGTATGCTTTTTTTATCTCTCTCTCTTTTCTTTTTTTTTGAATCTGCTTTTTATATTTTTCAAGATATGGTATGTGCATGAACCGTGCATGACATCAGGGAACACAGAGTTAAGTCCCTTGATTATTGCTTCATGTCTGTCTGAAACGATGCATTGTCCTTCTCTAACACCACAAGCATTTCTCAAATTGATGAAAAACCATCTCCATGATAATTCATTTTCACTGTCAACAACTGCAAAAGCAATCGGTATAATGTTCCTGTTTGCATCTTGCATGCTTTTATGAAGCGATATACCCCATAGTAGTTGATTGTATGAATGGTCCATCAACTACAATGATTGGGAAACAATGTTGCCATGCTTCAATGGATGCTCCTATTGCGAAGAAGAGATATTTGAAGCGACCATTTTTTTCCAACTCCAAGGATGTGATGGATCCTGAAATGAATTTTAAAGTAAGGTTAATGTAATTATATGTAATAAATATTGTCTAAATTTGTAGTTAGGATTATCATGTGTATTACTTTTGCTATCTAATTACTTATATTTTAATGTCTTTCATAGTGTTAAGATGGTATCTAAAATGCTATTTAATAGTTTCATTTCATGTAGATATTTCTCTGCTGCAAAAATCAAATTCAGTTTTATTTCATTAAAATATGTAGTAGCCAAACATGTATTTGTAGATAACTAAATTACTTCATTAGAGTAACCAAAATATTTGAAACATTTAATAAACAGTTTACAATTGTTACATGGATTTGTTTTTTGCAACATGTGCAACCAAGAAGGGATCAGAGTGTAGTCGTGTGGATTTCCTCTTACTTTTTCCATTGCTTTTTCCTTTGATCTCCATGCTTTTTGGTAGGAGATGGACACATTATATTCCGTCATCATGTCTTCCACAATGTCGGTTGGTGTGTAAATTTTCTTGAAGTTAGTTAGTTTATGCTTTATGCACTCACTAACCATCTCACTATTTGCTTGTCTGTGATCTCCAAGCAGTATGTTGGACGAACAAGTGTGTACATCATTAAATTCTCTTACCTTGAACATAGTTGTTTTCCGAAACTTTGATGCTCTTAGTTTCCATTTGCCATTTGCAATTTCCATTGTCTATGCATACCGTAACAAAAAAATCTACTACCACTTGTTCTTTCTTCAACCTTGTGTTGTCTGTTCATCTTTTGCCTTATGGAATGTAGCCTTATCTTTGTGAAAGAATTTTTTCTTGTCTTTGTAAGTTTGATGTATTTTGACTTCAAACTTATTCGATCTCTAATGACCTCATCACATTTTCTCTTGATGTTTGCTATGTTACGGTTTACGGCTTTTTCTTTCTTTGTTCAATTACTTCAATTGCCAAATACTCAACATATTGTGATCGATTTGGTTTCTTCTTGCGTTTGCCAATAAACAAACAAATTCGAGAATTCCATTGTGTCAATCTCTCATTGGCGCTTTTCTTCTTGCACTATATATATTCTTCTTCATTTATCACGTTATGTAAGATTGTAGTCCTCTCAATGTCGTATTCAGAATCTATTATTAGTGGATACTTGCCATGTTCATCCGAACTTACCTTGATTTCCATATAGAATCTTAAGGTTGCTTCATTTGTCACCTTGATCGAGGAATGTTGCTTTTAATCAAATTTGATTGACAATTCCGTTGTGTTGTAGTCTAGACTTAATGCAAATACATATCAAGTTATGCATTTCGTGAATGAACAATTTTGAAGGGACTAGTAGTAGGTAACTTCAAATTTTGATATTGGCTCTTTGTCACCCACGTTAGTTGAAGTAAACTACAATTGGAAGCATATCCATGGTTCGAATCTTTGAAAAAGTAACATTCACACAATAATGAAATTAGTGGCCAAATCTTTATATGAATGTTCCCAAAACTTTGTATGCGTAATAAAATAAGATTGTGTAACAAATACGCTTTAGTAACCTATAATAATTTATATTCTTTAATTGGTGACCAAATTAACATTATTCAATGACCCAAATAGCTTTTTTTTAGTATATGCTTTTTATCATTCATTTTTTTTTTCTATTTAAAATCAAATATGTAAATCAAAAATTAAGATGTTTTGAAGGTGAAATATACTAAATATCAACTATTAAATATAGGTAACCAAACATTTTTATATTCATTTGTTGCCAAAAAAATATTTAAATTATGTTAAAATTTTGAATGTGTATCAAATACTATTTTTGTAATCTGAAAAAGGTATATTATTATTTGGATACTAAAGAAACATTTTTCAGTAACCAAAGTGGACGTATTTAGTATCAATTATTATGCATCAAACTGCTTTTAGTTTGTTTATAAAAACATCACAATTTATAATGTCCTGAAGATGAAATGCTAAATATTAAACTCTAAAAACAAGGAATCCAAATCTTTATATGAATGTTGCCAAATTATTATATAAATGCTTCCAAAATATGAATTTGTAACAAATACTATTTGGTTACTGAAATTAAAAAAAACTATTTATTTGGTTACCAAATTAACATTGTTAAGTAACCAAAATATACGTTATTGGTATCTTTAATACTGTAAAGTACTTTTTTCACTCCGTCTATATTTAAAAAACAAATTATGATGTCGTGAAGGTGATTTGCCAAATACTGAACACTTAAAACAAGGTAAACAAATCTTCATATGAATGTCCCCAAAACTTTGTATGCGTAACAATTCATAGGTAACAACAAATTATTTCAATATATAGATTAAACTAATTCGCACCTTTGTATTCTCTTTCGAGATTCGGTTTTTAATAATCTCTGTTTAAATCTTTTCTTTCGGTTTGAAAACCTTTGATCGGTTTGTGCATGTCATTTTTTGATACTCTGCTTTTTGCTTCTACGTGCTTTTTGAATTACGCTTCTTTTGTATGAATGTTTCGCTTCTTTTTGAATGATCCGATCTTGAAGATGATGATTATCTGTAAAAGCTTTTGGTTTGTTCTTCTATGGAGCATTAGTTTCTTGTCTCGATTTTTTGAATGTTTTGTTGAGTTGGTAACTGTCGTATATAGTAGGAGTAGTTTTCTCCTTGAATTAAGGTGTTTATATTTTAGTTGGTTTGGTATCTGTGACGTAGATTGCACTACTATTGATATTATTATATATTATTGCACTATTATTATAATTATTTAATTGGTCCACTATTCTTGTAATATCTTTCTAATAGTTGTATACTTATGTAAAGGACCTGGCTACCAACCGCATCTATAAAAAAACTGTAGGTGTGGATGTGAATTAGTTACTTTGGTATGAAGATTTTGTTACCTTGGTACGAAGGTTTGCTTACCTTGATCTGAAGGTTTGGTAACCAACTGTACTAAAAAAAAAATTTAAAGTGTGGAGGTTGATTGGTTACTTTGATATGACAGTTTGGTTACCTTGGTATGAAGGTTTGGTTACCATCATCCAGTATTCATATCCACCGCCACCATGGAAGTAAACGATGAGAGGTAGGTTGTCGGAGTAGGTGGAATCAAGTGTTTCTGTAGGTACGAAGATACGAATCCACGTATTGTTTGATTTGTTAATAGTAATGTCTTTGGTGAGGACTGGAGAATTGTGGTTAGGATCGGATCATTTATTAGGATTCCGCACACGTACGTGAGTAATGGAGCCATCGAGTTGAGTATAAAAACTAGATGGGCAAAGGGTCAACGGGAATTAGTGGAATCGCAGCGAGAAGAGTGCCTCTCTCTTTTGATGTCATTCTCTTAATTATACTCACTTTCGCCACATGACATGTTAAACTCTTCCATTCTTTTCAGATCCTGTGCCTCATCCAGATTCAAAGATTAACATTGGTTGATGATAAATTGCCATCTCACATTCTTTCCAGGTTCGAATCAAAAAGCCATTCAATCAAGATGAAAGGAAAAAAAATATATATATATATATATATATATATATATATATATATAGAGAGAGAGAGAGAGAGAGAGAATACGTTGAATGAAGAAGAAGGGTAATGACTAACTGTAGTTATTATAGATGAGGAGAGAGAGAAGAAGTCATGGGTATAACTAATCCCTAAATTAAGGAATTCTAATTGAATACTAATTTCCTAAATTAAGGAATCTTAATTGCACAAATATTGTAAATAAATATGAAAGTGTATTAGTTGTGTAAAAAATTTATGAGTTGACTATTGTTGTAATTATTTTTTAAAATGTAATATAATATGTAATTCATCCTTTAAAAAATTAAACTTGCACATTATCTAATACGCATAAATTATAAATTTCAACACCATCCCACGTATTATAATAAATATATAACATGAAATTTAATCATACATTTATTATTATAAAATATATTTTGTTTTTGTTAGAATTTAAGAACGAATAATAGTATATTCACATAGATATTATATGTACAACGGAAAAATAAAAACACACAATATATACAGGTTTACTAATTTGGCTAGTCTTGTTTGTCTGATGTATTCATAAAATGTCTCACACGCTCTACAATTATCCAGACAAAATAATATTTTATAATAATTAAAAAACCCTAACTCTTATAACATGTGTTCAAGTTTAATACATTAATAAAATTCATGACCGACTACTAATAAATCCTCAAGCCTAATTGCATATTGCGACTTAGCTTCCAGGGGTGTTGCTCCCTTGCAACCCCCATCAGCTCACCAACGAGCTGGCCAACCGTTGACTCACCGGAAAGCGAATTCCCCGACTGCCCTGTCATAATAGCCATTAATCAAATTCGCAGAAATATGAGTCAATCACAATAATTTTATTCAAAATTTAAGATATATTTATATCAGTACTTAAATCGTTACATACCATCAATCACGTTTTGAACATTACGTTTCGTAGATACAATTGTTGTCTAAAATTGTTATTTTGAGTTTTACCCTTAATTGATTCTTTTGATTCAGTCTCGTGTGTCATTTGTCCTGGGTGCGACAGGTTAAGTATAATTTGCCATCGAGCCATGGCTCTCTAGGTAAAAATGGTTGAACACGACCCATGGCACTCTACTTCAACACCAACGATCTTTACAAAATAATTTCTGTCTTCAAAATTTGATGTAGAAAGAAGCGGAAAAACCGAGGGAAATGGGAGAAATTTTAAAAAAAAATTTAAGTCGTTCTTTTTTTGAGAATCTATACTATGATAATTGAATTTTAGAGATAATAAATTATTCAAGTGGTCTGGAGAGAATTGGGGAAAGGAAACTAGAGGGAACATAGGAAAAACTTATTTTCAATCTTTTGTAACGCCTGTTGAATTCTGACTTCTGTTGCTAAGGGGTAAACTCAAACTTGTAAATTTCACAATAAAAAGAGAGGCTTGCTAAATTATTACCTTTGATATAAAATCCTAGCCATTTAGATATATAGGGATCGATTCATAGCAAATATTGTAAAAAATAGTCAAGCCTTACAACACATCGCGACCCTCCATCCAAAGATCGAACAGTTAATAGGGAGACCGTCCGCATTTTAGTTTTTAGTATTCCGCAGTTTAATACCGCGGACAAGACAAATGTCTAAAATAACCCTGTAAAAGTTTTCCGTTCGCAATATTAAACTGCGGACGCTAGGTATGGCAAAATTCAAATTTTATTTAGTTTTCTCTAAATTTCGCCCTATTAAGGATTAATTGCATATTTTAGTACATTTTTAAAAATAATTACAATAATGGTGCATCCATAAAATAATCTATTATCTATTATATATACTAAATCACAAATAAATTGACATATGTCGTTCTATAAAATTGACACATGTCCATCCTAATTAATGCTTCTTATTGCCCTTGACAAAAATACCCTTAACAATTATTTTGATATATATACTGATTACCTTATTTTATGGATATTATCAACAATCATGTTATTTTAGGATCCATTAATTAGATAACTCTCTTAGGCAACAACCAGTTTGGATCAATTTAAACACGATAGGGCCAACATGCTTTTTATGAAAAAAATAGTTTTAATTATTTGAAAAGTAAATTTCCTTTAATATTAGACTTTTATTTATTTTACCTACTTTTCATAGTTCCATGCAATTAAAAATTATTTTCATATTCATTTTAAAACTTCAATCTATTAGCTTCCAAAAATTCTTCCAATTATTTGAACCACGCTAATTGATTCTAAAGATATGAAAATTTATTTGCTTAACCAATTTATGGAAAACTCAATCAATTTAAAATTCATGTGAATATTTATTTTTATCTTTAAAATAATAATTTTGTAGTAACTGATATTTTTTAAAGTAGTTCAAGAAATCAACTATTACATTATCAAATTAATTTACATGAATTGAAATTGTAATTTTCACTAATTGATTAGTAAAAGAATCTAAACTGGGTTTTTTTATGGGATCTTTGGTATAATTAATTTTGTCATGAAACTTGAAATTAGTTTAATTATTTTATTAAAATGGAATGAACAATTTACGTGAGTTCATATGAGGTTGTCTTGATGTGGTAAGATTTTGAATGGAATCTATCTATTATTTATTATCTATTATCTCATTATCTATATAGCACCATTGAATGACATGTGTTTTTTCCACATTGTAACACATGTTCTATATAATTAATGTGCATCCCACACTAATTTAATTATATTACAACATAATATTATACCATTTATAATTATATTACAACATAATATTATATTGTTTAAAAACATTTAAAACAATTATATCCTAAAATTACTACTTTTCTAATATTATACCATTCATAATTATACCATACATTATATCATATATGTATGGTATAATATTATAATACTACGTATATAACAAAATAACTACTATCTAAACTGTATGCGGATATTATCATTACTAATTTAATTATATTACAACATAATATTATACCATTTATAATTATATTACAACATAATATTATACAATTTAAAACATTTAAAAACAATATTAAAATAACAAATAATATCAATCATAACTTACTATGTTTATTTTATAATCTCATAAATCACTATTTTCTCAATCTAAACTGCGGTTTTATATTATTATTATTATTTTTTGATTTTATAATCCCTAAATCACTACAAAATCTAAATTGTTACGATAATGTTAAGCATTCTAATATTATCATTACTAAATTAATTATTAACTTTTAAAATCACTACTTTTTTAATTCCAAAATAATATTTTAAATTTATAATCCACTAAATCACTACAAATCTAAATTATTTTGGTAATGCAACTGCTACGATATTATCATTTCTAATTTAATTATTATCTCCTAAAAAAGCACTATTTTTTTAATCCCAAATTAATATTTTGATTTTATAATCCCTAAATCACTACAAATCTAAATTGTTACGATAATGTTAATTGTTCTAATATTAGCATTACTAAATTAATTATTATCTCCTAAAATCGCTACTTTTTTTTATCCCAAATTAATATTTTGAATTTATAATCCACTAAATCACTACAAATCTAAATTGTTTTAGTAATGTCAATTGTTACGATATTATCCTTTTTAATTTAATTATTATATCCTAAAATCACTATTTTTTAATCCCAAATTAATATTTTTTTTATTTTATAATCCCCTAAAATCCACTACTTTTCTAAACTATTACTAATTTAATTATGTTAAAACATAATTATTGTATCCTAAAATAATTACTTTTCTAATATTATAACATTCATAATTATACCATACATTATATCATATATATATGGTATAATATTATAATACACGTATATATATAAAATCACTCACTACTATCTAAAGCTGTGCGAGATATTATCATTACTAATTTAATTATATTACAACATAATATTATACCATTTATAATTATATTACAAAATAATATTATACAATTAAAACATTTAAAACAAAATTAAAATAACAAATAATATAAATCATAAGTTTCTATGTTGATTTTATAATCCACTAAATCACTACTTTTTTTTCAATCTAAACGATTTTTATATTATCATAACGTAATTATTATCTTCTAAAATCATTACTTTTTAATCCTACATTATTATTTTGATTTTATAATCCCCTCGATCACTATACATCTAAATTGTTATTCTAATAATGTTAAGCGTTTAATATTATTATCATTACTAAATTAATTATTATCTACTAAAATCACAACTTTTTTTAATCCCAAATTAATATTTTAAATGTATAACCCTCTAAATCACTACAAATCTAAACTATTTTGGTAATGTAAACATTACGATATTATACTTTCTAATTTAATTATTATCTCCTAAAATCACTACTTTATGATATTATCATTCTTGAGCTATATATCATTACTCTCCGTTATTTATCCAAATTTTCTTATCAAATATCCGATCAATCCCTTGCGACAATTGTTGATATCACATATCTAATTTATTGAAAAAATTTGACAATGACTTTTATTTCCAAAACCAAGCCATCCTTGCTCCTACACTTGATCTTATAAATAAGGTGAATGAATATGTGATGTATTTATGGCGGTTTATGAAATACCATATCTAAGATGTCTATGTAAGGTTGATGAAAACTCAAAAATGCTATGAAGGCATTTACACCTATAATTTTTTAATAGCATTACATCTTACGGAATGTCAAACCACAAGATAACGTTGAAGATTGGGATTCTGTAATGTTGCTCAAAAAATATAGATCGGTGATTTGGTTTGTGCGATGTCACGAGATTAATAGTAACTCGATTGGGAAAACATCGATAGAAGCAAAAAGTAATTTCAATCGTTGACAATTTTGGACACAAAGTTTTCATACCTCGCTTGGTCTTAACAACTGAATCGAACATTAGATTACCTTTTAAATTCCAACAAAGACAATTTCCTTTGGTTGTTTGCTTTTTCATGACAATTAATAAGAGTCGGGGCAATCTCTCTCACATGTTGGGTTGTGTCATCACGTCCGTCGATTTAGCCATGACCAATTGTATGTAGCGTATCAAGAGTTACAAGCAAGAGTGGAGTAAAAATACTAATTTGTGACAAAGATGGACAAACATACAATACTACAAAGAATGTAGTTTTCAAAAGTTTTCACAATTTAATGTATAAAGGTTTGATTTGTTTACGGCTATTATCTTTTTGTTGCTCATTATTAGTGTAAACCACGATTATTTTATTATTATATCTCATGAAATTTTTACTATAATCTATTTGAATCTTTTTAGGTAAATCTATGATTTGCATTTACAAAAGCTATCTCGATCGAGCCAAATTCGATGCAAAAGACAAAAATAAACCGAACAAACTCTCAACACTACCCCCAACAAAATTGTTTAGTTTTTATGTATATTCATTTTTTTGTATATATATATATTATATATAACCATTGAAAAAACTTTTAAATAAGAGTATAATAGGTTTGTCTTTTACTTTTTTGGATGATGATATTTGAAATTCTATGTAAGTCCATTTCATATGTGTTTTTTACTAATTCTTTTCATTTTTATTTAATATAGGAGCTAAATTCCTTTATGTTACATTAGTTTTCAATCAAACAAACACATGAATTTTTAGCTAAGTGTGAGACTTTTTTTATCTCTCGGGCGATACTATTTCTATAAAAGAGTTGTGGAAAGATAATTATTTATTTGGTTGATAGTTTATGCAATGTTGAAATCAACTATTAAGTATGTCTAAATTCTTATATTTCACTATTGTCCATTCATGTCGCAAATATTTATAAGATTACCTTGTTAAAAAGATCATTTAAGTGCTAATTTTTTGTTTGTGTGAATATATTGCACATTCAATAAATATAAGCTGGATTGAAGACCTAAAGCTGGAAGAAGCTTAAATGTGATAATCCTGGTACCTATGGTTCAATGGTAATGTGATGATGAATTTGGTGTATGCGATTCTTGGCGAGAGAGTTAAATTTTTGTTGGCATGCTTCTTGCATTATTTCAAGTGCATCATGGATTTTATTCTTACTTAGCACAACAAAATTTTGCGCCCTACAATTCTAAATCTTTGAAAGTGCAAAAGGAGTTATATGAAGACCTTGATTATGGGACAGATGCATTCATGGGAGGGATATAGCTTCATTTTGTGGACTATATCCCACGGTGTTTATATTTATGGCTTCTTCATTTATTGCATTCTATTATATGGATTGTGGCTTTGCATGATTTGTTAAGTACTAGCATCCAGGTAAATCATTTTCATCATCATTAATATATTTTTTTTTATATTATGGTATCTTGTGAGTGCTATATACAATTGTCAAAAATTGATAAAAAAAAAAAAATAATGAGGTATGTATTAGTTCTTTAACTATAACATTGTGTTATGTATGACACGGTGCTATCTTTATATGTTTTTTGGACATGGTGTTTGTTTGACATGAAGATCCAACATAATTATTAATTCTCGTGCTTTTCGGTTTTCGCATGTAACATGTGCTTTCCCTTCATATCGAGGGACCAAAAGCGAGACATTCTTTCGTTGTTTTCCTTTTCGTTTGGATGTTAGAATTACGGTGCAAGTAATTAGCGTGCTCTGAGACATGGACTCTTCAAAATGCATCAAGTACATGTGTCGGATATTTGAGGCTTGGTGAGATTTGTGTAATGTATAAGACTTCAAATATACCACTAGCAATCATATCAATATAACAATTCGATGGCATTGTGCATGACACTTTCTAAATATTTGTTAGTGCTTTATAATGAAAGAGTTACCCATTTTAAACCATATTGGTTACATTATAAACATTTTATCAAGACATTAATATATATATATATATATATACACACACATATATATGTATATATAATGTTACGGGTTTAGTGATCGGATTAATTAATTATATACTTGGATATGTATTTGCACATAAAAATTTTTATGCAACACTATATAACATATCTTATTAAAATTTGATAATCATGCACAACAATCTACCATCTTCTTATTATATTTTAATTTATTAATTGCATGTATAAATTTATTATTAACAAAATGATTAATCCCTCATCTTGTTTTTATCAAATCACGAGGCATATACAGGAGTATGACTACTTAAGAAATCTATTTAATCTCTCCTCTTACCGGTTAAGGCAACGGGGATGTTGTTCATATCATTATACAATATTTCACCTTCACACTTTCAGTTTTTTCATAGTGCATGCAGTTGGTAATCAAATCTTCATACCGAGGTAACCAAACCGTCACACCAAGGTAACAAAACCTTCATACCAAGGTAATCAATCCACATCCACACCTGCAGTTTTTTCATAGTGCAGTTGATAGCCAAATATTCATACCAAGATAACCAATTCAGTGTTATTAGGTTACCAATTTATTTTGAATGTGACGCAGTTGGTAGCCGAACCTTCATGCAGTGGGTAGCCAAACCTTCATACCAAGGTAACCAATTCAGTTTTATTAAGTTACCAATTTATTTTGAATGTGATGTAATTGGTAGCCAAACATTCATGCAGTTGGTTGTCAAACTTTCGAGACCAGAGGTAACCAATTCATCTGGCAAAGTGTGGAGGTAGAGTGGTTACCTTTTGGTATAAAGGTTTCACGTTTTTGGTATAAAAGTTTGAATTCTTTGTAATGCGAAAGTTTAGTTATCAACATTACATTACACATCACTCCCTTATCTCTCTTTTTACTATCTAGTGTTTTTATTTTCCTCTAGACATGAAATTGGAATTGAAATTTTTGGACATGAAGAAATTGTGAAAAATCAAATATCCACCTCCTTTCTCCATCCCATCGACCATTTTGTGGTTAACTCTCGCTCTGTCTCACCGGTGAAGAGGAGGAGGAAGATGACGTTGTCAAACCTCCAGACCAAGGTAACCAATTCAGTTTTATTAAGTTACCAATTTAGTTTGAATGTGATGATAGTCATAAAAAAAATTTACAGAACAATAAGAGTTACATCTATTTATTTTTAAACTTTTTGTAGGGCGAATTTTCTTCTTCTCATTGGCGTTTTGGACAACGGAGATTCGCGATAGAGTAGCGGAGAGGGCTATTGTAAGGGAGATCAAGATTTGAATTTGAATATTTGAATTTGAATTATTATTTTGAATTTGAATTTATTGTTAGATCCTAGATATTTGAATTTAAATTATTAGTTATGACAATTATTTTTCCTTGATTTTAAGTTTTCTTATTAATGTGAATTACTTTATTTTTGTAATTATTTTGTGCATGTATTATTTTTATAAATACTTTCTAATTATTGTATATTAGTGTTAAGAACCCCAATATTAAATCATATGAAAAAAAACAGAACTAATATTACCTCTTGGGGAGCCCCATTAGAAGAAGAAAACTAATATTGGGAATAGTCACAAAACATACTTCATGGAACAGATTCCTTAGGCGCACAATTGTTCATTATTGCACTACACATGGATTTTGTTTCATATTTAATCAAGTTATATAGCCCATGCAGTGGTTCATCTCGAAATGAAGATACATGTTACATTTCGAGCATCATAACATGCATTTCAAGGATGAACCCTGCTCAATAGGTTGATTCTAAGCAAAACTGCCAAATATGTAAGCAACCAAAACTACTAAAACTCACATTCTTCATAGGCATGCCCTAAAAATTATCCCGACACAAGCTTTGTAGAGGGAAATAAACAGTGCAGAAGCAAAAATTCATTTAAATTATCCATTACCAAAAATTATCCTCTCTTGCATGACTCGGGACATGACTTGGTTTGACATTCTGTGCGATTGGGCCCGGGATTCGTCCGAGGCTCTTGCTTAGAGCCCAACTATAGGAGTGCCACGGAGACAACCGAACCAACAATTAGGGTGGCTGCACAGATTATGAGAAACTTGAAGCAACAATTAGGGTGGCTTTCTATCCCAAGAGAATGCCTTTTTATCCCAAATAAATTGGATAGTCTGAAAATGAATACCATAGGACAACATAAAGGCAATACCTTATTATCAATATAGGCAGCCCAAAAGAATAAGTGTCCGTTTGAGAACTTTGTCCCATAAAAAAAAGAAAAAAGTGTCCTTTTTTGGGAAAATAATAGTAATATATAATAACCAACAGTAGCATACCTTATTATCAATATAGGCAGCCCAAAAGCGAGAAGAATTTTATAGGTTCCGTAGTCTAATAGTGGGGATGCCAAAGTTTTTATTTTTTTTTAGTATAAAGAGGGATATTTTGAACATTTGTCCCGTCAAAAATATTAAACTGCGAAATAGTACTGAAAACTAAACTGCGGACGTGACCTTTATTAAAGCGTTAAATCATCGAAGGGACGCTCACAATGTGTTATAAGGATAACCTTAAATTGACAACGTTTGTTATGGATCGATTCTCATATGTATATATATACTACGGACAATAAGAGATGCACTAAATAAATAGTGATCATAGTTAACCCTAATTATGCATCAGTGCCTTATATAAATAAATATAATATGTCCTAAACTTAGACAGTTAATCTGAAACAAAAAAAGCACAGCTCATCATATCTTTTCCAAATAGATTCCTATGGAAAACTGTATTAAATACTAAAAACAAAAACGAAACAAATAATTGATTTTGTCCCAATATTTGTCCATCAAAAAAATGAGACAATTGATGCGAAGTAGCATGTTTTTGGTATGATATAGTACACAGAGCACTTAATTGCAAAAAAAAACAATTGAAGATTTGATGGTTATGGTTCAAACAGTAACTGGAGACGTGCATTACTACAATTAGACCAATCAGCCCATGAACCATAACCACACCACAAATTGTTAACAAGTTGCAGCTCATTTATCTTTTATGGTTATGTCCTTTAAATGAGTCATATCTTCTTATCCAATTTATTGGCATCAATCAGTTGGATTAAATGGCTTGTCTAAGTACTGTAGGACAATGTAGCTAGGAATGGGGCATTGCATTATTGCAACTAGAACTCAAAACCACAAGAGAGTCTCATTTGACTTATAACTTCTTTTTTATAAGTTAAAGAAAAAAAAAATTGTACGAACTAAAATTATGCACGTGTATAATTGTTTACGAAATCTCGGGCCCCCTCCCACCTATAAAAGAAAAAAAAAACAAACAATTTTGTTTATCCAATCCAATTAAGGGACCAAATATGTAGTGTCCTTAATAATGTTCCTATATCATTATTATATAAATCTCGACTAGAGCTCTTTGTATTGTAATCATACTAGCAACTAAAAAGAATACAATTTTGATATGTATCTTTTCTTTTTCTTTTTTCTTTTTCTCTCTTTATTTTTAATTTTTTCTAACTCTTTATTTGGCAAAAACACGTGCAGTTATTGCCTTAAATTTTAACATACACGACCATAAATATAAATATATGGAAACATATTTCATTTCATTTAAATATGAGACAACCCGCTAAATTTACCTAAAGAAAAATCACCAAAAATGCATTCAGATTAAAAAAATTGATTTAACGAATGTTTTTTTTATATTTAAAATGAATAGATTTGACCTTTGTTTGGAAGGAAAATAAGCTAAATATTGATGTAATAGGTGAAAACTTAAGTCTCTTTTATAGGGTTAGTCACATTTGTTTATAGATCCTCTCCCTCTCCTCCATATACCCAACCACCCCTGTTATATGAAAACAAAGTAAGATATATATATATATATATATATATATATATATATATATATATATATATATATATATATATATATATATATATATCACATGAGCATGATGCCAAAAGAGCAACTGGCTTTTTATTGGATATTATTTGGTACCAAGTCACGCCATTGGCCATGGCCTACTCAATTCATGATTTGAAATATATATGTTAATGAAATTAAAAGGGTTTTTGTGGTTTGAATATATTAGTTTGATAAGGGGTTATATTAGGGTTTTATATATCCTAGCTGAAGATTAAGCAAGCAATACTAGAAAATATTCTTCAAGTGCAAATTTTAGTGGCATGTGGACAAAATTTGGAAGTAAAATAAGATGGAAAGGAATAGAAAAAGGGAAATAAATATATAAGAAAACAAAATAAAAGTCCTAAAGAATACAAGATCAATTTCGTCTACTTTAAAAAGTTCAATAACAAAAAATAGTTCTACAATTAATTTTCTTTTATCTTTAATTACTCGTCATTTTCAAATTCCAATTTTAAACAAATATTAATTGAAATTCTTGCTATAAAAAAGTAGACCTCAAAACAAATTAGTAAATTATATATACACGGTCAGCTTCTCAAGTAAACCAAGGGGTTGAACCAAAAAACGAACCGACTAGTGATGGACAAAACTGTCGCTATAGCGTAGAAAACCGACTTTCTATATTATAGCGACAATTTTATCCATCGCTATAGCCATTTCGTTTTTTAATTCACCCCACCTTAATTCGCTGGAGCCAATTAGGTGAAATAAAACTTGTGAAACCCCACATTCAAACATTTCATGGAACCAATTAAGTGAAATAATCAAAGCAACATGACCTTTTTGTATCAAAAAGGTGTAGTGCCAATGTCAATGCCCTAGATCACAGTGTTTCATAATGATACAAATTCGCAGCTTTTTTCTTCTTCTTTCTTCACAGAAAAGTGCTTCTATAAACGTAAAATTCAAGCATGACTGTTGCGGGTGCACTTTAATATATAGAAAATTCTGAGTTGTTTTGAAGTGAAAAAAATTATGAACGTGGTATTTTAATTGTTACATTTTTATTATTTTTTTCGGGTAAACGGAAAATAGTATTTATTAGTACTGAAAAAAAAACACATTTATAATGTTAGTGAAAAGAATATACTTGTTGCTCAGTAGAAACTTTAAAAGTAAATGTTGATATTAAAGTATTAAACAATATATATTTTTTGCCCAAAAATTAAACAATATACCATTTTGTAAAAATATTTTTATTTTTGTTATATTAACTTTAAACACAATTCTAGACCTTTTGTTTCTTGTTTGTGTCACGTATCAATTTTATGGGTATTGGACAATATCCAGTTATCCATTGGTGGATTAGAGAGGATCCATGCATGGCCGCCATGCATGGTCTTAATTCGACTCTTTGCACATTTAGAATTCGGCTACTTTCTTGTGGTTTGAGTAATTATGGCTTCTTGTGCTTTGTTGTCATTTTGGTTAGGTGTGTTTCTTGGTCTTTGCTAACCCTTTTTTGGTTGTTTGTTTATCTTAGCTTGGTTAGAGCTGTTAAGATTAGTGCATAGCAAAGGTTAATTGGGAAAAAATTAGTCGAAATAAGATTATCAGAGCAATAACTGCACGTCATTTAAAGTGTCAAGTGTCGATAGAACAATTATAAAATGTATATTTACTCGGACAATAATTTTTTTACAGACAATATTAACCACCAAATATTATATAATTTGTCTCCCCATATATGCATTTGATAAAGTATAGTTTAGTCCGCTACCTAAGATCTAACTCTTGTGAGGTTGTGAATATCAGCACAGACGTGTTTTTTTATTACCAAGTAAAAAATCATGCAAGTGCAAACCTAAAAATGGTGATTTGATATTTTGAAGTTGTTATTCGTGGAGGTGTAAACGAGTTGAATCGAAGCGAATCTCGAATTCGACTTGAAATGTTAAATTCATACTCGAATTCGATTCAAATTCGAATTGTATTTAAAAATTTCTATACAAATTCGACTCAACTCGAATATTTATTACTCGAATTCGATCCGACATGGATCGAATTATATTCAAACTACTCGCGAGCTTCAAATTCAAACTCGAATGTGAGTCTCCACATAATAACTAGCTTTATAATAAATATAATTATAAATTGAATTTGTTATTTTACTTAAAAATGAGAAAATTTATTTACTATTACATTTTACAAATATAAAATCACAATTTAAATTAAAAAATAAAACAAAATAATAATAATTAATTATACTAATTTGATTTAATTTTGTATATATTATAAGAGAATGTATCGAGTATCTTATCGAATCTGTATCAATCGAGTATGTATCGAATCACAATCGAGAATTCGAGTAGTTTGAATCTTAAACGAGTTAAGTATAATCTTGCTCAGATTCTACTCAAATTTTTATTGTAACTATTTTTTATATTCAGATTTATATCATATTATTATCGAATCTGAGTCATTCTCGTATTTATTCGAATCAAGTCTGAATCATCAAGCCTGAACTCGTTTAGAGTTAGTTATTAGAGCTAACAAACCTTAACCATCATTATGTGAAGTGTGTTAAATGGAAAACAAATTGGAATTGCAAAAAAGAAGTGTGAAAACAGAATCCTATAACAATATCACATGTGTGATATATTCATAACTACAAATATGAGTGGACTACTTGAAAATTGGAAATCCAAATCGGACATAGTTACATATATAGAAGTCAAGATTCTCAGGCTCTGTTTGGCTTATACCTTCTTTTTCCCATGGCTTTCGGTCACATATATATAATTTCCATGGTGGCGCACTTCCCTGCCCACAAAGGTCCCTCTGGCCAAGAATCTTTTAATCATACACAAAGTGAAAAATGCAAATCCTAGTTTATATATTTTTGGTCCTTTAAATGGAAAATGTAAATGAGATTTTCTGATTTTGTCAACTTTGGAGATGATTGCCTATCATTGTGGACCTCTATGTGAATTCCATCCACTTCTATTCCATGATTTCCTTTTTTCAGGTCAATGTGATTAATAGGGTTTATGTACTTTTGCATTCATTACTTGGTGAATGATTAAATTGTAAAAGGTAAGTTTTTTCTTTTTATAAGTGTTATTTACATTTTCGCCCTTGAGGTTTAGACTTTTTAAGCCTTTGATGTTTTACTTGTATAAATTTAAGAATTAAAGTTTAATACACGGAGAGTGTATATATGGGCGGTTAATAACGTTGAAATGTTTGACGAAATTATCTTTGTTTTAATGATGTATCATAATTTTAACAACACTCATGTATACATTGTCAGTGTATCAAATTTGAACTCTAAATGTAATTAAATCTTGATATTAATTCACGTCCTTTTTGTGTCAAATTACTCGATTGATTTAAAAATCGAGGGGGGTTAATTCAGGTAGATGAATTGTCTTCTTCTTCTCTCAATAATTTTTATCACTTTCACTAAAGTTTTCTCATAATAATTTTGGGATATGAATCGACTAACAAATCATGTTCCCTTCTCCAATGACTAACAAACCCTGTTACCCCAAATAAGGTTTTCAAAACCTACTATCCGTGATTCCTATCCTTTTTTAAGTGAAAATCGAACTCATGACCTCTAGATTTACGGCTGATCTGATGCTCACCTTTTAAACCATTGAGTCCAGCTGTAGGGTTGGTAGTAAACCATTATGAATTAGGTTTTACTGATTAGGGTGTGTTTGCTATATAATCAATTTATCAATTATTCAATAAAACTTTGATTTATTTTTTCTATCTTCTTGTGAATTCAAGAAACTCTCGACCTAAAACGAAATATAAATAATCCTATTACGAATACTTGGTCCAGCATCACTTTTTACGGAATATTGAGATGCCAAATGATTTTGCATGGCTTAGAAGTGTTAGAAGAGGCCACTAGCCATTTGGATTCTCTCTACCATTTGGAATTTTGGTGATATATAAGACCGACAAACCTCTGTTATTTATTTATCTAATCTCCTAGTCGTTCGATCGGTCCTTGTCAATTAATTCTTCCACTTTTCTAGGTGATGGAATTAAAGGAATAGTGAGGCATAAAAAGTTTGAGAGAACTAACAATTTATTTATCTGCAGGACAACATTATTAGCTATCACAGTGAGTGAGAGACATAAGATTTGGTGCATCTTTGGTTTCTAGGTTTTGGAATTTTTAAATTCAAATCATGGACATATATAATTTTCATAAGAACATTATTCTTATATTTTTTCTTCTATAATATTAGCTTATTTTAATTAATGAAATATGTTTTATTTTGCATATTTTAAAAAAAATATATTAATTATGAACATGTTATGCATTGCGAAAGTTTTCAACCGAATTATAATTATGATGTATATACATACATAACTGAATGATCTCACCTAATTTATTCTCTCTTATCGATCGCATAAGCTTTTATGTTTGTCGCAATTCAATTTCGTTAAATATTTGTCGACATATATCATTTTCCTTCTATTATAAAGTCAAAATATTGATAATCTAACAATATTTACTGCTCCCATTCATAACCGAAAATAGTAAGAATACTCCTATATGAAATAAAGTTGATGATATGTAAAAAAAAAAAAAAAAAAAAAAAGGAAAGAGGTAGAACAAGCTTGGAGATCAAGGCATTTTTCACCTATAATTAGAGCAGGAGCAAGGGATCGATAATTTTGAGTAATAATTCTTGTTATTCTTTTTCATTTTATCCTCAATGAAATATCTTAATTAAAAGAAGGTTTTTTACTTTTATTTTTATATTGAATATTTTTCTTCTTCTTAATCTTTAATTTGTAGAAGCAATGTTTTTTTAGTAATTTTATTTGGTTTTAAATTCTTGTTATTTCATTTCATGTAAATAATTACATTGTTATTTTATTTTATTGCTAACTTAATTGTTTTTGCCCCAGTTTTTTGAGAGAACAATATAATCTCATAATTTAAGTACATCATCATTATATATATATATATATATATATATATATATATATATATCAAAATAATCAATCAATTAAACTTTACTAGAGGATGAAAAATAAATTCACAAACAAATATGGAGAAAAAACATATATTTTATATGAGAGAAGAAATAAAATAACTTAAATGAGAATTAAACTTAAGAATTGAATATTACGGTTTCTCAATCTTAATCAATAAGTTAAGATCTCAACGACGTGCACATGCAATCTTAAAATTTAGCCTAAATATTATTATATTATTTATATAATAATTATATAAATAATTTATATTATTTATATAATTATAAATAAATAATTATACAACTAATTTATATTATTTGTGTAATTTTTAATTATTTTATTTGTTATTTTACCTTTTTGTCCTTTGATCTCAATAAAAATATATATTCTTTTTACACATAAGCACTCATTTATTTAGACAGGATGCCACATCGCCAATTTCCGACGTTAAGCGTGGGCCAATTGAATGAAATCGAAAAAAATTAATAGTTTAATCATCTAATTGACAAAATTGAAAGGTGGATCACCGAAGTAGAATATGGCCTATAATTTAGGATAATAAATCATATTTAAGCCTAAAATTTAACACATCAACAATCTTATTCATCCAAATATAATTTGTTTCAAACGTATGTAATAAAATTAAATTCACCACACCATTTTTATTACACTGAGTTACAAGTAGCTCAAATACATACATAAGCCCAATACCCTAAACGCAGTATAAAGAATAAGCTTTATATAATCTCGTACATAATCCAATGTTGTGATCCTAGTAAACAAAACAATAGTGGTGACAATTTAATTAGGGGTTGTTTTATTCTATATAAAATTGAATCAAAAGTTTTGAATGTATAAAAAAATTTAAATGAGTTAAATGGAGTAAAAAATTTGAATACGTAATAAAATGATGTATTTGATCATTATTTGTCTAAAACTTATGAATACGTTTATTATCTTATTTTAATATTACGAACTATTATGAATAAATTTATTATGTAATTTTAAATAAACAATGTTATTTAAGAAAAAATAAATATAAATTTTTTTGATGAATTATACTATTAAAAATATAATTTTTGAAATAAAACACTAACAAATATTAATAACATTCTATAGTACATAAAATCAAAACAAAAGACTACAACAACATTCATGCATTAAATTGGTTATCCAATTTATTAAAAAAAAAATCAAAAACAATTTGTACATAACAAAATTTAAAATTTATTTACAATAATAAACAAGATGGACATTGAATGTAAATTTTAATTGTCTATGATAGTATACAAGTAAAAATATCATTCAACACTACGGGGGTGTTTGATAAAATTCAAAATTGTTGTAAATTTATTTAATATTACATAATATAATAGTTAATATATATTTTTAATTTTTTTAAATTATTTTTTACTTTATTCAATTTCTTTCATTCAACCATTCATTAACAAAATCGACTTAGCTATTCAAATTTCGTCCATCTTACTGGAATTCGACCATTCGACCAAAACAAACGCCTTGTGGATTTCAAATTTATTCAATCATTCACTCCATTCACTTCTAAACAAACACTCCTTACTTCTTATTCATTACATTATAAAATTTTGGATGAATCGTTCAGATACATTCAGAGTTTAAAAATTGTTAAACTAACAAAATGACTTATTCGATCGGATTCAAACTTATTCAGACATATTCAAAAGTAAACAAAGAGCCCCCTTACTATGCAATGTTAAGGTTGTATAATTATACTCTCTCCGTTTTAAAATTAGAGATAAATATAATAATAAATAAATAAAATTCAAATTCAAATAAACATTAAATTTTGAATTCAATTTAATACAATAATCCAATTTTAGTATAAATAATTATAACTATGATAATTAATAAATAATAAAAAGAAAATGGAAAAACCCAATCAAGTAACTCAATATATTTCTCTCTTTTTTTTGATACATTGACAATTTGATACACACACCCCATACACACCATTTTTACTGTCATTAAAAATCCCTTAACCTCATAGATATCATGAGCCCAATCACACCATTAAGCAAAATACCTTCCCCTTCCCTTTCTCTTTCCCTTTCCCTTTCCCTTTCCCTTTCACAGTTTCACTTGTCTTTCCCATTTCTTGTCTCCTTTTTCTTTCCCATCTCTCTCTCCAAACACCAACAAAATGGGATCGAAAATATAAAAAGACAGCAAAGAAAATGAAAGGAAAGGATGAATGTGTGTGTGTGTGTGTGTAGTACATCAACAAAGACACAGTGGATGTGCATTGCATTATATGAGAAGGAATCTTTTTACCCAATTCCCCATAATTTCTAATATAACCACAATGAGGTTAAATTAAAGTACTCCTACAAACTCCAAAAAGTAACACCACTCATGTGCTCCATCTTTTTATGTCTTCTCCCCCCCCACCCCCCGAACCCCCAACCCCACCAGTCATACTATATATACCAAACAATTAAAAAAAAAATTACAAGACCAAGAAAATAATAGAAAACAGCTACTTAATTAATTAACATTATCATTAGAATAACTTATAGTAATTGTTATATCTACTCTTGGAAATAATTAATCATTTAAGTAGAAGTGATCCTGTGTTATGCCATCAATACTAAATATTTTAAGTACTAAATGAAGTTGGGTCAGAGAGAGACTAGCCGCCTTGAGAAAGAGTGATTAGCATGAAATTTATTTTTGAATAAGTTGATCAATTAAATAATAAATTTTTGACATGCAGACGATGCTCTATGTATGTCAACATTTTATTAATTAATTGACCAACTTATCAAAAAATAAAATACATGCTAACCGGATCCCCTTCAAAAAGAAAAAGGGAAAATAAATTATGAGAATTTGATATTTTTACAAATTAGGCTTTTTAGGGAGTGATTAGTATGAAGTTAATTTTGGTTAATTGACCAATAAAATGTCAACACGCAGGCTGTGAGGTGATCTCTCTATGTGCATGTCAGTACTGTATTGATCAATTGACCAACTTACCATGAAATTAACTTTATGATAACCGAATTCGTTTTTCTAGCTTGATCCTATATTTATGTAAAATAAACTTTATATTAAAAAAAATAGGCGATACATTGATAATAGCAGAATAATATTTATACTAAGTAGTGTCAATATGTATTTCTTTTAACATTAATGACACTTATTATTCTGATAGTTTAAATATTACTCTTACCATTTATTATTGGCCCAAAAATGGAAATAACGATTTTCAGTTGATATCGAACTTCACACACTTTCAATATTGCAATATGTAGAGGGTACTTTCGTCTTTAGAAGAAATTAATGTAGTGTCAAATACGAGTAATTAGTATGAAATTAATTTTTGTCAATTGATTAATTTAGTGCCGACACACAGGTCGGAAGGTGATCTCTCTCTGCGTGTCAACATTGTATTAATCAATTGACCAATATATTATAAAATTATAAAATGAATTTCATAATAACCGAATTCGTCAAATACTAGTACTATTAGTTTTGGATTGCCCATATTATTCAAGTATAGGAGTAATTATGGGAAATTATGGTCATGCTAATAGTTAGGTGTTATTGGTATGCTCAAAAATGGCACAACCTGAGTGTTGCCTGAAAGGCATAGTAAAAAAGTAATGGCAAAATTTCATGATGCCCCTAATGGGACAGGGACAGGGACAGGGACACAAAAGGGAAGAGTGGCCATTGGACCACAAAACCAATGGGAGGGAATAATAAAGTGTGAACATACTAGTAGCTCATTTTTTGCCTGCCTCTTTTTCTTCCACAAAGTTGCCCTAACCCATCTCTATGGCATTCCTCTTCAAGGGATAGGATGGGAAATTTAGGGGCTCAAAGCAACTGTACACGTCCCAATAGAAAATTTTGTTCTACTTATTTGGAATTTACACCAACCAAAATTTTTTATTTTTTATTTTTTATTTTTTTAAAAAAAAAGACTTTCCCCGATTTACTAGTACTAGTAATTAGTATTTAGGAGCATTAAGATGATATAAATCATGACACCTAGTGGTGGATTTTATTTTAATAAGTAGAAAAGACATTTTATAATCCTAGCGTTCACCGACTAATCGAGTGGTAATGATATTATAATTACCAACTATGATGAACCCTATGTCACATTTATACATAAATGAATACTAAAATAAAAATGGTGGTACGACTCCAGTTTAATTTAATTTCATGCGGGTCTATGTCCTATTAATTATTTAAGTCGTTTCATAATTATTTTTTTTTATTAATCATCTTTAAATTAAACTAACCTAGCTAGCTTAAAGTTATTTTTAAGAGACAAGACACAGTATTAACTTGTAAATGTTGTAACCACTTATTAGAAATATATAGATGAAAAAGAAAGAGAGATAATTTTATAATAAAAGTTATATATATATATATATATATATATATAATTAGTTAACCTTATAATTCTACTCACAATCCTATATATCGTTGACATAAGTCGTAATAATAATTTAACAAAAATTATACATTAGGCTAATATATCACTTTCAGCACCAAATATACCTTTTCAAAAAACATTAGAAGAAATGTATAGTATCTTTAATAGGGTGTAATGTATACAATTATGGTTAAGTAACTTATAATTAGAAGTGGAGTATATTTAGACCAGAAAGGGAATATTATTTATTTTTAAAATTAAATATTTTAAATGGAATTTATAAAAAAAATTAACACAAAAAGGTGTATGGGCAATCATCGATGACGTTGTGAAGACAGCAACCCCCACTATCTCATCTCCCCTGACTTCTGACAAAAAAAAAAACACATTCTGAAGGCCTCTGACCCAAATGACTCTACCCTATGCCTAACCCAACCAAGCCCTCTGCCCTTCCCCATAGAATGTTCAACGAATTTGGGAATTTGGGGTTTTTTATATTCTTGAGATACGAAATACTAATAATTTATTAATAATTGTTTATGTTTTCCTTTGCTAGTTGGTATTTGATTGCGTTTTAATACTACGTCCCTTAATATATCTTAAGTTTCCACATTTTTATATAAAAATATTTTTTAAATAATTTAGATTCATTTTTATATTTAATTATTAAGATGACCTCTTAATATAAATATATGAATTGTTAAGATGCATTAAAAGAGAGTGGTTAAGATGCAATCAAATATCATCTTAGAGCATCTCCAGCAGATGAACTATCTGCTGGACTATATTTAGTCTATATGACATCAGCAGATATCCTTTAGTCTTCAATCTTTTCAACAGATGGACTATCTTGTGGACTATCATGCGGACTATAATATAAAATAATTAATGAATTCAAAAAAATTCATTCTAACGACCATATTCCATCTAAAAAATAAATTAAAGAGATATTATTAATAAAAAACCAAAAATCAAGTATAATAAAATACATATTATTATTAACAAAATACTTACAATTGCTAAATGTTAAAGTAGTTGATTGAAAGATATAAAATGTATTGAATTATTGTACATATTTATATATTTTCCAATCACCCTAACAATTTTTATCCGTTATTATTTTTTTATGTTTTGATTATTGTACATATTTTTTTTGTATTTCAAATTATTATATATTTTTTCTGTAGTTGATTAATGTATTGAATTATTTTTTTTATTCTTCCCCACTTCGTCTTCTTCATTTCTTTTTCACAAACCTTCGTCTCCTTCTTCATAGATCTTCATCTCTTTCTTCTTTTTCTTCTATCCTCTCTTATTTAATAATATTAAAATTATAGTCCATGAGATTTTCGTTCCTTGATTTAGTCTTTTTAGATTGTCAGAAAAATGGCTGGACTAAATATAGTCCATCTGCTGGAGCAAAATCAGCTTCCTAGACTAAATATAGTCGAGAATTTTTACAACTCCAGCCTGCTAGAATTGCTCTTACTCTTCTATTTTAATGGATGAGTTAAACGCACTTTGCATTTTTTAAAAAAATTCCATTTAAAAAAAAAGGTTTTATTGATCTTTTAGCTGGAATGTGTTAAAATGTGAAATATAAATATTTATTTATAAAAGTGTGAAATATAACATATAAAATAAAAATAAATTAGAGGATGCAAAGTGTATTTAATTGTCTATGGGGGTATAGTAATTGGTTTGAGTTAATATTTTAATATCTCAATTTGGAATTACTTTGATACTTGCAAGGTTCTATTGTAGATGTATGTTATGAATTTGTATAAGTATTCAAAAGTAATAAAGAAAACTATTTTTTTAAAAAAACCAATAAAATTGTCATATGAAATTATGTTACTTTTTTTATTTTTTTGATGATTGTGTCATTCTTGTTTTAGATAATACAAAAATGATACACATAAGTTAGTCAACCTATCATGGAATATGTCAACAAAAAATCAATTAATAATTATTATCTTCACACATAATCAAGTGATCCGGTTAGCATGAATTTATTTTTTGAGTAAGTTGGTCAATTAACCATTAAAATACTGACACACGTACAATCTCATCTGCGTGTCAATATTCTATTAGTTAATTGACAAACTTATCTCAAAATAAACTTTATACTAACCACTTTCATAATCAACAATTCTCATCATCATAACCAATTAAATTGACATGAAAATCTTATATATTTATATCAGTTCCCGATGCACAAACAAGGGGAGGAATTTAAAGTCATCAAATATTTTAAAAACATATATATTTTTTTGATTACATCTTAATGATTTGAATCTACAAATTTATTCATATCATTTATTTATTTAATGATATTGTTATACAATTTTAACTATTTAATATAATATTTTTGTATTTAAAATCCTAATTCTGATACCCAGACAAACAAAATTCAAATCTATCAACTTTATAATTCACAATTACTTCAACAAAGCAATTATCTGTATGAAGTTTTGCACCTCTCGAATCTCAAAAAGTTATTATGAAATTTTGAATTCATGATTAAAATTTATTACTCAAGAAATTCTTAAGTTGACCAAATTGATATATTGTGATCCAAGTAAAAATATTTTAATTTCATAATTTTTTTTTATTTGTTTGAATTTATACATCTCAAAACTAGGAAGAGCCTAGACAATTTCTTATATTTATTGGACTTGGTGATTTGAATTTACATAAAAAAGATGATGGCATATCATGATTTTATAATAAATTACTTTAAATATGACTGTTCAAAAAACAAGAAGGTAAAATAAGCAAGTGGAGTAGTATGCAATAACACAGTAATTGGTGGGTACTAATATGAAATTTCCAAAAACCGACAGCATACAAAATGTGTGGTAAAAGCGTAAATCTTTCCAAACACCATGGTCATTTATTAAGTTTCACTTTCCCCTCTTGTGATTAACTTTGGCGCAGTTTATCACACTCCCCATCTGAGTGAAGAGAAGAAGTGAGAGAATCACCCTCCCCCTGAAAATTGATAGCCAAAATTTCCTAAGCTAAAAAGCCCAAATTCATCCCTTTTGCTCCAATCGAATTCCCCCATCAAATTCCCAAATTAATTTCTCATTCATTTTTCAGTTTTATACAAATCTTGCAATTTTATTGAATACCCATTTGTCTATTTGCTCAAAATGGAGAGCCTAATGACCAGTTATAAGCTCAAAGTTTGTGGGTTTGTGTAGGTTTTTCGAAAAGGGTCTTCATTTCCCCTTTTTCTCTCCTCAAAGCTCTTCTTATTCCCCTCTTTCTCTCTCTAGAATGGCTTGCAGAAGGACCATACATGGGAATTTGGATCCGGAGAGGAAGAGGAGTGGTGGGTTGAGGACCAAACAGGCCGGAAGGGGGTCTTGCCGGGGTAGTTAGATTATTAGAGCAGAAAATAATAAAAATGAGCTTTGTTTGTCTCTCACTATATCTGTCTCTGTTTCTCTCTCTCTATTTGTATATTCATAGCATCATCATCCTTGTATGGTTGGGTGAGTGTTGATTCAAGAAATTAATCTTTTAACTCCTAAGAGAAATGGGGTACCTGTTAAAAGAAGCTTTGAAAACTCTTTGTGGAGTTAATCAGTGGTCTTATGCTGTTTTTTGGAAGATCGGTTGCCAAAACCCAAAGTAAGTTCAATATTTTTTCCTTTAATGGATGAAAATCTCTGTTTTTTGATTGCCCACAAAATGGAGAAGAAATTAACTCTAATATCCCCTCCTCTTTTTTTTTTTTTCTTATTTTTGTGTGTGGCAACTTTAGTATAATTTTTTTTTGAGTAATGATAAAATTGAGGAAGAAGAAAAGGATGGCTTTTTAATTTTCTATGTTCTTTTTGCAGTTTTCTTGCATTTTGTTTCATCTTTTTCTTTATAGAAACTTGTGCTGACACCTGTTTGGTTTTTGAGAAAATGGAGGAGACAATGTACACTGATATTCGGCTTTTTTGAAGTCTATGTAAATCTTTTTATGTTACTACTTACTAGTACATCTATTTATTTATGTGTTCTTTTTATGCACTTGTTTTGTTCAGTTGCATTTATTGTCATCTTTTAATTTTAATTTTTGTTCTGAACTCTGATTTCTGGAAACGTGATGGAAAAGAGAAAGTATTGTTCAATCATCAATGGCCATGTTGTTTTTAGCTCTGCGAAACAAACAAACTTCTAAAACATGGTAATTTTGGCAGAATTCATTTGCTTTCCCAAAATTTTCTTTTTGACCAAAAGGGAAGAAATTTCTGTATATTTTAAACATGTATGAATATATAAATTTTTATTTATGAGTTAAGGTTATAATCAATTTTTGTCTAAGATCGATTTCGATGTATTAAAGGTTTTTGAGTATTGTTGTCTTGTTTTGTGCTTTTATAATCTGATATCTTTTACTTTCTGTTTTTGAAGTTTTCTGTTTGGTCCTATCTGTTTTGTCACATGGCATCTTAGCGAGGAAAAGTAGATCTCTTTCAGCTTGACATAACCCTTTCTACGGTTACAATTTCATTATATAAATCTATCTTAGATTTAACTCTTATATGACATATTTGTTTGATACCCTTTGTTCTAACTTTTTTGTTTCAAACAATTTGTTTTGATGTAAATTATTAAATACGCTACTAGAACGTGCAAAATATCTGAGATCTGTTGCTTACTTGCTTTCATAGTTGATGTGGTATTTAGGCTTTTTATAGAATTTCTTGATTTTGTATGTAGATCAGTTTGTTTCCGTTAATGGTGTACTTATTTAACTAGAAAATGATTTCTTAGTTGCAAATTTTCAAAGGATGTATATGGTTGCTCAAATTTTCTCATTGCAGGCTTTTAATTTGGGAGGAATGTTATTATGGCCCTATAACTTATTCTAGTCTTCCACACATTTCTGGGATTGAGAACCCAGACGTCTTTGATGAGTGGGAAGCTTGTTGGGTTTCTTCTGAAGCTCGCAATTCTCCGCTTGGGGTACAAGCAGGGGAAAGAGTCCAGCCGCTTGTTAACAAGATGATGATGGAAAATCATGTTAAAATTGTAGGAGAAGGGTATGCTTTTATATTTTATTGTTTATTCTTATGTTGCATGGACTCTTCTAAACTCCAAAAGTACCGAAACGAGTACAGGTATTTTTTAAAAATAGGTGTATCTGTGTTGTGTCCTTTTAAGGATTCTTCTGGGGGTTGCCGAGTCCAAGTAACATAGGTTTACTCTAATTTATCTTGTTGGTGCTTTCTTGTTGTGAATGAGAAATTTAAAAGAGTTCTCTTTTATAATTTTGTTTTCAGGCTAGTTGGGCGGGCTGCATTTACTGGAAATTATGAGTGGATTCTTTCACAAAACTATACTAGAGAATCCCATCCACCAGAGGTATGTATCATTGGATGTTCTTCTAATAACTAGAGGTATAAGATTTTCAAAGATGCATACGCTCTGATTCTTAGTCATATACATTTGCATCCTTGCTTAATTTCTGAATTAAGTTGAAGTTCATGAGGAAATTCAGGTGATTTAATTTCAATTGCAACTACAATTGGTATCTGACAAGTTCATAACAGTGTCTAGCTGGTTTAAAATTTTCTTGAGAAAAATAAAATCAGTAATAGGGATTTGTACAAATTTCTAATGTCTTCTTAGACCCTACTACGATACATGGTTTCTTGATGACTTATCAAATAAAAATATATAATATGTACTTGGTTTTTTGATGTTAAAAACCTTACCTTACTAAGACATTTTTTTTTAAATTGTGGATGCTCTTAGGTACTAAATGAATTGCGTCAACAAGTTTCAGCTGGAATGCAGGTATGATAGTTTCTAGCTGTTTCTATGTCAAATATGACCTCGTTTTCTTCTCAGTCACAGGATCTACTCTTCGTTTGCAGACAATTGCAGTCATTCCTGTTCTTCCCCATGGTGTTCTCCAGCTTGGTTCATCATTAGCTGTAAGCACTGGAATCTCTCCCCCAATTTTTTGAAATCCACATGAGTGTGTACATTACCTTGTAGTTGTCTCCTGTGTAAGGAAGCTTTTGACATAGTTAGACTCACCATCACGAGGTTCAGCAATTCTTGACTACCCACTAAAATCAATGATAGCCCTCAATTTCTGTGGCATAGTTCCCTACCATTTTGGAAGTCCGTTATTTTATCTCCTTGTTTGTATTTTGTTCAAAGTTGATGTAGTTTTTCAGTATTGGCTCCAGATAAATTAATCTTTTTGCCTGGCTTTTTCTGACTTAGAGACTTGACAGTACAAGTTTCATGTATTGTCTGTACTTTCTCCAACTTGTCAAAAGTCAATGATTTTGTTATCGTTCTTGTTAGGATTTTATTCAGTGTCAGTGTATTTTTCAGTTTTGACGACAGATAAATTAATCTCATTGCATGTACAATTCTGAGTCAATAAGATTCACCTCTGACTAGGATACAGAATTAAGGGATCTCTATTTAACCAGCCTAATGATAGATCCTCAATACATTGATTCACTGACACTGGATAGAGATGAAGTTAACAGTATTCAGTTTGTGCTATATTCTACATTAAAGTTCACAAGTAAAATAGTAGTTCTATTGATTCTTGTAATTTAATGGATTTCTGCTTAGTTCATTGCTTTATCGCCTCAACTTTCTAAACATTTCTATGGGCATCTTGACTGGCTCAGATCATGGAGAATACAGGATTCGTGAATGACGTGAGGACTCTAGTTCAGCAACTTGGATGTGTTCCTGGTGCTTTGTTTTCTGACAGCTATGCAATTAAGGAACCTGTCCCAAAGACAGGAGCATCAATAGGTCTCCGAAAATCTGCTTCGATGGATTCTTCTGGGAAATCTAAGGTTACAGACTTGAGTCACTTGACTTCTTATATTAATGATAATTACAACCAACAAGACAACTCTCCAGCTTCAAGGGGGGTTGTTGAAACCTCTAATTTTCTAATTAGACCAATCCAGGATAACTTACAGTCTACTGGTCCAACCTTTCAATCCCGCCAAAGTTCTTTTAAGACCAATGGTCATGGTCATGCTGAAGTAATTCCGGTTATGAAGCCAAAGAGCCAACTAGAAAATGGGGTGGCAGCAGCTGAGATCATCCCTTCAATCTAGAGGTGTGGCTGAACGCGGAGACTTCTTTTCACATTCTAGGTTCCAGAATGAATCAACAACCCTCTTCTGGCCCATTAGCTACAAATTATGGCAGTCTAAGATTTCTGGAACAACAAATGTTGGTAGATGCTGTTGGCGGAGATCATGTTAATAACAGGCTAAATGAATCCAATATCTATAGTTCACAGCGGATAACAAATGGAGGGTTAGCTACTAGTTCTCACAAAGGTTCCAGCAGTGTCATATCGCATGAAGCAAGCGACTTACACAATGGTTTGGGTGGTCACATGTCAACAACATCAAATCCATCATGTCTTCCAGCTGCACATAGGCTGGCTAACACTAATGTATCGTCGGTTTGTGCGAGTGGGTTTCAAAATGTTGCACAATTCAAAACAGAGGTGTCTAATTCTGGTTTTGCAGAAAATTTGACTACTAGTCAGTTACTATCTGATAGCTCTGCTGACAAACATCAATTCATGGACAAGAAGTGTACTCAAGTTGATTTGGATGAGGGTAAAGCAGAAATGGAAAATGATATATTCCATGCTATTAGCATCCCATTTCCTCAGTCGGATGAGCATATCAGTTTGACTGGGCATATTCCTGGTTATGGCCATGATGGCCAAAAGCATGACTATGGTTACCAGAGTACGGGACTGAACAATGCTCAATTTGAAGATACATATGTCCAGGCACAATCTGGGGATGAATTGTTCGATATTTTGGGTGTAAATTTTAAGAACAAACTATTTTACGAAAGCTTCCTAAATAACGGGCCAGGCACAAACTCACAAAATGTGGACAAGAATTATTATGCCTCTAATAAACTTCAGAATGTATGTTCCGGGTTACAGTTGGTTAATGAAGGAAACTCAGACAGTGGTATTTTCTCTGTGACTGGAACAGACCATCTTCTAGATGCCGTGGTCTCTAAGGTTCAGTCTGCTACGAAGCAGAGTTCAGATGATAATGTGTCTTGCAGGACGACATTGACAAAGCTTAGTAGCTCCTCTGCTCCTCTTGCGTCTCCCTCCACTAGGCGGGCTAATACTTCCAATCAAATGCAGGAAGAGTTATTTGACCTTTCCAAGTCTCTAACAAAAGCTGGGGCATTAGGTTCTTGTTCATTTAAATCTGGTTCGTGCAAGGAAGGTGTAGGAAGCTATTCCCAAACAAATTCCTTTTTTGGATCCCAAATTAGTTCGTGGGTTGAACAAGGTCATGATATGAAGAGTAGTACTAGTGCCTCAACTACATATTCCAAGAAGACTGATGAAATCAGTAAATCAAATCGTAAAAGGCTTAAACCTGGAGAGAATCCTAGACCCAGACCAAAAGATCGACAGATGATCCAAGATCGTGTGAAAGAGCTCAGAGAAATTGTTCCAAATGGCGCAAAGGTATTGTTTTTTTGTTTAGCACTCTTTTTTTGCCTATAACTTTTTTATTTCAAGTTTCATTTGTTTAGTTACTGAGCAATCACACACCTGTTGTGGTTAACACTTAACAGTGTAGCATTGATGCACTACTGGAACGCACTATCAAGCATATGCTTTTCTTACAAAGTGTCACAAAGCATGCTGACAAGCTAAAACAGACAGGGGAGTCCAAGGTACATACTTGCTCTCTGTACTGAGATTCTCTAGTTTCTTCCCGATTCTTCTCATGGCTATTTTGTCGTTTTAGTGTTTGATTGTTGATAAAACGACTTGCAAAAAGGTGAGAAAAATAGCTTGGCGTATTATGTTTGGACTACAAGATCCTCTCATATGACTATTGCTGAGATAATGACATTACAATATTTGGGGAAAGAGAGGTTTATTCAAAGTTCTGCAGAAAGTAGCTACTAATTTGTAGCTATGTAGAATGATTGAAACAATGTAAATTCATGAGATGCTAATTGTTTTCGTGCCAAACCGCAGATTATCAGCGAGGAAGGTGGACTACTGTTGAAGGACAACTTTGAAGGGGGAGCAACATGGGCATACGAGGTTGGCTCACAATCTATGGTCTGCCCTATCATTGTTGAGGATTTGAATCCCCCTCGTCAAATGCTTGTGGAGGTAGTAACTTGACTATTGTATATCTCAATATTGAAACTGTGTTCTTCCCTCTATAGCTATAAGCTTAATATTTTGGCTAAAGTCAATCTTGTTGTACTTGGTTTGATTTACCTTTTTAGTTGATTTATTATGTTTTTGTTTCCTCTATTATTTCTGGAGATAGATGCTTTGTGAAGAAAGAGGGCTATTCTTGGAAATAGCTGATATTATTAGAGGACTGGGATTAACCATCTTAAAGGGGGTGATGGAAACTCGGAATGACAAGATTTGGGCACGCTTTGCTGTAGAGGTAAACTTTTTTATTTATATTTTAATTGCAAATAGAACTTAGATTCCGCTCCATGAATCGTTAACTCATTTACACACGCTAAAATCCTTTAGGGATGATTTTAAGCTAGTGAGGGTGTTATCATGCTGTTTTAATTGTTCTTATAATCTCCTACCAGACTTTATATGTAAATTTTTGTAAACAGGCTAACAGGGATGTGACAAGGATGGAGATATTTATCTCCCTTGTTCGCCTCTTGGAGCAAACAGTCAAAAGCAGTTCAGCACCAGTCAATTGCATTGGTAATGACAATGTAAGTTCCCGCCAGCCTTTCCACCAAGCTGCCTCCATACCTGCAACTGGTATGCCTTGTGGTTTTCAGTGAATCACCTTATATTTCAGTTTTGGATCTGGATATGTTGAGAGCGAGTGCAGTTTATGCTTTTGCCATGACTAACATTGATCCCAAAGTGATCTATATTTTGGTTCTGAATCTAGCTGACAATTTTGTCTTCCCATAAGCTCTATGCTGGGGAGATTTGTGCGGTAGTCGTTTGCTTCTAGAGACGGTGGTTGAATGTAACATATGCTGTAGAACTGTTGTTCTTTTTAAATGTCTCTCCTTTTTAGTTTTTGGTTTCCGTCAACTAGGTGGTTGGTAAACTAGTCTATATACTGTGGGGGAGCGGGTTATAACTAGAATCTGTAGTGGATTCTTAGATTACAGATGTATAGAGAAAATGGGACATGAAATGAAGGATGAGGTGTTTATTTATTTAGCAGACTTTTCTTGGTCTTCATGCAATCTGTTTATTCACTTGATTTCTGGTTATGTTCTTTGCTCCTAGTAAAAAAAAGAAAACTGAAAATTTTGCAATGCCTATTTAACATGTGATGTAGAATATAATGTCTATTTTAGGTATATAGAATTAATGTTCAAGTGAAGGATCCGGATCTTTTATAAGTATTTCTATGTGAGGATCTTGTGAGGGTATGCATACAAGAATTTAAGATCAAGGGAAGTTACCAATTATTTTTATCCAGTTTAAGTTAAGAGATGTATTATTTCTTATTTTAGACTATGAAGCTACAAGAATTTAAGATCAAGAGAAGTTGCCAATTATTTTTATCCAGTTTAAGTTAAGAGATGTATTATTTCTTATTTTAGACTATGAAGCTAATTAAGTAGATTGAATTCTATCATGTAATCGTCCATTCTAACGATTTTGCAAAGGAACAAGTGTGTTTCAATAGATTGAGTTGTATGAAGAACTTCTCTATGGTTTGGTTCTTAATCTTTATATATACTAGTTAATTAATTATAAATTGTAAATTATTATATTAAAATAATAGTAGTAGTAATAATAATTTAAATATGGACAAATTTAATTATAGAAAGGAAAGATTTATAAAGTGATGTAAATATATTCACAAAGAAATATGTGCCTTTAATTTTAGAACGAATTAAATAAAATTATATATTTCTAAATTTAGAACTATGGTACATGGAGAACAAATTACAAAGATATATTTATATTGAATGGTATTTTCTGGGCCAAAAAGAACAAACGTTTCGTGCAAGTGCATTTGAAATTTTTTTAGTTTCAAATAAACGTGTCATAATTATACTGGTTACTCGATATTTACATTTACTACTTATAAGACTCATTTTGTTGTTAAGCAATTAAATGACTAATATAATCACGAAATTACATTTCACATCCAAAATATAAATTTATTTTCGTAACCCTAATTGTAATTGTAGCACCCCTTTCTCAAAATAAAAAGAGAAATTACGCACAAAATATAATAAAAAATGAATAACTCCAATAACTAATAAATTATCACAAGTTAAACCACAATAAATTCTAAACAGTCTCAAACCACAGTGCAAAATATTTATTACAACTCTAAATATATCAATGTATCACAATTTGAACAAAATATCTAAACCATTTGAAATGAAGGGAAC
Organism: Panax ginseng; assembly: GCA_020205605.1. NCBI lineage: Eukaryota > Viridiplantae > Streptophyta > Magnoliopsida > Apiales > Araliaceae > Panax > Panax ginseng. Next base: position 17,624,566 of record CM035131.1, on the reverse strand, counting down.
TCTCATCACACTTGTCCTTGACCCATTTGATTATCCGTCGGAAGAAAAACACAACATGAGTCAAATGCCTAGTACGGATATAAAATACAAGAATAATGAAATTAAATAATTAACACAATTAAATGAACTGTACTGAACTAAAATGAACAAAACGAACACAACAAAATAATAGGTTGAATCAAATGGCTGGTTGTTATTTCATACCGAGCTCGGAACAAAACAACTTGCCACATATACAAGTCAAATAATGCCACACAGGCAATCAAAATAATGTCACACAGGCAATCAAAATAATGCCACACATGCATAACATACATCGGACCAGGCGGATCCAGATGCATGCGAATTGAAAGGAGTGTTTGACACAAAAATCACCAATCCGCAGAACATAACAGAAAATTAGTGTCGACTCATACGCCTCCTACAAGAAAATCACCAAATGACCAACTCCCACTGGAGTACAAAATGGAGACGCCGTAGACTGATCATACCGTCACGGAAGGTGTCATGTCTCAGTGCCAAGAGTACATGCATGTGATAACCTCACAGGTGGTTATAGCTCAGGTATACGGTATATTCTAACAAAAATATCATGTCACAACACATGCGACACAATATTAACACAAATGAGTTTTAAAATGTACATGTTAAATCAGAACGAATTATCAACACAAAGTCTCCAAAAATATACTACCATGTACATTATTACAAAAATTGAAATAAATATTGAACATGATAAACGAGTTCAAAGAGTACAAATTATGATATTTCGAATATCAATATAAACTCTCATATGAATTCCACAATGATCAAGGTATCGAGACAATATCCGAATTTAAAATAAGAAGCAAAACTAACAAACTAAAATTAAAGAGTATCGATGAATGAATACGAAATCCGTACATGGAGTAAGTAATGTAATACTCAAAATATATTCCAATTATAATTTGTTACACTCATTCCGTTCAAACTAATCAAAAGAATAAATAATTAATTAACTTATAAACTAAATGATAATTATATTATTTATTCTTCTGATTAGCTCAGACGGAAGGAGTACAACGAATTATAATTGAAATATATTTTGGGTATTACATTACTTACTCCAGACACAAATTTGTACTCATTCAACGATACTCTTTAATTTTAATTTGTTCGTTTTGCTTCTTATTTTGAATTCAGATATTGTCTTGATACCTTAATTGTAGTGGAATTCATATGATAGTTTATGTTGATATTCGAAACATCATAACTTGTACTCTTTGAACTCGTTTATCATATTCAATATTTATTTCGATTTTTGTAGTAATGCACATGAAAGTATATTTTTGGAGAATTTGTGCTGATAATTCGTTCCGATTTAACATGTATATTTTAGAACCCCTTTGTGTTAATAATATTGTGTCGCATGTGTTTTGACATGGTATTTTTGTTAGAATATAGGGTATACCTGAGCTTTAATCACCTGTGAGGGTACTACAGACATGTTCTCTTGACACCGAGGCATGACACCTTCCGTGACGGTGTGATTAGTCCACAGAGTCTCTGTTTTATACTTCGGTGGGAGTTGACCATTTCGTGATTTTGTCGTGGGAGGCGTATATATGAGCTGACCCTAGTTTTCTGTTCTGTTATGCGGATTGGTGATGTTTGTACCAAACACGCCTTCTGATTTGCATGCATCTGGATTCAGCTGGTCCGATGTGTGTTATGCCTGTGTGACATTATTTTGATTGCATGTGTGACATTATTTGACTTTCTTGTGTGGCAAGATATATTTTTGTTTTGTTCTGAGCTCGGTATGAAATAACAACCAACCATTTGATTCAGCCTATTATTTCGTTGTGTTAGTTTTGTTCGTTTTAGTTCAATTTAGTTCATTTAATTGAGTTAGTTATTTCGTTTCATTATTCTTGTCTTCTATATCCGTATTGGGCATTTGGCTTATGCTGTATTTTTCTTCCGACAAGTAATCAAGGGGGTCAAGGACAAGTGTGATGAGAGTTCATTTCGTTTCAAATGATTTAAATATTTTATTTAGATTGTAATACATTAGTTTATTTAGAATTATAATAAATATTTTGCACTGTAATTTGAGTCTGTTTAGTATTTATTATGGTTTAACTTGTGGCAATTTAATTATTGGAGTTATTCATTTTCTGTTTTCTTTCGTGCAAAAAAGGGGTGTTAGACTAACATTGCTTAGAGTAAAAGTAACTCGGTAAACCAAATTCTAACTCTTTTGCATTTTTGGTTTTTATTTTTAAAGATAAAACCGTCTCTGCCTTTTGCTAATAATTGGCTTAAATACACTTTAAAACTTAAAATTTTTTATTTTATATAACTTAAACTTCAATCTTTTAACTTTAAGATATTAATCTTAATTGTTTTTAAATTTCTATAAAGTAACCCTTTTGGCTACATACATAAAATAATTGACCCGAATGAGAGTATTTTGAATAATTTTATTTTTAGATATATTTGAAAAGCCCATAAAATTTTAGACACATGATTAGTGTGTGATGAAAAAAAGAGAGGAAAAGATGAAGCCAATATAAATGATATATACTCTTAAAAAACTTAATTTTCCATATTAAAAGAGAACCTTAAATATCTTTAAAAATACAAAAAATTATGGACGTGTGACTAATTAATTAATGCGTGATGAAAACGGAGAAAAATTAATCGGAGCCAATATAAATGACTTATACATTTTAATTGCACTTTCATTTTGAGTCATGGGTTTTATTTCGGTAAAATGTTAAATTCAGTGCATGGCCAAATAAGTTAATTTATAAAAAAATTAAGACATTAAGACTTAATGTCTTAAAATTTAAATATTAGGGTTTAAGTTGTAAAAAGTAAAAAATTTAAATATTTAAAATTTATTTAAGCCAATAAAAGAGAGTAAAAAAGGTTTATATTGATCAACCCATAAGCATATTCGTTTTTCTTCTATCAAATATAAGCCCTTAAACAATATCACCATGTCTGTCAGTGGTTTGAATTTGGTGTGCAAACTGCAGGAAATAGTGTCCCATAGTTATGAGAATATATTAATTTCTACCAGGGTCCAGGAAAGTTGTGAGTCCAGTCAGTCCAAATCAGACTAATATATTATTCCCCAAGCTAGTTTTTTTTTTTTTTTTTTTTTAAATAAAACCCTAGCTAGATTAATCATCTCGCACCAATAGTATTGTACCGTTATGAACCAATACCACGAAATTCTGGAAAAATTAAATTTATAGGGAGGGCCTGATTTCACTTTTGCTTGATTTGATTCCCTTTCATGTTCTATTTTTACTAGCAAATAATAAATTATTTCTTATATCTGAACCCACTAATCAAAATAATTGGATGATAATGTTCACATTATTTCATATGGGGAATAGGTGACAGGATCCAACAAAATAATATATTCCATTGATAGTCTATCTTTTGCTTTCATAAATAATATGATCGGATTAATTCCCAATTTTTCCCTCCCCCTTTTATTTTTTATTGTTTTGTTTTTATATATATACTAGGTTGCACGAACTAATTTGAAAAATAGATTAAATAATTTATTAAATATACGATTAGAATGATATTTTTATATAAACTTTTTAATAATTGAAGATAAGGAGCAATTGTATATAATTAAGAAGGAAGTGTAATGGAAAATAACACATAAAGGGGGTTACTTTAGTTGTACAGAGCATCATAATTCATATAGCGAAAAATACCTTGATAAGCAAATCTCAGTGCATGTTTTCACGCTAATCCAACTTACACCGGATAATTCTTATAGTAATCATTCTTCAAGTACATGCTTAAACTCCTCCCATGCCATTTAATCCAAACCAAATGCTCCCTACTACCTATAAAAATCTTATCCCACCTGCCTAAAGTATTGAAATAATGTCAATATCATCCTGACAAAACTCCACAACCCAGCTCTACGTACCAAATCTTTATGCTGCCTTGAACACCAGAACATCAAGTCTAATAGATATTAGCTATGATTTAATAAGCTCAGGGAATACTCAATGTACATTATTGAACATTCGTATGATAGAAGGCTCAAACTTCTTGAAGCAAATGTTTAGACGGTAAGCTTTGCACTAAAATCAATAGAGACAAAAAGGATAATATAACACTACTAATTTGCAGATGCAGCTTGAACCATGTATCTATTCTTACCCTAAATGTGACTTTAAAATGAACAAAAATTTCAAAGGTAATATCCGAAAATCAGAAAATTGTACAAAATTCATTTATGCTCAAATGCAATATGAATAAAACAAAAAACAACTCGATACATGCATGAATAAGCCACAAACATCATTATATTTCTCTAGTGACTTGAAAACAGTTCTATCTGTCTCTATCTCATCATCACTACTACCCTCAATACTAAGCTTGCCACCCCTACGTCGCTGACCGAAAAAAGAGTACTAATAGGTGTAATTACAAAGAAAGTAGGACTCTTTCTTCCGAACAGATGAAGTATTTTCTATGAGGACTTTCTAAGGTGAAAATTTAAATGAAGGGAGTTAACCATATCTGTCCTGGGGTAGTGATAAAAACAATACTGACATCATCTCTAATAAATTCCTCCACTTCTTCCCTTACTTTCTCATGAGAAATTACAAAAATTGGCCTCACTCCCCTGTTGAGATAATAGACCAAAAATTCATTAGCATTGAACATACCTTGAGGCTTGATGACTCGATTGATTTTAATGTACAAATAGGCGAGATAAATACAAACTTAACACACAAAATTGTTGGGTATGTTAAAAAATGAAAACCATGAAGTTAAGCAACCTTGCGAAAAATATTTTTTTCTCTTTCGCATTTTATCAAACAAGTAACTTGCATATGGCAGAGACATCAGTAAAATTGGAACAAATCAAATTTTCATATGCAAAACTAAATATAGATTTGGAGGGAGAAATAGAGTAATTGGGGAGGTTTAATCTTTATGTACCTATTAGATAAAACAGTTACTCGGCCTTCGACTGCAACTCGATGATTTGAATAAGTAGAAAGAGTGGGTAAGAGAATATATAATTGTACATAAACTGAAAGTGGAAGAAGAGGAAGAGGAAGAGGAAGAGGAAGAGGAAGAGGAGGGAAAATCTGAATAGACACGGACGGTTTTGTCGATTGAAAGATGGACTGGATTCCAAACTCAATTGATGGAAGAGGAAGCGTCGATCGAAGGGTCGATCGATTGCAGAACCTAATTCGTTTACAGGAGACCAATCGATTCTAAAATTATGTGAAATCAACCGAGTTAACTCCTAATTAATTAAGAGTTAACTCACTCAATTTTTTAATTAAGGATCGTCTTTCGTCCCTTTATATATAAGGATTGATAGGGTAATGATCAATAATATGTATTTGCTATGAATCCTTATAGGGTATACACTATCTATACATACCAGGGGTTAGAGTTTATTAACTAGGGTTTATAAACTAGAGTTTAGGTTTATTAATTAAGGTTTATGGTTTATTAAAGTTGAGAAAGTACAAGTTGCGAATAAATAATTATAAACCCTAAACTTGGTTAATAAACTCCAAAATCCTAGGTAGTTTATAAAGCCTAAACCCAAGTTAATAAGGTTTAAATATTTATTGGTAAAATCAAACCCATTCTGATAAGTATTTGCTAGTATTAGTAGCAGACACTAAGTATTTTTTTTACCATCCGCTACTAATAGTAGCGAATATCAATTTTCAGTTTTTAATTCTAATTTTTATTTTTTATTTTTAATAGTATTGATGATGTATGCCTTATAAGTATTCATAGCAAATACATGCTATGTATGATTTTAAGTTTTTAATTATGATGGTTTTTTTTTATTTTTAATAGTATAGATGATATATGCCTAGTGGCGAAGGCAGAAATAATTTTCAGCGAAGTTAAAATTATTACTAAACTATAAATAATTTGGTAGGGGGTTCTAAGGTCTTTCTTGAGCCATTTTTTAATATACTTTTGTATTTTTGGGTCACATACACACACACACACACACACACACACACACACACATATATATATATATATATATATATATATATATACACACGATATTACAATGACAATATAATAAGTAATAATATATGGTATATATACACATTATATTGACTCATAATAGATTTTTTAATCACAACTGTTCATAAGTAATTAATTATTTTTAAAAATAATATAAATTAGGTTATTATTTAGTTTAAATATTTTAGAGAGAGAATACATATATTGATATGAGTCATATATGGTTAAAATTTGATTGTCAAAGTAGTAAAATTTCAATATGACCCCTTATAGTAGAAAATTTATAAAATTTTAGTGGGGGTCAATTTATATATAATACTTAAAATTTTTAAAATTTACCTTGCATTATAAAGTAATTATTTTTTTCAGTGGAATCAATTGACCACATAATATTATATGTAGCTTTGCATGTGTATATGCCCTATAAGTATTCATAACAAAAGATATGTTATATATATATATATATATATATATGTTATATATTGCACCTTATTTTATACTTTTGTGACTTATAATATGTCATATTTAAGTTTGATAAAATTCATCTGTGAACATGATTTAAGTAAGTACAAAAGGTGTAAATTAATGTTCTCAACGTGGAGAATAAAAGAGAATTTTATTTGATTTGTGTAGAAATCATTTGATTAGTGTCTATAGTGAGACATTTAATAAGGTGCAAAATTATTTGATAAAACTATTTTTTCTTAGTTCCATATAATAGAAGTCTAGTTTATTTTATTTTTTTGGAACAAAAGGAAAATATTGAGTGCTAATTCTAATTAACCACTACATTAATACTAAATAGTATGTAACTTATATATTTATTAATCTAGTATGTAACTTACATATTTAGTATTAATAAGTACTATAGTTAAATATAAAATTAAATAGTATATTATGTAACTTACATATATGTATCTATATATGCGTATGTATATATATATATATATGTTGATATATATATACATAAGATTAGATATATGCATATGTAAGATATAAATTTACATATATGATTTTGCACATGATTTTTCTCTCTTTTTGATCTTTTCCAATTCTTCTTACAAATAAATAACTACTACAAAGCAGTGTTCTATTGGAATTTTATGTGAATTGCTATCACAGATAATTCACCAAGGCTTGACATATATCCTGGAGGTATATAAATACATAATCCTTAAGAACCGATCGGTTGGGGCGATAAAGACCTTAAGAACAGGGATCACCCGTGTCATGTCTTCAACAACAATTTTGACTCTACTAAACTATGATTCTAACAATCTTAAGGTCTTTATTGTATTTGTTAGTCATGATTTTGGTGAGATGGAAGACAACACGGTTTTCAAAGATAAGAGCCATTTTTCTTGTATCTATTTTATCAATGGAATTTTTATGATAATTAGTAATATATTGAGATATTAAACTAATTATTTTTATTGATAATTCCTGTTAGAAGATGGATTGTGGAGAAAAATAAAAGTAAAAAAGATTACAATTTACATGTTTGTAAATTGATGCGGAGAAGATGAAGAGTGATCATCATGGAAAAACACCAAATGTTGATGCTTAGAAATCTTTCTGAAGAGATTATGTCGTTCTTTGGATTTAATTCCAAAAGGTGTGTTTTTTAACATTAGCCTTTATTTTTATAAATGATAATTGTGTATCATTTTGTATGTGTATATACTTGAAAGTATATGTTTTATGTATTATATCATGTGTAGATGATATTGTATGTTTGAGTATTATTTTACCTACATTTTGTTGTAATAAATTAATTAATTAGTTTTGTGAGATAAAAAAAGTAATTAAATTTTTGTTCATGATGGAATAAATTTAATTTTATGCATATATATATATTTTGCTTGTAATATTTTATGAGTAGATAAAATATTATGATGTGTGTGTATATATATATGTATGAAATTTGAGACAATTATTTTTCACTACAAGAAAAACGCTTTATTCCGACAGAATATTCCGTCGGTCCTAATCCTATTCCGTCGAACATAGACTATTTTGACAAAATATTCCGTCCGTCATTCGGTCGTAAATAATCGCGTCGAAAATAAGATCCGTCAAGACTTTTGTCGGATATACCTTATCTTCGACGCCTTATCATCCTAATTTAACTTTAAGTGACATCACTTATTCATGCGACATAATATGTAAGACGAAATTTTCTCATTTGGATAAAAGGTCCTATTTCGATGATTTATTCTCTCTCGGAATTATCTTATTACCGACTAAAAATTAAAATAACCCAACATTTATAAAAGATGACTGCTTATTAAGGTCGACGGAATTTTCGTCGGACATAGGATAGTTACGACGGATTAGTTTCGTCGAAGATGGAGTATTTACGACTGAAATTAGAATATTTTGACAATTATTAAAAATTGTTTTTTTGTTATTTCCGAGGGAAGTTCCGTCACAACTACCTTATTCCGTCGGAATTAACTACTTTTTTTTTAAATACAGCTTTTAAAAGTTTAGTTTCCAGGTGTTTAAACCCATTAATATACCTGTAACCTGTCAAAACCCAATACACAATATTATAAACCTGTATCTCACATTCAAATATGCAACGTAGCACTAAAACGTAATCTTCAACTCATTATCATTCACATTCACATTCAAATATCCACCAAAACATATTATAAGCTAACCAATTACAAATATAAGCTAATGTTCCATAAATGTTAAACAATATAATTTACAATAGTTTTTACGAGATTTGAATTAGACAATACAATATATACAAAAGTTCTACAAACTATACAAATGAACTATAAACTAGTAAAAGTGGAATCATCTAAGGAGGTGAGCAATATTTTGCTCTCCGGTGTATGGAAATCACCTCTCGTCTTTCTTTCTTCGTCATCGACAATCTTCAGCCATCACCACCCTATTTGATAGAAGAAAAAATATAAATCATTAGTCCGTATATATATATGTGAGAGAATTAACAAACTAGCCTTAATTGAAAAACATAAACAATAAGAATACCTGAGTAGGTGGGGGCGGACCAAAAAGCCTCCTCCAAGAGGGTAATCACCATCTGGAGCATCTCGGCACTCAAGCGTCCGAATAACTTTAGTGGTAATCCCGTGCATCTCCGCAGAGGCCTCGCTATAATATCCCGAGTAATCTGGTGAAGACGAACCGGAAGGCAACTCATCGACGCCGAAAGACCAGACGGTATGGAACTCTATCCGACACGGGCCCCTACCAAATTACCGAAAGATATCATCATCATCCAAGTGCCCGGCCAGTGTGAGATGGTCCGACATGTGTTTCAGACGACGGCATTTGGCTGGAGCCTATAAAGAGATACAAATTCGATTACTAATAATAATTTATATAATGTGATAAATTCGGATAATTTAAGTAAAACATAAAAAAATATTACCAAGAAGTGTATATGCGGGTATCCTCGGTAGACCCAACACTGATATCATCAGTCTTCTTCAGTAGGGGGATCCCGAGACGCGACCCATAGTCTCATCCTCCTCATCCCGATCTAATACAATATCGGGAAGAGGGTGATGAATTTAACTACTCGTAACCCTCCTAATAGTCTCTAGCTTCGACTATATGCTCAAATCCCAAGCTTCGAAATCGGTCTGTAATGTATTCCGATAATGTATGTTAATTATATCATTTTATTTACGATTGAATATTATTAAAAGCTAAATAGTAAGATAAGTTTTACCCAGTATAGCTAAAAGTCGCCTAAGACAAAGCACGCTAAATCTCTTGGCGTGTGGGCTCGATCCCAAAACTCTAGCGTACGGTAGGATCTCGGCCAAGGTCCTCCCCAATGCCTAATATATACAAACATTTATAAAAGCAGGTCTTAAGTATTTGTGTGAGAACTTGACACATAAATAACTAAATACAACGCACTTCTCTGTCTTCGCCTCCTCGAGCGATGAGAACCAGCAGGTGTGTCTTATCCAGAGGTGACCACGGTTCTTCTTCACCGCCGCTGATTTTTTTTGAGGTCATCACCTTCCCAAAGGCACACATATAGCATCCCGGGATAAATCGGAGACTATGCGGGTGATGATCTCGATGGTGGTCCCGATCGTTCACAATCGCCTAACCACGATCTCATATAGCCATCCAGAGTAATTAGCAATGACGTGATGCTCAATCACAAAGATTGCCGGTGGTGAGAGATGCTCGGGTCAAATCGATAATAAACCTATAACAAAAGATTATTTAAAATTAAGAACAATTGATTTCGTCATCCCAATACAACTATGTAGTGATAATATGCTTAACTTACGTGGAACTTTCACAAGACGGTCTGCATAAAAGTGGCATCGCATCATGATATCTTGGTTGAACACGCACACCTCTCGGGAGATCGCGCAAATAGATCGCGTGTAGGGTGTGCTGTACCAACCGTCTAGTATACTACTGAAAAAAGTATAACAATATGTGTTATGTGAATTGTGTTTTGCAATAACTGATAGAAATAGTATGAATATATTAACACTTACTGCTGGGAAATGACATCCACCGCAGATCAGTAAGTGGCACTCGCTTACGACGACGACCAAAGATACTAAGGTTCGTCCCTCGGTTATCGTCGACGAGGTGCATCTCATAATAATTGTATTTAACATAATACTTCAATAATCATTGTAATTAATGCAGCTTGAGATATATTTAAATCCTAGTTAAGATAACTTACTCGCGCCTGAAGAAGAGCCTCCATCGTGGCTACCGTCTCCAGAGACAGATCGCCCACCACCTCCTCGGCGACCTCCACCGCTATGTCTAGCCATGAATATCCTACGCGATAACAAAAAATTGGTAGATTACTGAATATGTAAGGTTTAACAATATGTGGTAAGGACTAATATGAAAGCTCATTTTCAATTCGCACGCCATCAAACCCATCGTAATCAATGTGTATATTATTCTCGGATTCGGTATCTTCCTCATCCTTAGTTTTGAGATCGGTTTAAATCATCGTTATCATCCTCAACGACTACATAATCATTCATGTATGCGGTGGCCTCGACATCCTCATCGTTAGGTACGTCCACGACATCGATCTTTCACCACATTTTCAAAGATGGAACACTACTACCAATGGGTTGCTCGCATCTTCTTAACGCCTCATCCATACCAAACATGTTATCGGCGATTAAATGAAATGTGTTTTAGTAGTGACTCACGTGTACCGTGGGGCTTGAGTATTTACGACATTAGGAGCGTAATACACTTGAGTCACTTGACTTGCTTACACGTATACGCGCCATCGTAATTTAACACCGACTTGATATCCACGGTTGTGATTCTATTACGATCAACTTTAACCCCTTTTCAAGATCAAACCAAATACACTTAAATGTAACTACCTTTTTGCCTCCGTGATAATTGAGCACAACTATATCCCGTAAACGACCATAGTAATTGGACTCGAGAATCTTGATAAGCGACTTCCCAACACCACAACCCCGAAATTGATGATGTGAGTTCATGCAAGTCATCGACTCTAAATCTATACCCATTCACGATGCAACCAGGAAAAGAACTCGTAACTTTGTAAGGTCCTTGGATGACATCTATAAAACGCTCAGAAATACTCTCCGCTTCAACCCTTTTCTTAAATCATTGTTGGAAATTAGCATTAGTGAATGTTTCCAATTCTGCTGCCGATAAAAAGTTGGGTTAGAAGCATACGCCTCTCTTCAATGAATCGCGATATTAGTAAAATGTCTTTAACATATATAGAGATGACTACACTTGTAAATTGTACTAAATACCGTAAATAAGCTTAGACTTACGTGATGTATGATGATACTTTGGGCATATTTAGAAGCACGTATGTAGATACAATCTTTAACTCTTTGTCGCTTAAAAGTCAGAGTCTCAGGGCCAAATGGTTTAGCCGGATATGTGAATACAGCTAACTCATCATCAGCATGAGTCAATTGACCAACAACCTCATTCCTTCCTAAACGGTTGTGCTTCGTTGAGACAACATCGTCAAAATACAATGAGCAGAAGTTGACAAGCTCTTCCTACAGTATATCGTTCAAAATAATAGAACCCTACACGAGCTTTGTTCTTGACCTTTTGTTTTAATTGGCGCATATACCTACGATAAATAATATGCGATTTAGTGAAGTATTATTAATATGGCGGGATAGTAGCAATTATAGCGATTTATATATTACCTCTCAAAAGGATACATCCACCGATATTGCACCGGCCTCCAAGTTTGAGTTCATACTGGCGAGATGAATAGGAAGATGTTCCATCGAGTCAAAAAATCTTGGAGGAAGATCATTTCAAGCTTGCATATGGTAAGCATGATATTCTTCTCCATCTGCTCAACATCATCGTCTTTTAATTATAGTTGAGAAAATATCTCGAAAAGAAATTTGATGGGTTCGGTCAATGCATCCATAACTTTTCTGGGTAACATCTCACGAAATGTAATTAGAATCAACTTCTGCATGAATACATGACAATCGTGACTCTTGAATCCGTAAAATTTTCAATTGTTCAACCTTACAACAACGTGTTATGTTTGACGACATCCATCTCTGGGAGCTTGAACCCACTAACCCACTTACAGGCGTCTTCAACTTGTTGCTTAGTAAGACTAAATGGAGCTTTAGGTTTCAGTAGTGTTAGGGTGAAGCCACATTACTCGCCTAAAGTTCAATGCCTCCAAATCTTTTCGAGCATTGTTATTGTCTTTAGTTTTACCACTGTGATCTAACACGATGTAAAACAAGTTCTCGAAAATATTCTTTTCAGGTGTCGTGACATCTATACAATGATTTAACTCGAAAGTGTGCCCCAATATGGCAACTCAAACCATATAGGCAAGTGTGTCCAATTATGAGTCTTCCTGCATCATTACCGCCTCAATTTCTTGTGGTTCTTCCCCTGAGAAAGGAAAATCAAGTTGATTCAACCACTCCAAGACCTCAACTTTGCTGACAGTGACCAACAACCCCCTTCTTCTCTATCTTTCTATTGAACTGTGTAGACATCTTTCTGTAATTGTGATCAAGAGGCAAGAATCTACGAGCAGTGCCAAAGAAACTACATCTTTCTGTTAAACTACTTAGTTTATGAGAATTGTTAATTATTTGGAATCTATAGAGACTACTATTCGACATTCACTCCTACTTAGTTTATTTTGCCAATTAATGATAAACTAAGTAAGTGGTACTTAGTTTATGAGAATTGTTATTTATTTGGAATCTATAGAGACTATTGTTCGACATTCACTACTAGTTAGTTTATTTTGCCAATTAATGATAAACTAAGTAAGTGGTACTTAGTTTATGAGAATTGTTATTTGAAATCTATAGAGACTACTACTGTTCGACATTCACTCCTAGCTACTTAATTTATTTTTCCAATTAATGATAAACTAAGTAAGTGGTACTTAGTTTATAAGAATTTTTTTACTAAATTCGTTATTAAATTTAATTTAAATTATTTTAATTAAATTAAATTATATTATATTTTATTCTATTATTTTTATTTTATTTTATGTTTTATTGGATTGTATTTTATTTGTATTATATTATATATTTTAAAATATTTTTTTATTAAATTTAATTTATTTATTAAATTAAATTTTATTTATTTTTTCATTATATTTTATTAAATTTAAATTATTATAATTTATTATTATTATTTTGTATTTTATTTTATTTTATCTTATTATTACTCATATTATATTATATTATTTTATTTAATGTATTTTATTTATTTATTAGATATAATTTAAGTTATTTCATTTAGAACAATTATTTTATTTTATTTTATTTTAATTATTTTATTTTATTTCATTTCATTTTATCTTAAATTATCTTATCTTATGTTATTTAATTTTATTATTTTATATTATATTATCTTATATTATTTTATTTATGTTTATATTATTTATAATATTGTTTTATTTTATTTAGTAAAGACAAAAACTAAGTGAATATTACTATAAACTAGGTTATTTTAGTATTAGAAAATTAATTAAGTAACATATTTAAATAGTTACATGGGCCCACAAAATTTGCAGTTGAAGACTTCTGACAGAAATTCCATCGGAAATATCATGTAATAAACTGTAATTGCATACAGAAACAGAAGCTATACACTAAACATAAGCTGCAATCCCAATTTGCACAACAATTTGCATAACGCTAAAGTGAACACAATTTCTAAGCAATTTCAATTTTCACAACAGTTAGGCAATTAACCCAAATAATAACCCTTATAATTTCAGCAGGACACGAATAGATATAATTAACCCATTTCGGCAGAACACAAATAATAACCCTTATATTGACAATTAACACTTAAGTTCCAATTTCAGCAATGAATCCGAAATATATATAGTAGCAGTAATTATCATCAATATATATATATATATATATATATATATATATATATATATATATATATATAGTACCAATTTTAGTGTAATATGCACAATATAAAAGGTGAAATTATACCTAATTATACAAATAAACCATTACTAACCTTAGGCCTTAGCTAGTTTGAAAACCGGTTAAAGGAGGAGAAGCAGAGTCCAACCCGGCCAGAACCCGAGTCGTCGACGCCGATTTGCGTGAGGTCGCTGATGTGATGTAAGGCCCAGTGGAAGCGTACGGCCAGGAGTGAAATTTGAGTCTGAGTGGTGAAGAGAGAGAAAAGAAAGGAATGGGTGGCCGTGGTGGCGAGGGCAAGGGAGGGAGGGGGGCATGATGGATCAAGCGATGGTGGGATGGGTTGGGTAGGAGGATGAGAGGGAGGAGAAATCTGGGGGACCGGTGTGAGGGCGGGGAGGATGAGAAAGGAAGGACATCGACCGAGAGAATGAGAGAGGGTGGGGGCGGTTAGGATGAGATCGAGAGGAGGAGTGAAGATAAATTAAAACGAGCGTCTGAAATGAAAAGGCAGAAGGTGAAAGGTTTTTATTTTTATCTCCGACTGAATATCCGTCGGACATAAGTCTTTCGGATATAGCTTACGTTCGACTAAACATCCCTCGGAATTAATGCTTTTTTGTCGAAAGTATTTTTCGTGGTGGCGCCAAACTTGGCGCCAACTGGGGAGGACTAAGTTCGACTGAATTCCGTCCTCATTAATATATTTCCGAGGGACTTATATCCGACACATTATTCACTCGGACTTAATCCAATTTCGACCGAATTTAATCCGTCGAGGATAAGTCAATCGAAAATAGGCGGTTTTCTTGTAGTGTTTCTTATACACTAGCTAATTGAGATTAATTTATTATGAGAAAGTTGTAGTAAAATTTGAGAAATTTACTTTTCTTTATATATAACAAATTAGTTGTAAATTAATTTATTTTGAGAATAAAGTAAATTTATGTTCTTCTTGAAAAAAAAATTATGCATATAAATTTGAGGTAATATTTAGTGTGTAATATTACTTGGTATTTTGTATGCATGAATTTTGAGATAAATTACTTTGTTTATGGATAATAAATTAATTATAAACTAATAGTTAGAAGAGATATTATAGAAGTAGATTTGGTTGAAGTAAATCTTATATACAATATGATTTTGATGTTGAGAAAATACTTAAAAATGATATTCGTAGTGTTTTTGGGATAATCATAATTAGTATATGTTGATTTATTTTTATGTGTACTTCTTGTCCAAGAAGTAGTAAATTTTAATGTGATCATATAAATTTTGTATATTCTAATTGAGATAAATATTTTATTTTTTGAATTTTTATAAATATAGTGAAGTTCAAGTATTTCATATTATTATGAAGATTGTCTTGAATTCTATATTGTAAATGTCAAAAGATATATTGTTTATGATATTTTCTATCCAAGTTGGGACAAGAAAATACTTGAGGATATACTAATTTATGTGTGTGAATTTTATTTGCTTTCTACATAAATTAATTTTGTGTGATAAATTAATTTCTTAGAAAGTAAATATAAAATTTTATATTTTATATACAAATAAATTTGTGCAATATGATGAGTTGTGCTATAATTTGTATATAATGAATTTATACTTTTTACATAGAGTCAAGTGTTACGTGTTTGTATACTTGAAAAAATGTACATGTATAATTTATTAAGTGCTTATATTAAATAATTTTTTAGATTTGAAATTTTATGTAATTGTGAAAATAAGAACTTGTTTTCTTATGTGGGGGTATTCTAAAAGATTCTTATATTGAAACAATCTTTATATGAATAACTAATACATAAAATATACAAGAACTTATTTTATGTTTTGAGAAGTGTTCCTTAATATTCTTTTGTGGAAGTAATATTTATAGGAACATTGTTACATAAACTGTTAATTAATCTAAAAATTATTTTTTAAGTAGTGAGCATAATATTGTGAAATGAAATTATTCAATGATCAGATTTTAATTATTTAAAAGTGTGGGGGTGATTCTTTAAGATTTTTATTTATAGACTAAATTTAGCTTTTGAACTATTTGGAGCATAATTTTATTTATGTAAGAAATAGTAAGGCTTATAATTTCATGTTGTGAAATTCAATTTGATTAATAGTTACGTGAAATGAAAGTCTTTGAAACACAAACTTTTGAATAATATTGAAATGTGAACTTATTTCACTTAATTAATTATCTAAGGTTCAACAAAGTTATAAATTGAACCTATAAAGAGCAATATTGATTTGGTGAAGAAAATCTATATAATAATTTGGTAAATAAAATACCTATTTTATTAGCCTAAATATGATCCAAAATATTTATTGTGATTTAGTTCAATAGTGAGATTGAAACTAAGTTAAAAATATTCAAGTGGATAAATATTAGGTGATAATATGTACATATTAACCTTGAGATTCTATCGGATATAGAATTATTTATATGTTTACACTAACAATATAATTGTATAAACTATAATGTGATAGTTTTTGTGTATATTAATGATATGTTGATCATTTTACATAGTATTGTTAACGTAAACGAGTTTAAAAAATATCTATTTTTGTCTTTATGTTGAAAGACTTGTAAAATAGATGTTATTTTATTATCATGTGAAAACATAGTGAGGATTCCAACTAAACCAATTAAATTGTATTGAGAGGCTATACTAAGCTGAGTTTTATATACCTTGAGATTGAAGAATTTAATAATTCTTTAACAGTAGTGGTACACTAAAAGTTAATTCTGATATAGCCATTGTAAAGTTGAAGTATACATTCGCTAGTGGGAGCCTTGTGTTTGATATGCAATGCACGAGATCAGATATTACATACAGTTTTAAACTTAGTATACTAATGATTTACATTGGTTTTTGTTAGATCTCAATGTTTTAATAGATCACATAAGTGTCACTTATATTTTAGTGAGGAAAATTATAAATTTACAAGTAGGTGAATTTTCACTCAATCTTGGGTTTTGTTTATTAGATGAGTAAGAAACAAATGAGTATTTTCCATTTCACAATATGAATCTAATGTTATTATTTTATGAGGGAAGTTTAATGGATTAGGGTGTTTGATAAAACATTGATTGTAACCTAGTCTAAAGCCTCCTATTTCACAATATTGTGTTAGTGAAATTTTTTATGTAGTACAAATTATTAATCTTGGATTCATATCTGGTTGTGATCTTGAATAAGTATGAAAATATTCACAAGTAGGTGAATATATAATTATATTTTTACAAGTAGGTGAATATATTATCCCTTAGTGAGGGAATAATTTACTTGTAGTAGCAAGTAATATCATTGCTTTATATGATGGAGAAAGCAAACGGAATCGAAATTTGTTGTTAAAACATCAAATTGTGGCCACTTCCATTGCTTAGTTCATTATGATATGATAATGAAATTGTTTGTATAGAGCATATGAGATTACCTTTAATGGTAAGTCTTGACATGTTGGTCATAGACATAATTTTTGTTAGATAATTGATACTGAGAAGGTATTGTAATATTTATCTCACGAGAAAGTCAAGTGGCGACTTGACTTATCTTTTACTAAGACTTTGACGAGATCTTAGTAAGTTTAACTACTCGTGATATGGAACTTAAACCACTTTGAGTCAGGAGTGATGGGAACCCAAACTATTCCTAGGTTACCCCTAGTTTATAGGTTCAATGGAAAAAATAAGTCACGATTCTTCGACTGTATTTACTATCAATGTGGTTTCATATGTAGTTAATTTAAGATAAGAACGTCACATTGCTGCATTTAATCGAGGCTTGAGTTATACTCTTAACAAAGTTGTTGTGTTCTTAGCAACAGAAACACATGTGAAACACTTTGCCTATATGAACTAGAAGTGGAGCCGCTTTTTATAGAGGGTTGTAGTTTACTCTCTTTGAGGTTCATGAAACAGGGTATTGCGCATGGCCATATTAGCGCAAAGCAATTGAGAATACTCATCGTGGTAGGAGGATTTTGTGTGTGTGTGACAATTCCAGTCATATCATATAGAAGTAGAGGTTCAATCTACGGACACCTTTAACTTCGATGTGACTTTGAGTTGTTTACACTAAGGGAAGGTTCAATGTTCGTCACATCCTCTTTTATGCACACATGCCTTGGAGTTGTTTGATAGAAAATTGTTTGGATGAAAAATAGTTTTTCCAAACAAGTGGGGGATTGTTATATAATGCACCTTATTTTATACTTTTGTGACTTATAATATGTCATATTTGAGTTTGATAAAATTCATCTGTGGACATGATTTAAGTAAGTACAAAAGGTGTAAATTAATGTCCTCAACGTGGAGAATAAAAGATAATTTTATTTGATTTATGTAGAAATCATTTGATTAGTGTCTATAGTGAGACATTTAATAAGGTGCAAAATTGTTTGATAAAACTATTTTTCCTTAGTTCCATTTAATAGAAGTGTATTTTATTTTATTTTTTGGAACAAAAGGAAAATATTGAGTGCTAATTCTAATTAACCACTACATTAATACTAACTAGTATGTAACTTACATATTTATTAATCTAGTATGTAACTTACATATTTAGTATTAATAAGTACTATGGTTAAATATAGAATTAAATAGTATATTATGTAACTTACATATATGTATCTATATATGCGTATGTATATATATATATGTTGATATATATACATAAGATTAGATATATGCATATGTAAGATATAAATTTACATATATGATTTTGCACATGTTTTTTCTCTCTTTTTGATCTTCTCCAATTCTTCTTACAAATAAATAACTACTACAAAGTAGTGTTCTATTGAAATTTTATGTGAATTGCTATCACAGATAATTCACCAAGGCTTGACATATATCCTGGAGGTATATAAATGCAGTAACCATAAAGAACCGATCGTGGTGGGGGCGATAAAGACCTTAACGACAAGGATCACCCGTGTCATGTCTTCAACAACAATTTTGACTCTACTAAACTATGATTCTAACAATATATATATATATATATATATATATATATATATATATGTGTGTGTGTGTGTGTGTGTGTGTGTGTGGAGATGATCATCCAAAAAAACCATTAAATACTATTTCAGCTAGTAGTTTCCCCAATCGTCCAAGTCATAATATTTCAATGCTCAGAATTATGTATGAACACACATTTTACATCGTTTATTGCAAAATATAGAACACATGGAGTCCTCCACAGTAATGTGTTGTCATAGATAAGTCTTCTCTCTACAATACTCATGGACGGATTCAGCCTGAAAGTTTAGTGGGGTCAAATTTAGAAAAAAAAATTATTTAAGAATAAAAATTTAATAAAATGAATCACAAAACTAAATAATCCTCAAATATTGTTTACAATAACATTTTTCGAGATTTTATTACTTAAAATTGTTGTACGATAGCCTCATTTTTAATAGTTATAAAAATATCATATATCAATAAAATTAATATATTCACAAATTTTAAGGCTTAGTGAAACAAAATAAGTTGAGTACTACAATTATATTAGTACACTACTATTATGTTACTGAAAAAAAGAATATGCTAATATCTTGTTAATATAATAGATAAACATTTTAATATACTTTAAAATGTTTAAATTTGATTAAGTGACTGCTGGATTGTTTCACAACAGTTGGCGACATTATCGGGAGAAAATAAATATAATGATGTTGATCTCGAATTTTATACTACTACTACTACTACTACTACTAATGAAATGAGAGCACCCATCTGCATAATATAGGAATATTTACTATATAGGCACTATTTTTTTTCTTAAAAAATTCGGGTAAATCGAAATCTTTCACAATTTTTAGTAACTGTAACTCTTCTGTTTTTAATTTTACCTTCTTGGTATTCAAGAAAAGTATATTGATCAAGACATTAAAATACTTAAATTCTTATAGTAGTATTTTATTTTAACAATATAGTAGTATATTATTTTTTTCAATAGCATAATAGTGTTGGAAAATATATAGCAATATTAACAAGAGTAATTTCCGAATAAATATAAAATTGGACTAACTTAAGTGGAAATGAGGCGAAGCAGTGACATTCTTGTCTAAAAGTGATTTCTTTTGATAATAATCGATAATAATCATAGTACAAATGGGTCATAGGTCTCTCCAGATTCAATCTACGAAGTCTCCGATCGTGTGTACTCACAAAAGGAGACTATGGACTTGTCTTTGTGGATTGCCCAATTAAACAGAGTATATATGAACAGATTTTAGAGACAAGGAGAAGAAGAAACTGATTATATGTGTGATACTCAAGAAGAACAATTAGCCCTTATAAGGAACGCGTTTTGGGAAATAATGTTGGAGATTTTAATGGGCAACTTGGGAGTTACAACAAGAGATAAATAAGATATAACGGCTAGGGCATTAACTTGGGAGTTACAACAAGAGATAAATAGGGTATTAAAAATAATAATTAGGGATTTAAACAAAACAATGGGCGAATCTGTGCACACACGCACTAAGGTTTTTCGACCGAAAGTCCAAGAACCAAGCTTTGCCTAGCCCTATTCCTTAGTCGTCTTCATGTGCGCGAGTCCATCTCTTTTTCATCAACCATGTTACTAAGCTCATAGGAAAAAGTACTAATATACACTATGAGTGTTCCCAATATAGCCGATGTGGGACTTTTAGAAAACCATAAGTTTGAAGCATAACCAACAATCCCCCACATGATTCAAAATTATCAAAGAAAAAAAATTTAAAAAGAAGTGAGAAGGGCAATGGATTTTAGATACATAACGTCGATACCTTGTGGGTTTGAATCGACACTTAGTGAAACAAGCTCATGATTGTAGATTATAGGTGAACTATATTTTTGAACCCATTATCTATGATACAATCAATTGGACTTACACACATATCTAAAAAACCTGAATCCACACAAGTCCGCGTTTGGGCGCGTTCTAGGCCATGCGCCATATCCCAGATTTTTATAAAGGCTATAGAGAGTTTGCCAAAGACTCTCATAGGAAGTGGCCTACACTTCCACCTTTATATAGGTGAACCCATCAAGTGTAAACTGACATACACCACCCTTTAGGGCTATGAGTTTCATTAAGAATCTAAATGATTCATCCTTTCACAGTTTGTCAGTAAGCACCACACGCACACAAGAAGGGATATAAATAATTGTAGTGCTATAATTAAGTAATTACGTGACTTGTTATTACCCATTGAACCCAATTCATGGGATCTCCAATCACATGGGTTGGATTTCCATCACGTATTACTTACTCAAGATGTTGGCAATAGTCCCATCCCTCTGGATGCTTCTTGGACACTCTTTTTAATCAATCCCTTTGTAATCGGATCCGCTAGGTTCTTTTGAGACTTCACAAATTCCATGGAAATAGTACCTTTTACTGATCAGTCCTCATTCAATATTATGTCTCAAGCGAATACATCCCTGTTTTCCATTATACACATGGTTCATTCCTCGTCCAATAACAGCTTGAGAATCACAATGCAGAGATATAGAAGGAATTGTTATGTCTACCAATAAATTTCTCAGCCACTCTGCTTCTGTACCTGTCAATTCTAATGCAATAAATTCAGATTTCATAGTAGAATTAGCAGTACAGTTTGTTTAGCAGATCTCCAAGAGACAACACATCCACTTAAAGTAAACACATATCCACTAGTGGAGCTTGTTTCATCATTATCAGATACCCAATCAGTATCATAATATCCTTCAAAACATTAGGATGATCAGAAAAATGTACACTTACATTAACTATTCCTTTTAAATACCTCATTAGACGTGACAATGCATTCCAATGATTCTTATGCGTATATCTACTAAGTCTACTAATGACATATGCAATATCAGGTCGAGTACAATTCATTAAGTACATTACACTATCAATGATTCTGGTATCTTCAGTTTGTGCAATACCAATCCCCTTTATTTTTTTAAATGCACACACTAGAGTCACAAGGTGTTCCTACTGGCTCTTCATTAAAGAAATTAAATTTCTTAAGAATTCCACATAATGAGTAAGATAAAAACAAACCATGTGCATTTTTATTAATTCTCATGCCAAGGATCAAGTTCATTTTTCATGTCAAATTTAGAGAATAAAAATGTTTAATAGTTTTCACAACTTTCTCATGCTTCATATCTCATGTACAATTCGCATTTTATACATGCTTCATCTTTCTCATATTGTACATTTATACATGCTCCATAATGCTCATACTTCGCATTTCTCAAATTATATAATTCACATAGAACAATTTACTTAAATTATCAACAGACTATTAACAATTATTATCACATTGTTGCACGGAGTGCACATTAAAACAATTCACAAGAATTTCACATAATACTGAACATTAGCACATAACAACAAGTACTGAAAAACTTGCTTTAAGACTATCAATAGACTAGTCAGCTTTTAACTTCCTTTTTAAATTCTCGTATAGCTACTTTGGCTAGACACCCCCACATTTTAAGATACCCCAAGTTAGGTGCATGTTCCTTCCATAATTGACATGGTAAAGAGTCTATCCTTTTATGTGAAACTCTATTAAAAATTGATTATTCAGAAAGGCAAGCTTCTCCCCACATATTGGAAGGTAATGTAAAGCTAATTAACATGACATTCATCATATCTTTAAGTGTTCTTTTTTTCCTTTCTAACTAATTTTTAACCTCAGTTTTATTTAATAAACATTTCTTCCGCTTCATCTTTTAAAGGCAATGAGATAGATTTGAGTATATCTAGAATTATCATCATTGTTCACCATCTTTGCCACATGAACCAAATTAACATAAAATAATAGAACATAAAAACAGAAGAAAGACTTCGTCCGGTTTAGGAAACACAATTCATATAAATGCTCAATTATTTACCATTAATCTTTTAGCTCATAAGACGTGAATTTAGGGAATATTTCAATTAAATTACTAAAACCTAAATCACCCCACTAGGAACAAGGGTACATGTGTTATCACAACATGGTAATTTAATTCCAAGCACCAACAATTAATATCTCAAAAATATTAACAAAGGAATTAAATAACAGACAATATTACTCAATTAACATTCCAAATATGCTATAAACACATTGAAATACTTTTACAATAGTATCTTATCATCACCAAAAGTTACTGTAATTTTTTGAAATTTTTCTGAAGATCATGCAAATTATCACAATTAATTAACTATTGCATAATTAAATTAGAGAATAACTAAAATTACCCAAATATATTAATTTTCCAAAACTTTAGTGGAAATATTAATTTTATAATATAAATTTTCAGAATTTAATAATCACAATAACTATTTATTAATTGATTTCCATGATTAAACAATTAATAAAACATTTTCTAGAATTAAATAAAATAAAAATCTGTCAGGCGGGTCAGTTCGTGGGTCAGTGGGTCGGGTTTGGCACGCAGTGTCTGATTATAAAATTGACACCGAACTTCATATATAAGAGGATGAACATTAGAGCTATCAGTTATTTTAGCCAAAGGAAAAACATCTAAACTTGTATAATAACCTTTGTATATATCAAATAGTTAAGATGTCATCCAAATGGAACATAACCTGACAACTTTCTCAAAACTAAGAAATGAAAAAGGTCTGCAGTATGAAATTAGCACAAATCATAAAATCCTTTGAAGTGAATGACATTCCAAAGTACCCTCAGAAAAATATACAGAAAAAGATAATGTGAGCCCTTAACTTTTCAAGAGTCGATCAACAAAGTATATATCAAATAGGCCTAAACATGTAACAAACTCTCACAGAGTTTAAATAGATATCTGTTACCCATCACCAAAACCTTTGCAGGCTAATATATTTAGTAAACTGAAATTACATATTTAAATTTCATGCCCAAGGGAGTCTTTTTTATAACTCAAACTCACGTATTGAGATATAATTTGAGGCACAATTAGCAAGTTATTAAACACTTCACCTATTAAGGGACCCATAATCCTGTTAAGAAGCATACTAATGCCATAGCTCTTTAATTATGAGGCGCCTTATAGGGAAAATATCTGAACAGATCACCTATTTAGTTTTGTTAATCAGAAAGCTACGACCATATGTTGCTAGCGACAACATATGGCTGCATAGTGTATGTTAAAACATCAAGTACATGAGCCCAAAAAGTATCTGTGTATTTTCATACCCTCCTTGCAGACAAATTTTACTCAATAATGAGGACTCTAATAATGGGGCATGAGTATAAATTTCTGATGGTGCATAGGTTTCAGTAAAAAGTTTGATAAGTTGTACAGAGATTTATTATCTTTGAAGGGCGCTATAGAGATTTATGGGAAAATGTCTACCCACTGCAAGAGGCATTAATTCCTCAAAGAAAATGGTCCTTTGTGTTATGGTATAAAAAATAAAACTAATATGTCATCTATCTGATGCAACAATTTTACTTACTAATATATTTTTTTTTCAAGATTTTAAACATACAATTATGACATATTGTGTAACAAATTTATATATATCATATATATGATCAATAGAAACATATTGTAACCCCAATGAATGATTTAATACATATAATAAACAACATTAGCAGAACATTCTACATTCCAAACTCATAGTTTCTAACTAAAACAACATGTATTTTTGTTAATAGATGAAATCACTTTTTAGATTGTTGGAAAATATATAGCAATATTAACAAGAGTAATTGCCGAATAAATATAAAATTGGAATAACTTAGCTGGAAACCGAGGCGTAGCAGCGCTACTGTCCTAAAAAGTAATTTCATTTCAATCGATAATAATCATAGGTACAAATAGGGTACATGACAGTTACTCTCCGAATTCAATTGGCAAGTCTCCGATCATGTGTACTCACAGAAGGAGACTATGGGCTTGTCTTTGTGGATTGTCCAATTAAACAGAGTATATATGAACAGATTTTAGAGACAAGGAGAAGAAGAAACTGATTATGTGTGTATTCTGCGAAGAACAATTAGCCCTTATAAGGAACGTTTTGGGAAATAACGTTGGAGATTTTAATGGAATGCTTGGGAGTTACAACAAGAGATAAATAAGGTATAACGGCTAGGGTATTAACTTGGGAGTTACAACAAGAGATAAATAGGGTATTAAAAATAACAATTACTACAAAATAAGAAATAGATAACGCAGAAAAAAAGCGTTGTGGTTTCAAATCGAGGAAAAAGCGCCGTGGTTAAGGGTGTCATCTATTTGACACCCTTACACAAAGTTTTTAAAACGTTGTAGTTAAGCACATTACACAACGTTTTTTTAAGAAAAAAACGTTGTAAATTTGTTTTCTATAAATTAGTAGATGCTTAAAAATGGTGTAGAAGGTATTATTCCACAACGTTTTCTGGATAAAAACGTTGTAGTTTAATATATTAGACAACGTTTTTAACCAATTTATACAACGTTTAGAAGGTGTCATTTATTTATACAAATATACAACATTTTTAAAATGTTGTAGATAAAGAAAAAAAAAGAAAAAAAAAGTTGTGGTTCACCTATATTACTAATGCACTATGATATGCTAATGCCATGATATATAGCTAAAAAGTCTAAATTCTCATTTAAATTTAAAGCCAAAATGTATCAACCATTCAAAATACATTCCAATAATACCATTCGTTTACAGTTTCAAATTACTACATCCACAAAATATATATCAAACTATCCATATATGCATCTCAAATTCACTTTTCAATATAAATATAAATGAACATGTTACATAACATTGTAGAAACTACAAATGAATCAATGAGTTGATGCCAAAGACATTTCGTACACAGCCGATAAGTTGATGCCACATGAAATCCACTGCTCCTCCCAAGAAGCTACAAGAAAGAAAATGATGCAGCACGTTAGTGAAAGATGTGATGTACAACACCTAGAAACACCAGACTTCTTTGATTAAAATTTATATCAATATGAAATACAACTATATTAATATCCTGGGTTTAAACCATATTATCAATCTGATTATCTATCACCCATCTATATATATACAAAACAAACTCATATGGAGGGTTGAAACAAAATTCATTTAACCAGCCTCAAATAGTTGGGATTAGGCTTTACTAAGTGAAGATGAGGAGAGCCCATTCATGTAGATAGAAACATTAATATTATAATTAGTTTACTGACCACCATTGGATCCAGACCTATATACAAACTACTGATTACTGAGTCCTAACCAGGTCACAATAGTGATCAAATTTATGCACAAGTTTAGTCCCAAGTCCCAACCAACTTTGTGGAAAATGACAGGTTAGAGTTCAGGACCTCAGGTACACATTTACACCTGAAACACAACTCCTTCAAATGATATCCATTGATGGACTTTGCACTTAAGAGTTGCCAGGTTTAAATGTTTTTTTTATAAGGAACTTCACATAGTGAACATATTCATAAACATCCACAGTGTATAACAGTTGGCTCTCACGTTGTAGCACGTTATAGCATTTCATTTACAAGAAAATATTAAAACAAGACAGACAAAAAACAATAGGATAGTGGGTTCAACCATGAGATGGGATCCATGTCACCAATTGGATTTATTTAAAGGAGTTGTAAATCTAAAATGGTGAAACAATTACTACTGAATTATTTTGATGATATAGTTGATTCATCATTTTCCTTTTCTTTCCGTACCAAGGGTAGTCAAAGGTAAGGGATGGTCAAACTTGGAACAACAACATATAAAACTAAAATGAACTACATAACAAAATTTTGTTTCTAAATAACAACAAAACATAGGTTAACATGGTCTGCCGGCCCAAAAAATAGGCGCTGACATCATAGTTTAGTGCACTCATAAAAGATCGGGCTCAAGTGTAGAGCAGCCATATCGTGCAGTAATGATGGAATGGTAACTCTACATCGAGTTCATTTCCCACAGAAAATACAATGGCCTAATCAACTTACCCTTTTGTGTAAAATCTTATGCCTACCTGATTACAGCATTCACTTCATAAACTCTAAAATAGAAGCATATAATGCCTAATAGAAACCTGTGCAGGCATAACTTAACAACTCACTTCTTCAGTATAAAATTATATTACACAAAAACTAACAACAATTGATATAGTACTGTTTAAAAGCACCGCTCGTGGCATGGAAAGAGTATAGGTCAGATAGTAACATTCTAAAATAAAGATATTCAGTAGATATAATATGGGTTACCAGAAACATCAACCAGCTGATGCTCAGAAATGGATTCATGAACATATGCAGTAACTTGTGATGTATCCATAGATACATTAGCAGAGTTGGTAAGATTCTGACTAGTATCTTGGTTCATATTATTTGGAACCGCGTCTTTTGCAGAATTTTGATCTTTATTATCTGCAAATTCATCACCTACGCTCTGACCATGCACCGCAGTATTATCTGCAAAAAGGAGAATTTGTGATGAGGAAGGGAATAAGGGAGGGAAAATATCTCTCAATTCAATATTTCATTCAAATCATGGTTTCAAATGGAAATACATCCTTTACCCATACTTGTACCGCTTAGTAGACCTTATAGAAACTACTACTACATCTTCCTTCTAATAGCTACCAAATCCTAAAAATAAAAATTAAAAATTTGCTATTGGAACTAAATAATCTATAAGACTACGGTTATTCTTAACAGTTATGCTCTTTGGTTCTTTGGAAGCTAATTTTCTTGAGAATGAATATTTCATGTAAATGTGTTTAACAAGAAATGTTTTTCTTATTTAACCATATAAAGTGACGGCTAGGATATCAACATTGATGCCAACTGGTATGTGTTAAACTAGTATATTTTATTTTCTTTCTTTTCTATAGTAACTCACAAAACTTAAATTACCAAATTTATTGGTGTGTTTTAGACTTGCAATTTGATAGGTCTCCAAGTTGTGGCATGGATATTTAGCTTGTCAATCCTTAAAATAAAACATATCTTCTAATTTTTAAAGAAACGATGTCATTTACCTCTTGCTTCCTGTTTTCTGAGCTGAAATTATATAATAATACTGAATTTTATCATGTATCATTTAAATAATAATATGAAAAATTAGAAGATCCAGCTATAAACTCTGCCTATCCTAATTTACTATTCAGCTTAATCTTGTGAGGTTTTAATCATGTCTTTTTCTGGTATACCATCATAAAATACTGGTTCTACACCAAATTTAGATTCCCCTAGACTTTCAGTTAGAGCTTTATAGGCAAAATATATCGAGCATGGGCCAACCATCAAATTTATTATTCAGCTTAATCTATATGTGAGGTTTTAATCATGTCTTATTCTGGAACACCATTACTAAAGAGTGGTTCTACACCAAATTCAGACTCCCCCTGGATTTCTAGTTAGAGCTTTAGTGGGAAAATAGACTGAACATGGCACATCGTAGGAAAAACCGTGGCTATAAGAGTGGGGAATATATCTTTTAGGTGAGTGTAATAGTCAAAATAGCATTGTGAAATTTGCGGTGAGAAGATACGACCAATTAATGCATTAACTATAGGTAATTTGTAGGAAATACCAGAAGTTCCAATCAGTACTCCAAAGGCGAAGGCACATAACAAATATAATTAAGAAGGACGACGCATATTAACCCTAACAATTAAACATGTTACCTAAGGCGTGCAATGCCGAATCAGTCAGCGTTGTGAAACGTCAGCGGCACAAGGGGCATGAGTTACTCTTAGTCAACAACTGGGCAATGCAA
The DNA here is from genome assembly GCA_020205605.1 of Panax ginseng. Lineage (NCBI taxonomy): Eukaryota > Viridiplantae > Streptophyta > Magnoliopsida > Apiales > Araliaceae > Panax > Panax ginseng. The sequence goes on along the minus strand of CM035131.1, from coordinate 17,595,378 downwards.
ATGTGGTGATATATATGAGAGCACGACAAACGGATACATACGAGACTGATATGATGAAGCAATCCTGCATATATTGCACATACTTATCTAATCATTAAGGTGTACAAATCACCAAATGTACAAACAATAATTCATAACTAAAATTAGTTGAAGTATAAGGTCACATTAATTTATTTTTTTAAATAAGTATAAGTAGATTAGAGAACTGTCCAAAAAGAGTAGAACCCATGGACATTGGTAGCAGTTTACAGGTCAAATGGAAAGCAATTAAAAGGATGATCCATCAAAAAATATGAGGTAAACTAAAATGGGCATAAGCAATGTAATCACACTAACCTTATTATTTAATAAAAGGAAAACAATGGCAAGGTTGAGTAGACAAGTATACAAAACCATCCAACAAGAAGCCAATACAACAATTTACCACAAGAGGAAAAGTGTCACGATCCACAAATAACTCCAATATTACTCTTTCAAAAAGCTAAGGTGGAAAGGTTGTCCAAGGAAAATATGCTTATACATCGCAGGAGAAAGCACCTGATTCTCAAAAAATGTAGTCCAGTCTTTCTGAAAACTTCAAAGTAGACATGAATTGACCAAAAATAAATTATTCAAACAGAAAAATTCTAAACAAGGACGAAGAAATTAAATCAAAATGAATTGGGGAAGGGATCGAGAAATAGGAGAAGAGGAAGATCGAGTGACTTACTTTGATAATTCTTCGAGGTAAATTGCTATTCGCCATTGAAGAAGCTTCGATTATAAAGTACACTAACAAGGGTTTTCAGAGAGACGCGGTTCACCTCCTCGGTTCCAAATGTCGCTTGTAAAATGGCCCCACCACTATGTCGCCGCTACCGTCACCACTACGCCGCCACTATTTCTAGGGTTAAAGGAGTCGAGAGGTTGGGAATGAGATGGGCTGCATATCTGAGTGAGAGAGTTGAGCTTATGTGAAATGAGAGAAAATCTTTGGGAAGTGCTCAAGGAAACCTTCGTACATGGGAGGCTATGCATCTAGGTTATGATAGATATCACATGTCCACAGAATTATCCTTGGTTGACCCAATAGACCCCAAAAAAAAAGAGAAGATTACTATCATCTTCTTTCTAAATGGTGAGTCTTCTCTTACGACATATAACTATCTCCACCTGCTCTCAAGTGAAAATTATATTTCAAATAAACTCCAAGATCATATAGGTAGTCTTGTAGATATACTCGCAAAGTGGATGTGCACAACTTTGTCTTATGATAACACGAGGTTGTATGTTATTAGACATCTTGTATGATAGTGGCAAAACACCCTTTCAAAGTTGGGTTCACCTCACCCTATTTGGTTCACCAAAATTAAATATCAAATGACATATACAATACGACATACTTATCTAAAGTTCTCAATAGAATTATTTCCATACTATTTAGGGAGAACCTCAACAGCTATAGACCACCGTTCTATTCTCTTGTTATCCCCGCTCGACTTGGCAATACTCTTATTACCTGAAAGGAATTGTGAAGCAAAGGGGTGAGCTCAGCTTAATAGTATCACGACTGTGACGCCCCCAAAATAGGTATACATCACCTATTCTCGTTGTCAATACATGAGTGCAAGAAACAACTACAACTTTATTATTACAACAACAAAAATCGTGAGTTTGAATACAAATATTATCTTACAGACAATATCTAAACTCAAATAAATCCTCATCACATTTATTGATACATTATTTTACAAAAATGGTGAGGACTACTAAACAACTCTCTCTAGAACCTTCATTCCATACCCCAGAGACTACATTTCGCTTATATTTTACGCCTCACGAGAAGAAAAATGAAACAAAAGGAAAAGGGTGAGCTCAACTAGCCCAAGAAAAGAATATTATGACTAAGATAATATACAACAAATTATCGTTAGTCTTCAATGAGGAAAAATCTAATAGAATACATTAGACAACAAATTTTAAATCAATATTCGCAATGAAATAATAATTCATTAGAAGAGTTAAGTAGAGAATGCAAACTACTATCTTCATGTATGAATTTAAAAGTTAATCGTCGATATTTTATCCTGTAAACATCAATCAATATATATCTGGAATCAAATATTCATCTTTGCACTTCTGAGCCAAAGATATTCATCGATTGGTCATGTTCATCTAAACACACCGCTCATCTTTTGCACTACTGGCCAAAGATATTCATCGAAATCATTCATCTTTTTGCTCACAGGCCAAAGATATTCAATAATATCATCATTTAAGATCGAGGATGATGAAAAATATTTTTAAAGAAACGAATCCAGTGAAACAAAATGACAAGGATTAAGGATTAAGGATTAAGGCCAGTCAGCTACTGCTTCTTCCTTCTTCTTCTGCCATCATCATCTTCTTCTTCTTCTACCATTAGACCCATATCTACTTTGAAACCCAGGCTTTGAGTGAGAAAGGAAACGAAAGAGAAGAACAGGGAATTGGGTTCTAATTTTTCAGAGAGGTCAAAGGAGCGGGGAAACTGAGAGAGAAAGTGGGGGAAGAAGAATATATTAAATTAAGATGAGAAAAATATTTGGGACATGATAATTAATTGTCTTTAATACACCGATAGTGTACACCCATATATAATACTCTACTCCAGTATAAACGTTTATTATTAGAATTATAATACATTCTTAAAATAAAAATAATTTTATTTATATTATTTATAATTTTAACACCTTTCATTTTATATTCCGATAATTTGTGAAATTTTAACATATAGATACAAACTCAAGTTTGATTTTTTAAAATTAAATTAAAAAATATTTTTAAATTTAAATTTAATATAATTTATTTAACTATTAAAAATAATATATATTGTAGCAAATGTTATCTAGCTAGTTTATTGTTAAAAAGGTATAAATAATCACACAATAATTATTAAAAGCAAAATTGTCCAAAAAAAATGATTGCCATATCTCTAATATTTTTATTGCTTCTTCCTTGCTCCGCCGTCAATAAATAATTTTTTTTTATTGATATATTTTGACCCCCCTAAAAATTTGTTCTGGTTCTGCCACTGATGATCCGTTTTCCAATTTAAGTGACCCTTCCATTTTTTCCTTCCTTAATATATATATATATATATATATATATATATATATATATATATATAAAAGTAATCTAAGACATGCCTTAGTCAAATTTGGCTAAGGCTACTTAACAAAACGACGTTGTTTTGCTTTTTTAATCTCATCCGTTGATGTTTAAAATGGACGATAAAGATAGTGTATGTTCTATAAAGACCCGTAGCAAGTACGTTCAATGGATTCTTTCTTTCTCTCTCTATATATATTGTTAAATTTATAATATTTTTTATTATTTTTACAACAAAAGTGTCATGACGGTATAGGATTTTGTTGTGAATTATTTAACAATTTCATACATATATATATATATATATTAAATTGTTACTATGTAGACTTACATGATCACCGCATCTTGCATGATTCAAGCAAGATCTAGCGACCACGATTTAATAACACGTGTTTCGTCAACACAGTGCTGTTATACACAAGTCTTCCATTCGCAGCATCATGTTGTAGTAGGCAAGTTGCCATGCATCCACAACACTATATTGTGGTAGTAAATTAAAGTCTTTCTCCACAAGACTGTTGCGATACGAAAGTCGTGTTTTTAAATGGGAAAAGGGTCAAAAAAGCTCCTGATGATTACCCGATATCCCACTTGCATCTTAAACTAATTTTTTTAAAAGTCTGCATTAGCGTTATATTTTTTGAATTAGCGCATTGTCTTTTACTGCAGTTAACGAGAATCTGACGGTGTTAAAATCGATGGCGATAAGCGAAACTTAATTATAAAATATATTTTAAATAAAACAATATATATCATTTAATCAAAACAAAAATGCTAAAATTCAAAATAAAAAAAAAAGCATAACATATTTACAAAAATTTTTAAAACAGATTTGTTTAAAAAAAACATAATTTTTAAAAAAATAGAATTTTTTAAAAAACAAACTTTTTAAAAAAAACGGAACTTTTTTAAAAGCAGTTTTTTTAAAAAAAATATAGAATTTTTTAAAAATAGCTTTTAAAAAAAACAGAATTTTTTAAAAACAATTTTTTAAAAAAAAATAGATTTTTTTAAAAACAAACTCTTTTAAAAAAATGAAAGCAGATTTTTTAAAAAAAAATAGAATTTGCTTAAAAACAACCTTTTTTTAGAAAACGAAAACAGATTTTTTTAAAAAAATAGATTTTTTAAAAAATAGATTTTTTAAAACAAACTGAAACTTTTTAAAAAAGTTTTTTTTAAAAAAATAGAATTTTTAAAAACAGCTTTTTAAAAAAAAAAACAGAATTTTTTAAAAACAAATTATTTTTAAAACAAATTATTTTTTAAAAAAAAGATTTTTTAAAAACAGATTTTTAAAAAAATAGAATTTTTAAAACAAACTTTTTAAAAAAACGTAACTTTTAAAAAGCAGATTTTTTAAAAAACATTTTTTTAAAAAAGGAACTCTTTAAAAACAGTTTTTTTAAAAAAACAGAATTTTAGTATAATAAATTTTTAAAAAAGTCTTTTTAAAAAATAGAATTTTTTAAAAACAGAATGTTAGTATTTTAGTATTTTTTAATTTGATTTTTTTAGTACTTTAGTATTTTTTTAATTAGTATTTTAGTACTAAAATACTAATTAAAAAATAATTCTAAAATACTAATTAAAAATAAACTAAAAATACTAAAAATTCTGTTTTTTTAAAAAGCTGTTTTTAAAATTCTATTTTTTTTTAAAAAACTGCTTTTAAAAAGTTCCGTTTTTTAAAGTTTGTTTTAAAAAAAAAATCTATTTTTTAAAAAAATCTGTTTTTCGTTTTCTAAAAAGGTTGTTTTAAGCAAATTCTATTTTTTTAAAAAAAAATTTGCTTTCATTTTTTTAAAAAAGTTTGTTTTTAAAAAAATTCTATTTTTTTAAAAATTATGTTTTTTTTAAAAAATTGTTTTTAAAAATTCTGTTTTTTAAAAGCTATTTTAAAAAATTCTATATTTTTTAAAAAAAATGCTTTTAAAAAGTTCAGTTTTAAAAAAATCTATTTTTTTAAAATTATGTTTTTTTTAGACAAATTTGTTTTAAAAATTTTTTGTAAATATGTTATGCTTTTTTTTTTTTGAATTTTAGCATTTTTTGTTTTGATTAAATGATATATATTGTTTTATTTAAAATATATTTTATAATTAAACTCTCTTACGTCATCAGATTTTAACACCGTTTGTATTCTGTTAACGGCAGGGGCACAGGCGACCCAAAAATATAACGTTAAGGGTACTTTTGGAAAAAAAATTAGTTTAGGGTGTAAGTGGAACATCGGGATAAATATCGAGGGCTTTTTTGACCCTTTTCCCGTTTTTAAATTGTAATCGTCAGATCTTAACAAGAAAGGCCGGTGTAAGAAAAACGAACGTCATGTTTTTAACCTCCGTAGACATATATGTAGTATAAAATCTTAAATATGAACACTGATACGGTGGACGAATTAGAAGTTGAGTTGGAATAAGTTTTCGGGTCCGTATATACCAGAAAAATAAAAATACATGACGAAATTTATGAGAGTTTTTAAAAGTAATTACAAAAGATAATAATTTATGATGAATTTTTTGAACAATTATAAAATAATAGTATATATGATGGTTTTTAGTGATGATTAATTTTTTCATCAATATATTATAATTGTGATGACATGTCAATCACCAATTTTTTTGCGCAAAATAAATTTTGTTTCCGTGACGCACTAAGCCATCACTTAAGTATATACCCTTTGAGTAATTGCATTTAAGCTATCACCAATATTTTAATGAAAAAATAATTAAAACAATATTTTATGACGATCATAACAATAATTAAAAAGATATATTTTTGTGACGATTTTTATTTGCAATTACAAAAAGTATGTATTTTGTGATGAATTTTTTAAGCCATCACAAAACAATAAAATATATGATGACTCTCAGTGATGACTAATTTTACCATCATTATAAAGTATTTGTGACTGCCATTGCAATCACCAAATCTTGTGGGACTAATTTTGTTTAGCAAGTCAACTCACATGTGTTTTCTTTTATATTTTGTTTTAAAATTATAATCATGATATGAGTTTTGGTTTAGTGATAATACTTTGTTATTTAGTTTGCAAATGGGGGAAGGTTCGAATCCTACAAATATCATTTGATACAGTTAATATAGTGAAATAATTGTATGTAAAAAGAGATTCACGTTCTTAACTTTGATCTCTAAAGTCATGTGCTTTTTTGTGATGGCTTGGACAATCACAATAGATTACGTATTAATGTGATTGTATTAATCATCACAAAATCACTAAGTGTTCGTGTGATTGTCAAAATCATCACAAAAATGCTTTAATGATGGGGGTATATAAGATGGCCTTCGTGACGACTAAAGTCATCACAAAAACCTTTTGTGATGATTTTTTGAATTTATATAATGGATTTGAGTCATCACAAAAGGCCATTTTTTTGTAATTTCAAAATGGCATAACTTTTAATCCAAATAGAGTTATGGAATCCATTATATATGAAATCAAAATTAGGAACGAGTCCTACAAGTCTCATTACCTTCAGACATAATATATACCGATTGTTTAAAACTCGAAAAACCTATTTAAATTAGTTTTATTGTCGGTCAAATTAACTTTGATATAGACTACTAAAAAAACGGTCATTTGTTATGGCCAAAATCCATCACAAAAAGTAAGAAAATCATCACAAAAGGCTTACGTGATGGCTTTAAGCATCACAATGGCCGTCTTGTATACGTCTATCATGAAAGGTTTTACGTGATGGTTTTGACAATCACGCAAACGCTTAGTGTGAGAGCCCGAATTTTATGAAATGAAAGTATTCAATTTTTATAATTATTCTATTTAGTAAATGGTCAAATTGATATATAAAAGGTTAAAGTTAAGGGTGATATGTGAAAATTTTTCAAAGTAAACAAGTTGTCATAAAATAATCGGTGATAAAAGTATAGTAATACGCATGGTTGTATAGTAGCACACGGTATTAATTATTAATGTTTATGTGAGAAGTCACTCAGTTATACTCAATTATTGTTACATTAATTCTTGCATCATATCTCTCATATTATTGATTCAATTATTGTCACAGTATCATCTGTATAATATGTTATATTATTAAATCAATAATTGAGACGACAAAGTTATTCATATTATTATTTGTAATATTGACAATGTCTAGAAGTTCTGTCAATGAGAGGTTATATAATTTAATTCTTGGCATGATAGGGAGAAATTCTTATCGGAAGCCCCTCTTTTTCCTAGGAACGACTGGTTATTAAATATTGTGAGTTATAATATTAATGATGAATAAATTCGTGTTGATTAAAGATGAAATTGATAGTTCCATTGTGTGGGAATTATTAGTGTTAGTGGAAATCGACATTTATTTCGATCATAATTGATGTCTGGAAGTTATCGGGTAATTAATCGGATAAATGAGCAATTAATTGCTATTAATTCACATGATTATAACTATCTGTTCACATTGTGTACTATTGAATCACATTCATTTACTATTAGGGGAGTTGGTGCAAGTTTGATAATACTTGCATGACTAAGTTAAAAATAGAGGTATAGATGAAGGTACTATACTATAATTATTTTTTTCACATGTTTAGAACTATTGATTCACATGATTTACTATTAGGGGAGGTGGTGCAAGTTTGATAATACTTGCATGACTAATTAAAAATGAAGGAAAAGATGAAGGTATTATACTGTAATATTTCGAGCCCCAAAATGTGCAATTATGGAAACTATATTTTTCTATAAATAGAAGCTCATTCCTTCATTATTTTCACCAATTCACTAAAGCTATAGAGCAATTATTATAGAGAGAAGAAGAAGAAAGTAATACTACCCTCCTTTATTCTAGTATCCAATTTCTTCTAAGGTAAGAGGTATTATTCTTTCGTATTCATGAAGAGAGTTATTTTTTTTCAATACTCATAAGGGTTGTTATTCCATTCTTTATTATTATGTTGGAATAACTTTGTCTATCAAATCTGCCGCATACATGGTGAAATTCTTCCATTATTCCATTCTTTATTATTACATTGGAATAACACTTTTATATATCTTGATCTATCGCATCAGTGAATTCTATTGTTATTCCATTCTTTATTATTACATTTGGAATATCATATGCATGCGGATTCGCGTGGCTGTTCCATTCTTTATTATTACTGTTAGAATATCACATGCATGCGGATTCTGGCGTGACTTCGGGTTCCATTCTTTATTATTTTGTTGGAATAACATGTACGTGGTGGTCTATCTCATACACAGTGAATTCTCAATTGTTATTCTATTCTTTATTATTACATTGGAATAACTTTTACTATACATCTTGGACTCTGCAGCATGCACGGTGAATTCTTTTGTTATTCCATTTTTTATTATTTTGTTGGAATAACCTATCTATGTGGATTACTGCGGGCATGGTGAATGATCCTTCATATTCATTCTTTATCAAATTGTGGAAATGATCATCTCGTGGATTCTGCATGGTAGAGTGAAAATTCATTCATGCGGTTTAAGTATTTTACTATACTCGTATGAGATATCATTTCTTTTGTACTCGTCATGGAATATCATTTCCTTTGGTATTTTTTTACGAGTTACTATTCATAGATTCTTATTCACCCATTCTTACTATTCATTCTAGTATTATTCACTTTCAAGGTATTGGTGCTTTTGTGTGTCGAGTACTATTCACGAGTTACTATTCACGGATTACTATTCACCCAAATTATTATTCACCCAAATATTATTCACTCGGGTATTTGGGATACTTTTCATACCGGGGTACTATTCACGAAATACTATTCCTGAAGTACTATTCATAGAGTACTATTGCGGGGTACTATTTATCCGAAAAATATATTTCTTTTTGTCCAAATTATTTTTGTACATGAATATTATTCTTGAGTTTTACTCCACAAAGCAGTATCATGTTGACAATTTAGATATTTTTAAACTCTAGATAAATTTAAAGTCTTTAATATTTATCCTTGATTTCGTTTGATTAATGCTTATATCATTGTCATCATCTTCATGCTTATATTATGATGAAAGTCATCTTTGGCTTACGTGCAAAGATGGACTGTTGATTATTGGTTTTACAGTTGTATATCTTTGGCTTACATGCAAAGATGGACTGTTGATTATTGGTTTTATAGTTGTATATCTTTGGCTTACGTGCAAAGATGAACTATTGATTGATGAGTATCTTTGGCTAATGTGCATAGATGAACTGTTTATTGGTATGATTATGACTAGGGATCATTCGGTATAATCATGACCCGTAATGTTATAGATGATGTGGTAAAAGTCCTCATTGGCACGTAGTGCATTGATGGACAGTTATTGATATGATTATAACCTGGGATTATTCGGTATAATCATGACCATTGATGATTACATGAATATCCTTGGCCGTAGTGCAGGGATGATTCGATGATGTGGATTATTTATTAAGCTGAGTCTCAGCGATAATATATTGATTATACACTTTTAATTCGTAAAAGATAGTAAATATTATGCTCTACCTGACTCCTCTAAAATACAATTGTATGTCTTTGGCTTTGTAGTGCAAAGATGAATTGTTAATGAATATCTTTGGTAGTAGTGCAAAGATGAATTTATTAATATGATTATGGCGAGAATTGTGATTTGGTATAACCATGATTTTTGATGTTTCGTGTGAAGATAGGTGATGAACATTATCTTAAATCACCCCGGTGCGAAGATGAATTTAGAATCATAATTATGATTATGAGTTATTCATATGATTGTGGACAAGAATTGTTGATTGATGTTACGAGGATAAAACATTATTGGTGGACTTTTAACATGGAGAAGATAATAGACACGATGGTCTATTTGACTCTTCTAATGGATTGCTTTCGTTCATTTGCAACTATGGTTGAAAAGTTTTATCATCTACCATATGTTCTAAATCTCTGATTTATTACTGATGAAGGCTATTGATGATGTAAATTATCTTTAGTCATGATATTCTTTACTGGGCTAGTTGTGCTCATCCTTTTTGCTTCATAATTCGTTTCAGGTAATAAGAGTGTAGTTGGGTCGAGCGGGGGTAACAAGAGAATAGAACGGTGGTCTATAGTTGTTGAGGTTCTCCCTAAATAATATGAAAATAATTTTATTAAGAACTTTAGATAAGTGTGTCGTATTGTATACGTCATTAGATGTTTAATTTTGGTAAACCGAATAGGGTGAGGTGAACCCAACTTTGGAAGGGTGTTTTGCCACTATCACACAAGATGTCTAATGACATACAACCTCGTGTTATCATAATACAGGGTTGTGCACATCCACTTGCTGATTATATCTACGAGCACTACCTATATGATCTTGGAGTTTGGTTGAAACATAATGTTCAATTGCAGATGGTGGAGATAGTTATATGTCAAGAGAAGACTCACCATTGGAAGGAACATGATAGTAATATTCTCATTTTTCTTTGGGATCTATTGTATCAACCAAGGATAATTCTCTGGACATATGATATCTATCATAACTTAGATTCATGGCTTCCTATGTACGAAGGTTTCCTTGAGCACTTCCCAAAGATTTTAATATCTAAAACAATTTTTGACTATACGTTTTATGTAAAGTACCATTGTAAGGTTGTGGTCGAGGCACCATGAGAGTTACACACAGTTGTATTAAAACTCACAGTTTAACTGTGGTCGTATTCTACACGACAGGTCAACAATTGTATAAATGAAGTTTGTATTTGATTTTTATAGTATGATATCTGGCGACTCAGAATGGGTCGTGTGGACCTATTTTGGGGGCGTCACACTTAGTGCTTTTCTGATGATTAATACAATCACATTAACACGTAATCTATTGTGATTGTCAAAGTCATCACAAAAAAACAAGACTTTAGGGATCAAATTTAAGAACGTGAATCTCTATTTATGTATAATTTATTTCACTGTATTAATTGTATCTATATTAATTGTATCAAATGATACTTGTAGGATTTGAACCCTCTCCCATTTGCAAACTAAATAACGAGTATTATCATTACACCAAAGTCCAGATCATGATTATAATATAAAAGGAAATATATGTGAGTTGACTTACTAAACAAAATTACTTCCACATAAGATTTGGTGATTGCAATTAAAGTCACAAATACTCTATAATGATGGTAAAATTAGTCATCATTAAGAGCCATCATATATTTTATTATTTTGTGATGGCTTGAAAATTCCATCACAAAATACCTTCTTTTTGTAATTATAAATAAAAATCGTCACAAAAATTTATCTTTTTTAATGATTGTCATGACCGTCATAAAATATTATTTTGATTATTTATTTCATTAAAATATTAGTGATAGTAAAATTTATCTAGGCACACTTAGAAGAGGGGTTGAATAAGTGTGAAGGCAATCTATGACCAACTTTTAAAAACTATTAATTTCAGGCTACTATAATGATTGAAATCAGCTTACTGAATTAATATAGCCTATTAAATAAAATACTTGATGTTAAAGAATTATCTTAATTTAATATAAGTATTCAAATTTTAATTATTAAGATAATTAAACTAGCTTATGTGATTTTAAAGTAAAGCAAATAATAAAATCAACACCAAGATTTTTTACGTGGTTTAGCTATTACCCTCTATAATAATAGCCTAATCCACATCCAATACCAACTAGTATTGGAGACTCACTTTATTTATTTCTTTATAAATAAATACAGATTACAAAACAGATTCCAACAACAATTAATTAACAATTAATTTCCCTTGAGCTCTCTTGCTCTTTGTGCACCTATGCACTCTTCAAGCACCTTTGCTTCCTTAAACCTGTTTGTAACTCTTTCTCTAATCCACTAGGATTAAAACCACTACACTAGTTTAAAACAAAAAATTCAATACAATTATAGAGGTCTATGATCAATGCAAGAATAATCATTTTAACAACTAAAGGCTCAACTATATGCAATGATCAATTAGCACACAATAGATAAACAATTAATTTCTTACCGAATACCAGCTCAAATAATACCAAAAAATTAATTGCTTAGCTTCTCAAAAGTTTGCACTTGACAAAATCAGATTGCTCAATAATAACAGTAATAAGTTCAATGAATATTTCATGAGTTGTGTAATTTTCTAAATAAGAAACATCATTTATATAGCCTTTACACAAGTTACCGTTAATAATAGATATGTTCTAATTAAAAACCAACGGAAATTCCCACAACGATAAAACTGGACTTAGTCCAATATATATCCAGACACTTTGTTAGCTTATGCAGTTTGAATAATTCAACACCTTTAAGAGATAACTCTCCATATAACATTTTGACTTTATCTCACAACATAAAAGGTGACGTGAAACACTTAAAAGCTAAATGACATCATACTTTTCTCAACCAACCTTTAGAGTTCCAATAAACAATTACACCTTGAAAACCGCAAATAACAAATCTCAATAAAGTAGCTGCCGTCCTTTAGTTATTCTAGGAAATCATGATTACATGCATACATATCACAATTAATGTTATCCACCTTTTTAGTTAACTAGACACACTGATATATATCTCCACGAGTAGTTCAAGTGCGTGTATATCAAATACCATTTTATAATATGCATGCTAAACATGTAACATAGATAACAAATTAATATATGTATTACTCTATAAAACCTTTTTCATAAAATCATTTAAAAATATTTTTCATTTAAGACATATATCAAAAATGCAAATAATATGTCTTAAAGCCTTTAAATGAAAAATCAATTATTATGCAAATGATCTTACATTTATTTTCCTAGAAAAGAGAAATTTTCTTCCTCCATTTGAAAATCCCACCAACGATCCTTTATCAACAAACCTGAAACACCATCAAACAATTTAGTACTTGAACATTTCATCATCAAAACATAAGGCTAGAATGTGACTAAGTCAACAGATAGCTTAAATGCAATCACGAAAAGGATATATCTATAAGTGATGACTTAGTGCGTCACAAAAAGAAAATTTATTTTGCGTGAAAAAATTAGTGTGATTGACATGACCATCACAATTATAATACATTGATGACAAATTAGTCATCACAAAGAGTCATCATATATACTATTATTTTGTAATTGCTTAAAAAGTCCATTACTGATTACTATCTTTTGTGATTATTTTTAAAAACTGTCACAAAATTCCGTCATGTATTCTTATTTTTCTAGTATATATATATATATATATATATATATATATATATATATATATATAATTTTCCTTATCCTAATGGGCTAAATACAATTTACTACATTAAGTATTATCATATTCATGATTAGGAACCCAAAGAATTTGGGCTTACACTTTACTACATCAAGTGTCTAATTTGATATAATTTAGCCCCCCAATTTCTGAATCTGACCAAAATTGACCGAAATACCTAATTTTTCATTCAGATAAGAAACGTATACGGTTTGACCGTATAGAATACGTGCTAATAACACTTATGTTACATCAAGTGTGACGCCCCCAAAATAGGTATACATCACCCATTTTGAGTCGCCAAATATATGGTACAGAAAAACAACTACAACTTTATTAGTACAATTGTCGTACAAAATACGACAACACATACTGTGAGTTTAAATACAATATTGCCTTCTAGACAATATCCACACCCAAATAAAGTCCTCATTACAATTATTGATGCACTATTTTACAAAATAGTGAGGACTACTAAAATAGCTATCTTGAATCATCACTCCGTACCCTGCGCCAAGTCCTCTCGCTAAACTCTCACCTCCTAGAAGAAAAATGGAACAAAAAGGAAAAGGTTGAGCTCAACTAGCCCAATGGGAATATTATGACTAAGATAATATACAACAAATTATCCTTAGTCTTCAACAAGGAAAAATCTGATAGAATACAACAGACAACAAGTTTTAGATCAACAACTGCAGCAGAAACAACAATTCATTAGAAGAGTTAAGTAGAGAATGGAATCTACTATCATCTATGAATTTAAAAGTCCATCATCAATATTTTATCCTTGTAACATCAATCAATATACATCTTTGCACTACGGGCCAAAGATATTCATTTATATCACCAAATTGGTCATGTTCATCTCAACACTTTTGTTCATCTTTTTGCGCTCTGGCTAAAGATATTCATCGAGTAATCATTCAACTTTGCACTACTGAGCCAAAGATATTCATCAAGTATCACCATTAAGGATCGAGGATGATGAAAAATATTTTGAAGAACGAATCCAATGGAGATGGAAGGACAAATATTAGGGATTCATATTTCGGTTTATCCAAATTCAATAATACTCCATAATAACCAAGTGTGAAGTAGAATTCAAAATAAAGATCAAAACATGGATACAATCAAAGATAGTAACCATAAAAGACATCTGGAAGAAAAAAAAAAATTTTTTTTTGATTGAATAGTCATGTGTTGTGTGAATAGTCTCAGATATCGTGAAAAGTGTCGTTATCGTGAATAGTAACCCCAACACAACAAGTTCCAAATTTGATTAAAAGTTCAGATCAATACTTGACATAATGATATTGAAAGAAATAATATCATATATGAAGAAAATAACATCCCTTACCTCAAAAGAAATGTGCTTGGAATGAAAGATCGGAGTGATCTTTGAATGAAACTTATCTTTGAACAAAGAACTCTCAAAATATCTAAATACTCACAAAATACTGATAATATAATATAGAGAGAGAGAGAAAGCTTATGTTTCGGTGTGATTTTCAATTAAAACTTAGCCCTCTATTTATAGGAAAATGTTAGCCCAAAGCGGACTTGATCTCTTTATTGATGGCTTTACTGCTACTATTGCCACCCACCATATTTGAAATAAAATTTAGTACATTTTTTCACCAACCACAAGTGGGGCCCACTCAATTCTAGAATTTTCCACCAAAATCATTTATAACCCTAATTTCAGAAGCAATCAGCTCTTAAAATTCATAACAAATCATTCGTTCATTTTTACCGGTTCAAAATTTGTGGACATATACCCAACTTATATATATATATATATATATATATATATATATAACATATCCAAAAATCACAACGATCCAACGGTCAGATTAAAAATTATAACTCACACTATATATCGTAAAAATACTGATTTGATTTTTAATACCTCCATTCCGACAAAAATACAGATAAAACACATCAACATTAACTCCTTCAATTATAATCACATAAAATAAATAAATCCATCATTTATATAAAATAAATATTTTCTTATCATATGAATCAATAATTAATTATTCACAAATAATATTACGAATCATAATTATGACAACCAGTAGTTTCCTGAAAGAGGGGGCTTTCGATAAGGATTTCTCCTTCTCGCGCGCAATTATTAGATGACCTAACCTCTCCTTAATGTAACTTTCTAGACATTGTCAATAATGCTTTATCTAATAATATTATTCAAATAATATGAATTATTGATCTTAGAATGGGAAATATAGTCTTGGTTGACAATTATTGAAACAACAATAATATAAACTATCAATCAAAGAATTATTGAATCAATAAAATAAAATATTAAACAAGAATTCATCAGAACAATTATTGAGTAGTGCCTTCTTACGTAAGGATCAATAATTCAACAATACTGCGGTAATACTGGTGTAATCTCTTGTACCATTACGCGTATTCATCGTATTTTAACCATCGAGTATTCCAACAGTGTTAACGGTAACGATTACACCGTTATTTATAAAAACTCATACTTTGTCGTTTTCTTCATCCGACAATTATCCTGTTATGGGGCCCACAAATGACTGCGCCTTCGTACAGATATTCCCGACAAAAAGAATATTCCACGACCAAATGAATATTTCCCGACAGAAATGAATATTTTATAACCACTTGCTTATTTTGTAAAATTTGCACATTTCACCCATAACCAAAGTATTATATCAAATTAACTCCTTATTATTTGAAGATAATAAATAGAGGAAATTTAATTTTATTTATAATAAGTTGGGGTGTTACACTTGATGTAACAGAACTTTAAATAATTATTTTATAAATTAAGTCAAACCGTATATTTATATGGTCAATTGATATTAATATAGCCAATTTTGACCGAATTCTAAAATTGGGAGCTAAATTGTATCAAATTGGACACTTAATGTAGTAAATTATAAGTTCAAATATTTTGGGGGCCAAATTATAAATTTGATGGTCTGGGCAAGAAAATCGTACCTTACTAGGGTTAGGGTTTCGTGTTGGCTGAGGAGGAGAGAAATCCACAAAAAGTACGAAATTGATTGATTGATTGAAGAGGGGAGAAGAACAGGTGAGCGATTACTCCAACGACACGTGGCAGAACTCTTAGAATCCGAGAACCTTGTTAGGGTAGCAAGGATTCAGAGAGCCTTCTTGAGTCTTCGGGTTGAGAGAGAATATCCAAATCTCCTAGTCTTCTAAAAGGTCCAAGAGTCCAAAAAATGAGGTCCCCTTCCCAATGGAGTCGAAGGGGTATTTATAGGGTTTTTTGGAGAGTGGTCATGTGCTAGGCACATGTCCTCGGGGAAATTCCAAATTTACCCTTAGTTATCAGAGTAATGTCCAGATCGTCCTACCTTTCAAGCCACCAATCCAATCCAATCCCTCAATCAATTTTCAAAATGAGTCGCCTCCACGTGTCTTCTACCTCGGGACACGTGAAAGATTCTCTCTTTATTTCTGGTTCTTTCATCTTTTTATTTAATCATAATGCGAACCTTAATTTGTGCATTTAATTTAATTAGGACAAATGAACCCTAATTTGCACCTGGGCCCACAGATAGTATTTTATGTAACAGAAGTGTAATTAGCCCTATCCTAATTGATGTTTTATGGCTATAAATATGCTTCCTAATGTTCCTAATGTTGGAGAAGTGTAATTAGCCCTATCCTAATTGATTATTGTGGGCAAGAAAATCGTGTCTTGCCAGTTAGGGTTTCGCGTTGGCTGAGGAGGAGAGAAATTCACAAAGAGCTCGGAATCGATTGGTTGATTGAAGAGGGGAGAACGACAGGTGTGCGATTACTCCAACGACGTGTGGCAGAACTCCTAGAATCCGGGAACCATGTTAGGGTAGTAGGGATTCCAAGAGCCTTCTTGAGTCCTTCGAGTTGAGAGAATGTCCAAACCCCTTTAGTGCTTTTAGGTAGAATCTCCAAGCTTTTAAGTCACCAAAAGGGTCCCTTTGATCTTTCAAGAGTCCAAGTCTTGAGTCTGAAGAGAAGTCCCCTTCCAAATGGAATGGAAGGGGTATTTATATGATTTTCTGGAAAGTAGTCATGTTCAAGGCACATGCTTTCAGGGATCGAGATTCTAGAAATACCCTTTAGTCATTAGAATAATGCCCATATTGCCCTGTCCTTCTAGCCACCAATCCAATCCCTCAATCAATTCCCAAAATGAGCCGCCTCCACGAGTCTTCTGCCTCGGGACACGTGGAGGCTTCTCCCGGGTCTAGCACATTTATTTCTGACTTTTCTGTCTTTATTCTATTAGGTTATGCGAACTCTAATTTGCACATTTAATGAGGTCGTGAAACCCTAATTGTGCATTTGATTCAATTAGGTCATATGAACCCTAATTTTATACTTGGGCCCACAATTATCTCTTTTATTCTCTTTGTGAGTTTATTGTCTTTCTTGTAAATTTAATAATTTTATATTCAGTGTTCGTGTTAGTACGATACCTAATCATTGACGTTTGTATTAAAAAGTTATTATCTAACTATATTTAGTTGTGTTCAGTTAGGGTTTTCACTCTTTACATTTCTTGATGGAACCGATCAAATAGCTCAAATCACCGGTGAGAGGCCCCTAATCAAAGTTTATACATTGAAACTTTAATGTAATCGATGTCAAACTTTAATTTCAAACTTCAAATGTGGTAAGGACCTGAAGGTGTAACATGATGCCTTATACCTCAATCACCACCCTTAGATGGAATTACCAGCATGAATATATATATATATATATATATATATATATATATATATATATATATATATATCGGTAATATCGGGTTTTACTAATACAAAAATGCATTGGTATATCATCCATAAGAAGAATAATCTAATGAAATGCCTTACAAAAAAAAAAACATGTCAGTATTACTGGAATATATACACGTGCAAGGTATTTCGATCATCAATTCAAAACTATGATAATATATATATACGGCATCAAAGGACAGGTTGTAAATTGATCCAGAATGAATTTTGCGTACTTTAAAAGTACTTGAAACTAATCCATTTCATTTTCTCGATCTTGCTGTTCCTTCAGTATTCCTTTATCCTTTAAGAATTTATCCGTTAAGTGTCATGGATCATTTGTCACTTCTTATGTGGCAATCCTTAATGCTTAATATAAATCTGATCATTATATAGAGGATGGTATGGTTATGGTAGCACAAGCTATTTGGCTGTGACAATGGTCCAAAATGAAGTCTCTTGGAATTTTTGTTAATAATTAATATTTTTGTCATTTTATCAATTTCTTTAGTGGGTCAATTTTTTGTCTCAACATTTCTTAATAAAACTTAGATTGTTTTGGGTATTTCTGTAATATCTCAGTCTTATATCCAAACATGTAATTTTTTTTTTGTTAATATATAAGAAATTAATGTCTCAACTTACAACATTCACAACTTTATAAATTTCAATTCAAAAAATTAGGTATGTCCTATCTTCAATTTCAATTAAAATTGTAAATTGTAATTATGTTGATCATTCTTTTCCATGATATTCAATTTTTCTCAAATTCTCTGATATATTTCTATAAAATTTTAATTTTTCTAAATTTTAGAATCTTCTCCACTTCTAATTTGTCGTGCATATTGTCTTAAATTAATTTTATTTATTGATTTACATATAATTAAAATATGTTATGAATAATTGATATGGAATTGAGTATATTTATTCTAAATTATTTTTATGCATATAATTCATGTAGTATTATATATGGAGTATATATATTTAAGAGTAGGGATGTTTTTTTCTTTCTAATTGTATTTTCTTGTGTATTTACGTTTTTTAATAGGATGCAAAAAATATTCATTCTACTCAATAGTTAGTAAATAGTGGCTTACATTGAAAAAGATATATTTGATATAACTGAAAATGATACGATTGTAAAAAAATAAAGAAACTGGACCTCGAAAAATAATTTTATAATGATTTTAATATATTTTTAATGAACTCTATATTTGGTGAACTATTCATTTCTATTATTTTTTCCTGTCAATTATTTAATTATTTTTAAATATAAGGGTGATCACCCTTAATAAAAATCCTAGATACACCACTGACCACAGCTATACAATTTTCTTAATTTGGAAGTAGTAAAAAATGATTTTCCCTTATATTTCTATCCTTGCCTAAAATGTGATTAGTCGGTAATTAGTTAAAAGAAAAAACAGATACTAACTAAACTATTTTATCCCTTTGGGACCACGTACATGCATGAGGGGAAATGATTTCATTTCTATTTTCTTATTCATTCCCCTTACAAATTTGGCAAGAAAACTATTGGAGAACTAGTAGATCTGACATGTCTTCCATTTGAATTAAAACTAAGGTTTAAATGTATTCATGGTTCACATATTATATTACAAATTAAGATGCTAATATGCCATTGCTTTTTCCTTATCGCATGAGAGAGAACTCAGTTCATTTTACTTGAGAGGACTTGTGAAATGCATTGGCATATCATCAATAAAAAGAATAAACCTAATGAAATGCCTTAAAAAACCTGTCAGTATTACTAGAATATATACATGTGCATGGTATTTGGATCATCAATTCAAAACTATGATGATATATACAGCATCAATGGATAGGTTGTAAAGTTTATGATCGATACGGAATTTTGTGTACTTTACAAGTTCTTGAAACCGATCCATTTCAATTTTTTTTTGATCTAGATGTTTCAGTTAGAGAATAATAACACAGTGAAAACAATAGTTAAAGAAAAAAAAAATCACACAAAATACAAAATTTACGTGGTGCATCCAAACATTAGACTAGTTCACGATCAATGATCGATAATTTTACTATCTTTGGAAATTTCGTACATCTTACAATTGTAGTATCACTTCCTTACATAACATACCAACCCTATGCTCTAGGAACAAACCCAATGGTAGTTTTATAATCACATTTTAATTAAAGTTTGGATCAAATTTCGCTAATAACAGTTCTTAAGTATTTCTTTATCGTTTAGGAATTATATATCCGTTAGTGTCATATTGGATTTCTAAATTTTTATGTGGCAATCCTTAATGCATAATGTAAATCTGATTATATAAAGGATAAGAAACTTATGTCTTGAAACTCATGTTGTCAATTATATAGTTGTCATTTCATCAATTTGGTTAATGGAACAATTTTTTGTCCTCGCCATTTCATTACTTAAACTTGATCGTTTTGGGTATGTCAACCTCAGCCATATACATATTTTCCCCTTATAAATAGAAAGAAAAAACAAGGAAAAGATGGAAAAAAACAAAAGAAAAAGTGATTTCCCCTCATCTTTATCTCCCTGCCTAAAATGTGACCATTAGTCGGTAATTAGGTAAAAGAAAAAAGAGATATACCAAACTAATCTAAACTATTTTATCCCTTTGGGACCAAATACACGAGGGAAAGTGATTTCATTTCTATTTTCTTATACATTCCCCACCAACTATAGAATAAAGTAGACTAATGAATATTGGCATAATATTTTCATTGATGTTAGGAGGTATAAATACAATAAGATTACAAGAGAGAATCAATTTGTTACAATTAAAAAAGATATTGATATCAAACCTAATAACTAAAGAATCAGTCAGTCCCTAATTTAAGGGAATGAGATAATTACAATGTACTAAAGAATCAGTCAATCACTAATTTAAGGGAATGAGATAATTAAATTAAATACATTAATTTAATTCTCTAATACCAACAAAAATAGAT
This sequence comes from Panax ginseng, assembly GCA_020205605.1. Classification (NCBI taxonomy): domain Eukaryota; kingdom Viridiplantae; phylum Streptophyta; class Magnoliopsida; order Apiales; family Araliaceae; genus Panax; species Panax ginseng. The sequence goes on along the minus strand of CM035131.1, from coordinate 17,574,283 downwards.
GTACACTCGAGCGCTGACATGTCTTCCATTTCAATTCAAAGTAAGGTTCTTATTAATTCCTGGTTCAGACATTATGTAACAAAGCGGCTATTTCTTAATTTTCCCTTCTCATGAGTGTATTGGGTTCTTTTTATTTGAGATGAGAAATTGTGAAATAGCAAATAAACTTACACTTCTCTTGGTAAAGTTAATATTGAGATGTTGACAGGAATGGACTGAATCAATTGTACCCCTTTTAACTCTCAGAGAGGGGCATTTTTGTCTTTTTCATTTTCTTTCGGGTCTAGAACATATCTCCCAAAAGATCATGAATATACTATTGGTAGTTATTTAATTTTTTATACACAAATAAATTTTTCTTATATCTTTCGTGTGAGACCGGAGTGTTACATTTCTACTTATTTGAGTGTCTATTATTGTGGAATTCAAATTTATTGTCCCAACTCAAGTCTCATCTTATATCGCTTCTTCTATAGTGATGTTATAGCTAATGATCTTTATCCATTTACGTACAAAGTTAACTGTAAATAATTAGTAAATAAATTATACTAAAATACTACATGGTGGGATGGATAGGAGATGAGACACGAGATTTGTTAAATTTGAAAGATCTAATGCACTAATAACCCTATATGTTAATTATTTCCAATTAAAATTAATTTGAAGGTAAGAAGTTTATATGGTGCGGTTGCAAAGGTAAGTACAACATGCTTGATCAAGTGTTAATTTCAAGAGAGTGGAGCATTTTGTTTTACAATTTTTACCTTCGATCTCTGGCAAACGGAACCTTTGATCATAGACAATAGACAATATATAGGGACTAGTGTCCCAAACCTTTTTCATACTGAGTCCTTCTACATGAACATGAATATTGGACATTTTCAAAAAAAAATTTTTGTCTCTAAAAAAATGTATAGTATTCCAACTACAAGAACATAGTTATACAGACTGTATAACCATATTCTTGTATATGTATCTAAATTACACCTAAAACACTATATTTTATAAAAATTCCTGTTAGAATAAATACTATATATTTTTTTAGGAGTCACAAGCAAAAAAAATAATGAAAATGTTCAATATTCGGGTCTGCCAAGACTTATTGTTTTCATATTCTACTTAACTGTTGGTGGGCATGGCGGCCGGGTATGTACTTCAATTTTGGTGGGTGACACACGGAGATGGTGATTCCGGGCTCTATTTCTAAATTCTTTCCATGGGGACTGAATCTGTTTGCGGGAAGGAGAGGTAAATGGGGGAGTACTGCGTGATTAGTGGCGTTATTGTGTATTCATTATGGTCTATTTGGGAAGCTAGGAACCTTTCAGTGTTATATATGCCGTACGTGGCTTTATGTCTAGGTGTGATCAGTATTTGGTTTGGTGTTCTCTATTTTTATATATATCCAAACCTTTTGGATTGGTATTAATAAAATTACTTTTGCCCATAAAAAATGAATAAAAAAATAAGATAAATAACATGAAGCATTATATGAATTCTCAAAGTAGTGCATTACTTTCTTAATTCCGTCACATTAGCAAAAGTCCCACTTTTTAAGAAAGGAGAGTATATACCTAGAGCTAGAGGCAATGACCAAATATTAATGCTGATGAGAAGGCCTAGCTACTTGAGCACTGAATTCACAGTTTCTCATATTGTAGGGAATTTCTCAAGGGTGGTGTCTCCTCATTTTGAAAAGTCTGCCTTGGCTAGCTACTAGCTAGTACGTACCCAAGTAGTAATTATTTTTAACTAGGCATTGGAAAATGACGTAAAATATGAGCCAAGTTGTGGCTGATAAATTTATCAATTTGGTGAAAGAAAGTCTGCACCCAATATAACAAGTTGAAGCTTTAATACATCCAAAAAAGGCAAATAATTATATCCCACCAAGATAAAGAAGCTCTGATGAAAATATATACAGTTTCCTAAGGTTTAATGGGGCTCAGTGCACAACAGCTATCAACTTGAAGCTCAACAGTGTGAAACAGGTCAAATTTACACTTGAAAGTGTGGAAAAAATTCTTGGAGATGGAACAAATTCGGTTAAAAGGGTTGCAAGTTGAATAGTTGATTTAACTTTCACCACCTAAACTAGTACTTGAGAGGAATTCTTGGATTTTGCTGTTGTGTAGGGATCTAAAGTTAGAATCCACTTGGTCATCTAGCAATTTCAACCCATCAATTTTTGCACCAACTTTTTTTTTTGTACCCAAAATCGTACAGCACGCATAAAAATGTTCATGGCTTGAAGTTTGAGACATCTATAAATTTGAGACATCAAGCCTGTCATCTCCACAAACATCACATATCTCTCTTTCTCTCATTCTATTTTTTAGTGCATGCAAACTTTCTAAATTTCCATAATTTATCAATGGAGTCGCGGTGGTTTGTGACATTGATGGAGAAGTTACAAGCCAAGGTGATTGAAATTGCTAGAATGACGAAGAAGCTAGGGAAAGACGATCCCAGACGAGTTATTCACTCGCTAAAAGTAGGATTAGCACTCACATTAGTCTCATTGTTCTATTATTTTCAGACTCTTTACGACAGCTTTGGTGTTTCTGCAATGTATGCTGTGATGACTGTTGTGGTAGTCTTTGAATTCTCTGTTGGTAAGTACTAGCTCATATATACTAACTAGTTCTACTAACTATAAAAATAATTACGCGAAAAAAGATGCAAAAAATAAATAAATTACAGATCCAATTATTTTTTATACAGATGCAACAATTTCCTATATGATTCGTAAAAAATTTGGCCAACCAACAAAAAAGCAACTCTTTGCTATGCTATTTATATAGGAAATCATTTGTACAGGAAAGAACAGAATCCATATTTTCCCGCCAATATTTTTATCTTTAGTGTTCTCATAATAGCTTATGTAAGCCAATATAGATTTTATAAGTAGTTGTTCTTATAAATTCACATGCAGGTGCTACACTTGGAAAAGGCTTAAATAGGGCATTAGCAACGCTTTTAGCTGGTGCTCTTGGAGTTGGAGCACATCATTTGGCTGCTATATCTGGAAAGACTAGTGAACCCATAATACTAGGAATTTTTGTATTCTTACAAGGTAATTTATATTCATGCATTATATTTATATATATAGTCCAATCAATAAAAAAAGTTGTATTCAAATTTGTTGTTACACCTCGTCTCATTTGTTGTCCAATTTTATATATTGCAATCTACGTAAACTGTAGATAAATAAATAAAGGTGCTTAGGTAGTAGTACGTAATACATAGTTGTGGAATAGTACATAGAAGAGACATACAATGTGACACCAAAATTCGACTCTAAATAGTTGTGAAAGTATTTTCTGTTAATTATGGTGCATGTATTTAATTAATGTTATATATTTAATTTATGCAGCTGCCCTAATAACATTTGTAAGATTCTTCCCCAAAATCAGGGCTAGATACGACTATGGAATGTTGATATTCATCTTGACATTTTGTTTAGTATCTGTATCTAGTTTTCGAACCAATGAAATACTAGAGTTGGCTCACAAGCGGCTATCGACCATTCTCATTGGTGCTGCTACCTGTATAATTGTGTCCATTTTTGTATGCCCTGTATGGGCCGGTGAAGATCTTCAAAACCTAGTTGCTCTCAACATTGAAAAGCTTGGAACTTTCTTGGAAGGTATGTCTTCCGTACGGGTTTATAAAGTATGGTCACATGCATAGCATTACATCAACATGAGCTGATATGTTTGGAGAGACCAAAATTTGAGAGAAAACGTAGGAAAAGGAAAAAAAAAAAAAACATAGGGAGCTTTTTTTTAAACCATTTAATATATAATATTTTTATATGGATTGAATTATTATTATTTTAGAATTATGAATTATTAGATTATTTTAGAATTATGAATTATTATTATTATTTTAGAATTATGAATTATTATTATTATTTTAGAATTATGAATTATGAATTATTAGATTATTTTAGAATTGAATTATTATTATTTATTATATAATATTTATTATATATTTTATTTTCAGACGCGTATCTTAATTCAGCACATTATATGATCAGTACCACTTGATGAAACCTACTTAATATGGTTGTTGGTTTTAACATTAGCACTTACCATTAATTAACATAAGATTTTGTAGGATTTGGAGACGAATATTTCAAAACATCGGAGGAAGAACAACTCAAGGATAATACAGCATCATTTATGTTGGGTTACAAAAGTGTTCTTAATTCAAAGAGCACTGAGGAAACACTGGTGAGTTCATTTCTCTAAGTTTTCATCTTTATGTGAAGAATAATAAAATGTAAGACGTACGTATTTCCTTGATTTGGCATGCAGGCTAACTTTGCAAGATGGGAGCCAGGTCATGGGCAGTTCATGTATTGCCACCCTTGGAAACAATACCTGATAGTTGGTGCTTTAACTCGCCAATGTGCCTACCGCATTGAAGCTCTTAATGGCTTTCTCAACTCGGATAAACAAGTACTGTATGGAAACTTTATCCACGTTCAATCTAGATATAGACAAATTTTAATGTGTTACGGTTTCACAAAAAAAAATAGTCGCATATTGAAAATTAAAATAACTCTGTGATAAACTTAAAATTCAAAATTGATAGGCTTAACAACACTTTTGTGACATTTTAAATTTTGAAAAGTGAACTCCAATCCTTATGTTTCGTTTGTGATTTTGGAAGGATGAGATGAGAAGGGAAAGTATAGAGGAGGGGAAGGGATGAGAAGGAAATGTTTGTGAGTTAGAAAGGAAGTGAAGGTGTATGAGATTTTAATTATATACTCTTTTTTTTTTGCGAGTTTAGGAGGGAAGAGAATGAAAAATATTTTTATTTTTAAACCGCGCTATATATTAACTTTACATATTAATGTAATAAATGACATGATTTATTTTGAAAAGTTATTTTAGGTAATATAAAATATTTAACTTTCTCATCCTTTCTCATCCCTCCAAATCCTCCTACTTTTGGAAGAAAAGTTTTGAGCCAAAAATAAAATCAACTTTACCTTCAAATCCCTTTACTTTCTCCTTAAAAAAACTCACAAATATAAAATTTTAAAAAAATTTAATTTTTTTTCCCTTCCTTTCCTCTTAAAAAAAAACTGAAACACATTAGTTCAATATATTGACATTACAATTAATTGAAGTGGACGTGACAACCTCATGTAATGCCACATCTGGAAATCCAGCGAGTATCGAAAGGTTTAATGTTTAAAATTTAAAAACTTTAAAATTCAATCTCTTAAACAATAAAAATTAAGTTTACTTCATACTTTTATGAAAGGTAAATGCTCAAAAGTGTTTTTAAGCCAAATTGACATGATTTAATATAATTTCAATAAATATAATCGTTAATATTATTAATGTATTGCTTTAAAAATTAATTAAATTCATATTAATTTTAAATTTAAGGATCCGTTTAGAGTAAAATTGACATCAACTTCACCCTAGTAAATTTCATAATTTGGTATTGCATTGGTTATAGAAGATGTTTCAAAAAGTTCTATAGCTTTTTATGCATTGGTTAATCTAACATTTTTTATAATTAATGCAATGAAATACTATATGAATTAACTTACTACGGTGGAGTTGCCATAACCGGATCCAATCTTCCACATTCAAAAAGTCAAAATGTTAGTTAATTGGTCAATAGAAATCTTGTGCATGCATGAAATGACTCAGCATGTGTGTCAAAGATTCTATTCACCAATTGACCAACTTATTAAAAAATAAATTTCATGCTAACCGGATCCTAAACGTAAATCTTTTGTGGATAAAGCATCTGAAATCATATCATGAACTTTGGAACAAGCCGTATAATATATATATATATATATATATATATATATATATATATATATATATATATATAGACAAATAATACAGCAATGTATAGTAAAAGAAAAGGTTATTGAAAATTTTCTCGTATCAATGCAGATGCCTGAAGAAATCCGTCGAAAAGTTAAGGATATATTCACAAAAACAAGCTTGGATTCTGGGAAAGCAATGAAAGAACTAGCTATTGCTATCAAAACAATGACTACACCATCTTCTTCTGATAATTCCCATATTGCAAACTCAAAAATGGCAGCAGAAACCCTCAAATCCCTACTAAAATCAGACTTATGGAAAGACGTTGAATTCGTTCAAGTGATGCCAGTTGCCACATTAGCATCTGTACTAATCGAAATAATAATTTGCGTCGAAAAAATTACAGAATCGGTGCATGAACTTGCTTTGCTTGCACAATTCAAGAATGTAGACTTGCCAGTTAAGAGTTATTGTCCTGAAGTACTTGTGAATATTATGGTTAATGGATCAGCTGCAGCCAGCTAATTCAGAACATGGAATTTCCTCCGGTTCAAGGAATAGTTGACACAAGGAAATGTAAATAAATGTTGCTAAGAGTTATTGTGAGTATGGGTATATTGAGCTAAAAGCTCATTCTTTTTCATTTTTCTTTATGTTCGGATCTGAATATTGAAGTTAAGTAAAAGTTCCTTCTTCTACTTTCTATCAATTTTTGATTCGCGCGCTAAGTACTAAATGACGCTAAAAATTAATTAGTTTTCACTTTTATTTATTTATTTAAAATGTATATATATATATATATATATATATATATAGAGAGAGAGAGAGAGAGAGAGAGAGAGAGAGAGAGAGATGTGTTTTTGTTTGTCTGAGAGAGAGAGAGAGAGTAATGATTTATAGCAAATGGTTGATATGAACAATCACATTTATCATGGTCCAATGCGAGATTTAATAGACAAGATTAATAGAAATTAAACCAATTCCACTACTAAGAAGAGCAGTAGGCAAAAAAACATAGGATACCAGCCTCTACTCGTAGTAGAGGTAGGAAGGAATATTAATTTAATGTATTTACTTGTAATGTAATTGATATTAATTAAATTGAATTATTTTATAATATAGATTTTAAATTTTAAATAATTAAATTGTCACAATAATTGATAATGTTAAATTTTATTATTTAAAAAATTATATATATAAATAAATATATTGAATATAATTGACAATGTTAAATTTTATTATTAAAAAAATTATTTATACTGTTTGTCGAATTTGGTTATAAACAATTTACGTACAAATATACAATCAACAAGTAATATAATACTAATTAGAGTGTCGATCCCACGAGGAATATGCTAATAATATTAACCAAATACTAATTTTGTATCAATTCAATCTTATTTAAACTAATGAATTAAAATTATAAAACCAAACTGAATTAAATAAAACTAAACTACGTACTAAGCAAGGATGTAAACCAGATTTAAAAGTAATTAAGATTACAATTTCCCCCAATGCTTCATCTAAATACCTTAACTCTCTTTTTAATTAATTAATCATAAATCGTTAACCAAGAATTCACAAATATTATTTAACAAGCCTATTCCGATGGTTAGATAAAAATCTCCCTTCTAATTAAATCATTATATTCCTATGTGAAATAACTTAGAACATAAAGCATATATAGTTATATTCCTGTCCTATACAAAGATCATGAACACAAATTATCATATCTCAATTTAACTCTAGAATTCATCTTCCAATTGCATCTAAGTTATCACAATAATTTCTAACTAGGCAATCATATATACATAAGCACAAAATATGATAAACGATTTATATATGATCAACAATAACCAAAACGAGAGAAAATCAATTTATAGTAAACATTGGGTTCCATTATAATCTAATTAATTAAAAAGTTAGTTTATAACAAAGTTCAGGAACGTCATCATGCATAAATCCAAAGAACATCTTGAGATTACAAAAATTAAAGAAAAAGAAGAGATGAAAATATGTGTCACACAACCTCTCTTAATCTCCACACTTAGCCTCTAACTGCTCTCCTTCGCCCTCTTAAAAATCTGACGAAGAATCCTAGTTTAGATGTGTGTTAGTGTTATGATGCGTTAATCTCCCTTTATATTATCATCCTTCACGTGTATTTATAGGCCTCTTTCTTAGCTTGGTAGATTTTGAATCCAATTTAAAGCAAATAAAGCAAGTCCCAAATTAAATATAATAGCTAGCATAACACGCCTAGAAAGCCTCCAGCCCACGCGAACCAATGTCGCGGCTCTACTCGGCAGCGTTGTGGCGCTAATTTTCTACCCCCACAACATCATGGCGCTGGTTATGATTTTTGGACTATGACGATGGTAGTTCCGTCGCCATAGATTAACTAAATCTGTTCATTTTTTGTCTATACAAGAAACTTATTCACTTGAACGTCTTACTTATATGTACTTAAATGAGATTGTAAGACTGCATGGTATGTCAGTATCCATAGTTTCTGATCGAGACCCTAGATTCACTTCACGATTTTGGGTCAGCTTGTAGAAAGCTATAGACACTTCACGATTTTGGGTTAGTTTGCAGTTTCGTATATTTTCATACTCGTATGAGATGTCATTTCTTTTGTACTCGTCAAGGATATCGTATGGTACACAATTTTTTTTTTGTTTCCATAACCTTATTATTAAATGGTGAAAATCCCTGAAATTAGTAAAATATCCTTAATAGTTTGCGCTTCATCTAATATCATTTCATTGGACTATTGGTTTAAACTTTTTTATTAAATTTTAATCTATTCATCCGGGGTACTATTCATGTAGGAGTACTATTCATGACGGAATTTAGTTTATTTTCCTTTTCCAAATTATCTTTAAAATTCAAATCTTAAATATCATTCTTGAATTTTACTCCACAATTAGTGATTATGTTAACAATTTAGACATTCTTGAACTACGGATAAATTAAGTTATAAATATCTAATATTTATCCTTGATCTCACTCGATTCATTTTTTATATCATTGTCATCATCATCATACTTATATTGTTGTGAAAGTCATCTTTTGTTCGCAGTGCAAAGATAGATTATTGTTTGGTATGATTATGACTAGGAATTGTGTATTGGTATAATCATGACCTTTAATGTTACAGATAAAGGTTTGTGGTGAAAGTCCTCTTTGGCCCGTAGTGCATAGATAATTCATTGATTTGAAATAATTAGTGATTAGTGTTATATGGATAAAATACTGATGATCGACTTTTAAATCATAGAAGATATATAGTAGACATCATGCTCTACTTGACTCTTCTAATGGATTGCTATTTCCGCTGTAGTTGTTGATCTAAAACTTATTGTCTATTGTATTCTATCAGATTTTTCACTGTTGAGGACTAAGAATAATTTATTCTTCAGCATCTTAGTTATAATATTCTTTATTGGGCTGGTTGAGCTCACCCTTTTCTTTCATTGTTCTATTCAGGAAATGAGAATATAGATGTGACTAGTTGGAAAATGGAGTGATGGTCCGAGATTGTAATAACCCGAGATTTCCTATATAAAATAAATAAGAAATTTTGCATATAATTTTTTTTATTATTATTTAATGACGAGAATAAATGTCTAGTAATGTGAACGATAGATACAAATATATTTATTACTTAAAAAATTAGAAATAATTTTGGAGTAATTAATTACCACAAATTATATTGTTATGGTAATTAATTCCTGTAAGCCGAAATGTTTTTATTAATTATTTTCTATGAAAACATGATTGGAAATAATATATGAAGTGACAATTAGTTTTATATAATAAATATTTTATTATATGAATTGTTCAGAATATTAAAGTTAATTATTTTAACTTGATTATTGATGTTGTGTAAGAAAGAGAAGTCAGATATGAGATCCAAACCATGAATTGGGATTGTGATCAAGAGATGAGAATAATAATATTATATTATTGTTATAATGATTTTACAAAGACAATAATTATGTACCGTATATATAGTGACGATAATATTGAAAGAAATGACGGTCAATTAGGTCATAACACAAAGATGTCTTTGTGAAACCCTAATTATTAAACTTCCCGCTTATGAGAAATGACCGAGTGGTGATGTGGCATATGAAGTTATCGTATTACACGAATGCCTGTAATTAGTAAGAAAACCCTAATTACTATTTTTACGGCCGATAATTAGGACAAACCCTAATTATTATAACCTTAATCGGTTGAAGTTAGAGATTGTAATGACTGTGTTAGTAACATACACAGATAATTAGAGAACCCTAATGGTCAATTAGAAACTCTAATTGATGGCGTTAAGAAACCCTAATTATAGAACCCTAAATTTTAAATCGAAAACCCTAATTTTAAATTACCGGGTTAAATTACGATGTTAATGAACAAGTATTTTAATTTACCAAAGATAGAAAGTAATTGGTAATGATAAGAATTATCATCTAGTGATTAAATACTACATTTAATTGCTATGTACAAAAATGCCCTTGAAATTATATGCAAAATTACCAAAATGCCCTTTTTGGCTTATTAGTGTATTATTAGTGTATTATTGGACGAATCTTGCTAGCAAAGCATGGCAAACATGATTACCCTACCAATTGAGCATCCAATACTCAATTATGCACACTCAATCAACCATTGCTTAGCATTCAATGCATTTGAAATGATCTATAAATAGAGATTGAGGGAGAAAATCCTCATTTTACACTAACATTTTTCCAAAGTCTCTAGCTACACTCTCTCTAGACCAAACCTCCGAAATTATCTTGCCCATAACCTCATAATCAAAGCTCAGCCATTACAAACAACAAAGCGTAAGCATCAAAGCCAAAAAAAATCGTAAATCGGTTGTAAAAAGGTACGAAATTCTAATTTTGAAATCTTTCGATTCTATGTTAATTGATGCAATTGATTGTTTAAAGTAGTGTAATAGGGAGTCTATTAATGTTCTGGGTTGTAAAAACACAGACCCATAACATCAAAGTGCACGAATTTGAAGATTTAAGCAAGTTGGAAAAAGGATTCGTGATTTTTCATCAAATGTCGTGGCTTATAACTCTTTGGTCGATCATGAGTTTTGTTGTTTAAAAGTTGTTATATGTAGCCTGACATGTGGTCTTTAATATGAAAAATGAATAAAGTTCATAGATATTGTAGATAGGGATTTATAAGCGGTCAAAATGGGTTGACCGGCATTGACCGGCTATTCTTCAAACCCAGAAAATATTCTAAGTGTCCAGAAAATATTTTTTTGGAAAATGTCAGGCCTTATATCTCAGTTTTATTTACTATGTTTTGTGTTTTGAAAGTTGATATGTGTAGTCTGTTATGCGGTCTGTAACGTAAAGAAAGAATCAGGTCCATATCTATTATGGATTAAGAGTTATTCATGGTCAAAATCGTTGATCGAAAAACGCCAAGAACAACACGAACCCGCATTTTGAAGAACAAATTCCGTGGTCAACTTTTTGGCGGCTAGATCTTGCTCATGTTATGATGTTTTAATGTTATGAAGCTTTTAAGTTGTAGTCCTACATGTTTTCTACACACCTTTGGAATTGATATATCACACAAAACATACATAGATTTCAAGTTATAAGTATCCAAAGTAGGCACCTCATTGCTCATCTTGAAGAAGAATGTCTTGTCATACTTTTGATGGCTAATAACTCATAGATCTGATGTTGTTTAGCCATGATGTTTGTTGGTAATTGTAGTCTTACATGAGTAATACAAGATGTATGTGTTAGATTTCCCAGAAACATCACGATTAGATCTAAAATCGTGATCAAACTAGGCACTCTTGCTTGCCTTGTTGTTCTCAAGCTCAAGAACACCTAAGGCAACTGATAAGCGTCGCTAAAGCCTTTAGCGACAGTTTTGATTTATTTTAAATTTTTCAATTTCTGAAAATTCCGAAAATGATTTAAAAATTAGAAAAATTAGATTTTAATTATTAAAAATACTTAATAAATTCTAAAAAATTATTTTAAATTCCAAAAAATAATATTTAATTATTTTGAGTATATTTCATAAATATTTAATATTTTTGGAATATAAAAGGTATTTATTTATTTAATTATAATATTAAATAAATGATTTAAAAATAGTTTTAATTAGGAAAAATCATGAAAAATTATTTTATGGTATAAGAAAATATTTTAAGTTATTTCCCATGAGTTTTAATATTTTGTGATGAATTTCATTAATTAATTAATATTAATGATATTAAAGTTATTTAATGATAATATTAAATAATTTAGTTTAAAAATGATTTTAATATTATAAAAATCATTTTAAATGAAACTAAGGTATTTAAAAATATTTTAAGTTATAAAATATAACTTTTAATATTTAAAGGATAATTTTATTAATAATTTAATATTAATGATATTAAGATAATATTAATAATATTTAGTTATTTAATAATTATTATTAAATAAATAGTTTAAAAATGGTTTTATTTATTTAAAAAATCATTTAAAGAGGATATTAAGGATTTAAAAATATTTTAAGTTATAATTAATGACTTTTAATATTTGGATAAATAGTACATTAATATTTAAATATTAATGGTAATTATTTAAAATAATTTTAATTATTTTAAAAATCATTTAAAGGTAATATAAATGTTTTAAAATAGTTTGAATTATTATAAATAACTTTTATATTTTGGCAATGGTTTCATTAATAATTTAATATTAATTAATTATTAATGATAATAGAATTGTTTGATAAATCATTTAATTATGATTCGATGTTTGAAAATGCATGATAAAATATCATAAAAGCTTTAAAATTATTTTAAGTCATTTAAAAATAAAATGACCGATGTTGAGATACTGAGAATAAGAGTCTTAGACTCATTAATTACAAATAAAAAAATCATTGATACCGACAAATGTCGAATCTTATAAAAAGAAAAGAAAAGGCTCTCAGAAAAACATGGATGAGATATTTGAAAAATGTATAAAAATATTTCAAATACGTAATATGAACTAAAAGTATGATCACTGCGATTATGTGATGACGTGATTAGACTATGTCTTTGTCGTAATAGATGAAGATTATGTGTTATGATATATTGTTCTAATCGAACGAATGATCCGATTATTGATAGGTTGTGATAAAGATATAAAACCTAAGTTTGAGATTTGTAATCGAAGAAATCGGCAAGTATCCTACCTTTGCATTTTCTTTATGCAATGGACATGAGTAAGAAGTTTCGTAATTATTCTATTCTCCTCATGATTATATGCGCTTTGATTATCAACATGTTAGCTTTCGATATATATTCTCATTAAGTTGATTTCTAAATGGTTATACAAGTGTCCCCACTTGGTTAATCATGGCATTTATTCACATGTTGATACACATTTGTCAATTCCCCGTATATATATGTTGAATTACATATTATTGTTGAGCAAGATTAAAAATCTTCGGGTTTGGAACCAGGCATGTATGAACATCCCTATATGGGAAGATTTTTGCGCCCGAGGCGGACATAATAAAATGATGAATTTCGTTCAGAGTTATGTAGTATTGACCAATATAGGGTACAATGAAATGATCACCCTCCGCGTCTGTAAGTTATGACAAATTCTTGGATGGATTTCTGCTAAACCTTTTCGAAAATGAAAAGAATGTTCATAGTATGTTTCTTAAACCCTATTCATGGGTGGAGCCTAATTTCAAGAAATTAAAAGAGAGTTGTTATGTGAATTTTTTATCAGTACAGATTACTTCACAACTTTCGATTCGTTGTAGAAGTGTTATGTAAAGAGAATACTTATATTCTTTCAGCTTATATATATAATTGCTTTTACTTGGTGGGCACTCAATGCTCATCCTTGCTTAAATTAAATGTTTTCGATTATGTATGAAAGCAACTTTGAAGGCTCGTGCACGCGAACAAAGGGAAAGAAAAGCTGTTCGAATGAGTTTATATTATGAGTTATAGTTGTATTGGTATCTATTCAAGTATTGTAAGGAATGTATTTGAAGGTCTCGTACCTGGGAAATAAACTTTGATGTATGTAAATTAAGTTCGAATGTATTATTATTTAGTACTATTCAGCTTAAAGAAATGGTATCGTGGAGAACCGAGTTCGGGTTTCAAGTACCCGGATTTGGGGTCGCCACAGAGATAGTCTATAGCAGCCTTCACGATAGTGTGAAATTAATGTAATGAGTACTTTATTTGAGTGTGAGTATTGTCTACGTACAATATTTATATTAAAACTCACAGTATGTGTGGTCGTATTTTGCTCAACAGTTGAATAGTTGTAAATAGGAAAGTTTGTATTTGAATTCTATAGTATATATTTGACGACTCAAAATAGGTTGTATGAATCTATTTTGAAGGCGTCACACTAAACCCCGTCGCTATAGACTTCAGTGGTGCTCTTTTAGCTATAATTTTGAATATTTTTTCTTCCAAGCATCATCTTCAATGACTAACTTTCATTATCCTACTAAATAAAATAAAAACACATAAAAGTAACAAAAAAATACTTAAAAACTCAAAAAGTATTAAACTAAAATACTCAATTTATAGGTATAAAACTCACTCATCAAATACCCTCAATTTTAAATATTTATTTGTCCTCTAGCAAAACACTAAGAACAAAAACTAAAAAAAAACTAAATCTAAGTAGCAACTACCTCGAGCAACTAATCAACTCGAATTTAAAAATGGCTTCAAAGATTTCTTTAAACAATAACTCAAGAAAAATTTCAAGAACATGCAAAGTCTAAAATTTCAACACATTCAGCATTTTCACATCTACTCATGATCCTTTATGTGCGTGTATGCATCCAAATGTTCAAATAAGTCATAACTCAGATAAGATTATATAATCACATACTTTATAAAAGATTTTCAATATCAACTCTAAACAACTTACTTATCACATGAATCTTTGCTAGTGAAGACAACACATAAATTAGGGAATCAAAAGAATTTTTGTTTTGTTTTGTTTTGTTTTCTATTTTTTTCTTTTTTTATTTCCCTTCTCAAGTATTAAACTCCTTTTTTTCTTCTTTTTTCTAGTGAGTTCATTTTATGCTCCATCTCATTTGTATTAAAAAAAGTGCATTTTACACTCCATCTCAACCCACCACATGATGCAATTAATCGAAGGTTCTTCAAAATTTTTAAATAATCCAAAATATCTCCAAAACTTATGTTAATGCCTACATTTTTCTTCAATTGATGCTCAATTAAATTTGAAAAGTTTCACTGATATCTCGTCCCACAAACATTTAACCATATACAATTTTTCTAAGTCCCAACCAGCTAACAGATGGATATGTGCTTTCTCAAGTGCAAAAGAATCATAAAAAGTGTAAAACTAACTAATAAGTCAAAATATAGACTAAGCATGTTTCTCAATTCTGAAAGGGTTATTTTTTTATCAGCCATCATCAAATAATATCAATCTATTGCTCAAGAACATAACTAACTAAAATTCAACTCTAATAACATAATATGCTCAAGTACCAAATAAAATAAAACAAATTTAAACACATCCCCAAACTTAAACTAGACATTTTTCTCAATGACTAAGATAAAAAAAAAAAAATTAAAGTAAAGGACTTTCCTGAGAACCGGCTTATTGGCCACATTAGCGTTCTCATCCAGTGAATTTAGAGCGTTTTTTGATTCGTTCAATACTTGGATTTGAAAACAATTGACACAACTAATTAAAATGCAAATACAATGAATAAACTAAAATGCATTCTAATAAAAACACAAAGCAAACTTGGGTTGCCTCCCAAAAAACGCTTGGTTTAGAGTCGTCAATCCGACTATTCAATTCTCTATCCAATTTCCCTTCAAAAATTGATTAACGTATTTGTCAGGTGCAAGTTAGCATTTGTTGACTCCTTCAATCTTAGATGATGATTGACATATTGCCCACTGCTCTCACTCCACTATGGCTTCACATTTATGCTGGCTCACATGTCACATGAAGTTCTGCTGACGAAATGACTACCAATTAATCGTGCAAAGGATTGTAAAGTTTTCTTTTGATGGAAAATGTAATTCCATGAATATTTATAAGGCTCGAAAATATAATCATATATGATTAGAGATTAATTTTAGTGATCTAAACTATGTGTTATGTGATTTTATGGTAACGATGAAATATATCTAAAAATATATTTCCAAGGGAAAACGCAAAAAACGTCGTGATTAAAAAATTTTCACTGACAAGCTTGGGGACATATCCATAATGACAAGCTATTTTTCGTGCTTCGAGGTTAAGTAACTTGTAAGTTACTTAGGAAAAACCTTAAACAAACTACTTGGATTAAAACCCTAATCAAACTAGTGAAAATCCTAATTAGGGTTAAGTTAAAATAGGCTATAAAACCAATCCAAGTGAAACTTTTGGACCAATCACAACCAAGAGAAACTTAAACGAAACCACAACTAACCAATAGAAATTAAGGTCAAGGATTTAGGTCCAAGTGAAATGTCGTCAACCAATCAAAACCATGATCTAATTGAAGAAAACCATAATCCTTGTGAACAAAATCAACCCAAGCTTGTCAAACATGTCGTCATGCACCTAAGCTAGATATTTAGGAGGCAAACATGTTAAAATGTCCATAAAACCCTAACCATGTTAGCCTATAAATACAAGCCTCCATCTATTATTTAATTTTATGAAATATACACTTCAAACACTCCTAAACCAAGCTAGAATAATAATTATCAGAAGTTATTTCAAGATCCAAACAATCAAAGTTTAAAGCTAGCACTTCAAAAGGGTGAACGAAGAAACTCGAATTAGCGTAAACAATCGAAGTAAAATATAGGCAAGTCTTCTATTCCTTCGCACTACGTGCAACAACGTGTTCTATTTTTAAAGTAAGTTTCTTCTATTCCTTTGCACTTCGTGTAACAACATGTTCTATTTTTATGCAAGTTTGATCTATCACTACAAGAAAAAGGCCTATCTGCGACCGCCTATCAGCGATCGGTATCGGTCGATGATAATCATCTGCGATCGAAATCGTTGCTGATAGGTGTCACATAAAATCTAGTCGCTAGAATGCACATCAGCGACCACTATTAGCGAACGTATCTGCAACCGATATTAGAGACCAAAATTGGCGCTAAGCTGAGTCAGCATGGTTCAGAACGAAAGGGTGACGTGGGCCATAAGTCAGCGACCGCCATCACCGACCGAAGCTGTCGCTAATACCCTAATGTAATTAGCAGTCGCTAATAATCATCAGCGAACCCATGCGGTCGCTAATGTATAAAAATCCAAAAAACAATTTCCCTTGTTTTGTATATTGCCCAAAAAACTGTACCTGTTTTGTACCTAGTTTATATCCCAACATATGCACAATAATATAAACACGCACAACAAAATAAACATCCATCCATATACCGACACATACACCAAATTAACTAGTATAAACTATATAAACATTTAAAAATAAACCAATATGAATTGAATAAATATAAATAAATCTAATCTTTAAGTAACATACAATCATCTAAAGAAGGAATATAAAAGTACAAGGTTCATAAATAACTACACATCAAGACTAAGTCGGTCGTCATGCATCATTGTCCAAATTAGTTTCTCGTTGATGACCCTGTAATTAACAAAATAATAAAATAAGTTACATATATAATATATATATATATATATATATATTGATATTGGTATTACGACAATATACAACAAATTAAACACAACAATATATGTATATATAAGTCACTAATTTGATTTTAATAAATAAGATTGATTACCTCGTCGCCATCCCCATGTCAGAATCTTTCATTGCTTCCATGCTTACGTCGCCTAACTCATCAAGACTCAGAGCCACGATGATGCCCTTTAGTATGCGAATAAGATCGCGATCTCGACATATAGCTCTCACACAGTCAACAGGAGTATGAATAGCTGGATGACTCGATGACTGTGAAGATTGGGTAGCATAGCTGCCTGAGCCATTGAAGGTTGGGCGTCGTTGTTGTCCTTGACCTATGAAGTAGTTCTTCTTCACAACAGACGCCCTCTCCTATAATTCTTGATCAATTGGCGGACGTGGGGTGCCTTCAAGATAGCGCTTATTCAATAAACGCTTATAAGTATCATGTCATCATGTTAACAATTAAATAGTTAAAAATAAATTGGTAAAATTCTAAAGAATGACGTAAAACTTGATAAACAAGATCAAAGTTGTTAAAACTTATTACCGTTATATGGATAGCATCAGGTAGACCATCACGGGTGGCCACGTACACATCTAGCCAATGGATAGGCTGACCTTGAGACTGAGACTCCTATACAAAATATATTCTAATATTACTAAGTAAACATGTGATATTTTAAAATTCATGATTGTAAACATATTAAAATTATTCATACGTACCCTAGTAGTGATATGTTGCAACTGTGATATATTGCCGCCCCTATAGGTTCCTTTTGCCTTTTCGCCATCAGGTACACCCGATGATCTGTTAGTGGTGGCAGTCTTGCATACTTCGACCTAGCTCTCAGCTCTCCATTGGGCACACATCTCAGTCCATATGGACTGGGTGCACCACCATGGGCTATACTCATGCATGTACTCCTCTCCCTGGCCTGAATGGTTGATCGATGCATTGTGTAGGGCTTTTTGTCGTTATTTGTTCAAATTGTCTTTGTTGTGAAAGACGCAGTTCTGCCAGAATAGTGTTTGTATAACTAAAGCATGCGCATCTTCCCATCTATACTTTTTCTATAAATAAAACAACAATAATATTAAAATGGTACTTTTAACATATAATCCAACACTACTAAACAATTTTCCTTAGATAATTATATTATCTGTCATAATTTAAAAAAATATACAAAATTCAAATTAAATCGCATCCTTGTGGGCGATAGGTGTGCTCGCCCACGTAATCACCGGTGTGGGCCAATTCTATAAGCACAACTGTGAAATGCACTTGACGATCTTATTATCTGAAAAATCACTATAATATACAACAATTTACATCACAGATAAGTAGATATATTATAATATTTAAAGCAATTTATATTAGTTATATATCTTGTATAAATGGAATCTAAAATGCTTATATATAAATGATGCGGACGTACGTGCTATTCGGAGGAGGACGAATCTGAATAAGAATCCGATCATCCGGATTAGTAGCGACCTTTGGCATATGATTAGGCCCCCTACCTAAGCCATGATTTTTTTGCACTGCTTCAGAAGCCATCTATATATTACAAATGTCAAGAAGTTAGTATGAGTTATATTTGATTACATGCATATATGAATATAAAATAACAATAATGATAGGAAATTGCATTTAAATAGTTATTTACATAAACATAACAATGATATAAAGAACATGTAATACTAAACACACATTTCATTTATTCAAGTGTCAATGTCTGAGTCAGAATCATCTTGTATATGTATTGCAGATTCATAACCATCATCTACTACAGATTCAGTGTCAGTCAATAACTCTTCCTCCTCAGTATTAATGTCATCTGACATAAGTATTGACTCAGGATCTAATTCATGTGGTTCATCTCCACCATCTAACTGGATTACTTCATTTTTGTCCTCCACATTTATTATAGTTTTTCTATGAAGCATCTGCTCTTGGTAAATCTCCTCATCAACTACTTCTACACGAATGTGCGTGGGAGTATGAATTATAACTTGCCAATCTGCAGGTGGTCTATCCTTTTTCCTAACAGGACTAGGAGTGTAGTATACTTGTACTGTTTGAGTTGGTAAAACAAACGGTTCGTTGGAGTACGTAGACCTATGAAGGTCAATATCGACGATTCCATGTCTGTCAACACGTATCCCTTTTTCTGAATCAAACCAACGACACTTAAACAAGTTAATATGACAACTCTACGATTTCATTCAACTCCCCATAAAAGGCACGACCAAGCTCATTGTAACAATCTCCTTGGACACACACACTCTAGATTTCGTTGTTCTTTTACCGCACCCATATGCCTTTGTATGAAATTCACAACCATTTATTTTGTAACCATTGCGGATGACTTGGTCCCTGTCTGGTCCCATAGCTAGGACATGTACATTAGCCGGAATCGTTGATCCCTCAGTCAAAGCCTACAAAAACTCCATCCTATTAAATGAAGTCTAGTTAATATGGAGTATATATATGTCGTACTTAAGTAACTTAACTTACTTTGTCCTTTAGCCAAAGTGCAAATTTTTTATCACGATTAATTTGAATATCTTTATCAGATATGCCGGGATGCTTCACTTTTAACTCGTCATCATACAATCTATACAATGTTATAAACATTAACATATTAGAATGTATATTACATGTCATTAAAAGTTAAGGGATAAATTTTCAAGTTTACATGTGTACCTCACAAATTCGTCAATTCCCTCGCAATTGAGAAGAACGTAAGTATGTGCAACATGTAATTCTTACTCAGAGAGGAATATGCGCTTCCCTTTTTCATAAGCGTGGCCCGATAGAGCAAATACAGAAAGTCGACCATTTAGTTCAACATTTCCCCCATCATCATATCTCGAGACTCGATTGACCTTTGTCAAGACTTCATCCGAAAAATAGTCTAAGACAAACGTAGATATCTCATCGAAACTGTATGCCTCACATATCGACCCCTCGACATAAGCTCTATTCTTTACCTTCTTGTTAAGGTTTCCCATCACCCTCTTGAAAGGGTACATCCATCTATATATATTGAACTGGACCCCCAATACGAGCTTCATAGGGAAGATGGATTTGCTAATGCTCTATGGAGTCAAAAAAAAACTAGGTGGGAATATTTTTTCCAGTTTACACGTGATCTCTATGATGTTCTTCTCAAGTACAGACATGTCCTTTTCATTTAATGTCTTTGAACATAAGTCTTTGAAGAAATGACTAAGATCCGTCAAAGCATCCCATATTAGTTTATCAAGCAGATCCCGAAATACTATAGGCATGAGTCTATCCATGAACACATGACAGTCATGACTCTTTATCCCTTGCAATTTCTCACACGTAACACACCTTGCAATGTTTAACGCATATCCATCCGGTAGTTTCAGAGACTTAACCTATGTGCACACATTTTCAACTTGCTTTTAATTTTGGACAATGTGTACCTTGCATGGGTTTGACAATCGTACCATTAGGAGATTCATAAAGTTCTATTCCAGGACGCTTACAAATATATTTCATATCTAAATGTGCCTTATCATTATCTTTTGTCTTCCCCATAACATTCATCATGATGTTAAACCAGCACCGGCCCTGGGCTTTAGGCCCACTTAAATTGATAAATTTTTAGGGCCCCCAATAGATATTTGTGTTATGTATATATATACCCAAACAAAAGAGACTAACTCACATCAGTTTAAATTTAAAGGATCACAAAAAATTTACCCAATGAAATAGGCCCAATTTTTTTTATTTTCGCTTTAGGCCATTAAAAACTCAGGGTCGACCTTGTGTTAAACACATTGTCGAACACATTCTTCTCAATATGCATCACATCTAGATTATGATGAATCAAATTTGTAGACCAATAAGGCAGTTCCCAAAAGATGCTTTTCCGAACCCAGTTATGAGATTTGCCAAACCCATTGATTATGTTTGTGGCATCAATCTTACCAAAGGGGATGACCGGAAATCTCATCACACGGTCTTGCATCTCCATTCCCGACAATCGCGATGCAGGCATATCATTGTCTACTTTCCCTTTCCTGAAGTGTTCTCTATTTTTTCAAAATGGGTGATCTACTGGTAAGAACCGATGATGACAGTCAAACCAGCAAGGCTTTCGACCTTTTGATAGATTGAACGACTTTGTATACTCCATACATTATGGACAACCCAAATTCCCATGTGTACTCCATCCAACTAACATACCATAAGCTGAGAAGTCACTTATAGTCCACATAACTGCTGCCCTAAGGTTAAAATTTGTTTTCGTTGCAACATCCCAAGTCTGTACTCCATCCTCCCACAATACCTTCAACTCGTCTATAAGAGGTCTCAAGTAAACATCTAAGTTCTTTTCAGGACTCTTATGATCAGGAACCACGAGTGAAAGAAACAAGTATGATTGTTTCAAACACATCCAATGAGGCAAATTTTACTGAGTAAAGATCACAGGCCAACATGAGTACGGAATAGCTGAGTGGCCAAACGGGTTGAAACCATCGGTGGACAATCCAAGCCTCATATTTCTAGGTTCCAATGCAAACCTAGGATGTGTTAAAGTTGAAATCTTTCTAAGCTTGCCCATCTGCGGGATGATTTAGTTCTCCATCTTTAGCTGGAGATTTTGCATGCCAACTCATATGTTCAGCTGTTCTTGTAGACATGTACAATCTTTTTAGCCGATGTGTTATTGGAAAATACCTTAGAATCTTAAACGGTGTAGTTGATTTTTTTGTAGTCACACCCTCTTTATTAGGCCTACACCGATTATGACTGCAAAACGTGCACCTTGTCATCTGTTCATTTTCCTTATAAAATAACATGTAATCGTTGGGACATGCATCGATCTTTTGGTACCCAAGACCCAACTTCTTTACTATTTTCTTACAAAAGTAATAATTATCAGGTAATTTCTCACCGTCAGGCAACATACTCTTAATGGCCTTCAAGATTTACTCAAAACACTCATGGCTCATATTGTGATCAACCTTGATGTTAAGTAATGTTGCCACTGCAGACAATATAGTGTGTTTGGTGCAACCATGCCATAATGGCTCGCTACCTTCGTCTAACAACTTAAAGAAGTCTTTGGCATCAGAATTTATAGATTACTCTCTACCTTGTTCCCAATCAAAATCTGGCCCTGCAATATCATGAACCATTTCATTCATACAATGAGTACTACTGCCCGGATTGTGTACTTTATTGATGCCACCATCTCTTCTCTGCCCACGTGCCCACCAACATTCTTCGTAATTTTTCATGAACCCAAAAACAAGTAAATGATAGTTTACCACGTCTCTGTCCATATAATTTACATTTTTACACTTCAAACATGGACACCGTATCTTGTTCTGACCATTCACACATTCCGGGTGACTATACGCATAGTCCAAAAACACTTGGCAACCAAATTTAAAGTCAATCAGAAGATTTATCCGGGCACTTGACTTTCGTCGTGCCATCCAACTACGGTCTGAATAGAGGTCTATGATATCACGGTACCTACTACAGACAACATAAGCTTATTAATGTATAGCATGATTGTAAACATATAACTTGAGAGCATACTTGTAACCATATGACTTGAGCATACTTGTAAGCATATGACTTGAGCAAACTTGTAATCATATGACTTGAGCATACTTGTAAGCATATAACATACCATAATTGTAAGTATATGACTTGAGCATACTTGTAAGCATATGAATTGAGCATACTTGTAAGCCTATGATTAACATTTAAGCATACTTGTAAGCATATGACTTGAGCATACTTATAAGCATATGACTTGAGCATACTAGCTAGTAACCATATAACTTGAGCATACTAGTAAGCACCTAAAGAGTTCGTTAATATTATAAATGTTCGCAACTACTCAACCAACAAAAAAAATTCGCCAATCTCCCCTATAATATGGACTAGCCACATGCACGACGACATGCATATATGGTCATTTCTAGGCACCCAAGACACAAACCAAGAGAAATATACAAATTCTCAATATAATAAGACCAAAACAATAACGAATGATGCAAATTAAAGCAGTAAAAAGTTCAAGAGTATACTACAAATTAAGAGTTCCAAAAACTCGCACTTTGATTTTTGCAAGCTTCTTTCTTTACTTTACACATGAGCGCAATAATTAACTTACTTCTGATTAGAGCACTTATCTCTTAGTTCTTTAACTTTGGAGTATGATATTGCTTTTGTTCATTAATATCTTTATGGGTTCGGTGAGAAACTAAGCACGTGTTACTTAGTTTATTTTAGCAATGGAAAACTTCCTAAATACTGCTTAGTTTATTTATTATATCATTTATTATATTTTATTATTTTAATTATATTTAGTAGTGGAACTAAGCAAATGCTACTTAGTTTATTATATTATATTTTAATATATTTAATATGATATTATATTTTAGTTTAATATTTTAGTTTATTATATTTATATGATATTATATTTTATTTTAATATAATATTTTACTATATTGTATTGTATTGTATTTTAAAAAATATATTTTATATTATTTAATTTTAATATTATATTTTATTATATTTGTATGATATTATATTTTAATTTAATTATATACTTAATCATATTTAATATATATTATATGTCAAATATTAAATGTTATTAAATTTAGTATGAGAAATTAACTAAGTAAATGCTACTTAGTTTAATAGTTATATTATATCATGTTATTTTATTTTAATTTATTTTAATTTATTAGTTAAAAAATAAGTAAATAGAACTTAGTTTATTTTTTTTGGTTAACTAATTATAATAAATATTTTTCTCTTCTCATTCTATTTTATTTTTTTAAATATTGGTTTTTAATTTTATTATACTATATTATAAAATTTTAGTATGTTATTTTAATTTCTAATGTTGTATTTCTAACGCTTTTAATTTAATATTTTTGAATAAATTAAGTGAAGCTCTGTATAACCAAATTAAATGAGTGCGTTCTAAACTCTAAACTATATTCTAAAATTCATGGGCAAGCCTCTTTTCTAATTATAACTCTTTCCGAGTTCAACTAAAGCAATTACACACCAATTGTAATTGTCTTTAAATCACAAGCAATTGTAATAAATAAGAATTAAAGAGAGGCCATATTAAAATTCAATTATTTCTGCAAATAACTTAAAATTTTCTGATTAACTCCTTACAATCAAAACGTACTTTCCAAATGCACACTAATTCACAACTTCAACAAAGATATGGAGTAAAAGATATCTATGTGTGTACAACCGATCGATAATAATTTCATTTAACCCAAAAATAAGTGATTTATAAAACTTCATAGAAACAATGAATCTTACCCTGCTTGATCTTTTATAAAACCAGCTCCAAAAATTGTAAAGTTTAGGAAACCCAATCAAATCGAACAGCTACTTGAAGAATTCAACAATATGTAATCTAATCTAACATAAGATATAAAACTCAAATCAGATTAACTATACGCGATTGACTATATATCGGTATAGACACATTCAAATAGTAGAAATGTAATATTGGGAGAAAGAAAGAAAAAATGATGGATTACCAAATGGGTATTCTCCTCAGGTGGCGACGGCAGGCCGGTGGCGTCTCTTCTCCTTCTTCTCCCCCTTTCTCCCTCTTCTCTCTATTCTGAGCTCCCTCTTTTTTTTCCTCGCCTGTTGTGTCGAGCGAATGCCTTACATTAAATTTGATCAGCGATTACCGTCAACGACCGTATGCGGTCGCTGATTTTAAGTGGTCGCACAAAACCTTCGCGCCAACATTTCACGTCAATTTTTGGGAGGCAAATTTATGCTAGCGATCTCTCAGCGACCACATGCGGTCGCTAATATGATATAGCGACTGGAGTAAATCACGGTCGCATATGTCGGTCGCTATTACTAATATTAGCAACCGCACGTGTGGTCGCCGATAGTCTTGGTCACTGTTGGGCCTTTTTCTTATAGTGTATCCAAATTTATATTACCAGTTTTGTATGATATTTATGAACTTTATGCAACAACGGGTTATAAATTTTTGAATGAAGTTATTGCTACTAGTTTCGGCATAACTTAAGAAATAAGTGTTTATTTGTGAAATACTGAATCAATATATTTCTTTATATAAGCTATTTAGTCAAAACAAATTATTTTGGGGTGACCTCTGCATGTAAGTAAACTGAGATGAACAACCTTTATTCATTGGGGGTAAATATGACGTGTCGGGTAACCGATTTAAACATTGTTCATGAGTAGTCCAGTGTAGTATATGTTATGCATAACATAGGATGTCATTAAGTTGATCCCCTATAGGAATCCGTAGTATGATTCTACATCGAAAGACAGACAAACATTAGTTCTTGGTTTAATTACCACTCAACTTTGCTATGTTAAAACAATTGAAATATCTTTTGTTGAGCTTCTATTCTTTGAATTAGAATAGTTATGAATCTCTTAGACTTGCTGAGCAATTTTAAGCTCATTCTTGTAAATATTCTTTTAAATTTGCAGCTAAGTAAGTATTACTAGAAGAGTTTGATAGTATAGGAAAGACATTTTATTATTGTCTTCTTCTGTGATGTAAAGTTGTAATGACTTTGTGATGTAATATAAAATTATAAAGTATACAATTCTGGCATAAAGTATATGATGCAAATTTTTTAATAAATAGGGGTTTTATCAAGTATATTGTTGGTGGATGTTAAGAAAGATGATGGTTAGTCAGCACCAGGTCCGTTGTAATGAGTGCACGGATTTAGGGGCGTGACATTTTGGTATCATAATTGTAGATTATAGCTCTAGGGTAAGAGTACCTTAGGATATAACCTTATGAAAATTGATTGGAGATAGTAAGAGATAAACTCATAGAGAGTTTTAACTGAGAAAATGATGGATTAAGAAAATTCAAAGTAAGTAAAACGAATATTAGGGATAACTATACTGTAATTTCGAAGACGAAATTATTATAAAGAGGGGTGAATGTAATACCCCAAATATTTATAAGGCTCGAAAAATATAATCGCACAGATTAAATGTTAATTTTAGTGACCTAAACTAAATTTTATGTGATTTCATGGTATAACAATGAATTATATATGGGACAAAAATTCAGAGGAAAAACACAGAAAACATCGTGCTTAGAAATTTTTCACCGACAAGCTTGAGGATATATCAGTAATGACAAGCTACTTTGTCGTGCTTCGAGGTTAAGTAACTTGTAAACTACTTAGGAAAAACCCTAAACAAACTATTTGGATTAAAACCCTAATCAACCTAGTGAAAATTCTAGTTAAGGTTAAGTTCAACTAGGTTATTATAAAACCAATTCAAGTGAACACTTGGACTAATCACAACCAAGAGAAACTTAAACAAAATCACAGCTAACCAATAGAAATTAAAGTCAACGAGTAGGATCCAAGTGAAATGCCATCAACCAATCAAAACCATGATCCAAGTGAAGAAAACCATAATGCTTGTGAACAAAATCGACCCAAGCACAAGTATGTCAAGCGTGTCAAACACCTAAGCTAGATATTTTAGGAGGAAAGCATGTAAAAATGTCGTAGAGCTAAAGCTATGTATGAGTTTTTACAAAGTATATTTAAGTATGTGCTGAAACCATCCGAATTATCAATGCGCCTTCAATTTCAAGTAGATATATATAGTTTGGTGGCAAATCCGGTAACTATTCCAACGATTATCATTTTAATTGGAAGAATCATCTGAATTTTTCATAGAGCGATAACAATCAAGCCCAAACTTTTTCTCTTAAGTCGATTATGTACTCCAAAATTTTAGACTTAAACTCCTTCTCAAGAGAAAAAGATGTCAAACTTAGGAATTTCTTTCCAATTATGTAACTTTGAATGAGCAGCGAATGCATAGTCAGAAAGTGTCGATTCGAAATAAGACATTTTAGTTTTTAAAGAGTAACTCAACAACAAGAGTATACATATACTAGAGTTAAAGGTTTAAAGCCATAGATTGGCTAATAAAGTACCTGAGCATTGACTATTGAGTTCACAATTTAACCTATTGCCTTAATTGATAAGGGTCTCTTCATTTTGAAAAGTTTGACTTCGCTACGGACTACGTCCCACAAAATTACTTTTTACTACGCGTAGAAACATGACGTAAAATATGACTCCAATTCATTTCTACCTCAAAATAAACTTGTGGGTGATTTATTTATTTAGTGAAACAAACTGTGCACCCAATATAACAAGTTGAAGCTTTTGTAAGTCCAAAAAAAGGCAAATAATTATATCCCACCAAGATAAAGAAGCTCAATTATCCAACGAAAATATCTACAGTTTCCTAAGGTTTAATGGGCTCAGTGCATAACAGCTATCAACTTGAAGCTCAGCAGTGTGAAACAGGTCAAATTTACACTTCAAACACTTCAGTGTTGGGGGGGGGGGGAAATCCTGAAGATGGAACAAATTCGGTTAAAAGGGTTGCAAGTTGACTAGTTGATTTAACTTTCACCACCTAAACTAGTACTTGAGAGGAATTCTTGAATTTTGCTCGTGTATGGATAACAGACATATATCATCATCCAAAGTTAGAATCCACTTAGTCATCTAGCAATTTCAACCTCTCAATTTTTACACCAACTCTTTTTGTACGTAAAATCGTACAAAAAACACACAAAGACATGTTCATGACATGAAATTTGTGACATCTATAAATTTGGGACATCAAGCATGTTATCTGCACAAACATCACACATCTTTCTTTCTGTCGATCTATTTTTTTTAGTGTACGAAAATTTTCTTAATTTCCATATTTGTTAATGGAATCGTGGTGGTTTGTGATGATGATAGAGAATTTGCAAGCCAAGGTGATGGAAGTTGCTAGAATTACAAAGAAGCTAGGAAAAGACGATCCCAGACGAGTTATTCATTCACTAAAAGTAGGATTAGCACTCACATTAGTCTCATTGTTCTATTATTTTCAGACTCTTTATGATAGCTTTGGTGATTCTGCAATGTGGGCTGTGATGACTGTTGTGGTTGTCTTTGAATTCTCTGTTGGTAAGTACTAGTTCATATATAGTAACAAATTCTAATAGCGATAAAACAATCAGCATAAAAAAAGATCACATAAAAAACTACAAATACAACTTTTTTTCGGTAATTAATTAAATGGAACTTTTTTCTCTTTTGTGTATAATACATAAAATTTCGACCAATTAAAACGATGCAACTCTTTACTATACCATTTATATGAATAGAAAAGAGCAGCGTCCTTGGTTTTTTTCCATTATATGTTTCTTTATTGTTCTCATAAATTCATAATAGCATATATAAGCCACTAGATTTTATAAGTAGTTGCCCTTATACACTTGCATGCAGGTGCTACACTTGGAAAAGGCTTAAATAGGGCATAGCAACACTTTTAGCTGGTGCTCTTGGTGTTGGAGTTCATCACTTAGCTGTTATATCTGGAAAGACTGGTGAACCCATAATACTTGGAATTTTCGTATTCCTACAAGGTAATTTATATTCATGCATATATAGAGTCCGGTTCCTATCCGGACTCCCGCATTTTCTTAAAATGCGGACCTTTTTTTTTTTTACTTTTTTTTTTAAAAACAACTAAAAATAAATAAATAAACAATTATGGAACTGTAATTTTTTACATAATACAGTGTTTTGGGTGTGATTTGGATACATATAACAAAACATGTCTGTACAGTCCAAATCACGCCCAAAACATTGTATTATGGAAAATTTTCAGTTCCATAATTTTTTATTTGTTTTAGTTGTTTTAAAAAAAAAGCAAAAAAACGAAAAAAGAAAAAAAAAATTGATCCTCCAGTCCGGACTCCCGGACTGAATCCGCTGCGTGTGTATATACATATATATATATAGTCCTATCAAAAATAGTTGTATTCAAATTCGTTATCAAACCTCTTGTCGTATCTGTTGTCCCATTTTATATAATGCAGTCCACGTAAACTGTAGATAAATAAGTAAGGCGATTAGGTGGTAGTAGTACATGGTTGTGGGTCAGTACGTAGAAGATACATACAATGCAACAACATAATTGGACTCTAAAGAGTTGTGATATTATTTTCTGTTAATTATGGTGCATGTATTTAATTAATGTTAATTAATTTATGCAGCTGCCCTAATAACGTTTGTAAGATTCTTTCCCAAAATCAAGGCTAGATTCGACTATGGAATGTTGATATTCATCTTGACATTTTGTTTAGTATCTGTATCTGGTTTTCGAACCAATGAAATACTAGAGCTGGCTCACAAGCGGCTATCGACCATTCTCATTGGTGCTTCAACTTGTGCAATTGTTTCCATTTTTGTATGCCCTGTATGGGCTGGTGAAGATCTTCAAAACCTAGTTGCTCTCAACATTGAAAAGCTTGGAACTTTCTTGGAAGGTATGTCTTCCATACTGGTTTATAAAGTAACATCGTGTTACATGGACACAATATATATATATATTTCTAAAAATTATTATATATATTTAGAATTATAGTTTATTAGATCTATTAGATCTACCTTATTAAGGGATTCGGTTCGATGAAATTTTCATACTATAACTTTTGTTATAACCAATGCAATAAAATGTTACAAAATTTTATGGTGATATGTGATGGGACAATTTTACTTTAACCAGATCTCTTATTAAAATATACTTTTTTTCTTTCAGTTTTTTCAAGTTCCAAATGTTTATCTTAATTAAGCACATTATATGATCACCACTCGTATAATTAATGAAACATACTTGCTGCGTACAATTGTTAGCTTGAACATTAGCACTTAATTACATGCATGAACAAAATATTTTCTAGGATTTGGAAATGAATATTTCAAAACATCCAAGGAAGAACAACTCAAGAATAATACGGTATCATTTATGCTGGGGTATGAAAGTGTTCTTAATTCAAAGAGCACCGAGGAAACACTGGTGAGTTCATTAAAGAGTTCTCTCAATTTTCATCTTTATGTGAAGATAATAAAATGCAAGACGTATTTCCTTAATTTGGCATGCAGGCTAACTTTGCAAGATGGGAGCCAGGTCATGGGCAGTTCATGTATTGCCACCCTTGGAAACAATACTTGAAAGTTGGCGCCTTGACTCGCCAATGTGCCTACTTCATTGAAGCTCTTAATGGCTTTCTCAACTCGGATACACAAGTACTAAATGGGAACCTTTATCCACATTAGGTTTTGATGTAGACAAATTTTAAATATATGTTACTCTGAGTTTCAAAAATAAAAAATCATATTTTTTTGAAATTTGAGACAACCTAAAATTCAAATTCGATTGGCAATTAAAAACACTTGACCCTGTAATTTTTCAAATTTTAGAAAGATTAATGTTTAATTGGTAAGAAATTGAACCTTAAATTTTCTTTATTTTGAGATATAAAACGTTATGATAATCACCAAAAATTGACGGGGCAACCATATATACGTTGCATTGCGTGACATTCTCATAGAAAGCCACATCAGTTTTCAATGAGTACGGTAAGGCTTAATATCTCAAATTTTAAAAATTTCGATTTTCATGATTGTATTAAACATTAAACATTGAGATTTATTTTTTAATATTGGAAAAGTTACAAGGTCAAAAGTCGTTTTAAGCTAAATTAACTGGTATGAATATATAATTTCAGCCAATACAATTGTGAATATTGTTAATATTTTTAATATATTACTTAATTACAAAACTTAATGGTTTAAAATTTTAATTAAATTCATATTAATTTTAAAATTTAAGATTTTATAAACTTACTCAAAAAAGTTACAAGGACTTTTTTTTGTGAAAGGAAAGAGTAATACCTAAACTTATAAAAACTTCTATAAGACTCAAATCCTTGCAATTTGGTCTATATTTGACCGAACGTGTGTTCCCCCCAGTCTTTCTTAATATAAACATATATTTTTATTGGATAAAGCATCTAAAACGTTAACCAGATCATGGAATTTGTAACAAGTGGTATCATACATGAACATATAAGCAAATAATATACCTATGTATAATACTAGCTAAAAGAAAAGGTTATTGAAAATTTTCTCCTATTAATGCAGATGCCTGAAGAAATCCGTCGAATAGTTCAGGATATATTCACAAAAACAAGCCTGGATTCTGGGAAAGCAATGAAAGAACTAGCTTTGGCAATCAAAACAATGGCTAGAATATCTTCTTCTGAAAATTCCCCTATTGCAAACTCAAAAGCCGCATCTGAAAACCTGAAATCTTTACTAAAGTCGGACTTATGGAAAGACATTGAATTCGTCCAAGTGATGCCAGTTGCCACATTAACATCTGTACTACTCGAAATAGTAATTTGCGTCAACAAAATTACAGAATCAGTGCATGAACTTGCTTTGCTAGCACAATTCAAGAATGTAGACTTGATGGAGAAATCTGATGAGACTAAGAATTCAACAGTTGTTATAATGCCTGTTAAGAGTTATTGTCCTGAAGTTGTGATTATGGTTAATGGACCAGCTGCAGCTAATTAATAACATGAAATTCCGTCCAGTTCAACGAATTAATAGTTGACTTGACATAACAAAATGTAAATAAATGTTAGTAGTACTAACTTAAATTTATTATACACTAGTACCCAAGTAGTTATTGTTAATAAATAAATAGGTATATTGAGTTTAAAGCTCATCGTAATAAATAGGTTTTTTGCTATCTTAGCTTTTTAAGGTGTGAGGCCTCTTAAATATGGGAGTGTAAAAGATCTCTTATACAATGCCCCATCAATGAGTGCATATCTTGCAGTCGTAGGCCTCAGTTTTCTCTCTTCGTCTGAGTTTTGGGGTAGTTGTCTTAGCTCTAAATAGGCTCTTCCAGATTGGTTCTACCTCAATCGAAGCAACCAAAACCACCTCTATGCTAGGTTTCTCCAAAGTATACTTAAAATATACGGTTCCATTAATTGTAGTCTTTGAACTGAGCAAAAGCTAATTTAAGCCATTGTATTATGATCTGTTGGGATATGATTGGACTAAGGTTACTAGACATTCCAGCCCTACTGCTGCTCCTGTGATCCCTTCCCCGGTACTGCCTACCAGCTCCATAAATCTTTTTTAAGTTCTAGGAGACTCTGTCATGCTCTCTCCTGATTAAGGGTGTAAACGAGCCAAATAGTTCGGGCTCGATTTGTGCTCGACTCAAAAAAATAGGAGTAAAACTCGGATTCGTTAATAATATGATCCAAATCTTAGCATTAAAAATAGTTCGAATAAAAAAATGAGTAGAATCTAAGCAAGGTTATACTCGACTCGTTTAAGATTCAAACTACTCGAATTCTTGATTATGATTCGATACATACTCAATTGATACATATTTAATTAGATGTTCGATACATTCTCTTATAATATATACAAATTTAAATCAAATTAATATAATTAATTATTATTATTATTTTATTTTATTTTTAATTTTAATTGTACTTTTATATTTGTAAAGTGTAATAGTAAATATATTTTCTCATTTATAAGTAAAATAACAAATTTAATTTATAATTATATTTATTATAAAACTAGTTCTTATCACTACAAGAAAAAGGTCTATCTGCAATCAACACTTTCAGCGACCGCCTTATCCGGTCGCTGATAGTAGTAATAGCGACTGCTATCTACGACCGTTATTGATTCTAGTCATTAGGTTATCTCAGCGACCGTTTGCAATCGGTCGCTGGTATGAAATTCCCGCCCTAAAATTGATGTGAAACGTTGGCGCAGATGTTTTGTGCGACCACTCTCTATCAGCGACTGCCGAGCAGTCGCTGATACGTCCACATCATTAAAAAGTAGCGACCGCATGCGGTCGTTGCCTCTCTTAAACGTAATCAGATCTAGGCATTCGCTCGATCAGCGAAAGGAAAAAAAAGAGAGGGAGAACAGAAGAAGGAGAAGAGGGAGAAGAGAAGAGGGAGGGAGAAACTGTCGACGCCTTCACCACCGCCGCAATTGCCGACGCCTTCACCACCGCCGCGTATTAGGTAACCACTTTAATTTATGTCTTCAATTGAAGTATGCAATTTGTGCTTAGTATGTTGTTAGCCCTATAAAATTCTCAATCTTAGCATAGAAAGAGGTTTGTACGGTCAAATTTTTGCAATGGTTGAATTGGGCAGTTGATTTGTTGTTGATTCCTAATTATTGGGGAGTGAAAGTTGTATATTATTGCTTATTTTTTAGTAATGAGGAATGAATTTGGCAATGGTTGAATTGGGCAGTTGATTAGTTCATGTTACCGTTTAATGTTATTGTAGTTGATTTGTTGTTTCAATTCGTGTTAAGATTTGTTGTTGATTCCTAGTTGTTGGGGGTGAAAGTTGTATTATTACTTATTTCTTACAATGGGAAAATAATTTGGCAATTGTTGAATTGGGCAGTTGATTTGTTGTTTCAATTCATGTTAAGATTTGAGATTTGGGGAAAGAGTTTGCGTTGTATATTGGCACTTGTGCAATCACAGTAAATGTCCTACTTGAAACAAAAGTTAAATTTATGTTGATGTTTGTGTTTATTTCGCATTATAGATACATCAACAATTGATGCAGGAATTGTAATACTAGTATAGTTGAAGTATAGATTCATCTCGACAAATTAAATTAAAACGTTAGATTTTCGACATTAGTTTGGTACCGACTCCATATATTTCATTTAACTCCCACTCATATGAGTGTGATAGTCATGAATTTCGACGAAAATTTTGACCAAATTAAGTAACATAATAAAATTTTATAATATAATACAATTAAAAACCAATATTTAAAAAAATTAAAATAGAATGAGAATAGAACAATATTTATTGTAATTAGTTAACCAAAAAAATAAACTAAGTTCTACTCCCTCCGTCCCATAGTTATAGACTGATTTTTTTTGGCACATAGTTTAAGAAAATCAGTTGAAGTGACAATTTTTAACAGAAATTTTTCATATACCCCTTAATATGGAATTAATGAATAAGTTAATTACTCCTTACTTATCACACTGGAACTCTCAACTTAATTGATTAACGTGTACTGACCATTACAGTCCTTAACCATAGAACTTTAACCAAAGACACAACACCAAAAATGGCCTATAGCGAAGGAAATTTTGTGAAGGAATTTATTCCTTCACATGAGGAGTTATTTAGCGAAGGAACAGTGAAGGAAAAAAGTATAGTGACAATATAGTTATTAGCAAAAGAAACATCCTTCGCAATTTATATTTTTTTCCTCGCAAAATTGGGGTGATAGAAATATTTTTGGAGCCAATTTATGATAAAAATTTGCAAGGAAAAAATCTATTTAGTGAAGGAATTATTACTCACTATATATCATTATTCAGAAGTTTTTTGTGAGGGATAAAATTAGTCGTTATCTTGTTCTAAATAATTTTTTTTGAATTAATTGTGGTGAATATAAATACCTTAAATTTTTTATAATAGTAAATTTAATTTTAATAACACTTTTTAAGTAACTTATAATATCAACTATTTATTTTAATAAACTATATAGTAAATAAATTTACACTATGTTAAACTTTAAAATTTTTTCCATAAAGTTTATTTTTATGATCATAATTAAATAAAGTTAAAGTTAAATAAAAATTAAATTAAATAATTCAAAAGACTTTAAGTTTTATTTTAAGTATATAATATTAATCCAAAAAAGTCTCCAAAATTAATTTAACATTCACTTAAATAACAATTTGGGAGGGACACAACAGTTGTTCTTTCTCTA
Source organism: Panax ginseng (assembly GCA_020205605.1). NCBI lineage: Eukaryota > Viridiplantae > Streptophyta > Magnoliopsida > Apiales > Araliaceae > Panax > Panax ginseng. The sequence goes on along the minus strand of CM035131.1, from coordinate 17,539,029 downwards.
TTTTCCTCCATTGAGTTCCTACCATGTATAGGCCTGGTCTGGACCCCTCTTGTTGGGCTCTTCAACAAGTTTAAGCAGCAATGATGGTTTTTTTTTCTTTTGGGAAACAACTCTGAACCCTTGACCCGTCTAAAAAACAATCGATGTTGAAAAATCCTAAATACAAACCCTAATCCCCTTAATCTAACCACATCGAGCAAAAAGTATCGATTTGTGGATTTAAATGAAGAGCAAACCTCTAGAGATTTTATTAGTTGAAGAGTCATTTGTTCGTAATTTCAAGTAAGTTCTCCTTTTGAAATTGAGTGCATGATCGAGATCGTGATATAGGGCTGTGTTTGCTGATTTTATGGTTTCTTCGTTTTTGTTTTAGACTACATTCATCTTCTTCAAATCTCAGATTGTGTGAAGTTTTTAATTTCTTTTCTTGGTTGTCATATAAATCAATCTCTGGTTGATTTTCGATCCCCCAAATGGAAGAAATCTCTGTTTTAAATTTCATATTTTGCCTAATCTGGGTTATGTAATTTAGTTGAATAAAGGATTGTGTTGCAATGTTTGTTGTGTTTTCTTATGAACTGTTTGTAGTCAAGGGAGTTTAGAATGTTTGTAGTAATAAGAAATGATTATTGTGGAAAATTATGGTTAAACCATTCTCCAACATCTATAAATTCTGGGTTTTTAAGTGTTACATTTAATGTATTTGATAAAATACCTCAAAGAGGTTATGTGTTTAGAAATTGAGAATTAGCTTAAGTTTTAAACAAGAAGACATTTGTTGTATTATCAGACATAATTTTCTTCATGTTAAATACTCTAGAGTTGTCATCTATTTTTTTATAAAATAAAATTAATATTTCACCTTCCGGAGCTTTCATCTTATGTTCTTCTCAATTTTATTTTGTATTATTCATTCTGCGTAGGATGAGGAAAATTTGATCTGGTAGCATACAAATTTTCCACCCATCTTAACTTTTTTGTATCTTAAAGAAAAATAACACATAGTTTTGTGACATTGAGGGTAATAGGTTATAGGCCCCCATCTACCAATATCTATATAGAAAAGTTAAAGTTTTCATGAATGATGAATTTTATGATGTTCTCTATAATTCTTTTAATAGGCGTGTGATATCTTTACAGTAATTTCTTTGCCAACAAGGTTTCATTGATGTTTTCACTTGCTTCCATCAATTTATGTTTTTACTATATATTTGTTTACTATATTGTCAAATTGTTTCACAGCTTTACTTAGTGGAGGTATATACTAATTAGCAATTAGGAGTTTGAATTATTATATATTAATGTATATTTACAGGTGATTTCATTAAATTGATTAGAACAACATTTTAACCTTTTACAACTTTTCTTTGTGTTTGGATATTATCTATGAGATGTTACTGAGAATCATTCTTCTCTTATCTCTTTGCTTCCTCTAGAAAATCCTTCTGGACTAAAACCTCTGGACCAAGGATCATTTACTATTTCAGGTTTGCATCTCACTTTTCTCCCTTTCACGAAGATAAGTTTTTTCACTGACAAGGAAGAGGTTCAAAGATCTGCAACAGTCATGGGATATGTCGCACAAGTATGTTATTTCTTGATCAATTTATACAAATAATCCTAATATATAACTACGACTACAAAATTCTTTTTGATGTTTGTTTGCTTTAATCATCAAAACACATCTAACATTTACTTCTTAAGCCATAAGTGCATGTTATTATCATTATTCTTGTTATTTTTTGTATTTGAAATCCATTGAAGCTTTTCGAGGAAAATCTTTATCAGATTCACAGACGGAGTGGCGAGCTGTGTCCCATTGATGCCGGGATGAATTTTTCATATTTTCTTTAGGGATGACTTCTTGTCTTCTTCCTCTTTCTTTTCTCCAAAAAAATTTATTTCATTTATCTAAAACAAAAAACCATTTGATCATATATGAATAGAAAACTAGATGACTTGTATATATTGTTGCTTCAACATGATTTTTAGATTAAAACACTTTATTACTTTATAAAAATGGTTCTCTAAACTTGTAATTAGTTGATAAAATTATTACTGTTCATTCGTTTTAAGAATAAACTTGGAATTCAATACCATAAACAATCATTTTCCTTTGGAGTTTATAATACACTCCTACTTTTAATTTTTTTATTGCTTTCTTGATCTGAAGCATACAAGATATTTTAAAATGTGAATTTCATAATCTTTTTTTCTCGGTGGTTCTAGAAATGCACGGAGGGTTTAGTTAAAGTTCGAAGGATGTTGTGAAATAATGCATATATGCACCGAGTATGACGTTCGGGATTGCGAACGCTTTCTCACATAAGATTACTTAGGCTTTTGTGTGTTTTGGGCCAAGGAGACGCCGATGCGAGTGGTATATGAATGACATTCTTGCTCAGTGTCTGCTTCGCATTTCTATCATCTCTTATTGTCTTTTACGATTTTCTATGTTTTCTATCAGCTTTTACTTTACATATTTGCCACCCCTTAGTCCTATGGTAAGGGATTTTTTAATGTTAATTTTCTCTTGCTTTGTTAGTATGACAAATATTTAGGACTCTTTCAGTATCCTCAAATTGGATCTGTCTGAGGGGGATGTTCACAAATAAAGTGTTAGGCATTTCTTTGTAATCTTAAAGATGTACCCTTTCTTACAAAAGTTGCCCACACTCGGTTTCATTATAGAAACTGTTGTGTTTATCCGACAATGCATTTTAAATCATTGAGTCCTCTTAAGCAAGCACCCTTTTCCAATCCATCAGTCAGTGTCGTGGTTGATGAGTCTATTAATTATGTTTTCATGAAGTTTTAAGTTTAAATTATCAATACTTTTAAAAGATAATGTCTACATATGACAGTTTTGTACACTGTTTCTCATGCTACTTCTTCTTCTAGGTGGGTACAAAAATCGAGTCAAACAAAAATGTAGGGAATGCCATTCTATATGAATGTGTTGAAACTATCATGAGCATTGAAGATAATAGTGGCTTACAGGTTCTTGCTATCAACGATTTGGGAAGACTTTTGTCAAATCGTGATAACAATATCAGGTTATTTTTGGTTTGTTTGTCCAGGTTGTGATCTGTTTTGCCTAGCTTAGCTAGTTTTTTAGAATATCACTTTCTATTTGTGGAAAAGCTATTATATGCTCTAATGCACAAGGATCTGTTTGAATGTTTTAATAAAACTTTCACTTTCCTATTTATTTTTGTCCACCTTTCTAGATTATCAGCTCTAGTAAGATTTTTGTTTTTTAATTTACAAAATATTGTTGACAGTCAACTTATCCAAAAAATATAAAGTAATAATAAGAAAATATTGTTGTGATTTAAATACTTTCATGTGTGTGGGTGATACATAAGGAATCATTGTGTTGATGAATGACTTTTCTTTGGTTTGCGAGGATGCATATGGCTACTATAATTAATCGGGCCAAAGATAGTATAAAAATATAGTATTTAATTATAAATGAAATATTCATTAAAAAAACATGTACTTAAATTCAGCAAAAGAACTAATGCTCTAATTAAGTTTTGTGTTCATTGCATATTATTTTTTTTAAAAGTCAAATGTAAATTTTAACACCCAATAAACTAAAAGAAGACATGGAATTTGTGTTCTTGTTACGTGGCATCTCTTGAATCATCCCACGTTCAGCTGGAGAGATGTTGCAGGCTTACAGTGCATATTTGGTGGACAATTTGGATGGAGCGAAATAGCCAAGATTAGGAGGGAAGGGCAAGGCCAATTTTTCACATTTGTTTCTTTTTTGAACCTTCTTTTTTGTTGTTGAATGAGGTCTACTTGGGGACCATTATGAGTTTCGTGGTCCTTCTGTAGAGTTTGCTTTAAGGATCTAATGTAGGTATTTTTTAGGCGGATCCTAGTATAGGGTCAGGGTTTTATTTGGGGGCATATGTGAGCCTTTAATTTCTCATCACTGTATATGTAAGACCCCAACTTTTTATAAATAAAATCGAATTTCCTCTAATTATTATTCTTGATTAATAAGGTTGTAATTTGATATAATGCTTTAGTTATGGGTGAAATGTGCAATTTTTGCAAAATAAACAAGTGGTTATTAAAATATTCATTTTTATCGGGGAATATTCGTTTGGTCGTGGAATATTCTTCTTTGTCCGGGAATATTCGTGCATGACAACAAGCAAAACCATTCAGGGCCCCATAACGGAAAAGCGGTTGGATGAAAGAAAACGACAAAGATTGAGTTTTATAAATAACCGTAAATTGTTACCGAATTAACAACTTGTGTTGGGTTATCGGTGGTTAAAATACTGATAATATCGTGCGTGGTTGCATAGTAGCACACGGTATTGCATGCGTTGTTGTTGAATTATTGATTAAATGCGTAAGAAGGCACTACTCAATAATTGTTACAGTAATTACTGTTCATTATTTTATTGCTGCAATAATTGTTGCGTTGATATTTATATTATTATTGTTTCAATAATTGTCATTGCACAGTATTTTCCATTATCAGATCAATAATTCATATTATTTGAATAATATTATCAGAGAACATTATTGGCAATGTCTAGAAAGTTCTCGCTTCAAGGAGATGTTTGGTCACCTAATTGCGGCGCCAAGATGGGAGAATCCTTATTAAAAAGCCCCCTATCCTCGAACTACTGGTTGTCGATCTTTGTGATTCTGTAATATTATTTTTGAATAATTAATTATTGATTATTATGATAAAGAAAATATTCATTTTATGTGAATATAGATGGAGAAAATTTTTTAATGTGACAATTGTTGAAAATTAATATTTTATCTTTTTCTGATAAAATAATTCATTTAAATATATTATTTTAATAATATATTAACGGTGATATTTTACAATGAATGTGGGATATATGAGTATATGAGGAGGAAGAGTATTTTTGTGGCATTAAATGTTTAACATATGTTTTGTGTGTCGTTGGACACAATTCTTGACCGAAAATTGATTATAGACTGTAAAATCGTCCGTTTATGGATTTTGGTCAATTTTTGTTTGCAATTTGGAAAAACTTTCTTCTGTAAAGTTGTAGAGAATTGAAATTCCTATAAAAAATCGCGAGATTCGAATTTTCTGATAAAAGGGCTATTTATTGTGAATTATTGAAGTTCCGGAGTTCCGAAATAATTAATTTTTGGAAATTTTAATTATTTTATTTAAGAAAAACGTTTTTGTGGTTGTTGGCACATGGGTGGCTGATATTTTTGACCAAAGAAGGCTGCTAAGGAAGTTAAGAAAGAATATTATTATTTTATTAATTTAGTCTCCTTTCATGGCTTACTAACATTTTCCTATAAAATGAGGGCTGTTAGAATTGAAAATCACACCGTAAACAAAGTTTTCTCTTTCTCTCTCTATATTATCGAAGCGTATTCTTGTGAGTATACTTTGAGTGTTGCTATACGGTCAAGAGTTTCACACAAGACTATACCGAAATTTAGTCGAAATTACGGTTATTTTGAGGTAAAGGATGTTATTTCTTTCGCAAATGATATTATTTTCTTCAATATCATTATGCCGAAGTATTGGTGAACTTTTTAATCAAATTTGGAACTTGTTGTGTCGGGGTTACTATTCACGTGATACTGGTACTTTATTCATGAATACGACACTATTCACCTAAAAAAATGAAAATTTTCCTTTTATCCAAGATGTCTATTTTGGCTACTATCTTTGATTGTATCCATGTTTTGATCGTTATTTTTGAGTTCTGTTTCAAAATCGTTTATTATGAAGTATTATTGATCTTGGATAAACTGTTAAACGAATTCCTAATATTTGTCCTTCTATCTTACTGGATTCGTTTTCTAAAATGTTTTCATCATCCTCGATCCTTAAATGGTGATATTTGATGAATATCTTTGCCTATAAGTGCAAAAGATGAATGATTAAATCGATGAATCTCTTTGGCCCGTAGTGCAAAGATTAACAGGTGTTGAGATGAACATGACCAACTTGTGATATAAATGAATATCTTTGGCCTGTAGTGCAAAGATGATTACAGATGAATATTTATTGTTGTTACAGGGATAAAATATGGATGATGGACTTTTAAACCTTAGAAGGCGAGAGAATTCTTTTCTCATTGACTCTTCTAATGGATTCTTTGCTTCATTGCATTTGTTGATCTAAAACTTGTTGTCTATTATATTTTATCAGATTTTTCCTGTTGAAGACTAACGATAATTTGTTGTATATTATCTTAGTCATAATATTCTTTACTGGGCTAGTTGAGCTCACCCTTTCCTTTTTGTTCCATTTTTCTTCTCGGGGAGGTGAGAACATAAGCAGGATCGAGTCCTGGGTATGGAGTGATGGTTCTAGGAAGATGTTTTAGCAGTCCTCACTATTTCTATAAAATAGTGTTTGAATAATTGTAATGAGGACTTATTTGCGTGTGGATATTGTCTAGAAGACAATATTTGTATTTAAACTCACAATATGTATTGTCGTATTTCACATGACATTTGTATTATTGAAGTTGTAGTTTGCTTTATGTACCATGTATTTGGCGACTCAGAATGGGTGTTGTCTACCTATTTTGGGGGCGTCACAGTATATATTGAGCATTTACATGATTTCGTCCCTTTTCTGAGCTTAATGGAAATTTACTTATAAATAAAAAGGGAAAGACATGTAATAATAGAAGTTGACATTTACGGGGTCAAATGACCAACTAAAAGAAGTTATATGTAAATTTGTCAAAAATGATAGTTACTGAAATTTTAAAGCTTTAACCGGGGTCATGGCCCAGATAGCCCCTGCCCAAGTTCGTCCCTATTGGTTTCTCCTTTATAGAAATTTTTGTTAGTTCTAAATTAAATTGTTTCCCTTTTTTTGTTAGATTATTTAAGTACAAAAGTGTGTTATTATGAATAAATAATGAAGTCTGCCTTTATCCTACAGTTGGAGGAGTTTCGTAAGAAGAAAGCAGCTGAAAAGGCCAAAAAAACTACATTAAGTAGCCAACTACATCCTCACGCGCAGTTCTACGAGAGGAACAAGCTTCACAACTCGATCCTATTAGGGGTCACAGATTCTCGATAAAGTCGGTACATCCGATGGAGTTGGTGGAGCATTTATTGAATCCTCCAAAGGTGTGGTTATGGACAATGACCATAAGACAACCGATTTTGTTCATAAAAGCTGATTTAGGTTCTACGGATGACACACATGTTAGTCCTCTATTTTCTCGCAAACAACTACAATATATACTTTACGATCCCTTCAGACTCGCATAAAAGGATGAAAAATTTAGTGATGCGTCTACATGAGGACCAAATCAATTTATATATCTAGCCCCTAGGAAAAAGGGACGATTAATAGCTATAAAGATCAATTTCGAACTTTAGCAAGACGTGGGGATGGGATTGAAAGAGAACAAATTACTTCCTTTTATTCACATTCAGTTCATGATAGTGATAGTAGTTCTAGTAAATATAGTAATTTTGGATTAAGGGCTTTATTTCAAGTGATGGCGACGATCGGCTTGAAGGATGTTGCAGATGTCTTTGTACTTCTCTTGTTCCTTGAGAGACATGGGAGTATCCTATTGCACAATAAGTCCTTCATAATGATCTGCGGGCTAATGACACAAGATCGTCCTCCCTCATATAGAGTAATGCCAATGTGTTTGTATTGTTGTAGTGTTGTTGTTCTGTTTTCCTCTCTTTTTCTCTCCCTCTATACTTTTGAATAGAACACTAATTATTTTGTACTTTATGGCAGACTCTCTTCATCATACCAACGATGTTACCGATGCTTCTTCAGAGAAAGGGCAAAATACAGGTGCTATTTTGGTGCACAAATATAATTCAATCTCTGATATGGGTGAAAGGAAGTTTAGTAGCTCTGTTGATCATTTAACTAGTGCAACTAGCCCATCTATGTTGTTTACCGAATCCAGATCTATGGGCCTCGTTTTTGATGCTAGAAGCTCATCCAATCATGTACCACTATCTCCTGCTTTAGTTGGAACTAACACTAGGAGATCTCGTCCATCTTTCCTTGATTCCATCAACACGTTTAAAGAATATTCAGCATCCCTTCCACGAATTGAACCACAGAAGGTACTTCTCTTGCAGCATGAAGTTTACATGCCCATCAACACGTTTAAAGAATATTCAGCATCCCTTCCACTAATTGAACCACAGAAGGTACTTCTCTTGCAGCATGAAGTTTATATGCCCAACCTTGATTTTCTTGAAGAAAATGATGATGAAGTGGATTTTACATGTCAACACTTTATTCCTTCGAGTTCATTGTTATTCTTTTAGTTTTTTTATGTTAGTTAATAAATTTTGTAGGTACTATATATGGTCCTTGGGAGACCAAGATACAATAACAAATTTTGTAGTTATTGTGACTCGAGTATTATGATCTATTTATATGTGAAGTTTTAATTTTATTAGCTCTTTGTGCATTGGCTTATCAATTAGTTTGAAAAAGTATGGCAATATTTATATTTACTTGAAAAATATATTTAATATTTTTTATAGAGATTAATAAAAATAATAAATATTAAATCAATGATTTAAAAATCAATTATAATTTTCAATGAATTTTGATTATTTAGCAATTAATTTTTTATTTACAAATTTATAATTTGTGAAGGAATTTTTCTCTCACTAATTTGAAGAAAGATTCTCAATTTATAATTAGTGAAGGAAAATATTCTCTTGTTAAATAAATTTATTCTTCACAATATATTATTTGGGAAGGAATCAAGTTATTCACTAATTTTAAATAGTCCTTAAAATATTATTTGTGAAGGAAACCAATCTTTCACTAAATAACAATTTTTCATTACTAAATATAATTTGTGAAGAAATAAGTTATTCACAATATATCTTTCACAAAAAATATTTAGTTACTACTTAGCGAAGGATACTCAATTGTGAGGAGGTCTAATGCGAGCACTCGTGTGAAGGAAAAATTCCTTTGCAATAAATCACTTGTGAGAGATATAGAGCCTCTAGTGAAGGATTTGTCCTAGAGGCCAATTTTGGTGTAGTGAGATAGAGTTTTTAATCTACATAAACTTTCAACCAATTGTCTTTTATACACAAAATATGTTAAACTAGTAAAGCCTAAAAAGTTAAATTCTTTTATTGAGAATACAACAACATTAAATGTGTTGATAAAAATAATGATGTTGAATGTTGTTTCTTCAAAAAAAAAGTAATGGTTATATATTTATTATAAGGGCATAAAAGTAAAACAATGAACCAACTAAATTTTATAAATAGTAAGTAGCCTATATATTGGGACATCTCAAAATGAAAAATCAGTCTATAACTATGGGACGAAGGGAGTATTTACTTAGTTTTTAACTAATAAATAAAATAACATGATATAATATAACTATTAAACTAAGTAGCATTTACTTAGTTTCTCGTACTAAATTTAATAACATTTAATATTTGACATATAATCTAGTTTAAATATGATTAAGTGTATAATTAAATTAAAATATACTATTATACAAATATAATAAAATATAATATTAAACTTAAATAATATAAAATATATTATTAAAAAACAATACAATACAATATAGTAAAATATTATATTAAAATATAATATAATAAATTAAAATATAATATCATATAAATATAATAAATTATAATATTTAACTAAAATATAATATCATATTAAATATATTAAAATATAATATAATAAACTAAGTAGCATTTGCTTAGTTCCACTACTAAATATAATAAAATATAATAAATGATATAATAAATAAACTAAGCAGAACATGCTTAGTTTCTCACCGAACTCATAAAGATATTAATGAACAAAAGAAATATCATACTCCTAAGTTAAAGAACTAAGAGATAAGTGATCTAATCAGAAGTAATTTAATTATTTAGCTCATGTGTAAAGTAAAAAAATAAGCTTGCAAAAATGAAAGCGCGAGTTTTTGGTCCTCTAAATTTATAGTATACTCCTGAACTTTTTTACTGCTTTAATTTACATTAATTCGTTATTGTTTTGGTCTTATTATATTGGGAATTTGTATATTTCTCTTGGAGTGTGTCTTGGGTGCCTAGAAATGACCATATATGAATGTCGTCGTGCACGTGGCTAGTCCATATTATAGGGGAGAATCTGGAGAAATTTTTTTGTTGGTCGGGTAGTTGCGAACATTTATAATAATAACGAGCTCTTTATGTGCTTACTAGTATGCTCAAGTCATATGCTTACAATCATGGTATACATTAATAAGCTCATGTTGTTTGTAGTAGGTACCGTGGTATCATGGACCTTTATTCAGACCGTAGTTGGATGGCACGACGAAAGTCAAGTGCCCAGATAGGTGCTACTGCTGAATTTAGAGCTAGTTGCCAAGTGTTTTTGGAGTATGCGTATAGTCACCTGGAATGTGTGAATGGTCAAAAAAGATAAAATATCATTGTTTGAAGTGTAAGAATATAGATTATATGGACAGAGACGTGGTAAACTATCATTTAATTATTTTTGGGTTCATTAAAAATTACGAAGAATCCTGGTGGGCACATGGGCAGAGAAGAGATGGTGGCATCACAGAAGTACACAATTCGGGCAGTAGTACTCATCGTCTGAATGAAATGGTTCATGATATTGCAGGGCCAAATTTTGATTGGGAACAAGGCAGAGAGCAACTTATGAATTCTGATGCCAAGGACTTCTTTAAGTTGTTAAACAAGGGGTAGCGAGCCATTATGGCAGGGTTGCACCAAACACACTACATTGTCTGTAGTGGCGACATTACTTAACATCAAGGCTGATCACAACATGAGCCATGAGTGTTTTGAGTCGCTCTTGAAGGCCATTAACAGTATGTTGCCTGACGGTGAGAAATTACCTGATAACTATAACTATTGTAAGAAAATAGTGAAGAAGTTGGGTCTTGGATACCAAAAGATCGATGCATGTCCCAACGATTACATGTTGTTTTATAAGGAAAATGAACAGATGACAAGGTGCTCGTTTTTCAATCATGATCGGTTTAGGCCTAATAAAGAGGGTGTGACTACAAAAAAATCAAATATACCGTTTAAGATTCTAAGGTATTTTCCAATAACACGTCGGCTAAAAAGATTGTACATGTCTTCAAGAACAGCTGAACATATGAGTTGGCATGCGAAATCTCCAGCTAAAGATGGAGAACTAAATCATCCCGCAGATGGGCAAGCTTGGAAAGATTTCAACTTAGCACATCCTGGGTTTGCATTGGAACCTAGAAATGTGAGGCTTGGAATGTTACAATGAACTTGGTCGTGCCTTTTATGGGGAGTTAGAGGAAATCGTAAAGTTTTCGTACAAGGGCACGTATGGGGGTCATATTAACTTGTTCATGTGTCGTTGGTTTGATTCAGAAAAAGGATACGTGTTGATAGACATGGAATCATCGATATTGACCTCCATAGGTCTGTGTACTCCAACAAACTGTTTGTTTTACCAACTCCAACAGTACAAGTATACTACACTCCCAGTCTTATTAGGAAAAGAGATAAACCGCCTGCAGATTGGCAAGTTGTAATTCATACTCCCGCGCGCAGTCGTGTAGAAGTAGTTGACGAGAGATTTACCAAGAGCAGATGCTTCATAGAAAAACTATAATAAATGTGGAGGACGAAAATGAAGTAATCTAGTTAGATGGTGGAGATGAACCACATGAATTAGATCCTGTGTCAATACTTGTGTCAGATGGCATTGATACTGAGGAGGAAGAGTTATTGATTGACATTGAATATGAAGTAGATGATGATTATGAATTTGCAATACGTATACAAGATGATTCTGACTCAGACATTGACACTTGAATAAATGAAATGTATGTTTAGTATTACATGTTCTTTATATCATTGTCATGTTTATGTACTTAACTATTTAATGTAATTTCCTGTAATTATTGTCATTTTATATTCATATATGCATGTAATCAAATATATTGCCATACTAACATCTTGAAATTTGTAATATATAGATGGCTTCTGAGCAGCGCAAAAAAAGTGCGGCTTGGTTAGGGGGCCTAATCATGTGCCAAAGGCCCCTATATACTAATCCGGATGATCGGATTCTTATTCAGATTTGTCCTCCTCCGAATAGCACGTACGTTGGCATCATTTATATATAAGAATTTAATATTCCATTGTTGCAGATATATAACTACTGTAAATTGCTTTAGATATTATAATATATCTACTTATCTTTCATGTAAATTATTATATATTATAGTAATTTTTCAGATAACAAGATCGTCAAGTACATTTCACAGTTGTGCTTATAGAATCAGCCCACACCTGTGATTACATGGGCGAGCACACCTATCGCCCACAAGGATGCAATTTGGGCTGAATTTCAGGTATGTTTTTTTTAATTATGACAGATAATATAATTATCTAAGGAAAATTGTTTAGTAGTGTTGGATTATATATTAATAGTACCGTTTTAATATTATTATTGTTCTTTTATTTGCAGAAAAGGTATAGATGGAAGGACGCACATGCTTTAGTGATACAGACACTATTTTGGCAGAAGTACGTCGTCCGCACCAAAGACAATTTGAACAAAGAACGACAAAAAGTCCTACACAATGCATCGATCGACCATCCAAGCCAGGGAAAGGACTACATGCACGAGCACAGCCCCTGGTGGTGCACCCAGTCCATATGGGCTGAGATGTGTGCCCAATGAAGAGCTAAGAGCAGGGTCTAAAGACCCAAGACTACCGCCACTAACAGATCATCGGGTGTACCTGATGGCGAAAAGACGAAAGGAATTAACCTACGAGGCTTACGGTATATATCGATTCTAAAAGATATCAACGCTGCAGGTACATATGAATAATTTTAATATATTTACAATTTTGAGTTGTAGAATATCACATGTTTACTTAGTAATATTGGAGTATGTTTTGTATAGGAGTCTTAGTCTCAAGGTCAGCCTATCCATTGGCTGGATGTGTACGTGGCCACCCGTGATGGTCTTCCTGATGCTATCCAGATAACGGTAATAAGTTTTAACAACTTTGATCTTGTTTATCAAGTTTTACATCATTCTTTAGAATTTTATATTTATTTTTAACTATTTAATTGTTAACATGATGACGTGATACTTATAAGCATTTATTGAATGAGTGTTATCCTGAAGGCACCCCATGTCCGTCAATTGATCGAGAATTGTGGGAGAGGGCGTCTGTTGTGAAGAAGAACTACGTCAAAGGTCAAAGACAACGACAACACCCATTCTTCAGTGGCTGAGACAGCTCTGCTACCCAGTCTTCACAGTCATCGAGTTATCCAGCTATTGATACTCCTGCTGACTGTGTGAGAGCTATATGTCAAGATCGCATTCTTTTTCGTATATACTGGGCGGGCATCTGGCGGCTTTGAGTCCTGATGAGTTAGCTGATGCAGTGGCGGCAGAAGCAACATCACATCATGGGGATGGCGATGAGGTAATCAATCTTAATTATTACAATCAAATTAGTGACTTATATATATATATATTGTTGTATTTAATTTGTTGTATATTGTCGTAATACCAGTATCAACATATATACTATATATGTAACTTGTTTTATTATTTTGTTAATTACAGGGTGATCAACGAGAAACTAATTTGGACAATGATGCATGATGACCGACCTAGTCTTGTTTTGTAGTTATTTATGAACCTTGTACCTTTATATTCATTCTTTGGATGATTGTATGTTATTTAAAGATTATATTTGTTTATATTTATTCAGTTCATATTGGTTTTTTAGTGTTTATATAGTTTATACTATTTTCGTGTATGTATGTCGGTATATAGATGAATGTTTATATTGTTGTGCATGTGTGTTGGGATATAAATTAGGTACAAAATAGGTACAGTTTTTTGGGAAATTTGCAAAACAGAGGATTTTTTTTGGATTTTTATATATACATCAATGACCACATGCGATCGCTGATAATTACTAGCGACTGCTAATTACATTTGGGTATTAGCGACTGCTAATTACACGTGGCCCACGTCAGCCTTTGGCTCTGAACCATGCTGAGTTAGCTTAGCGATGATTTTAGTCGCTAATATCAGTTGAAGATACTTCGATCGCTAATAGTGGTCGCTGATGGGCATTCCAGCGACCAAATTTTATACGACGCCTATCTGCGAACGAGTGTGGTCGCAGATGATTATCAGCAACCGGAAGCAGTCACTGATAGGTGATCGCAGATAGGCCTTTTTTTGTAGTGTATGTGGAGACTCGAATTCGAGTTTGAATTTAAAGATCATGAGTAGTTTGAATATAATTCGATCCGAATCAGATCGAATTCGAGTAATAAATATTCGAGTCCAGTAAAATCTTAGTAGAATTTTTCAAATATAATTCGAATTCGATTCGAACTCGAGTATGGATTTATCATTTCGAGTCGAATTCGAGCAGCTCTCTATTTGCTTCGATTCGACTCGTTTACAACCTTACTCCTGACTTCAATTCTATTCAATTTCTCCTCAAAACCCTCTAACAGATAAGCTCAAGATTATTGATGAAAATGAATGTAGAAATTTAAAGCTTAAATCAAATGAGGATGTTGTTGGTTCTCCTACTGTAAAGAGGAGGAACAAAGGTAGGGAAATCCCCAGCTTTAATTTCTAGCTGTTTTTATGATTAAGCTTTGTTCCTATAATATTAAAGGGCTAAATTATTCTCCTAAACAGGCTGATGGTAGAATTTAGGTTGGATGGGACCCTACTATATATATTGTCTGTAAATATTTTGTTTTAATCTTCTCAGATTATTCATTGTGGACTGTCTTGTTTTGGTTCTGTTGAATATTTTTTGGTTTCTATCATTTATGGCTTAAATACTTCTCTTAGACGAAGGCAGCTTTGGGATGATTTGTCTACTCTTGCTACCTCTATTAAGATGGTGTATATTAGGGGATTTCAACGAGATTTACAGTTCTCATGTGTGACAACCGAGATTTTGTAATTTAATTTAAATATTTATTGGATTGGATAAATATTTTTCGATGAATTAATTATTAGATTAAATAATTAATTGATGAAGTTGTGATAGATTAATTTAATTATATGTGTTACATTTATTAATTTAATGTGGAGAATTTTATTATTCGAAGTATATGATTATATGAGTTTATTGAATTAAAAGAAATATTTAATAAGCCTATTGTTATTTTAATTAATTTAATTATTAATTAGAGATTTAATAATTTGATATTATTAATCAATGAGAAATTTAGTTATGTGACTGTGAATTAATGAGAAATTATTATATTTTATTCAAAATAAATTAAATAGGATATTGATTTATTTTATAAGGAGTGTGACATTATTTAAAACAATATAATAAAGCTTTATTAAATTAAATGATTTTTAAAACCTATTCTATCTAGCCAAACATGGCATTGTGGGAAGTTGAGGGCAGTTACCCATGACTGGGTAACCCACCAACCAACGTCGATTGATTTCTATATTATATACGTCTTCCTTTCCTTTTCTTTCATTTTTCTTCTAAGTCAATATTAAGCGAGAGAGATCAGAGAGAGAGTTGAGAAAATTTTGAGAGATTGGGAGAAACTCTGTGATTGAAGTAGAGAGATTTGTCAATTTATCTAATCTACGCTTGGGTAATCTCTTCAACCCAATTTATATATTTTACGTCTTTTAAAGTTTTCATGAATATGGTTTTATTCATTCTGTAATTCTCTGAAATTGGGAAATTCTGTTGTTATGTGAATATATGTAATAATTCGAGTTGTATGACATGTTTTATATATATATTGTGTGTTTTCATATCATTAATTTCATAAGATTACAACGTATGATTATGTCTTGTTATTTTAAAAATTTACAGAGTACATGATATGGCCATATGGCCTTATACGTGATTTTTATATGTTAAATATAAATTAATTTGCAAAATTCACATATTTATATGATTATGCATGTTAAAATGAACAAAATGAAATTTGAATGGTTGGATTTGATTGTATAACGAATCCGTGGCGTTGAATTTTAGGAAATTGTGTTCAAAACTTCAAGAACATCAAGAATAGTATAATTTGCACGTTGATTTCTGTAATTATATGTTTTTATGGGTTAAAATCACTCTATATATGTTGGGTAATGGTTATGTATAAATTCTAGCATGTGGGTATGTTTAATTTGGTGAAATTAGTGTTAAAGATGTGTTGATTTATTTAAATTACGTGTTCTTCATGAACTGGAAATTGAGTGCAGGGGGCTTCATGGGCGCAACAACTCCCATTCATTTTTCAAAGTCTACATGACCTTGAAGACATAGTATAAAAGTGGCGTAAAAATACCACTTTTAGCGAAAATAATCGAAATTGAGTTTTTAAAAGTGTATAAGTATAGAAACAAGTTAGCAACTTAGTCTAATGATTATAAAGACTTGTTAGACCTATAATGAGATGTTAAAATAAATTCTTAACATATCCATAACACAATTACGTGTGGATTGAATAATCGAATGCATAATTAGTTTATTTTTCGTGAAGTCTTAATTTTACACTAAGTGTAATAATTGACTAAGTATAGTCATGAATTCGAGTTAAACAAAGAATAAAGTTATGATGTTAGTACGTTATTATTGACTGGTATTGTGAATGTAATTGGTATGTAGGATTTAATTCAAAGAACGAGTTTGATTAAGTGTAATCTACGCACGAGGCAAGTTTCTTACCCTAAATTTTCGTTGAGCAGGTTTCCTAACCCTATGTGTTATCGTTATATAAGTTGATTAATTCATCTTTCGATATTGAGCAAGTTCTTATTATTATTGATCAAGCCTGTCTTGTATATTAAGTTTATTAATCTTCAAGCATGATGTTGTTATACAATAATTATTCTATTGTATACCTTTTGAAATGTTATTCAAGTTAAATATTCATTTACTGTTAAACATTATTAGACTAGCGAACCCTTATTGATTCGACATGTCCATAGTTGATGAGCGTTCTAAATTTCAGAACCCCTTGATGAATTATCCAAACCAAACTTCCTTTGGTGCGGACTCGAATATCAAATCGAGATGAACAACCACAGATACGGGATTATTTACGCTTTAAGCGTTAAGATATTATGCCTGATGTGATGGTACTAAGGGTGATCCCCCAAGTACGAGAAGAAGAAGAGTCCATAGTCTTATGATCATTAAAGGTTTCAAGTAAAAACACTTGACAACCTGGGACATAGTTCAAAGTCTTATGACCCTCGAAATTTCTTTTGATTCTTGTTATTCATTCTTGATTCAAAAGTTGAGCTTTATATCGGAAGTTATTATTTACATGCATGTTATTATTCATTGTTATATTGTTATACTTATGGGAAATCGTGCTCACTCTTGCGTAATAATAACATTGCAGTTAAGAACGAAAGAGCAGACGAACCTTCCACTAGTAAGGGCAAGGGCAAGGGCAAGGGCAAGCTTAGCAAGTACTGAAGACTATTTATTTATGTGATTATGTAATGATAGTTAGACTTGATGTTACTTAAGACTTATTTGTTTATGTTTTCCGTACAGATGATTTAAGGTTAGAGTAACCTGGTATTTATTATTCAGTTGATGTAACCCCATAAGGGGAGAGATTTATTATTTATTTATTCTATTTCATGGTTTGCATTTTATTTATGGGTAGATAGATAGATGATGTTTGTATAGTGAACACCAAATCCTGTGGAAATGGAAGTACCGGATTTGGGGGTGTCACAGGTTGGTATCAAAGCTGTAAGGTTATGAACCTTAGGTGGGGGAACAACCTTAGGTAATAACCTTATGGGAGATCGAGAACATAGTAGTGGTAAACTCTTATCGAGTTCTAAGAAATGAATTTCTAAATTCATTAAAGATAATAAAAAGACTTTATGTGCTTATGTGTTAATCTATGTGTTCGCTATACGAATTAGTAACTAAAACTTAAAATTTTGTTGTCGGGGATGTGGGATGTTAGAGGGAGCTAGTCGAGTGGGAGGAGGAACCCGATTACCTATAGAGGAGGAGCCAGAGACATTCATGTCGTCGAGGCAGGCTTGTCTGAGAGAGAGCCATCTCCGGTTGATCATTATTCTTTGAGTCAAGAGCATGAGCAAAGGCCGATCGAGAGGAAGATCCTCGAGGAGGAGGAAGAAGAAGAGGTTCCCACCGAACTCCATTGATGCAGAGATGTATGATGCACTCTATGATCGTAACGTGAGTTGCGGGATCTTTGTTCGGGATCTAACCGAAGCGGTGGTTGGTCGTGATTACTATTGAGCGAAGGATAGAGAGATTGTGACTCTTCATACACGTTTGGGAAACGTGGAGTGGGATCTGGTTCACGAGAAGGGTCAGACCGAGGATAAGTCCACAGAAATAGAGAAGTTAAAGAAGGATCTAAAGGAGAGCTCAAAGAGGCATGCCATAGCAGAGAGGAGGTGGAGTACGAGAGTCACGCGTCGTCTTGATCGTCGAAGAAGATGATCATTGTGCAAAGAAGGCTAAACTTGAGGAGATGTACTCTACACTACAAAATGCAATGGATGCGGTCCAAGAACGAATTAGGAAGTATCCAATCCAATTTGAGGATCTACCATCATATATGTTAAATCGCAGAACGATGTGCCGCATCATGGAGGAGGAACGTAGCAAGGCTATCCAGTGCCTTAACAGACAGTGATAGTATTAGTATAATTATGTGAAACTATTTGATAGGTAATGATGTAAATTCTGATGTGATTATAAACAAAGGAATATTTTGATGTTTTAAATCTTGTAGATTCTTTATCTCGGGATAGTTGATGTAAATAGCAGTGATGCTATCTTATGATGTAAAGACTTTTGAATTAAATGAAATGTCAAAGTTTATTTGAAGTAATGTGTTAAGTAAGTTATGATTAAATATTTAGTTAAGTCTTTAATGTTTTAGAGATTGAGTAAAGATCTAATAACAGAAATATGCCGCCTAGAAGACAAAATCGTCAGCAAGCCCAGGAAGGGTCAACAAACAATAACAACGACGCCAATGCTAACTCCGTTCAGCAATTGGTAAACCTTTTAGCTGGAGCACTTAATAATCAACCTCAAGCTCCACCAAATACTTCGTTTAAGGACTTTAAGGCTGTGGGATCGCCAGAGTTTAAGGGTTCCATAAACCCAATTGAAGCTCAGGCATGGGTAATGGAGATGGAGTAGGTGTTCGATGTTGCTAGGGTAAGGGAAGACCAGAAAACTGCTTATGCAACGTTTATGATGAAATCCAAAGCCAGCTATTGGTGGTAGGCAAACAAAGTGAGAGGAGGTGAAGGTGTAGTATCCTGGGAAAAATTCAAAGAAATGTTCTTCGAGATGTACTTTCCGGCAAGTTCACAAAATCAGATGAAAGTCTAGTTTCTAGAATTGAAGCAAGGAAGTATGTCAGTAGCTGATTACGCGACAAGGTTTAATGAGTTGGCTAGGTTCGCCACATACCAAGTGCACTGCTTGGACGAGAGAAGGCAAGACGATTTGAGCGAGGGGCCCAGAAGCCTGGTTGTATAGCAAAGTGTCAATGTTTCAATTGAACACTTTTGCTAGAGTGTTAGAGAAGGCCATACTCGCCGAGGGTGGAAGCTATGTAGTAACAAAGTATAATCAGGAGCAGAAGAATGAGAAGGAAGGTAATAATAAGGCCGTGGGAGTAGTAACGGGGTAATCATAGTCGGAAGAGGAAGTAGTCGATAATTAAGTCAATTTGGAAGTCAGCGGGAGGCGGAAGAAGAAGATTGAATCGTGCCCACCCTACGGAAAAAGCGTGTTGGGAGTTTGTTTGAAGGGGAAGCGTGTGTCTTCAATTGTGGTCGGAAGGCCACATAACACCAAACCGTCTCAGAACCCGAAGAAAGGTGCATGCTTCACGTATGGATCAAAGGACCATCTTGCAAGAGATTGTCCTAAGAAGGGATCGGGAGGGACGAGTTCAGGAGGAAATAGAGGAAATACTGGTGGAAGCACTCTAACCATTGCAGGACCAACCGCAACCAGTAGACCAATAGCCAGAACGTTCAACATGACAGTGCAGGATGCGGTACAGTCTAGCGATGTGGTGTCAGGTATCATTCCGATCAATAAAGTTAATGCTTATGTGTTATTTGATTCGGGTGCTACTTGCTTATTTATATCCGATGACTTCGCTAAGAACTTAGAATTGTTTAAAGACGAGTTAAAATACCCCATGAACATAGAAATTGCGAATAGAGAAATTATGCCTATTAAGTATGTGCACAAGAACTGTAGAGTAGATATTAAGGGTAATATCATGAACGTAGATCTTATCCCTATTCGACTTGGAGAATTTGATGTTATTTTAGGTATGGATTGGTTATCCAATTATGGGGCGGTAATTGACTGCCAGAAGAAGCATATTAACCTTATGAATCCGTCAAAAATTGTGTTTTATGGTAGCAAGTCGCCTAGACAAGCGAGTTGTCTGACGATGATGCAGGCAAAAAGATTATTAAGGCAAGGTTGTGTAGGATATTTTTCTTACATAGTCGATAGTCGTAAAGAGAATCCGAAAATAGATGAGATTCCGGTAGTGAGAGATTTCGCAGATGTATTTTCAGATGATTTGCCGGGACATCCTCTAGATAGAGCAGTTGAATTCGTGATCGATTTGGCTCCAGGAACGGCTCCAATATCGAAGGCACCGTATCGAATGGCACCGGTAGAAATGAAAGAATTGATGGTCCAACTACAAAATTCTTTGACAAGAAGTATATTCAACCAAGCGTATCACCGTGGGGGGAAGTGGAATTTTTATTTGTGAAGAAGAAGGATGGAACAATGCGACTGCGCATAGACTACAGAGAAGGCGAATAATGTCACAATTAAGAATAGGTATCCATTACTGCTGAATCGACGACTTGTTTGATCGGTTAAAAGGAAGCGAATACTTTTCAAAGATAGATTTGAGAAGTGGTTATCATCAATGAAGGTGAGACCCGGAGAATGTCTGAAGACATCGTTTAGAACACGATCGTTCACTACTGAATTTACGGTAATGTCATTTGGTCTAAACGAATGCTCCTGCAAGACATTTATGGGCTTAATGAATGGAGTGTTCAAGCCGTTTTTGGACAAATTCATAGTGGTATTTATAGATGACATTTTGGTATATTCAAAAACCAAGGAAGAACATGAAGAGCATTTGAGGTTGACATTAGAGACATTGAGAAGAGAGAAGTTGTATGCTAAGTTTTGAAATGCGAATTACGGATTGAAAAGAGTACAATTTCTTGGACATGTGATTGATAGAGACGGAATTTGGTTGGATCCTCTCAAAGTCGGTTGTGATTAACTCGGGATCACCAGAAGATCTTGCCGTCGAGTAAGTTTTCTTGGATTGGCAATTTATTATAGAAGATTCATTCGAATTTTTCCAAGATCGCAACTCATTGACGAATTTGACTAGAAATCGGTGAAATTCGTTTGGACGGAGAAGTGTGAGAAAGTTTTCGGGAATTAAAGAAGAGGTTAGTCTGACACCTATGTTATCTCTTAGGATGACACATGAAATTTTGTGATTTATAGTGATGCATCGCGTAAAGGACTTGGCTATGTGCTTATGTAGAATGGCGAGTCATTGCGTATCGTCACTTGACAACCGAAAAGATTATGAGAAAGGGGTATCAGGCCATGACTTGGAATTAGGCTGCGATGGTTTTTGCTTTGAAAATCTGAGGCCTTATCTCTACATGGGGAGAAGTGTGAAATATATCTGCAACCACAAGAGTCTCGAAATATATGTTTACACAAAAGACTTCAACATGCGTCAAAGAAGGTGGTTGGAGTTAATTAAGGACTACGATTGTGGGATTCTATACCATTTGGGTAAGGCAAATGTGGTGGCCGACGCCCTAAGTAGAAAAGGTCGGGAGAAATTGATGATGTTGACCGCTCAGGAGGAGCTAATTTTAGCAATGAAAAAGCTAGAATTGGAAGTGAAGTATCCTATGGAAATTGACGAGAAGCTGTTCCAGATGCAAGCTGGTACAACCTTACTGGATAAAGTTAAGGAGGCTCAACTTCAGGACGAAGAATGTGAGAAAGTGAAGAAGAAGATATCTGAAGGGACCGAGGCAAGAGATTCAAAATAGACAGTGAGGGACTACTAAGATTTGAGAGCAAAATTTGGGTACCGCCAGTACCAGAGATTAAGAAAGAAATTTTGAGCGAGGCTCACAACTCAAGATATTCGATTCACCCTGGTAGCACTAAGATGTACCAAGATCTTCGACAACACTTTTGGTGGCCAAATTTGAAACGAGAGGTTGCAGAGTGTGTGAGACCTCGAATTTTATGAAATAAAAGTGTTCAATTTTTCTATTTTAATAAATAGTTAAATTGATAAAAGTTTAAAGTTAAGGGTGATATGTGATTATTTTTTTTCAAAGTAAGCATTACCGGAATAACATTTGATATTTTTTTCCGCATTGGAAAGTAGATGTAAGGTATGTGTTCATTTGTGTAATTTGTAGGTGATACCTTTCTTGTCTTCCAGAAAGCAGAATTCCTAATGGAAGATATTCTATTGAAAAGATATATTCCTTATTAGAAAAAAAAATTAATACCTGCCTTTAAGATATTCCTAACTTAGAGATCCTATTCTGTGCCTTGACATTTCTCATGCTCATTTTACCAATTATAATTAAGGCGTACTGATAAGCTTTTCAATATTTTTTTTTTATAAGTTGCGATCTTCTTATATCATGGTGTTGTCAAGTCTTAGTTTAATGTTTTTGCTAAAATGTGCTTTAATTAGCAACTCAATACATTATTAACATATTTCTTTCTCCAATAAAATCTTGACATATGTTTGTAGTGAGATGATAACAGGTGATCGGTACAATAAATTTGATAATCTTTAGTAAGTTTCACCATAACAGAAGCATATCACTGTAAACCTCAAATTTTACGAATAAAGATTTAATTTTTTTTAAAATAATTTTTTTATATTATAATGTGAATTTGATATAATGTTATAATTGTGGGATATTATTTGACTATGCTCATATGTCATGATAGTATAATTAGTATCATGCACAGACATTATGATATAATTATGTTGAAATGTAACTACAGCTATGTTTCATGGTAATACTTTATCACTTGGCACCAAATTAATATAACCCATATGTGAGTGACGTGGGGTGCATGGTTGTGTAAGTATGGGAAAATTAAGTGGTGGTGGTAGTTTGGCAGGACATGCAATGTTTTTCAAAGCTTTCACTTTATTGATTGATAATCCCATAATGCTACCAAAATGATGAGTAAGGCCATTTTCTTATTGGTTAATGTCCTCAAGTGGTCAAGTGCTAATTTGTTTTTTTTCTCTTTTAATTGGCCAACACCTTGAAAAATGATGCAAGTGGTAGGATTTTCTTTAACAAGCATGTGTTTATATTTATATATATATATATATATATATATATATATATATATATATTATTTTAATTTTTTGTTTGTGTTAGGAAATTTCAATTGAATTCAATCAACCAAGGGATTCGTATGATATGAATTATTGCATCCGTAATAAATCCTTGCACGTTGTCTTTCCATTCTTCTATAAATAGAAGTTCATTCATTCTTCATTATTTCTTACGAATTCACCGAAACTCCGAGAGAGAAATTATAGAAAACTATAGAAAAGTATTCGCTACTTCCCTACTCTTATATTCGGTTTCTTTTACGGTGAGGTTGTTATTCTTTCTTATTCATGAAGAGAGAACTTACATTATTCCATTCTTTATTGTTTTGTTGGAATAACTTTGTATCACCGGGTTACCCTATACTTGGTGACATTCTTACATTATTACGTCTTTATTATTACATTTGGAATATCACATGCGTGTGTTTTACGGACTGGTTCCATTATTTATTATTTACGTCTTTATTATTACATTTGGAATATTACATGCATGTGTTTTACACCTTAGACACAGTTCCATTATTTATTATTCCGTCTTTATTATTCTATCGAATATCACATGCGTGCTTTTTACTGGGGACTGGTTCCATTATTTATTATTCCGCACTTATTATTACATTTAGAACATCCCGCGATTAAATTTCACGACTGGTTTCCGCTTTTATTATACATTGGAATAACTTTTATCTGTCATCGCATCTGCGTGCATGGTGATTTCTTTTGTTATTCCATTCGTTATTATACTCGGTTAGTTAAAATTTTGACTTATACTCCATGAAATTAGTGGAATATCCTTGATATTTGCGCTTCATCCATATTTTTATAGAAATATTCTTACGAGTATTCTTGAATTTTACTCTACAAAAGCGATGTCGTGTTGACAATTTGGGCGTTATTAGTTCTGAATAAATTAATTCGTGAACTTGTTTTATTGAATTCTTATATCATCGTCATCATCCTCATGTTTATATTTTTTTTTGAAAGTCATCTGTGGCCTGTAGTGCATAGATGGACTTGGTATGATTATGACCAGGGATTATTCGGTGTAATCATGACCGTAATGTTACAAAAGATGTGATAAAAGTTCTCATTGGCCCGTAGTGCATTGTTGGACAGTTGTTGGCATGATCATGACCATTGATGAATACATAAATATCCTTGGCCCGTAGTGCATGGAATTTATGGTCATGACCCTAAAGAATATCCTTAGCCGTAGTGCAGGGATGATGTGGATTATTTATTAAGCTGAGTCTCAGCGATAAAAGTGATGAAAAACTTTTTAAATCATAAAAGATAGTAGATTATATTCTCTACTTGACTCTTTTAATGGATTGCTTGATCCGCTGCAGTTAAACTTGATGTCTATTGTATTTTATCAGTTTAACATTGTTGGAGGCTAATGATAATTTATTTTGCATTATCTTAGTCATAATATTTCTTGTTGGGCTAGTTGAGCTCACCCTTTCTTTCACTGTTCTCTTCAGGAAATGAGAACGTAGCTGGGACTAGTCGGGGAACGGAGTGATGGTCCGAGATGGTGTCTTAGTAGTCCTCACTATTCTGTAAAATAGTGTGATAATAAATGTAACGAGGACTCTATTTGAGAATGGATATTGTGTAGAAGACAGTATTTGTATTTAAACTCACAACATGTGTTTTGTCATATTTTACACAACTGCTGTATTATTAGTTTGTATTTGAATTTTGTACCATGTATTTGGCGACTCAAGATGGGTGATGTATACCTATTTTGGGGGCGTCACAGAGTGTGTTGCCAAGTGCTTAGCATGTCAGAAAGTAAAAGCAAAACATCAAAGACCGAGTGGGTTGCTACAACCTTTAGAGATTCCAGAATGGAAATGAGAACATATTATGATGGATTTCGTGGTTGGCCTCTGACGACCCGGAAAACTACTGACGCGATATGGGTTATTGTTGGTGATTGACCGAAATTCGCACACTTCCTTCCGATCAAAATCGATTCAACCTAGATCGATTAGCAAGGTTATATGTGAAAGAGATTTTTTTAAGGCACGGAGTTCGGTGTCAATTGTTTACGATAGAGATCCGCGTTTTCGTGAACTTACGAAAGCTTGGCTATAGGAATGCATGGGTACACACGATTGTGAATGAGTACAACATATCACCCTCGAGACAGATGGACAGAGTGAAAGAACAATCCGGACATTGGAAGATATGTTAAGAGTTTGTATAATGGATTTCAAAGGAAATTGGGATGATCATTTACATTTCGTGAAGTTCAAATTCTACAACAACGATTACCACACGCTAGTATTGGCATGCCACCTTATGAAGCATTATCTGGGCGGAAAGTGCGAACTCCACTATATTGGGATGAAGTTGGCGAAAGACAACTACTAGGCGGAATTGGTACAACAAACAAAGCAGATAGTCAAAGTGATTCGAGCAAGATTGACAAAGTGACTCAAGATGAGATGGAAGAAATCTGTTGATCCACACCATGAGAATGTTGAATTCGAGCGAGGTAGCTATGTGTTTTTAAAGGTCTCTCATTGGAAGGGAAAGATCAGGTTCGGAAAGAAAGGAAAATTAAGCCCAAGATTCATTGGACCCTTTGAAGTTCTAAGAAGGGTCTTAGAAGTTGATTATGAGGTAGCCTTACCTCCATCTCTAGAGAATGTCCACAACATTTTCCATGTCTCAGTCCTACGACCCTACAAACCTGATTACAAGCACGTGATTGAATATGAACCCCTACATTTCGACAAAGACTTGTCTTACAAAGAAATTCCTGTTCAAATTGTCGACCGAAAAGAACAAGTTCTGAGAAATAAAGTAATACCTTCTGTTAAGGTAATTTTGAGGAACCACAACGCTGAAGAAGCTACGTGGGAACTCAAAGAGAATATAATAAAGAATTATCCTAATTTATTTACTTAGATTGTTATATGCGATTCTGGGGACAGAATCTTTGTAAGGGGGGGAGAATGTAACGGGACGAATTATTGAGTTGTGATTCTGAGGACAAAATCCTTTTAAGAGGGGAAAGATGTGACAACCGAGATTTTGTAATTTAATTTAAATATTTATTGGATTGAATAAATATTTTTCGATGAATTAATTATTAGATTAAATAATTAATTGATGAAGTTGTGATAGATTAATTTAATTATATGTGTTACATTTATTAATTTAATGTGGAGAATTTTATTATTCGAAGTATGTGATTATGTGAGTTTATTGAATTAAAAGAAATATTTAATAAGCCTATTGTTATTTTAATTAATTTAATTATTAATTAGAGATTTAATAATTTGATATTATTAATCAATGAGAAATTTAGTTATGTGACTATGTGAATTAATGAGAAATTATTATATTTTATTCAAAATAAATTAAATAGGATATTGATTTATTTTATAAGGAGTGTGACATTATTTAAAACAATATAATAAAGCTTTATTAAATTAAATAATTTTTAAAACCTATTCTATCTAGCCAAACATGCACTATGGGAAGTTGAGGCGATTACCCATGGTAGATAGCTGACCACCAACAACGTCGATTGATTTCTATATTATATACGTCTTCCTTTCCTTTTCTTTCATTTTTCTTCTAAGTCTAATATTAAGCAGAGAGAGATACAGAGAGAGTTGAGAAAATTTTGAGAGATTGGGAGAAACTCTGTGATTGAAGTAGAGAGAATTGTCAATTTATCTAATCTACGCTTGGGTAATCTCTTCAACCCAATTTATATATTTTACGTCTTTTAAAGTTTTCATGAATATGGTTTTATTCATTTTGTAATTCTCTGAAATTGGAAAATTCTGTTGTTATGTGAATATATGTAATAATTCGAGTTGTATGACATGTTATATATATATATATATATATATATATATATTGTGTGTTTCCATATCATTAATTTCATAAGATTACAACGTATGATTATGGCTTGTTATTTTAAAATTTTACAGAGTACGTGATATGACCATATGGCCTTATACGTGATTTTTATATGTCAAATATAAATTAATTTGCAAAATTCACACATTTATATGATTATGCATGTTAAAATGAACAAAATGAAATTTGAATGGTTGGATTTGATTGTATAACGAATCCGTGGCGCTGAATTTTAGGAAATTGTGTTCAAAACTTCAAGAACATCAAGAATAGTATAATTTGCACACTGAATTCTGTAATTATATGTTTTTATGGGTTAAAATCACTCTATATATGTTGGGTAATGGTTATGTATAAATTCTAGCATGTGGGTATGTTTAATTTGGTGAAATTAGTGTTAAAGATGTGTTGATTGCGCTGAATTCTTTGTTCTTCGTGAACTGGAAATTGAGTGCAGGGCTTCATGCCAGCTTCAACTCCCGCTCATTTTTTTTAAATTGACATGCCAAGACATAGTATAAAAAGTGGCCATGATTTCACTTAGCAGAATGGTTAGAATTGAGTTTTTAAAAGTGTACAAGTATAGAAACAAGTTAGCAACTTAGTCTAATGATTATAAAGACTTGTTAGACCTATAATGAGATGTTAAAATAAATTCTTAACATGTCCATAACACAATTACGTGTGGATTGAATGATCGAATGCATAATTAGTTTATTTTTCGTGAAGTCTTAATTTTACACTAAGTGTAATAATTGACTAAGTATAGTCATGAATTTGAGTTAAACAAAGAGTAAAGTTATGATGTTTGTACATTATTATTGACTGGTATTGTGAACATAATTGGTATGTAGGATTTAATTCAAAGAACGAGTTTGATTAAGTGTAATCTACGCACGAGGCAAGTTTCTTACCCTAAACTTTCGTTGAGCAAGTTTCCTAACCCTACTTGGTATCGTTATATAAGTTGATTAATTCATGTTTCGATATTGAGCAAGTTCTCATTATTATTGATCAAGCCTGTCTTGTATATTAAGTTTATTAATCTTCAAGCATGATGTTGTTATACAATAATTATTCTATTGTATACCTTTTAAAATGTTATTCAAGTTAAATATTCATTTACTGTTAAACATTATTAGACTAGCGAACCCTTATTGATTCGATTAGTCCATAGTTGATGAGCGTTCTAAATTTTAGAACCCCTTGATGAATTATCCAAACCAAACTTCCTTTGGTGCGGACTCGAATGTCAAACTGAGATGAACAACCCTGTATTGGGGATTATTTACGCTTTAGCGTTAAGATATTGTGCACAGTATGGTACTAAGGGTTGATGTGACGCCCCCAAAATTAGGTATACATCACCCATCTTGAGTCGCCAAATACATGGTACAAAATACAAATACAAACTTAATTATACAACTGTCGTGTAACATACGACAATACATAAACTAAGAGTTCTAATAGGAATATTGTCATCTAGACAATATCCATACTCAAGGAGTCCTCATTACATTTATTGTCACACTATTTAACAGAATAGTGAGGACTACTAATGCTATCTTCTGGACCATCACTCCTTTCCCCGACTCATCCCAGCTATATTCAATTTCCTGAAGAGAACAGTGAAAGAAAGGGTGAGCTCAACTAGCCCAGTAAGAAATATTATGACTAAGATAATGCAGAATAAATTATCAATAGTCTTCAACAATGTTAAACTAATAAAATACAATAGACATCAAGTTTAATCGCAATCGGAATAAGCAATCCATTAGAAGAGTCAAGTAGAGAATAAAACCTACTATCTTCATGATTTAAAAATGTTTTCATCAACTTTTATCGGCGAGACTCAAACAATAAATAAACCACATCTTCTAATCATCCACGTACTACTACGAGCCAAGGATATTCATTAAATCATCCACAGTCATGACTATACTAGAATAATCCCCAGGTCATAATCATACCAAAAAGCGTCTATCAATGCATTACGAATACACTTCAGGACTTTTACCACATCACTTATAACATCACAGTTCATGATTATACCGAATGATCCCTGGTCATAATCATACTAAGTCCATCTATGCACGTAAGTCAAAGATGACTTTCAATATAATATAAACATGAGAATGATGACAATGTTATAAGAATTCAATAAAACAAGTTCACGAATTAAATTATCCAGGAACTAATAACGTCCAAATTGTTAACATGATACTTCTGTGTAGAGTAAAATTCAATAATTCTCAGAACAATATTTCCATGAAAAGATACTGGATGAAGCACAAATATCAAGGATATTCCACTAATTTCATGGAGTATCGAAGTCAAAACTTTAACCAACTAAGTATAATAAAGAATATATGAAACTGCAAATGGATTTTCACCCGCCATGCGGTAATCAACGTATACAGATCATTTCCACAATTTAATAAGGAATGAATACAAAGGATCATTCACCATGCATGTGACAATCCACGTAGGCAGGTTATTCCAACAGAATAATAAAGAATGGAATAACATAAGGATTCACCATGCATGCGATAGAGTCCGCACAAACAGGTTATTCCCAACAGAATAATAAATGCGGAATAATAAATATGGAACCAGGTCAGGTGAAATTCACACCGACAGGATATTCCGACAGAATAATAAAGAACGGAATAATAAAAGAATTTCACCAAGTATGCGGTATTAGCATAAACAAAGTTATTCAACATAATAATAAAGAATGGAATAACGAAAGAAGATCACCAAGTATTGGGTAAACCGCATATCTGGTCATTCCACCAAGTATAGGGTAAACCACAGCATCAAAAGTTATTCCAATAGAATAATAAAGAATGGAATAACATAAGGATTTCACCAAGTATATGGTATGCCGCGTATACAGGTTATGTATAGGGTATGCCACTTTTACAGGTTATTCCAACAGAATAATAAAGAATGGAATAACATAAGGATTTCACCAAGTATAGGGTATGCAGGCGTGACACAAGGTTATGTATAGGGTATGCCACTTTTACAGGTTATTCCAACAGAATAATAAAGAATGGAATAACATAAGGATTTCACCAAGTATAGGATATGCCACTTATACAGGTTATGTACAGGGTATGCCACGTATACAGGTTATTCCAATAGAATAATAAAGAATGGAATAACAAAAGTTCTCTTCATGAATAAGAAAGGATAACACCCCTTACCGTAAAAGAAACTGGATATAGAAGTAGTGAAGTAGCAGAATACTCTTCTTCTTTCTCTATAATTTCTCTCTACTAGAGTTTCAAAGAAATTGGTAAGAAATAATGAAGGAATGAGCTTATTTATAGAAGAATGGATTGAATAAGAAACTAATACGAATCGGTCTAGATTGATTTACTTTTAAGCTGACGGTCCCGATTAAAACTTAAAGCAACGGTCCATACCGATTCACTATTAAAACTTTAAACCAAATGATCCATACTGATTCACTATTAAAACTTTAAACCAACGATCCATACTGATTCACTATTAAAACTTTAAACCAACGATCCATATTGATTTACTAATATAAATTCAACCAACGGTCTGAAAAATCAGCACATCTCCTCATGGAATAATATTATACCCAAATACCCGAATGCACAATACTAGAGTGAATAGTAACTCGTGAATAGTAACTCGTGAATAGTAACTCATGAATAGTAACTCACGAATAGTAACTCGTGAATAGTAACTCATGAATAGTACTTCGACACGAAAAGTGTCCCGAATACCCGATTGAATAATATAACCTCTAGACATCAATTATCATCAGAATAGATGTCGATTTCTACTAACACGAATAATCCCAACACAATGAAACTATCAAATTTCATCTTTAATCAACACGAGCTTATTCATCATTAATATTATAACTCACAATATTTAACAACCAGGTTGTTCCCAGGAAAGAGGGGGCTTTCCAATAAGGATTTCTCCCTATTGGCGCACAATTAGGTGACCAAACCTCTCCTTGACAGAACTTCTAGACATTGTAAATATTGCAAATTAATAATATGAATAACTTTGTCGTCTCAATTATTAATTTAATAATATAACATATTGTGCAGATGACACTGTGATAATAATCGAATCAATAATATGAGAGATATGATGCAGCAATTACTGTAGCAATAATTGAGTATAACTGAGTGACTTCTATGCAACCACGCATATTACTGTACTTTTACTACCGGGTAGTTCAACAGTTTTAACAGTAACACTTCCGCCGTTATTTTTTATAAAATATTTTTGTCGTTCTCTCAATCCGACAATAATTCTGTTGCATGTGGTAATCCACTTATACAGGTTATTCCAACAGAATAATAAAGAATGAAATAACAGAAGGATTCACCATGCATGCGATAGAGACCATGCAGACGGGTTAATCCCAGCGAGAATAATAAAAGACGGAACCGTGTGCGGCGTAAAACGCATGCATGTGATATATTCAACCAGAATAATAAAGAATGGAATAACAATGAAATCACCATACGTGCGATGCGTCGCATAGACGAGTTATTCCAATGAATAATAAATAACGGAACCGTCAAAGTAAATTACGCATCGACGGGATGTCCCAAAAAGAATACTAAATGCAGAATAATAAATAATGGAACCGGTCCCAGGCGTAAGCGCATGAGATATATTAAAGCGAAATAATAAATAATAGAACCAGTGCAGCGAAAATGCACGATGTGGATATTCTACGAATAATAAAGAATGGAATAATAGAAGAATTTCACCATGTATGCATTACTTTGCATATACAGGTTATTCCAACATAATAATAAAGAATGGAATAACAGAAGAATTTCACGTGTATCAGATTGCAGCGTAGATAGGTTATTCCAACAGAATAATAAGGAATGGAATAACAATAGCTCTCTTCATGAATACGAAAGAAATAATACCCCTTACAGGTACAACAAATAATATCCCTTACTGTAAAAGAAACTGGATATAGAAGTAATGAAGTAGCAGAATACTCTTCTTCTTTCTCTCTATAATTTCAGTAAATTAGTAAGAAATAATAAAAGGAATGAGCTTCTATTTATAGAAAAACTGAGAGTGGCTCTTGGTCTTAACGAAGGGTCAAAATGACTCTTGGTAATATTGAAGAGACAAATACTATTTGCGAAGGACTAATTAACTCTTGGTAATATTGAAGGAACAAGTTACTATTTACGAAGGGGCAATTAACTCTTGATAATATTGAAGGGACAAGTTACTATTAAGACTTTAAATCAACGATCCATATTGATTTTCTATTATAATTTCAACCAACGGTCTGAAAAATTAGCACATCTCCTCATGGAATAATATTGTACCCAAATACCCGAGTGAACAATACTAGAGTGAATAGTAATCAGGTGAATAGTAACTCATGAATAGCAATTTATAAATAGTAACTCGTGAATAGTAACTCGTGAATAGTAACTCATAAATAGTAACTCATGAATAGTAACTCGTGAATAGTAACTCCGACACAAAAAGTGCCCCGAATATCCGATTGAACAATATAACCTCCAGACATCAATTATTATCGAAATAGATGTCGATTTCTATTAACACAAATAATTCCAACACAATGAAACTATCAAATTCATCTTTAATCAACACGAACTTATTCATCATTAATATTATAACTCATAATATTTAGCAACCAGTTGTTCCACGGAAAGGGGGTTTCAGATAAGGATTTCTCCTATTAGCGCCTGAATTAGATTATCTAACCTCTCCTCGTGTAACTTCTAGACATTGTAAATATTACAATTTAATAATATAAATAACTTTGTCGTCTCAATTATTGATTTAATAAAATAACATATTATGCACGTATGATCATTGTGACAATAATTGAATCAATAATATAGAGAGAGATATGATCGAAGAATTATTGTAGTAATAATGCAGTATAACTGAGTGACTTCTTACGTAAGCATCAATAACCAATATTGTGTGCTACTATGCAACCACACGTATTACTGTACTTTTACTACCGGGTAGTTCAACAGTATTAACGATAAAACCTCTGCCGTTATTTTCAATAAAATATTTTTATCGTTTTCTCAATCCGAAAATAATTTTGTTGTGGAGTCCACCAATGATTGTACCGTCGTACGGATATTCCCTGACAAAAAGAATATTTCCCGACCAATCGAATATAATATGACAACTTGCATACTTTGCAAAATTTTCAAATACTACCCACAACTATAACACTATCTCAAATCCACACCGTAATATTCAAAAAAATATTTCGAGAAATTTAAATCTTTATTCATAAATCTGGGGTCTCACATCTGGACCGAATCACCCGCTTTCATTAGTCCTCGCTATGTTCTAATTTCCTGAAAAGAACAATGAAAGCAAAAGGGTGAGCTCAACTAGCCCAGTAAGAAATATTATGACTAAGATAATGCAGGATAAATTATCATTAGCCTTCAATAATGTTAAACTGATAAAATATAATAGACATCAAGTTTAATAGCAGCGAAAAAAGCAATCCATTAGAAGAGTCAAGTAGAGCATAATATCTACTATCTTCTATGATTTAAAATATTTTCATCAATTTTTATCGCTGAGACTCAGCTTAATAAATAAACCACATCATCGAGTCATCCCTGCACTACAGGCCAAGGATATTTATTAAATCAGCAATAGTCATGACTATACCGAATAATCCCTGGTCATAATCATACCAAAAATTGTCCATCAATGCACTACAGGCCACTGAGAATTTTTACCACATCATTCGTCACATTACGATTCTGATTACACCAAATAATCCCCGGTCATAATCACACCAAGTCCATCTATGCACGTAAGCCAAAGATGACTTTCATCACAATATAAACATGAGAATGATGACAATGATATAAGCATTAATCAAACAAAAATAAGGATAAATATTAAAGACTTTAAATTTATCCAAATATTATCAATCACTTAATAAACTCATAATCTAATATTATTAATATCATAACAATATTTTAATCACTTCTTAAACTTATAAATAATTTATTTTAATTGTTTACACTTTACCAAATAATGCATTTAATCATTCAAAAATGCCATACTCATAAGATTTCATCACCAATGATCAAATCCCTTATCAAAAATCTGCATATACCCTATATAGGATTCCCAAGTCATAAGATCCTATTCTTTAATTTTGTTACTTCACATAACATATTTAACTCATTTACTCATAACTAGATTATTTTCATGAAAAATACCAAATCAGTCCCAAAAATATTTC
Organism: Panax ginseng; assembly: GCA_020205605.1. Taxonomy (NCBI): domain Eukaryota; kingdom Viridiplantae; phylum Streptophyta; class Magnoliopsida; order Apiales; family Araliaceae; genus Panax; species Panax ginseng. The sequence continues at coordinate 17,504,360 of CM035131.1, read as the reverse complement.
TTTTCTGAGATTTAGCAGAATATAGTCCCATATTGAACATATATTTTTCTCGGAATTTTTAAAATTCATTTACTATTTTTTAAAAATCAATTTCTAATTAATTCCTTAAGAAATTAGCTACCTCAAGTTTAACTCCAAAACTTCTCAAATCTTGGCAGGATCTTACACATGTTAACATGAGCTTCTACTTTAAATTTCATGGTCATCGGAGTTATAGAACTCCGGTTATAGCGTTTTTCGTCGAAAAAACCTAAATATTGAAATAGTCATAACTTGCTCATTTTAAGTTGGAATGAGCTCATATTTGGACAAGAGATACTTTATACCATATATTTCCATATCCCAAAAGGCCGGAATTTTTCTCATATATTAAGTGGCTGAAAAAGCCCTTTTAAATTTCTGGGCAGTAGCTTTTTGGAAATTTACAGTTTTTGACTCCTTTGCTAAAATTAGTCCACATGAAAATCTATAACACCTTTTTCGGTGATTCCACTAGGATAAGTTAGAAAACTCATAGATCTAACTCTAGAACCTGACCACACTCAAAAATTCGAAATATAATAGGAGATATGGTCAATTGAATTTCATGTTCCATTTTCATCAAAATCTGATTTTTCAACCCTTTGTGATTTCTAAGAAACTTTCATGTTTTCACATAATAATCAACATAACTCATCATAACACTTTCTAATACTACATATACCCATGATTTTCATTAGTCCAATGCTTTTGTTATGACTTTTATCATAATCCACGTAAAAAGATCATTTCCACAATTTAATAATGAATGAATACAAAGTATCATTCACCATGCATGTGGTAATCCACATAGATAGGTTATTCCGAAAGAATAATACCCCTTACTATAATAATAATATCCTTTACTATAATAATAATGTCCTTTACCTTAGAATAAAGTTTGGATCTTTGGAATAGAGAGTAGCGAGACTTTCTTCTTCTTTTCTCTATAATTTCTCTCTATAATAATTGCTCTCTATAGCTTTAGTGAATTGGTGAGAAATGAAGGAAGAATGAGCTTCTATTTATAAAAAATATAGTTTCGATAATTGCACGTTTTGAGGCTCGAAAAATTACGATCTGAATACCTCCAACTTTTCTTTCATTTTTAATTTAGTCCTGCAAGTATTATCAAACTTGCACCACCTCCCCTAATAGTAAATCATGTGAATCAATAGTTCAATCATGTGATTCAATAGTTATAATCATGTGAAAATACGAATTACGGTATAGTACCTCCATCTATACCTCCATCTTTAACTTAGTCATGCAAGTATTATCAATCTTGCACCAACTCCCTTAATAATAAATAATGTGAATTAATAGTACACACATGTGAATAAATAGTTATATAAGCATGTGAATTAATAGCAATTAATTGCTCATTTATCCGATTAATTACCCGATTTATCAATATAACCCCCAGACATAAGTTATCATCGGAATAGATGTCGATTTCCACTAACACGAATAATCCCAACACAATGGAACTATTAAATTCATCTTTAATCAACACGAACTTATTCATCATTAATATTATTATCTCATAATATTTAACAATCAGGTCGTTCCTAAGAAAGAGGAGGCTTTCCAATAAGGATTTCTCCCTATTGGCGCTCAATTAGGTGACCAAACCTCTCCTTGACAGAACTTCTAGACATTGTAAATATTGCAATTTAATAATATGAATAACTTGTCGTCTCAATTATTGATTTAATAATATATCATATTATGCAGATGATACTGTGACAATAATCGAATCAATAATATGAGAGATATGATCAAAGAATTATCGTGTAAATAAATGAGTATAATCGAGTGACTTCTCACGTAAGCATCAATAATCAATACCGTGTCTTCTTATGCAACCACGCAGATTCTTATACTTTACTACCGGGTAGTTCAACAATTTTAACGGTAACACTTTCGCCATTTTTTTTATAAAAAGATAATTACATAAGTTTCTTTACTACGACATATACTTGAGTTAATGGGTTCACCAATAATTGTGCCATCGTACGGATATTCCCGATAAAAAGAATATTCCCCGACCAATCGAATATTATATAACAACTTGCATACTTTTCAAAATTTATAAATACTACCCATGACATTATATCAAATTCATACCATAATATTAAAAAAAATATTTCGAGAAATTTAAATCTTTATTCATAAAATCTGGGGTCTCACATCATGCGTAATCCGCACCGACAGGATATTCCAACAGAATAATAAAGAATGGAACCAGGTCATGCGTAATCCGCACCGACAGGATATTCCAACAGAATAATAAAGAATGGAATAACAACGAAATTCACCGGGCATGCGATAGGCCGCGCAGACGGGTTTATTCTAACGAATAATAAATAATGGAACTAGGTAAATGCGTGTCATGTACGCAGACGAGATATTCAACGAAATAATAAAGAATGAAATAATAGAAGAATTTCACCATGTATGCGGTATTGCGTAGACAGTTATTCAACATAATAATAAAGAATGGAATAACGGAAGAATTTCACCATGTATGCGATGCTTCACATGAAACAAGTTATTCCACATAATAATAATAAAGAATGGAATAACGACTCTTCTTCAGTATTTAAAAGAAAGTAATTCTCTTCATGAATACGAAAGAAATAATACCCACCTTAGAAAGAAGAGTATTACATTTGGTAGATGAGGATATTTTTGATGAAAACTTATCTTTTTTCTACGCTCAAAACTTCTTAAAACTCTAAAGAAATACGCCAAGATTATAGATGAAGAATTCTACGAATTTACGGTGTGATTTTCCATTCTAACTAAGCATCCTATTTATAGGAGAATGGAAAGGATACTATCTTGATAAAATATAATATATTTTATTTATAATATATATATATATATATATATTATATTTAAAATCTAATAAAATAAATAACTTTATAAAAGTATTTTGTTTTATATAAAAAGGTTTTACTGTGCAAACACTGTGCAAGCACTATGCAAACACTATGCATAATAAAATATAATATATTTTATTTATAATCTAATAAAATAAATAACTTTATAAAAGTATTCTGTTTTATATAAAAAGATTTTACTATGCAAACACTATGTAGGCATTATGCAAACAAGTTTAATATATTATATTTATAATTAAATAAAACAAAACTTTATAAAAAGTATTTTGTTTTATATAAAAAGTTTTCTGTTTTATTACATTTATAATAATAATAAAACAAAAGTCATCATCATTATTATAATTCACACTATTAATCGACCAGGTCGTTCTTGGGAAAGAGGGGGCTTTCCAATAAGGATTTCTCTCTATTGGTAGCGCCATGATTAGGTGACCAAACCTCTCCTTGGCGAACTTCTGACATCGTTAATATTGCAAATAATAATATGAATAACCCGTCGTCTCAATTATTGATTTAATAATATATAAAATATTGACAATAATTGAATCAAATAACGTGAGATACTTATCGCGACAGAATTCTTGTAGCAATAATTGAACAAAACCGAGTGACTTCTTACGTAAGCATTAATAATCAATCTGGTGTACTACTATGCAACCACGCGTATTCTGCATACTTTTTCTACCGAGTAGTTCAATAGTTTTAACGGTAAAACTTCCGCCGTTATTTTCATAAAAATATTTTTGTCGCTTTCTCAATCCAACAATAATTCCGTTGTGGGGTTCCCCAATGATTGTACCGTCGTACGGATATTTCCTGACAAAAAGAATATTCCCCGACCAATCGAATATTATATAACAACTTGCATACTTTTCAAAATTTCTAAATATTACACATAACTATAATATTATCTCAAATCCACACCATAATTTTGGAAAAAATATTTCGAGAAAATTAAATTTTTATTCGTAAAATTTGGGATTTTGCAGCCGCAGTCTCCCTTACCAATTTTCTGTGCTTTTTTCTTCTTTCCTCGATTACACGTACCGCGAGACAGATTAGGTCTTTAGTCATTTGTTTACTTATTAATATATCTTGTTAATTCTCTTAATTATAATATAATTTAATTTTATCCACATATAAATTAAATTTATTAATATATATTGTTAATTCTCTTAATTATAATATAATTTAATTTTATCCACATATAAATTAAATCCAATTAGTTTTAAGGCTCAAATTTTACCAAATTAATTTATCCTTCACATATTAATACTTATTAGCCCAAATAAAATAAATAACTACTTTGACCCAATAAAAGACAGAGTTCAATTAAATTATTTAAAATATAAATTTAAATGTTATTTATTTATTTTATTTTATTTATTTATTATTATTTTTTCTGGATATTACACAACGAATTTGTATTTACACAGCGAATTTCTAGGTTCCCTCTTTACTAGCGATCCGAATTTCCACCTTTGTGTTTAATATTTGGAAGTCTTTAGAATTCTTTAGAGACGAGGTCAGACTTTGGATATGGGTTGATAGTTATAATTCTTCTTCTAAAGTCTATCAAACTCTACCATTTGATAGAAATCTAAAAAATCTATGACTTTTTGAATACCAAAATACTTTTATAGACTTTATAAAAATCTTAATTCAATACCACCTAACTTTTAAAGACATTAAAAAAGTTGTAATTGAATACCAATAAACTTTTATAAACTCTTTAAATGTCTTGATTGAATACAACTAAACTTTTAAAATCTTTAAAAGTCTTTAAAAATCTTAATTTAATACACCCCCTAAAAGGATTTGTGATAAGATAGTATAATATGTTGGGAAACTCCTGGAATATTATTCAGATATAAAGTTGAATTATTAAGGGATTCAATTTGTTGGAGGAATTGTTGGGATACTTTTCAAATCTTATTTAGAAAAGAATTATAAATATGGAAAAGAAGAATTTTTATTTTTAATAGGAGTATTATTTTGGAAAGATTTTAATTTGTAGTAGGAATTTTATTTTAGAAGTGTACTATTTTGAATAGAAAAAGAAGAATTGTAAGGTACTCTATAAATAAAGTATTATATTGAGTTGTTGAAGTATAGCACAATCAAAAGTCATGTAGCATCCTAAGAGTTGAGAAAGGGTGTGAGTGGATTTTGTGTTTGTGTGAGGGAGATAGTTTTTGCATATTTTATATTTTGTGCAAAATTAAAGGTTGTATTGTAGGTGGGAGAGTTTTACAGCTTTTAGTTCGTGCAAAAAGTTGTGTCGCGGTATTATGAAACATCAAATTTATTTTAAGCTCATTATTTTGATATAGTGGAGATTTGGAGTTTGACATGTGATTTTTATATTAAATCTTGTATTTTTTTTCTTTTTATTTTATTGTGTGATTTACGTTAACTTAATTCTCAACATATTACATGAATTAAACACATGCATATTATATATTTTAAATCTATCGAGAAGAGGAAATTAAACATTTCGTACAAATAAAATTATTTTGAAATTTTTTAAGTGTGATGGTGGTTGTTAAGTTAATTGGCTGCGAAAGCAGCCTCAAAATGATGGTATACTTTTAATTTTAAAAATTAAAATATAATAATATCATTAATAAAATTAGTTAAATGATTAAATTACTTTTTATGATTCTTCTCACACATAAGGTAACTACAATTATTATAAAACTCTGTTATAAAACTTTAGTAAAAGTGTATAAAGATACTCTTATAATTGCTGCATAAATTTAGAGAGAATAGGCAAGAGAAAAGAGAGAAATTCTTATTAATTTTCTTCAGTCTGCTTTCCCTTTATATAGGCAGAGTGAATGAGTCACGAGGGAAGGGGAAGGAGTGATCACGGGAGAAGAAGGAGAAAGGAAGGCAGGCTAGTATCCTGAGGATGAGGGAATTAACACCCTGACCTGAGGAGTAGGCAATCAATGTATAACACTTTCCCTGATTTCCTACAATAGAAGATTATGTCTCATTAAAAACCTTGTTAAGAAAACCCAGTGGAAAAAACTTAACGAAGGGAAAAAGAGTACATATCTTTTACATAAATATCTTTTAATTGACTGCCTCGTTAAAACCTTGTCAGAAAAAACCCATTGGGATAAAAATCGTGACTAAGGAAAAAGAGTACAGTCTTTCCCTCAAATGGAATTCATTACTCCTTGATGAAATGTTGCCATATGTCTTTAAGTCGACACATTCCGATCCTTTTCTGAAGTTTTTCAAACGTTCCATTTGGTAGCGACTTTGTGAATAAGTCGGCTAGATTATCACATGATCGAATTTGATGCACATCTATATCACCCTTCTTTTGTAGCTCATGTGTGAAGAAGAATTTAGGTGAAATGTGTTTTGTTCTATCTCCCTTGATGTACCCTCTTCTAAGTTGAGCAATGCATGCAGCGTTATCCTCATACAGAATTGTAGGAATGTCTTTGATTGACGGTAATCCACATGACTTTTGAATATGCTGAATAATTAATCTCAACCAAACACACTCTCTGCTTGCTTCATGTATAGCGAGAATCTCTGAGTGATTTGAAGATGTAGCTGTCATGGTTTGCTTTGTAGATTTTTTGGATATAGCCGTGTCACAATATGTAAATACATAACCTGTTTGTGATCTTCCATTATATGGATCTGATAAATATCTTGCATCAGCATATCCAACCAATTGTGACGTTGAATTTCTTGGATAAAATAACCCAAGATCTATACTTCCACGGAGGTATCTAAAAATGTGTTTGATCCCATCCCAATGTCTCTTAGTGGGAGAAGAACTGTATCTTGTTAACAAGTTGACAACAAAAGTAATATCAGGTCGTGTACATTTTGCAAGATACATAAGAGCACCTATTGCACTTAGGTATGGAACTTCAGGTCCAAAAACTTCTTTCCCACTTTCTAGAGGCCGAAATGAATCTTTATCAACCTCTAAAGATCTAACAACTATCGGGGTAGTCAAAGGATGAGCTTTATCCATATGAAAACGACTGAGAATCTTTTCAGCATATATGGATTGATGAACAAAAATTCCAGATGCTAAATGCTCCACTTATATTCCCAAACAGAATTTTGTCTTTCCAAGATCTTTCATTTCAAATTCATCCTTTAAATAAGTAGCAGTTCTTGTGAGTTCTTCAGGAGTACCTACAAGATTCAAATCATCCACATATACAGCAATGATGGAAAATCCACTTTGTGATTTCTTAATAAAAACACATGGACATACTTGATCATTTATATATCCATCTTTTATTAAATCATCAGTAAGTCGATTATACCATATATGTAAAATCCCAAATTTTATGAATAAAGATTTAAATTTCTCAAATTTTTTTTTTGAATATTATGGTGTGGATTTGATATAATGTTATAGTTGTGAGTAGTATTTATAAATTTTGCAATGTATGCAAGTTGTTATATAATATTCGATTGGTCGGGGAATATTCATTTTAACATGGAATATTCGTACAATGGCACAATCATTGGTGGACCCCACAGCAGAATTATTGTCGGATTAAGAAAACCACAAAAATATTTTTATAAAAATAACGGCGGAAGTTTACTGATTAATCTTTGTTGAACTACTTTCGGTAGTAAAAAAATGCGATGTCTGGCGTGGTTGCGTAAAGTAGCACGGTATTGATTATTGATCTTTACGTGATAAGTCACTTAGTTTTGTTTTATTGATATTATTAATGTAATAAAAGCAGAAAAAGCTTTTATATAAAAAAGAATACTTTTATAAAGTTATTCTATAAATAGACTATATTATATTCTATTATGTATAGTGTTTTGCATAGTAAAATCTTTTTATATAAAATGAATACTTTTATAAAGTTATTACATAAATAGAATATATTATATTTTATTATGCATAGTGTTACATAGTGCTGCATAGTATTTTACATAGTAAAATCTTTTTATATAAAATGAATACTTTTATAAAGTTATTCATTTTATTAGATTATAGATAGAATATATTATATTTTATTTAAAAGATTTTGCTTTAAATTTGGACCGTCTCGATTAAAAAGTAAATCAATCTGGACCGTTCATGAATTAATTCTTATCGATCCATTCTTCTATAAATAAAAGCTCATTCCTTCATTATTTCTTCTGAATTTACTAAAACTCTAGAGAAAGCGTAGAAAGAATCTTTCTTCTATAATCTTGGCGTATTTCTTTAGAGTTTAAGAAAGCTTTGGCGTAGTCTGCAAGTTTTCTTCGAGTATATCCTCGCCCTACTAATGGAGTACTCTTCTTTTTAAAGGTAGGGATATTATTTATTGTACTTTAAGTAAGGGTATTATTTTTTTATATTCATGAAGAGAACTTACATTATTCCATTCTTTATTATTACATTAGAATAACTTTTGTATCTGTGATCACCTATACTTGGTGAAATTCTTACATTATTCCATTCTTTATCATTATGTTGGAATAACTTTTATCTATCAATCTGCATACTTGGTGAAATTCTTCATTATTCCATTCTTTATTATTCTATTGGAATATCACATGCATGCATTTTACTGCCCTGGTTTTAGTTATTTATTATTACATTGGAATAACACATACTATCTGATACCGCAGCATGGTGATTTCTGTTGTTATTCCATTCTTTATTATTACATTGGAATATCCCATGCATGCGTTTTACGCCTTAACTGAGTTCCGTTATTGATTATTACGTTGGAATAACACATCATCTGAATCTGCATGCACGGTGATTTTTGTTGTTATTCCATTCTTTATTATTCTATTGGAGCATCCCATCGGTTCAATTTTGCACGACACAGTTCCGTTATTTATTATTCTGTTGGAATAACTTTTATCTGTCTGATATCGCGTGCATGGTGATTTCATTGTTATTCCATTCTTTATTATTCTATTGGAATATCACAGCCGGTCGTTACGCGCTGACTAGTTTTAGTTATTTATTATTACATTAGAATAACTTTGTCTGCCAAGTATCGCATGCATGGTGATTTCTTTTGTTATTCCATTCTTTATTATACTCGATTGGTTAAAGTTTTGACTTATACTCCATGAAATTAGTGGAATATCCTTGATATTTGCACTTCATCAAGTATCTTTTCATGGAAATATTCTTACGAGCATTCTTGAATTTTACTCTACTGAAAAGAAGTATCATGTTGACAATTTGACGTTATTAGTTCTTGAATAATTTAATTCTTGAACTTGTTTTATTGAATTCTTATATCATTGTCATCATCCTCATGTTTATATTTTGATGAAAGTCATCTATGGCCTGTAGTGCATAGATGGACTTGGTATGATTATGATCAGGGATTATTCGGTATAACCATGGTAGTAATATTACAAATGATGTGGAAAAAGTCCTCATTGGCGTGGTGCATTGATGGACAATTTTTGTTATGATTATGGCTATGAATTCTCTTGACCAAGGGAGCAAAGATGAATTATTTTATGGCATGATCGGAATGAGTTGATGAAAACACGATTATCTTTGGCGTAGTGCATGGATAATTAATTGGTCGTGATACTAAATAATATCCTTGGCACCGTAGTGTGTAGGGATGATTTGATGATGTGGATTATTTATTAAGTTGAGTCTCGGCGATAAAAGTGATGAAAAACTTTTAAATCATAAAGATAGTAGATTTTATTCTCTACTGACTCTTTTAATGGATTGTTTGTTCATTGCAGATTAAACTTGATGTCTATTGTATTTTATCGGTTTAACATTGTTGAGGACTAATGATAATTTATTCTCGCATTATCTTAGTCATAATATTTCTTCTTTGGGCTAGTTGAGCTCACCCTTTCTTTCACTTTTTCTTCTTGAAAATGAGAAGCGTGCTTAGGGACTAGTCGGGGAGCGGAGTGACGGTCGAGATGATAGTATTAGTAGTCCTCACTATTCTGTTAAATAGTGTGACAATAAATGTAATGAGGACTTATTCTGAGAGTGGATATTGTCTAGAAGACAATATTTGTATTAAAACTCACAGCTCTCTTGTTGTATATTAAATATTATATTTGTATTGTGTACCATGTATCTAGAGACTCAAGATGGGTGATGTATACCTATTTTTGGGGGCGTCACAACATACAACCAGACTGTTTCAACCCATACAATGAGCGTTGTAACTTGATTGAATATATGTGATGGGGCCTTTGTGATTCAACCATTTTCAATCCTTCAGGGATTCCCATATAAATCTCACTGTGAAGTGAGCCATATAGGTATGCTGTTACGTTACAACATCCATCAGACGTGTTTCCAAACCTTCCATGATTGCCATACCTATCAGAAAGCAAAAAGTGACTCCATCCATTACTGGAGAGTATGTATCCTGATAATCAATACCAGGTTTTTATGAAAACCCTTGAGCTACAAGTCGGGCTTTGTATCTCACAATTTCATTTTTCTCGTTTCACTTTCGTACAAATACACATTTATTTCCAACCGGGATTACACCCAGCGGTGTTTGGACTACTAGTCCAAATACTTATCTTTTCAATAGAGATTATAGCTCAGTTTAAATAGCATCTTTCTATTTTGGCCAATCTTTTCTTTTCTGACATTCTTCCACGTTTTGTGGTTCAAGATTCATGTCAGGAATCAAAGTAATATCTGATGCTATAGAGAAAGCAAATATGTCATCAATCATGACTTTGCTTCGATCCCATATTTTTTCATCATGTACATACTTTATTGAGATCTCTTGGTGTTCATCTCTTATCCCTTCACTGAGATTTTGAACCTCTTTTGGGGCTATTCCCACTCTTGGAATAAGTGCTATTTCTGGAGCGGGTATTCCTTCTAGGATTCCCTTGTTTGCTTTTGATTTTCGTGGTACAATGTCTTTTGCACCAACCGGTCTTCCACGCTTCTGGCGTGGTTTAAATTCTTCTATTACCTTATTCGTCAATTCTCCAAGAATTGATTTTTCAATAGGTATTTCTATCCTTGCTGGAGTATTCACTGTAGGTGTATGTGACTTTATCACTTTTCTATCATCATCAAATGCATCTGGCATTTGATTTGTAATATTTTATAAATGAATAATTCTTTGAACTTCAATTTCAAATTTTCCTATATGAGGATTAAGTGAATTTAAATCTGATGCATTCTATGATATTTCAGAGGATTTTTTATTTAAAACTTTCCCTCCTCCTAATGTTAAAAATACAGATTCATCAAAATGACAGTCTACATAACGTGCAGTAAAAACATCTCCAGTTAAAGGTTCAAGATATTTGATAGTAGAAGGAGAATCATGACCAACATAAATACCTATTCTTCGTTGGGCTCCCATCTTAGTTCTTTGTGGAGGTGCAATTGGAACATATACTGCACTTCCAAAAACTCAAAAGTGTGATATGTTGGGTATCTATCCAAGAACTAACTGTATAGGAGAGAATTTATGAAGAGCCGTTGGTCTTACTCAAATAATGGTTGCAGCATGAAGAATTGCAAACTGAGGTAGGTAAGTTAGCCCTTAACATTAATGGTCGTGCAATGTTAGCCCTTAACATTAATGGTCGTGCAATTAGTTGAAGTCTTTTTTATTAAAGATTCAGCTAAACCATTTTGTGTATGGATATGAGAAACAAAATGCTCAATAGAGATTCCAATAGTCATACAAAAATCATTAAAAGTCATTGATGAAAATTCAGCTGCGTTATCAAGTCGAATCGACTTAATTGGATGATCCGGGAACTGAGCCCGTAACTTGATTATTTGAGCAAGAAGTTTTGAGAAGGCAAAATTTCGAGAAGAGAGAAGACAAACATGAGACCATCTAGTTGAAGCATCTATTAAAACCATGAAATATCGAAATGGGCCAGACAATGGTTGAATAGGTCCACAAATGTCTCCTTGAATTCTCTTTAGGAATTTTAGGACTTCTTTATAAACTTTTACTGATGATGGTCGAACAATTAATTTTCCTCGAGAACACGCAGCACAAGGGAATTCACTACTAGGAAAAAGCTTCTTATCTTTGAGAGGATGACCAGTAGAATTTTCAATAATACGACGCATCATAGAAGTACCTGGATGACCGAGTCTTTCATGCCAAAGCATAAAGGATTTGGAATCTATGATTTTTGGAATCATAACATTATGAGACTCAATTGCTCTAATTTTCATAGTATATAATCCAGAAGAATTTGAATGAAATTATTCTAGGATATTCTTTTTTCCAAAAAAAGTAGAAGTGATGAGAAGATATTCATTATCATTTTCATTAGTTGTTTCAATGTGAAAACCATTCAGCCGAATATCTTTAAAACTAGCAAATTTCTTCTTGATTTACTAGAATATAGAGCATCTTTGATAAAAACTTGTGTCTCATTTGGTAGCAAGAAACTAGCCTTTCCAAATCCCTTAATTAAATTTGATGTGCCAGAGATAGTTCCTACATTTCCCTTAGCTTTGATCAGTTGTGAAAAATATTTCTCATTTCGAAGGATTGTATGAGTTGTTGCACTGTTTGCTAAACATATATCCTCCATATCCATTTAAAAATGGTCTGACACATATAAAAACATAAATAAGAAAAGTTATATTTCAAATATAATGTTATTCATGAGAAACACATACCACATATAGAATGAAAACTAATAATATTATACATGCAGGGTGTTTAATTAAAATAAGAAATTAAACGATATCCCAAAAGATACTTTCAGAAGGTTCAGTAATATCAACAACCTGTTCCTCAATATTGGTCATTGGTGGAACATCAACAATATTCAATTGATGATTAACAAAGTTTGTTTCTGCCTCAATTACTTTGTTCTTTTGAGATTCCTGGAATAAATTAACCAGATGCCTCGGCGTACGAAAGGTACGCGACCAATGTCCATTCATCCCACACCTAAAACAAACATCTGATTTATTCTTTATCTATGTTGCATTTTCTTTATTTTTACCCAGACCAGCACACTTCTCCCCACTACGGTGGCTTGAATTGTCATGATTACGAATTTGTTGCTAAGATGGCCTCGTTTATTCTTTCGCCCCCAAGACTTCTTATTATATGACCATCTCTTGTCACATTTATTCTACTGGAATGACGTGCTGTTAATATCTAGCAATGGGGTAGCACCCGTTGGCCGTACTTGATGGTTTTTCAACAACAATTCATTATTCTTTTACGCAACAAGGAGGATGAACAACAAGTCACCTGAATTTTGTGAACTTACTCTCGCCTATATTGTTGTGTGCGAGAATCGTGTTGGTGGGATGAAAAGTTGAGAGTGTTTTCTCTAACATTTGGGTTTTCGAAACTAGATCTCCGCACAAAAAGCTAAAGTAGAGGTTATTCTATAAACATTAGAACTATATTCCGTAATTGATTTGTAATCTTGTAGCCTTAAATTAAGCCACTCAAATTTGGCATTAGGAGAACAACCAATTTTTGGTGATCAAATTTTTCCTTCAACAGGTCCATAAAGATAAAGGATCTTTGATTGTTAAATACTCGATCTTTAATCCTTCATCAATATGGTGACGAAGAAAAATTATGGCTTTTGCATTTTGTCTTAAAGTTCTTTGTATTTCTGATTGATGGTCTTTTTCTAACTCATTTGCACTAAGGTGCAATTCTGCATCAAGTGCCCAAGCCAAATAGTTGTCTCCAGAGATTTTCAAAATAGAAAAATTTACTTTTGCCAAGTTTGCCATCTATAATAAACTAAGTCACGACCTCAAGTGGTGATAAAATGCAAATATAAATATTCTTATATTTATGTTATTAGCATATTATCTTAGTAAAAAGAATATGCAATCGTTAATGTATATATACAATATATACATTAATGTATATATATATATATATATATATATATATATATATATATATACAAAGCTATAAAATGGATCTTCACCCGGCGTGCGGTAGTTCGCGTAGTACAGTTATTCCAATGTAATAATAAAGAATGGAATAACGTAAGAATTTCACCACGCGTGCGGTGAGTCGCGTGATCTGAGTTATTCCAATAATTTAATAAGAAATGAATACAAAGGATATTCACTAGGTATGCGGTATTCCGCATATACAGGTTATTCCCAACAGAATAATAAAGAATGAAACCAGTCATGCGTAATCTGCATGCAGCATGGATATTCCAATGAATAATAAAGAATGGAACCCGAATCAAATGCGTAATCACTTACATGCATGTGATATTCCAACGAAATAATAAAGAATGGAACCAGTCATGCGTAATCGCATCTGAGATGTTCAGCGAATAATAAAGAATGGAATAACAACGAAATTCACAGGGCGTACGATGAAGCCGCACGATGACGTGTTATTCCAACAAATTAATAAGCGGTAAAAAGGTTTCCACCAAGTCTTGTAAGATCAAAAAGGATAGATGGTACTATTGTAAATAATAGAATTTAATGGCAATTATAAGAATAAAATTATACTATTGGTGGCATAGCCAAACCGGTAATATAATAATAAATTGTAAGAATTTAATTTTACCGTCTCAGATGGTTAGAACTTCGTGCTGATAACGTGTTATAAAACTTTAACAAAAGTGTATAAAGATACTCTTATAATTGCTGCATAAATTTAGAGAGAATAAATAAGAGAAAAGAGAGAAAAATTCTTCAGAAAAATTCTTATTAATTTTCTTCAGTCTGCATTTCCTTTATATAGGCAGAATGAAGGAGTCACGGGGGAAGAGGATGGAGTGATCACGGGAGAAGAAGGAGAAAGAAAAGACAGGCTAGTACTCTGAGAATGAGGAAATTAACACCATGTCCTGAGGAGTAGACAATCAATATATAACAAACTCGTATATATAACACATCACAAAAAAGAGACAGAGACACTTCTCTAATTACTAAATTTATATTATTAAATTATCATTATACCAAAATTAAGAGTAATTAAATATTTTTCTTAAATCATTTGATGAAAATGTGAATGATTGAGAATGACACGAAAATCTATACTTTGACTGTTGAGATATAAAATTTCACACCGGACAACTAAAACATGAAAATTGAATCATTCATGTGCAGGCTCAACAGTCTATATGCTCCACGTCACTCAATTAAAATTGTTCACTCAAATTCATTTAGTTGGTGAGAACTGGTAGTTTAAACTGGCAGTACGCTGCATCCATCCATCCATCCATCCATCCATCCATCATTTGATACATCCACCGACCACCTGTATATGAACATGGGCACATGGCATTTTATATGTGAAAGGTGTTACATGATAAGGGTGGTGGCCCTGCAGGTGGGGGGGAGGGGGGGACTATGAGGAGGAGTCATTATCAGAATTTTGTATAATCTGCATATCATTATTTGATTGTAACATCTTTTTTAATTATTATTTTTAGGGTTGATGAGGTTGTAATATTATTGTAATAAACAAGTCCAATAGTTTGATAACCTACTTAGTCTCCATCATTCTCCCATATTTTGACAAGAAAGTAAAAAGGCAAAAGCCAGCTAGCTACCAACTAAACCTGTACAACCCAACAACGCAAGACTCCACAACCCCCGAGTCTCCGACTGATAATGCTGTACAGTGCAGCCTTTAACTGGACCCTAGCTAGATCACCGGCACAAAGTTATTAGTCGGTCCCTAGCTATTAACCACTACTTTCTTTTACCTAAAGGCAAAAAAAATAATATTGAATTTAGTGAAATTAAAATATTATCAAGTTTTAACTAAAAAATTCTCAAGTTATTCGTCAATGTTATATAAAAATATTATTCACTGATCCTTTTTAATTAATGTTTGAAGAGAAAATACAGAAATTAAAGAATATAATTAATGTATTATTTGATTGATTAAATTGAGTGAAAAATCTTAATATGACAATACTCAGATTTATTGAAAAGACGACATAAAAATAAATTAGTATATAAAGTAGGGAGAATATGAATATTTAAGTCACTTAATCTTTCTTAAAATTTATAAAAATAAATAAATTTCACTCTCTAAAAATACAGATAAAAAGAAGAAAAAAAAAAGAAGAAGAGCACATGGGTATAAATTTTTGAAAAAGCAAAAGCAACGCTGTTTCTGAAAAGCAAAAATAGTGAAAATAGATACCATATATTATCCAATATGTAACTCTGACTGCTATGCAGATACAAAATATTCTTATAATTTTAGCTGATAAATCAATAATAATTTCTAACTTCATAATATTTATATCGGAAAATTAATAAGTGTTCTAGTATTCCTTCTCTCTCTTTCTATTTTTTCGCATATTGACAAAATTAGGACAATTCCAGGAACCTCATTAAACAGGACACGGAAACGTGTCCAATCAAAGCCATAAAATTTGTTTTCTTGATCAGACTCCAGCACCTTTATAAATATATATACACATCTCTACACTTTTTCACAGGCACATTCACAGATCTCAACTCTCAAGCATCTTTCTACCTTTTCTTCAGTTCACTTCAATCTTTTTTAGCTAGCAAACCTGTTGCTAGCTTATTGAACTGAAGCAAAAAAAAAAAAAAAAAATCTAGATCTCTATATATCCATCTCTTTATCTCCATCTTTTTTTGGCAATGGCAGATATAACTGAACCACCTACAGGAGTACCATTTACTCGTGCATGGTCTTGGTTCACGGCCTTACCAGGAAAGTTTTTGTCCAAGACAATTGAAACTGCTAAAAAGGCAAAGAAACTGGGACAGGAAGATCCAAGAAGAATAATTCATTCTTGTAAAGTGGGATTAGCCATAACCCTAGTTTCTTTGTTCTATTATTTCGAGCCCCTCTACGATGGAT
This sequence comes from Panax ginseng, assembly GCA_020205605.1. NCBI lineage: Eukaryota > Viridiplantae > Streptophyta > Magnoliopsida > Apiales > Araliaceae > Panax > Panax ginseng. Next base: position 17,487,625 of record CM035131.1, on the reverse strand, counting down.
TCGGTGTCTCTGCAATGTGGGCTGTTTTAACTGTTGTTGTGGTTTTCGAATTTTCAGTAGGTAAGTTTTTACTGTTCAGATATAAGTTTTATATATCGAACAAATAAGATTTTTTTTTTTCTTTTGGCTAATTTGGGAAAAGAGTTTGAATCTAGGACCTCTGTAAGAGATTTAGTACACCAACTGAGTTAAAGCGGTTGGTATATATTTTAAATCGGTGGCTCTATGTCTGTGATTATATGCATTTTAATTTTCCCGGCATGGGCTGGCGATGATCTTCACAATCATCTTGCTTCAAACGTGGAAAAGCTTGCAATATTCCTTGAAGGTAAATCATTTAAATAAATAAAATATAAGTTTTATCTATTTCACACTTTCATTCAATTTTCTCTTAGAAAGACAAGAAACTTAATGAACTATATTAATTTGCAGGGTATGGAGCTGAATATTTTAAAACATCAGGGGGTGGACAACTTGTGGATAACAAGGCATTTCTAGCATATAAAAGCGTTCTTAATTCAAAAGGCACTGAAGAGTCCTTGGTGAGTGAAAAATGGCATAAGCATGCAAACAAAAACTCACAGACAAAAGAATATACCCACGTGGTTAATTCAACTTTAAGAATTATACTTATCGGGTTAATTTCTTCATTCTGCAGGCAAATTTTGCAAAATGGGAACCCCGCCATGGTCGGTTTAGGTACCGACATCCTTGGGACCAGTACCTAAAAGTTGGTGCACTCACTCGTCAATGTGCATACACAACTGAAGCCCTTAATGGTTACCTTACCTCAGAAATCCAGGTACTATTTTAAACACTTGCCGATCCATACACATTTTTAGGATTCGGATTCTGTGAAATTAAGGGTGGTCAATTATTTGGTGAAGTTCACTAGTAAAAAGATTAAATTTGTGTATTACATAGAGTTGTATCTCATTTGCCCGATTTTAGACCGTACAAAAGTTGCGTTTTATATAAAAGAGAGTACATTTAAACAATCTATTGACACAAGTTACCTTTTATATAAAAGAGAGTTGCATTTATGTAATATTTATATTGCATATATCATCTGCAACACAACTCTCTATATAAAATATAATTTGTTTCTATAGATTGTCCAAATGAACCGCGGGTTTTGAAATGCCTTGAATCAAAATCTCCGCTCATAGAGCGCCAACATTCAATACAAATGCAACTGATGATTAGTACTCCCTCTAAGACGGTTTAGAGAAGTTTTTTTGTCTCTTAATATATGACGTTTTAAAATTTCAAGTAAATATTAATTGTTTAGTTTTTAATATTATCTCATGTATTAAATATAATTTTGGTTCTCTCAATATTTTTTGTCCAATAAATAACAATCTCTTTTTCCAATACAAGTACAATATAGATATTTGATATTATATTTAATAATATACAATCATTTCCTTAATGTTTGTGCATAACTCTAGAAAGTCTTACTCCAAGAATTGCTCCAAGAAAAGTTGACAACCCTTAACTTCAATGAATCCAAATTAACTATCCTAGCACTATTGACAAAAATTGCTTATAACATTTTTGTTGCTATTCTTACAGACACCACACGAAATCCGAGAAAAAGTTCAAGAGTCATGCACAAAGATGAGCTTAGAATCTAGCCGCGCATTGAAGGAACTAGCAATGTCAATCAAAATAATGACTCGATCATCTGTCGCAGATTCCCATATCCTAAACGCAAAAATGGCAGCCAAAAACCTGAAGAACTTGCTGAAAACAAACTTATGGGAAAACACCGACTACTTGGAGATAATCCCAGTTGTTACAGTAGCTTCCTTACTGGTTGATGCTGTTAACTGCACCGTAAAAATATCCGAATCTGTTCATGAACTTGCTTCCTTAGCACGTTTTAGTGATCCCAAGGTTTTAGTCTCACCTGACCAGCCACGAGCAATTAACCATGGAAGGGTGCACCAAGAGCCCCATCATGTTGTTGCCATTGGTGAGTAATTTGCTGAACAGAAAAGGAAAAGGAGTTGTGCCAAGGTTTTTAACAAATGAATGTATAGACTTGTGTTGGAGAATGGAGGCGACTAACTTTGTATAGCCCCATCTGAATGTATAGATTTGTGTTGGAGAATGGAGGCTACTAACTTTGTAGTTCAGATTGAACTTTTTTGGTGTACAACAGCACGTTGTACAATTCATACATGGTGACTTGAGTCGTATACATTGAAAATCATTTCCATTAGACCTGACACAGTTTAATTACTTAATTTACCTTTCTTTTGGATGTGTGACTAGTTATTCTAGAATTTGCTCAAATTTTGCAGTTTTTGCCGTTTGTTCGTCTCCCTTTTCCCCCAAAAATGAACTTGATTTGAATTTATACATTGTACTCTTATGAGAAGTCCAATTTATACGTCATTTAAGCCTTATTTATTTTTAACTGAATAAATTTAAAATTATCACGCTCAAGTATTTCAGGCTAGCTTGACCTATTCGACCTATAATAAATATATCCGAACTGTCCAAATAAGATCATGAATTTCAATCAAGTTAGTATTAAAAAATGGTAATAAAATTGATTCTTAGACCCAAAAGAAATATAATTTAAAAGAACTCTTAAAATATTTAACAAACACCATTCTTTTTATTAGTGCAGTATATTGAAGTTTAAAATTAACACTAACGAACTATTTTATAAATATTTTATTATTTATTATTTTCAACATTTCTTCTCAATAATTTTACATGTAATTACTAGATCTAATTGATAATAGTGACCCATTTAAAGAAAATATGGCACTTACTTTTTAGTTGAGTCAAAAAAAATATTATATATGAATATAATTTGAAAGGGTTAGTAGGCAATAATTATTATAAATAGTATTTAGAAATTTCTATTTTTTTAACACTATAATCCGACATTATCAGGCCTATAAGGACCGAACCACCTAATGTTAAGCTTGGCCTCAGCTCAGTTTTAGTTCACGCTAAACTTAGCTCATTAGGACTATGTTTGTTTACAATAATTATATTCGAGATAAAAATAATAATCTCAAAGCTATGTTTGTTTGTAAAAATTATAATCTCATGATTATAGTTCATGAGATTATAATCCCAAGACTATTAATTCTAGGATTATAATCCCAAAATTATAATTATAATCTCAAGTCTATTAAGTCATTTTATAATCCTTATAGTACTAGTCCCAAATCTAAATTTGAAATCAAACAAGACACTTGGGATTAATAATCATATCTCAAGTATAATCTTTGCAAACAAACATAGCCCAAATGTCTAGTTTGTTTTCACATTTAGATTTGTGACTATTAGTCTAAAGATTATAAAATAACTTAATAGCCATGAGATTATAATTAATTATAATCCCGATATTATAATCTTAGAATTAATAGTCTTGAGATTATAATTTCATGAATTATAATTCTAGGATTATAAGTCTTACAAACAAACATAGCTCGAATTACCAAATTAAATTCAAGCAAACTTTTAACTGCCCGGAATATCATGGACTAGGATCCTCTCCATTTCAAATGAAATGGAGAGTCTCCATTCTTTGTATATTCCTTATCATCATTTGTCTCTTTCCTATCATTATAATGTCACATTCTAACACATTTTAAATATAGACTATATAATAAAAACTTTCCAATTTATTTAAAATAGAGAGAATCCTAATTCGAATATCATAGGGTGAGCAATACATAGCTCCTTCAGTATTTTTATTTTGAATAAATCTACATGTACATCAGTTTTACAACTTGCTTCCCGATACGCACGAAGAAGAGTCGTTTTGAGTATTTTATTGTTTTAATTCTTCCCCCCTTATGCTGCAAACTCGTGTAGTACTCTCCTACAACTCCCGCCCAAAAACTCATTCCACTCTCTGTCCGACTAAACTCGATTCTGTCGACTCAACATATCTGGTAGCTCTTCTCTGGTCAAATACTAGATTCACGCAGATCCCACCCTTCCTCCTTGAACCTCGCAGAGAAAGAAGAACCATGCTCTGCTCCACACAAAAGTTAATCTGTGGAGCTCTAAGGTAATCATTTTTTTGAGTAATTTCTACTTTCAGTTAATGGTACTGTTTAATTTGGGTTTAATTGGGTTTCTTCCACGATTTTTTGTTTGTTTGAGTTTCTTCTTTGTGTTTCTTGTCTAATTTAGGTTTAATTGGGTTCTTCTGAATATTCACTTTATTACCCAAATAGAAAAAGAGGGTTTAACTGATTATGTTAGTAATTTCTACTTCGTGTATCATTTCAATTTAATTTGGGTTTCTTCTATGATTTCTTGTCTAATTTTTGATGGTACTGTGATTTTCTCTTGGTGTGTTTTGCCATCCAGTTGCTGTTAATAATTTGTATTATTTGTGGCTTACATTGAATAATTTTTTTCTATAAATATGATTTTTGGTCTAGGTACATATTATTCCTATACATTCAGTAACATTTTCAGTTTGATGAACACTTGCCAGATAAGCTAGAAAACAAGGATTTAGACATTGAAAATTCTTTTCTTTTCCAATCATTTCTTGCAACCCAAACACAATAAATTATCAGCTCAACTCAACTAAACCTTGTATTGTTGCTGCTTTGTTCTCTGTTTGCTAAGAAAAATAAGGGGCTACAAAAGTAACCAAACCAAACAAAACAAGGGAAATTTTGTAGGAATATTTGATTTAATCATAATACAAATGTTATGTAGGATAACTAAATTCGGACACAACAAAGTTAGAAATAAGCCTTATTTATCCTCTGTTGATAAGCTAAATTACCATAACCAACACACTGCATTTACATTGTTCCAAGCATAGTGTTGTGCATCTCACTTGTCAGGTTGGAGCAACGGTCGAGACCTAGTAATGTAACTTATATGTTAGCAAACCAAATAAATTTCTTCAAATCGAGCATTTACACATAATTCTAATAAGTTATGTTGCTTAATATTACTAAACTTGAGCCACTACTATGCTTTACCCTCCATGTGAATGGCTTCAGTGAGCCACACTTAAATATGTGAACAATAACATTATCACGACAAAAGGTCTAGACTATTATCTGTTATTTAATTAGGTCTAGTCAGAGAAAGCTATCCAAGTAGCCTTGAGAAGGGAAGCTAGTAGCTCAGCTCAGCAAATGTTTAAGATGATTTCAGGTACAAGTGGAAAGTTAAGGCATGCCTTAGTATTCTTGATGAAGCAGTACAATGTTCGTTTCTCCCAGCACAAATTGGCTTAGAAAGACCTTCTAAGCAACTTAAGATTTAAGAATTGATAAACTTACTAGCCTGTAGGGCATATTCAAGCTTATGGTGTACAAACATATATTCATGCTTTGAATTATGCTTGATGAAAAACTATTTGACTTCTGGTTCAAAAGTCAAATGGCAATATTTTAATCCAGCATTAACTACTTCCATAAGCAGGCAACTCTCCTTTCCAGGCTCACCTTGAGATTATCTACTAAGTAATTCCCTAATATAGTTTACTAAACATAAATTGTATGCAGTCTGTAAGAAAAAGAAAAAACAACTCCAAATATTCACTTTCAGTTATCAAATATATCTATATAACATACTAATTCATTCATTCAAATTTTGCGCCTTTCTTTTCATTTATTTATACATGTATACATTGTAACGCCCCCAAATCCAGTTTCCTGGAACCTCAGATCTGGTGCGTCACGATACATTCTCTCCATACATGTTCTATAACTATTACGGAATATTCATACATACATTGTTCATTTTTAAATAATTCTACAACATTTTCCAAGGTTTCTAACCTTAACTTGATACATACCTTCAGTAACTTAAAAGGTTTACATCTTTGATTTACATCAGATAACTTAATAGTTAAACGTGCGTAATATTCTACTCTTGAACTTTTCCCTTGTCTCTGTCTTTCTTCGAACATTTGTCTTAATATGAAAATGTTATCAAAATATAACTGTGACGCCCCCAAAATAGGTATACGCCACCCATCTTGGGTCATCAGATACATGGTACAAAATTCAATTATAACTTTATTACTACAATTGTCGTGCAAAATACAACAACACATATGTTGTGAGTTTTGATACAAATATATACCAACTGCGACTGGACACCAACTTGGATAACACGTCACAATGGCACTTTACATAAAGATACAGTCAATAACTGTTTTAGAAATTAAAATCTTTGGGAAATGCTCAAGTAAACCTTTGTACATGGGACGAGGCCATGCGTCTAGGTTATGATAGATATCATATGCTCACAGAATTATCCTTGGTTGACCCAATAGACCCCAAAGAAAAACGAGAAGATTACTATCATATTCTTTCCAATGGTGAGTCTTCTCTTGACATTTAACTATCTCCACTGTCTGCAATTGAAAATTATATGTCAACCAAACTCCAAGATCATATAGGTAGTGCTCGTAGATATACTCAGCAACTGGATGTGCATAACCTTGTCTTATGATAACACGAGGTTGTATGTCATTAGACATCTTTTATGATAATGGCAAAACACCCTTCCAAAGTTGGGTTCGCCTCACCCTATTCAGTTCACCAAAATTAAATATCAAATGACGTATACAATACGACACACTTATCTAAAGTTCTCAATAAAATTATTTCCATACTATTTAGGGAGAACCTCAACAACTATGTAGACCACCGCTCTATTCTCTTGATATTCTAAACACACACGCTACACTTATTATTACGAAAGGAATTGTGAAGCAAAAGGGTGAAACACAACTAGCTCGATAAAGAATATCATGACTAAAGATAATTAAATTATCAATAGCTTTCATCAGTAATAAATCAGAGATTTAGAACATATGGTAGATGATAAAACTTTTCAACCATAGTTGCAGTGGAACGAGCAATCCATATAAGAGTCAAATAGACTATAAAGTCAATTATCTTCTCCACATTAAAAGTCCACCAACAATATTTTATCCCTGTAACATCAATCAACAGTTCATTTCCACAATCATATGAATAACTCATAATCATAATTGTGATTCTAAATTCCTCTTCGCACCCAGGACGAAGATAATTTTCATCACCTGTCTTTACCTAAAACATCAAAGATCATGGTTATACCAAATCATAGTTCCTGTTTATAATCATACTAATAAATTCATCTTTGCACTATGGGCTAAAGATATTCATTAACAGTTCATCTTTGCACTACATGCCAAAGATATTCAACAACAGGTCATCTTTGCACTACAGGCCAAAGATATTCAACAACATATCATCTTTGCACTACGGGCCAAAGATATTCATCAATAATTTATCTTTGCACTACAGACCAAAGATATTAATATCTCAAAGAAATACATAATCATTTCAGAATTTATATAAACCATAATTATAGCCATGTTGATCAATTCACCTTTGCACTTGAGCTAAAAATATTCAATTATAAATTCAATGGTAATGATCATACCAGTCAACGATTCAACTTTGCACTACTGGCCAAAGAGAACCCATAGTCACAATCATACCAATAATCTACTCATCTTTACACTCAAGTCAAAGAGAAATTTCTTCACCAGGATTATAAAAATGTTATATATGATAATAAAAACAATATGATCAAAACATGGATTTAATTTCAAGAGTAAGATTCATTAATCAACGATAATTTGGTCAGAAAAAGAAACCAATTTTGTCGTGAATAGTATCCCGTGAATAGTAACTTGTATTCTTACATAGTACCATATACGTAAATAGTATCATATACCTAAATAGTGTCATATACATGAATAGTGTCGTATATGTGAATAGTACCGTATACGTGAATAATAACCCCGAGACAAAAAGATAAAGTCACAATAAAATCCATATCAATATTTATAACACCTTAATCCAAATGTTATAAATCACTTAATAATCTCATAATCTAATATTATTAATATTGCAACAATATTTTAATCATTTCTTAAACTTATAAATAATTTATTTTAATTATTTACACTTTACTAATTAATGCATTTAATCATCCTAAAATGTCAAACACCACAAGAAAAAAGCTTTATTCCGACGGAATATTCCGTCGGACCTAGTCCTATTCGTCAAGACCTAATCTATTTCCTGACTTAAAAAAGTCCGTCTCAAATTCAATAAATAAATAAATAATCGCGTCGGAAATAAAATCCGTCGAGAATTCTGTCAGATATAATTTATTTTCGACGCACTTATCTCCGACTGATTTTCATCGGATATAAATTATTTTCGACAGAAAATGTATGACGAAACTTTTTGTCAGATAAAAAGGTCCTATTTCCGACGGACGTATTCTCTCGGAATTATCTTATTTGCGACTGAAAATTAAAATAACCCAAAAAATTATAAAAAATGACTGCTTATTAAGGTCGACAAAATTTTCGTCGGATATAGGATATTTACGACGGATGTAGTTCCGTCGAAGATGGAGTATTTACGACTGAAATTAGAATATTTCGACAATTATTAAAAATTGTTTTTTTTTGTTATCTCCGACGGAATTTCCATCGTAACTACATTATTCTGTCGGAATTAACTACTTTATTTTTTATACAGATTTTAAAAATTCAATTTCCAGGTGTTTAAACCCATTAATGTACACAACTTTCGTCACAACCCAATACATGATATATAAACCTCAGATATCTCACATTCAAATATGCAACATAGCACTAAAACATAATCTTCAACTCATTATCATTCACATTCACATTCAAATATCCACCAAAACGTATTATAAGCTAACCAATTACAAATATAAGCTAATGTTCCATAAATGTTAAACAATATAATTTACAATAGTTGTACAGACGCAATTAGACAATACAATGTATACAAAAGTTCTACAATATCATGAATATATACAAATGAACTATAAACTAGTAAGAGTATCATCATCGAAGCGAAAGGGTGAGCAACGACTATTCTTGATCCGGTGTGTATGGAAATCACCTCGTGTTCGCTTTCATCATCGCCAAATTGCGCCATCCCCACCTTGTTGATAGAATCAAAAATATAAATCATTAGTCCATATATATATATATATATATATATATATGTGAGAATTAACAAACTAGCCTTAATTGAAAAATATAAACAATAAGAATACCTGAGTAGGTGGGGGCGGACGAAAAGCCTCCTCCAAGAGGGTAATCACCATCCGGAGCATCTCGGCGCTCCAAGCGTTGAACTGTTCCCGAGGTAATCCCGTACTCTCTGCAGAGGCCCCTGCTATAATATCCTGAGCAATCTGGTGAAGACGAGAACTAGAAGGCAACTGCTGACGCCGAAAGACCGGATCGGTATGGAACCTATCCGACACGGCCCCTATCAGCCGCCGGAAGATATCGTCATCCAAGCCAGCGCCCTTATGAGATGGTCCGACATGTGCTCTTGGACGCTGGCCCTGGCTGGAGCCTATAAAGCGATACAAATTTGATTACTAATAATAATTTATATAATGCGATAAATTCGGATAATTTCGTGAAACATAAAAAAATATTACCTCCAGGAAGTGTATATGCGGGTATCCTCGGCAGACCCAACACTCGATATCTGCCGATACTGCTACTAAGGGGATCTTAAGACGCGACCCATAGTCTCAACTCCTCATCCAGATCTAATACAATATCGGGAAGAGGGGTGGCGGAATCTAACGGCTCAGAACCCCTCCTAATAGTCTCTAGCTCAGCTATACGTTCATCCCTAAGAGGGGTGGCAGAATCTAACTGTGTAGACATCTTTCTGATCAAGAGGCAAGAATCTACGAGCAATTCCAAAGAAACTACATTTTCGCCCATGCTGCAACTGGTTGCCTTGCACATCACCCATACACACTGGACAGGACAACTTCCCGTGAGTTGACCAACCACTAACTATCCCAAGAGCCGGAAATTCAGTGATAGTCCATAACAGGGTTGCCTTCATCACAAAATTCTCGCATATCGATTTATCATACGTCTGAACCCCTGTCTCCCACAACATCTTTAGTTCATCCACTAACGGTCGAAGGTACACATTAAGATCTTTTGTAGGACTTTTATCCTCCTGAATGAGTAAAAGTCAAAAACAAATATGGATCCCTCATGCACATTCTTGGGTGGAAGATTATAAGCGACCATAATGATCGCCAAACCGAGTAGTATGCAGTCATTTGGTGAAATTATTAAAAGGGCAAAAGCCATCAAGAGCTATGCCAAACCTAACATTCCTAACTTCTTCCGCAAACTCGGATAATTTACATCAAATCTCTTTCATTCATCTCCATCCATTGGGTGAGTCACCGACCAGTGCACGACATCCTTGTTCGATGCCAACTCATATGTTGAGCCGTATGAGATGACATGAATAGTCATTAAAGTCTCGCAAAGTGGAAAGCACCGTAAGATTTTCCGAAACATTTTTCCTTCCCCCCACGCTTTGTAACCTTGTAGCGCGATAAGTTGCATATATCACACTTGGTCCCTTATCTCTCATCCTCCCATAGTATAACATGTAATCCTCGCCACAAGCATCGATTTTCTAATACCCCATATTTAACCCTTGACCATCTTTTTCACTTCGTAATAATTCACGGAAGAGTATGATCCTTGGGTAAGAATCATCCAATTATAGCGAGCACATCGTTGAAACCTCTCTCACTACAAATCGTGCTCATTCTTGAAGTGTAAGAGCTTCACATCGCAGAAAAGCTTGGTGTTCAGTATCATTTCCGGATACAACGCGACCCCTGATTCGGATAGCAAACTTGTAAAAGGCAAGAATTGTATCATTTGGCACTTGCTTCGACCTTCTTGAAGGTTCATATTCAACCCATCGAATAGTAGTAGGGCCATAAGCATCAACCAACATCTCAATCAATCATAGTTTTTGACGTATGAATCCCGTGGAATTGGTTGTTCCACAATATTTTCAATCACTTCTAATTCCCCGTGATGAGTCCATACGAAGTACCTATCTACAAATCCACGAGAAAATAAGTCGAATTTAATCTCGTCGACTTTCTTCCAAATCAGATTTTTACACTTCACACATGGGCATCGCATCTTCCCGTGCGGATCATCCGTATGTTCTAGTGCTTTGTTCAAGAAATCTAAAACCCCAACACGATAAGCTGAGACTAATCCCCTCCCATCACTGGGTATCCTACGGTACATCCAATTTCGATCGGCTGACATTTTTAACTACACAGAAGTACGCATTAAGTTAATTTGGATATTCATGCGTGAATTAGATTTACCTTGTATCTCTACAGGACAGGGGTAAGGCTTCTATCCCATTATTGGATGTGTCTCGTCACTAGTGCAAACACGTTGAGTACGTTTCATGAGTTTCAAGAAAATTTCAAGAAAGACTTCTCCCCATGGTCTCCAAGCACACGAAATAGACTAAGATAACTTAATCTAAGTATGCACTTTCGGAGAACATATAGAGATAACAACGATTAATCCTTAAAATAACTAAAATGTACCGCTTTCAGATTTAATTTGGCCTAAGTGAGAGACATAACATCCAATAACAAATCCCAAACTGGGATCTGCTCACATTCACCCCTATCGAATGTATGTCAAACGGGTTTCTAAGTTTCAAGGTATAGTACATATATAATTGAAAATGCTACTTAGTTTATTGAAAATTATGACAAACTACACAAATGTTACTTAGTTTATGAGAATTTATGTGGAATCTCTACTTGAGTGCCAGCATCGAAAAAAAAAGTTCGTAGTTCTGTTGTGTCCTATATATCAAATAATAAAGTTAATTCAATTCTCTGCAAACATTCCTCATTGTTCCATCATATGAGATGGCAACATCCCGAAGGAGTTCCATTAAGCTATTGAAAAAGTTTAGACTTAAGCAACCCTCTAGATGAACAAATGATCACTTCTTCAAGGAATGAATCATCTCACCATATGGGTCCAATCCATGATATAGACGACTTCACCACTCAAAATTCCTCAAATGGATAGTTCTCATTCAAGAGGTGAGACATTATGTGAGAACTACCCATCCGAGGAATTGAAGTGGTGAGAAGTCATTTATATCATGGATTGGACCCATATGGGGATGATTCATTCCTATGGGAGAAGTGATCGCTTCGATCATTTGTAGGGTTGCTTAACCTAGAACTTTGTTCAACAACTTACCGGCACTCCTTCCGGATGTTGCCATCTGCTGATGATGGAACAAAGAGGAATGTTTGCGAAGAATTCAATTACCTTTATTATTCGAGTATAGGACACAAATAGAACTACGAATTCCTTTTTTTTTAATTGTTGCCGAGGAACCTATTGAGTACTATTTAGTTTAGAATCGGTATGTCAAAACCTCTCGTGACATAAAGAAAGAGTACATATATATATGTAGGAGAATATTATTGCATTTATATATTGAAAATTGTGGCAAACTAAGCAAATGCTACTTAGTTTATTTTGCCCATTGATAATAAACTATAATAAACTAAGTAAATGGTACTTAGTTTATGAGAATTGTTATTTGGAATCTATAGAGACTCATGAGAATTGTTATTTAGAATCACATTCACTTCTAGCTATATACTTAGTTTATTTTGTTAATGATGATAAACTAAGTAAGTGGTACTTAGTTTATGAAAATTGTTATTTGGAATCTATAGAGACTACTTTGTTTGACATTCACTCGTACTTAGTTTATTATTATTATTTTTTATTTTAATTTGTAGTATATTATATAATTGGCTTATTTATTTATTAAATTTACTTTATTAAATTAAATTATTTTATTTTATTTATTTATTAAACTAAATTAAATTAAATTTTTTATTACTTTTTATTTTATTTTGTATTATATTATAAAAGTTCTAATTTAATTTAATTTAATTTAATTTCATAATTAAAATTATTTTATTTTATTTTATCTTGTATTATATTATATAATTTTAATATTTTTTTATTAAATTAAATTTATTAAATTTAATTTATTTTAAATTTAATTTAATTATTTAAATTAAATTAAATTAAATTTATTTTATTTTATTTATTTTTTTTATTTTTTTATTTATTTTATTTTTTTAATTGTATTTTATTTATTAAATTAAATCAAAGTTTTTTTATTTTATTCAAATTAATTTAATTTATTATTTTATTTTATTTCACTCTATTTTGTATTATATTATGTTATTTATTTTATTTTTAAAATTTATTTTATTTAATAAACTAAATTAAATTATATTTATTTTATTTTATTTTAATAGTTAGAAGCTAAGTAAATGGTATTTAGTTTATGATTTATTAATATTGGGAAACTAATTACTAATACAATACATGCAGGGCCCCACAAATATTCTCGCAATTTCATAATTACGATAGAATTTACATTATAAATTCAAATGTAAATAAAAATATATCAAGATTAAAAAAAGTCCTAAAATCAGTTACATTATGATAAGGAACCCAAATTTGATATGATATACACTTCATAATATCAATATTCTGCAATTTCCAAATTCCAAATAATATGCAGTTAAATAATATGCAGTGCAGTCCACATTCCAAATTCAAAATTCCAATTTCAGCAATATAAACAAGAAGAATAAGACCCAAATTTCATATTTCAGACTCCCAATTTCAACAACATGTCCTAAATTTTCGACCCACAAATTCACAGCAACAACATCATACAAATTCAGCCACAAATTTTAGAAATATCATACAAATTTCAGAAATATTATAATTTTCAAACATTCAAAAATAATTTTTATTTAACAATTTGCAACAAATTAACCCTAAAAATCTAATATTTTGCAGAAAATTAACCTTAAAATTGAATTAATGTGTAAAATAAAGGAGTGCAATCGACGGTGGTGTCTGGTGGTGCGTGGCTGCTGGTGGTGGTGGCACTAATGGTGGTGGAGCCGACGATGGTGGTGGCGTCTGCTGGTGGTGGAACCGGCAGTGATGGTGGTGGAACCGACAACGATGGTAGCTGGTGGTGGTGGTGGTGGTGGTAGTGGTTGTGGTGGAACCGGCGGTGGTGGTGGTGGAACCGTTGGTGTTGGCGGCGAAGGTGGTGGTGGAGATAAGAGCAGTGAGAGAGAAGTGAGACTGAGAGAGAGAATGAAGTGAGAGAAATGAGAGAGAGAGAGAGAGCAAAGTGAGAGAATGAGGGGCGGCTGGGGAAGACGAACTGATTAATTAGGTTTAAAAATTATTTCTGACGTAATGTCCCTCGAACTTACGTCCATCGTACATAATGTATCCTCGACATAATTTCCATCGAGGATAAGCACTATTCAGTCGAATATAAGATTGGCGCTGGCAGGAAAGATGGCGCCAAATGGATATATCTATTTTCGACGAACATCCGTCGCAATTACTATAGTTTCGACTGAATTATGTTCGACTAAATAATCCATCGGAAGTAGTATTATCTTCGAGGGAATAGGTCCGTCGAACTTAATTCCGTCGGAATTAGACAGTTTTCTTGTAGTGAAACTCATAAGATTTCATCACCAATAACCAAAACCCTCATCAAAAATCTGCATATATCTTATATAGGATTCTCAAGCCATAAAATCCTATTTTCCAATTTTCTTAATTCACATAACATATTTAATTCATTTATTCATAACTAGTCTATTTTCATGAAAAATACTAAATCAGTCCCAGAAAATTTTCTTTTATGGGATTTAGCATAATATAGTCCCATATTGAACATATATTTTTCTCGGAATTTTTAAAATTCATTTACTATTTTTTATATAGCCAAAACTACCGAATATTTAGACATTTATCATAAATTGTACTTGTGTCCAAAAATTCCAAAAATTACAGAGTATACTGCTATTATATACATGTACTCCCAATAAAAATTTCACCAATTTTGGAGTTAACCACAAAGAGTTATAAGAGTTTACTTTTAAAATAGTCTTTTCCCATAAAATTCATAACTCTATATCTATACATCCAAAAATTGCCATTTTTTTGACACAATCTAGAAAACTCATCAAATTATCATTTTAAATTTTTCCAGAATTTTTGAGGGTCAGAAAAATTACGAAACTGAAAAACATAATAACCCTTACAATCCTTTACCTCAAAAGAAAAGCGGATTTAATCGAATATCTAATGTAAAGTCAAGGAAACTTGCACTGAATAGCAACTCTCAAAGTATCTAAATACTCATAAAAATACACTCGACAATATAGAGAGAGAAAACTTATGTTTCTGGTATGATTTTCAATTCTAACCTAAGCGCCTATTTATAGGAAAATGCCAGAACGTCAAAGGAGACTAAACTAATAAAATAATATTATTTCATTTTTCTTCTTCTACGCAAGCCACCTTTGAAAAATCATCAGCCACCATAGTGGGTCCCACCCAAAATCAGCACATGTTTTCTACACAAACCAAAAGTGGGTCCCACCTAATAAAAATTATTTTATTTTCTGAAACTTCAGTAATTCATAATAAATAGCCCTTTTATTAGAAAAATACGAATTTTATGTCCATTCCACACGAAATCGAATTCTCTACAACTTTGTAGCTTTAATTTTTTCCAAATTCCAGACAGAAAATATCCGAAATCCACAAACGGATGATTTTTAACACCTTTTAAAATTCATAACAAATCATGCGTTAATTTTTAACGGTTCAAAATTTGTGGACATATACTTAACTTATATATGTATAACATATCCAAAAATCACAACGATCTAACGGTCGAATCAAAATTATAACTCACGCAATAGAGCTTTAAGAACACTGATTTGATTTTTAATACATCCATTCTGACAAAAATACTGATAAAATACCTCAACATTAATTCCTTCATTTATAACCACGTAAAATAAATAAATCCATCATTTATATCCGCATCGAATAAATATTTCCTTATCAATAATTAATTATTCACAAATAATATTACAGAATCACAATAATGACAACCAGGCAGTTCTCAGGAAAGAGGGGCCTTTCCGATAAGGATTTCTCCTTTCTAGCGCGCAATTAGGTGACCAAACCTCTCATTGACAGAACTTTCTAGACATTGCCAATAATGTTATCTAATAATATTATTCAAATAATATGAATTATTGATATGATAATGAGAAATATTGTGCAGTGACAATAATTGAAACAACAATAATATAAAATATCAACGCAACAATTATTGAATCAATAAAATAAAATATTAAACAAAGAATTACATGTAAATAATTATTGAGTAAAGGCCTTCATACGTAAGAATCAATAATTCAAAATATTATGCAATACTGCAAAGCGTCACTTTAAGCAATTATGCGTATTGTTGTATTTTAACCACCGGTATTCCAACAAAGTTGTTAATTCGGTAATAATTACGCCTGTTATTTATATAAAAACTCAAATTTGTCATTTTCTTCATCCGATAGCTTATTCTCATTATGGGGCCCAATAAATGGTACTGCGGTGGTAAATCGTCTTAATATTCCCCGACAACAAAAATATTTCACGACCAAACAAATATTCCCCAATGTTAGCTCAAAAATTCATTTTGAACTCCGAAAACCTCAAAATATCATTTTTATGATTAATACAAATTTTTAAAAATTTATCGTTCTTCGTTGCACCATAAAATAATTTTATAGGCAACTATAGTTTTTATTTTGCTTAAATATGTAAATTTATATTTATTACATATTTTTATTGTTTTATTTATGCCCGAAAGGAAGTTTCTCGGCATAAAATATCATTTATAATCAAATCTCGCCCTGTAGGATTTTATTATATTTATTATGACATATTATTTCGTCGGAACACAATTTGAAACATTGAATGTCAAAATTGCTCGATGAGCCGACGCTCGGTGTCGCTCGTTTTTAAGTTCTGACATGCTCCTTTGCTAATTTTTAAATTTTAAACTATAAGTCCTATAACATTAAATTTTTGTGTATGTTATAGACTTCATGTCATAGTATTTTAGAAAACTTTCAAATCGCGGAAACAAATCACGAAAGTTCGTTAAAACAGCGTTCAAAAATGGCTCAAAACAATGATCATAGGGCATGCTATCAAGGTCTTTGCCAGGCTATTTACATGTCTGTTCTTTGCCAATTTGCTTGGGCTCGCTTCCGATTAATAATCTAATCCGCTTACTTTCTGAATTTCTCACGCATTGCACATAACTTTGATTAATTTGATTTTTGGATATGTTTTTCGTATCATATGAGACTATTTTTAAAAAATATCAAACTCCCAATTCAGTATAATTAGACAGTCCAAATAATTTGCCAAAAGTGGACATTAATAATGATTTTCACCTTTTTCGCAGATTTACCCTCTCTCACTAAAACTAGGACTGATCATTCAATTATAACCGAACCGAATAAGCTATTTGGTTATAATCGAAAACCGAAATTTATTCATTTTTGGTATCCGAACAAGTAATCGAATTACCCATTAACCGAATAACCGAATTTACAATTTGGTTGTACGGGTAATAACTGAAATTAAGAAATATATTTACAAGTGTTCATTCATTTAACTGTCAAAATTAGAAAACAAAAAGGAAAAAGGCTCATTTCATAAACATTTCAAAAATACATTGTGCCATTACAAAAACATTTCAGCAATCAAGGATTCAAGGTTCATTTCATTCAGTGCACGTGTTTGGAGAATTTACAAGGGCCACAATTTTTTTTGCATTCAAGTAAAAAATGGCAATAAGAATTATTACCAGCCTTATTGAGAATTATTTTAAGATTAGACACATCTCGAATTGCAATACAAGTTTGACGATCTCGCCCCCAAAGCCGGTAAAGGTCCCGATTAATCGGTCGATTTGGAAGATCCATCAAATGAATCATCTCAGAACCCACCCAACAACCACGCACCCCATATAATTTGTACAAAAAACGAGGATTACCAAGAAGGTTCTGGTAAAAATCAAGCGACCTCACATAGATTACCAAGAATATATAGATGTTGGGAAGGAGATCTGAAGAATCGCTACCTCGCTGGTGGCCGATCTCCACCATGTGTCGCCGTCGTGCAAGAAAGATGAGTTGCACTACAAAAAAATGGGGCTTCAGCAACAACCGATTTTCGTTGCTAAAGGTGCCAAATTTCGTTACAAAAGGGTTTTGGCAACGACTTTACTATCGTTGCGTCTTTCGTTACGCAATGAGCGTTGCTAATTGTTCCGCAACGAACGTATTTTTTTCGTTGCCAAAAGTAATACATTTTGCAACTAAATTTGGTTTTCATACAGAAACATCAATCCTTTAGCAACAAAATGTATTGTTGCAGAATAATTAAAATTTTATTGCTAAAAACCCTATTTCGTTGCAAAAGCCTGCTAATTGGCAACGAAATGAACTCTTTTTTTTTTTTTTGCAACGACCATACATTTTTGTTGCAATTGACACCATTTTGCAACGACATTTTTCGTTGCAGTAAATTATGAAAATTATTGCCTAAGCTTACTTTCGTTGCGAAATGTAAACTTTTTAGCAATGATTTTCGTTGATGATTATATTATTTAGCAACGACATTATGTTGAATCAGCAACAAAAATGTTTGTTGCTGGTTATTTTTCAATAGCAACGAAAATCGTCAATTAACAACGATATTATATGTTACCATTTCTTTATATGTGCAACGAAAGTTGATATGATTTGCAACGATAAAAAATATTGCCTTTTATTTTAGTATTAGCAACAATATCCTCTCCGTTGTTATTAGGTTAATTTTTCGTTGCCAAATATTATATTTTTAATTCCATTAGCAACGAAAATCTGTTGCTAAATGTATAAAAATTTGTTGCTATATTAAAACTTGTTCAATGCTTTGGTAACGAATTGTATTGTTGTCAAATCAAAATTTGACATTCTTTTTGTGTACCCTGGTTGACTCAATGTTCCCATAGCAAATAATGGCAAAAATACAAAAAACTAAAATATTATTAACTTAATAAAATCATCAATTACATAATCATTCATTATCTTTACAATTAACCATCTAAAGCTACCACAGTTCTTCAATCAAAGTATATATCTACATATATATAGAGAGTACACTTCATAATTTCGTCCCTTGTCTTCCGTAAACGTAGCATGGAAATTCATCATTTAAAAGATGCAATGCAATATTGAAGGAGGTAGCTATTTCATTATCAACAACAACATCAACATCAACATATAAGTATCAAACCTGTAATTATGCTTCAAAAAGTTATTTAACTATAATAAATTTTACTATAGATATTTGAGTGCTAAACTTTGAAATCTATTACTTTGACTCAACTCCAACTTACGGGGAAAAGGGGTGGGGGAGTGAAAGCATTAATATAGAAGTTATAAGGTTTTAGAATTTCGTGGACTAGAATGAGTCTTTAGTTGTGCCTTCCAATTGTTCATAGGGGATATAAATGTTGAATATAGCAAAATCTCAGATATACATTTTTTTAATTTGATATTCAATAAAGCTATGCTATTTTGTTTAACAAAAAGATTTACATTTTATCCCCATAGAATACCATAATGTGAACCGTGTAATATGATCTGTATGGATTGACATACGAGATAAACAGAAGACATCAATAAAGTGAAGAAACAAGGGGTAAAAGTACCTTCTGTTATGGAGAACATGGGGGAGCTGGTTGTGTCCTCTTTTGAATTGGAGTTAACCACATCATATGAGCTTGGTTCTAAATTTATAGGTCTTTTTGTAGGTTCAAGTTCACGTTGATGGAGAGAAGTACTTTCGCATGTTGTCAAATTGTCTGAATCACTTGGAGTCTCACTATATTCTACCAAATTTTCTAGAGCACGACTTTCTGATTGAGCATCTAATAGTTTAGTCCCATCCATCTTCGCTATGACAAGTGAGTTAATGCCTCTCAAATAATCTAGAAGGATCCAAAAAGAAAGAGAAGCATTTTAGGAGTAGATAATACTTAAATGAACTTGCAAACATCTAGAGGTGGCAATCTTTGAAGTGCAACGACCAATGCAGAATAAATGGATGATCAAAGCAAAACTGCAGGTGGTCATTTAGAAATGCAACTGTCGGTTTAGAAATGCAACCTACCAGGTTTAGAAATGCCACCGCCACTTTAGAAATGCAGTCGTTCCATGTAGAAACGCAGCCTAACAAACATAGGAAAAAGAAGTCAATTGTTTGGGAACACTTCACTATTGAAACTGTAGGTGCTGGATATAGAAGGGCATGCTGTAAGCAATGCAAACAATCATTCGCATACAGTACAGGTTCTAAGGTAGACGACACTAGTCATCTCAAACGTCACATTGCCAAGGGAACCTGTCCAGTGGTCCTGTATAACCAGGAGAAGAATCAATTATCCCCATACAGTGCACCTTCGAAGATGGGTGGAATTGGAGGTCTTAATGAAACACCAAAACGACGTTACAGAACTGCTAGCGTACCTTACTTTGCTTTTGATTCAGATCGTTGTCGCCATGAGATTGTTAGGATGATAATCATGCATGACTACCCCCTTCACATTGTTGAACATTCTGGCTTCATTGCTTTTGTCAAGAATCTTCAACCTTGATTTGATATGGTGAGTTTTAATACTGTTCAAGGAGATTGTGTGGCAACTTATCTTAGGGAAAAGCAAAGCCTGCAGAAGGTGATTGAGGGGATGCCTGGGCGTGTTTGCCTTACACTGGACTTGTGGACCTCTTGCCATGTTGTAGGCTATGTTTTTGTAACTGGGCAGTTTATTGATAGTGAATGGAAGATGCATAGGAAAATTCTCAATGTTGTCATGGAACCTTATCCTGATTCAGATTCTGCTTTCAGCCATTCTGTTGCTGTTTGTCTTTCTGACTGGAATATGGATGGTAGGTTAATTTTTGTCACTGTAAATCAGGCTTTAACTGATTTCGGGATTGATAATCTTAGAGCTCTGCTCTCTATCAAGAACCCTAATCTGCTTGGTGGTCAACTGTTAGTAGGGAGTTGTTTAGCTCGTTCTTTAAGCAGTATAGCCCAACATGCACTTGGGGCTGGGCAAAAAACTTTCAAAAAAGTCAAAAATAGCGTGAAGTATGTGAAAACTTCAGAATCCCATGAGGAAAAATTTCTTGAGCTCAAGCAACAACTTCAGGTACCTAGTACAAAGACTCTAACTCTCGATGACCAGACTCAATGGAACACGACCTATGAAATGCTGTTGGCTGCTTCAGAGTTAAAGGAATACAAAATAGTTAATTCCTTCATACGCCTAGAGTGACATTAGCATAATGTATCACCTGTTTTAGAATCTTTTGTGGGACGGAGGGAATAACTTTTAATACGTCACACGTGGAGTAAGGTTATGAACAAGTCAAGTTGAGTTTTAGTTTATCGAATCCGAGCTCTCTTCAAATTTAAACGAGCTCGAGTTGAGTCAGACTTTTAAACGTGTCCTAATATGTTATTCAAATTTTACTCATTTATAAAACATAATATTATGGACAAAATATAATTTACTATAATATCTAAAATCATACCAAATTCTTAATTAATACTCAAGAGTATATATAAAAATATATAATTATTTATAAAAGTCTTTATTTTAGAAATGAATGTTAAATCAAAGAAAAAATATTTTTTTTATTTGTCAATCTTGATAATATAATGAATAAGTAAGTCGACAATCCAGACTTAACGCAACACCAACTCAGGGACATAAAGAGCTAAAAACAACTTTTGATCATTAATTATGGACATTCAAATTGTTGAACTTTTGTTTTGGAAACTACAAAAACTTGGATAATAATTTTAATTAGCAAACTTTTAGTTTTTATATTTTATAAATGGCTTAATTATAAATAAAAATTTATTTGATATTAATTATAAAAATAATTAAATATATTTTTTTATTTATTTTCTTTTTTTTTGGCTCATTTTTAAAATTTATATTATACTTTAAAATATTTTTTTCCATTTCTTCATAAAATTTTCCCTCCAAATCCACATCATCTCTGCCACATCGCATACTAACTGCCACATAGGCTTTTTTTGGACAACTCAGCAGCTAACTCAGCAGTTTTCCGTTAAAGTCAACAGAGTTAATGGTTTTTTTAACTTTTTGTTAGAAAAGTCGAGTACAGTGAGTTAACTGTAAAAAAAAAAAATCAGTTATCCATCTGAAAGTCGACCTATAGTACAGTGACTGAAAAAGCATTTAACCCATTTTTATTCACAGCTTTCATGATTGGGCATTAGTATTATATATACATACCTAATATCGTTAAATTAATAAAAATAACTTATTGCATATGCACTTCACAAAATATATATTGCGCTTATTATAATTCTTTTAAAAAAATATTATCTCTATTGCAAAAAAAAAATTAAATAAAATTAAACGTAGTTTAGATTTAAATAATTAATTTGAAAAACTCAAATAAAAGTTCATGATTTAAGTTACTCCTTCCGTTTAAGTATAAAAGTTCTTATTATTTTATGTAATCTCAAGTTAAATATTTACTTATAATAAATAATCTATTTTTTACAATAATTTATGCGTAATATCCTTAGTATTAAATGTCATATTTTTATTATTTATAAATATTTATATAATATCACTAGTCATGTATAATACCGTTGATCACAACATTGAATGACACAGATTGAAATGGATTTTCTCCAGCCGCTAGAGGCTATAGCGATATGAGAAATTACTCATTTGCCCCTAATTTGCTCATGTTTTACACTGTCTACCGCTACAAGTTATAACGATAGTTTAGTTAACTAATAAATTAGAATGACTCAATGGTAGCTTAATGGCCCAATAACTCATAGGTCTTAGGTTCGAAACCTATGAATATTTATATAACGTAACTATGAATATTTTAATATTTATATATATATATATATTTATAAATTTATATATAATAATAATAATAGTGCTAATAATAATAGTACTAATAATAATAATAACAATAACAGTACTATTATTATTATTATTATTATTATTATTATTATTATTATTATTATTATTATTATTATTATTATTATTATTATTATTATCATCATCTTAATTTAAGTCAACATTTTAATAGTCGTTGCAAAAAGTTGTATAAAATATGCAACGAAAATAAAAATTGTTGCCAATGAATGTGGTCCATATTAGGCAACGAAATATAGCAACAAAAAAACTTTCGTTGCCCACGATGAGGAGAAATCAAGTGGTTAGAAATTTTGAAATGAATTTCTAACCAATTTTGTTTTCAAATTTTGCAACTACTTATGAATTTCATTGCAAAAAGTGAAAGCCTGACACAATCTGCAACGAAGGATAAGTTTCGTTGCTAAACATACACTTTTAGCAACGACGTATAAAGTCGTTGCTCAAAATTCGCTAAAAAGCCCCATTTTTAGCAACAAAAAAATTTTCGTTGCCCACGATGACGGGAAATCAAGTCACCGAAAATTTGTAACGAATTTCTAACGAAATTTTTTCCGCAAATGAATTAGCAACGAAATTTTGCAACGACTTATGAATTTCGTTGTCCAAAAAATCGTTGCTAAAGGCCCATTTTTTTGTAATGTTGGATTTGTCGAGGAGTCGACCAGAAGATGAAATGACGATAGAAATTTGCTCGGCGCGAGATCGAAAATGAGCTGCAGAGGGAGTTGAAAGAGTGAGATACTGAGATCTCAGATCTGAAACTGAAAGAATGAGTCACACTTAATTTTTGAACGTTTTTTTTTGTAATTGGGGTATTAGTAAATAGTAATGGGCTGAGTGCTACTGCGGAGTCAAGAGTCAAAAGATGTCTTTGTTCGGTTATTCGGTTTAACCGACCCAAAAATGAAACCCGTACAAACTAACCAAAAATCGTAAAAAAATTCGGATATAACCGAAATATTAAAAATAACCGAAATTCAGAAAATTTCGGTTAAATTGTTTCGGTTCGGTTCGGTAATTCAGTTATACCCGTTTTTTGCTCAGTCTTAACTAAAACAGTCATAACTCTCTCGTTTCAAAATATTTTTGAGTGATTCTTGCACCCACGCGAAGCTAACTTCCGTATCTACAACTTTCCCATATGATATTTTTCCAGATTCCAAATATATCAGCCCAGAAATTTGTGCAATGGGACTAAACCGAAATGGGTTTTCTATTTTTGACTCAGCTACTTTAAAATAGCATAACTCTTTCCTCCGAAGTCAGATTTAGTCCGTTCCGGAGTCTATGGACAGCTTATTCAGTGTAGTACAACATACCAAAAGCCCAGAATTTTAAGAGCACTCTAACTAACCCCGAATTTTCTATTTAGGGACAGCCGTCACTAGCTTTTCTAAGCGTTAAAAACTGTTTTCATTTTTCTTCATTGATCAAGCTTTTTAACATCCAAAATTGTAAGATCTACACATAAAACATCATTTAACTTGAAGATCTAAGGTTTTTGAGTTTAGAATCATAAGTCCACGATTTGATTTAAAACCACCAAAATAAAATGCATTAAACTAGTTTGAGGTTTTTAGATTTATACATTTGTTTAATGCTATCTTTCTTCTTCTTCCCAAGGTAGATAATATACATGGATAGCATGGAAAAATTCCTCTTCTTTCTTCTCTCGGCTGCCGACCACTTCCTTCTCTCTACCTCCTTTCTATTTCTTTTTCTTTTTCCTTCTCTCTCTCATTTGGCTAACTCTCCTCTTCTCTCTCTTCTTGCTTACAAATCTAGATAAATAATATATCTAACATGATATTCTGACACCTAAGCTCATATGAGATATGAATTGATTTTGCCCATGAGATTAATCCCCTTAAAGGGTTGGGTGTCACCCCCTTCCTTTTGCCAAATTTTAATTTTTTTTTTTTTTTACTTACTATTCTCCCACATGCTAGCTTAGGCAACAAAGCCCTCTTATCCCTCCTCACTGCCGAGCAACCCAAGGGAAATGGGGTACTCTATTTCTTAATAATAATTTTTTTACTTTGCTTTCTACTTTGCCCAAAATGACTTTTTGCTTAGCATATCTCCATTGGTTGCCTTTATGACTTCATACTCCCATCACATACTCAACATTAATGAGCCAACGAGGCTCCCTCTAGCCTCTTGCTGAATACTTCCCCCTCAATTAATTGGCCCTCTTTTTGATTTAATTAAATTGCCTTATTTAGGTTATTTATCTTCTTAAATCACAAAATACTTGCATTGAATAATTTAAAATTACCCAATAATTAGTAACTAATTTTTAATTCTTAAGTTACTAATCCACCCACATTAAAATATATTTTTCCCATATGAAAACATATAATTTATATAACCCATCCTTAATATATAAATTATATAAATCATAACCTATCGTACTAGAATTACATATTTACAAAATAATTATGCTACACATAATTTCTCATGCAAATACAATTATTTACATACTCAAGATATTATAATATAATATCTTTACCTCATAAATTCAATAAAGAATTTATTTACTTTCTTAAGATATTACGATAAATATAATATTTTTTCTTTATTAAATTAATTTCATATAAGAATTTATTCTAATACTCTTGGGTTAAGTATATATAAATATTATATACTTAATCCGCCTCTTTTTGCCTCTCATTACGCAAATATATATATATATATATATATATATATATATATATATATATATATACATTTATTAACTCCCAAATAAAAGTACACCAATTATGCACACATCACATATAGAAAATAATTAATAAATTTATTTTTTCACATTATATATTGTTTATATTAATTTATTTACCATATTACATAAACATACATATCCTTCATAAATCATAAAATAAATTATATACTCATATATTAGACTTAGACATTTAATTTAATGTCTATTAAACTTCTTAATATTGTTTGCTACATTCAATAAGCCTTCTTAATATTGCTTGCCATATTTATTATTATATAATCTCTTCCAATTATTAAACCGTATAAATTTTTCTTAATTATTTTAAATAAATCATCTATTTTCACTCTAGATTTTAAACTTTAACATTTAATTTAATCATTTAAAATTTCTAATTTTTTGAGTTGTCACATACACACACATTGGCCGTAATTCATTCTTTCTGAGTCTACTTGACTTTTTTAATTTATTAATGTTGCCAGCAAGTGTGATTACTAAAATGTTTATGCAATTTACTGTTAATATTTCAATCTAAAACTTAATTGTATTTTAATTTTTACTCTGGTAAAAAGGGCAGACAATCTTAGGGGAAAAAGAGATAGAGAAAATATTTCAACTGGTGGAAGAAATAATACAACTGGAGAGGACAACTGAAGAAGATTGTGACTGATAATACATATTATTTGGGGAATATAACTTAAGAAGAATGTGTGGCTATTAATATATATTTTTGGGGCATATAAATCTATAATGATTGATTATGTACATGACTGCAATGGTTGGTAGACAAATGTAATACTTTTTGGTAGTTCCTGCAAGTTAAAGACACTTTTATGCAGTTGCTACTTTGGTAGTTCATATTAAGACCATTTAAAGCAGTTTATGTACATATATTTTGGATGACTGATTTTTAAAGGTTTTTGGATGAAATGATAATAAAGTTATTTTTTGAATGGCTGTGTTTATTTTTGGAGTGAATGGTTATGTAGTTGGATGCATTTATGTCTGAAGTTATTTATGTACATGGTATTAGCAAGTTGACTGTTTTCGGTACAACCTATTATAGTGGAATGAATGTGTTTATTTCAGTTGTGTTTGCTCTCTTTTGGTAGTCCCATTTTGGGATTTTTGGACAGTTTACATATAACACATATGGGACTGTTTTGGTACTACCTTTTACTGGATTAAATGTGTTTATTTATGGAATACAGTGTCATTTGTTCTTTCTTTGTAGTCACTTTTTGGTACTTCTTTTAATTTGATTGAATATATGATTATATATTTCTCAATGAATTCAGGAGATATATATTCAATCACTGAAATCATTGATCAATAGAAAATACAAATTAAAAATTAAAAGATATTTTATTCATAAATTTTAGTTGTTTCAGACCAAGACAAAATGCATCTATAATATTGTATTCATTCAAATACAAAAATTTAGTCTACAATGACAAATATCTATGATCGTGGAGTAATGACTACGATTGTAGTGTCATGACTTTAGCCAACATTGGAAATGCCTTCACCTATAGGCCCAAAATTCCACATCGTGTCAGGATTCAGAAGTTCATCTCCCCATATGGATTCCTACAAGTTACATGAAGAACCCTCGATGTTAAGTGAGTTCATACATCAGAAATCTATGATCTATGAGAATATGAATATGAAATTTATAATAACCATAAGTATGAAGAAAAAAAATCATTACACACATTCAAGTTAATATTTCCAAGATGACTTTTGTGTGTCTCTTGTGTCTCATCAAGCTCAAAGGCCTGAAATAAAAGAAACATAATTTCTCATTTTGTAAGATAATATTAATCGCAAAAAAAGTTACAATATATATATATATAACAAAAAAGAAAAATCATACCTTTTTCATATTCTTTGTTTTTTGATTCAGACTTATTTCTACCTTTTTTTGTCCCTTCATTTTGAATTTCTTCGAAACTTGTTCCATCTTACCTACCTTCCTCGTACTAGGAGGACGACCCTTGCATCGGCTTTTTTTTGTGAAAGTAATTTTTGGCTTTCATTTGGGCCATTATTTTCAGATTTACTCGCGTTTAACTTTTGAGTAGGAAGCCTTTTTTTCATAAACTTCATCCTCCGTATTCCATTCCACCTTTAGTTCAAGAAGCTGATCCTAAAGTTGGTCACATCTTTTTTTGAGTGTCATATGCAATGCCCATAACATTGAAAAAAATATTGTACACCTTGTCATATCTCTGTCTCGGTTCCGTGTCTTTCCAAACATTATAAGAGACTTTAACTTTGGTATGGCGATGCTTTAGGTCCTTCCTCCCCCTCCTCAAAATGTATTTCGTTGGAACGTTAAATATAAACCTTTCAAAATGAAATACATTAACTATATGCTTACATAAAATTCCTCGAAATTCGAATAATATACAGTTACACATCACATCAAATTCAGATTCATTTTCCCCTTCAATGAAGCAAACTTTGAAGTTCACAATTTTTGGGGGATCTTTTTTTTCCCCAAAGTAACAGAATTGTTTCACTTCGTAATGAAATATTTTATCATGAGATTCAACAAACCTTGTATCACAATACAATCCTCCATCCGCCACTTCTGTTTGAAACTCTGAACTTGGAATTAGTATAAACCTCTTGGAATTGTTTTTTAATGGCATGATGTGTAACATAAGGTACATGTGAAGTCAAAGAATGAGAGTCCGCTGCTATTTCTTTTTCTACTTTACTCCTTAACGCATTATCATATTGGTCCATAAATTCTTTCAAGGAAGTTTTTGCATTGACAAATCCATAAAAAAAAAAAAGCATTCATACTTTCACTTCTTTGTGTCGTAGACATTCCTGTCCAAAAACAATCTTTCACAAAACAAGGAACCCACCGATACCTTTGATTATATAATCCTTCCAACCACTCATTATTCTCAAGATCATAATTTTCTATCATTGCCTTCCATTCACATTCAAAATCATCTACACTCAAAGAATCATACACAACGTTATGTAACATAAATTTAATTGATTCATAATGCTCATATCCTTTTAATTTTTCAGGAACCTTCTTCATTATATGCCACAAACACCATCGATGGCGAGCATTGGGAAAAACTATCTCAATCGCATTTTTCATCGCTTTGTCTTGATCGGAGATAATGGCGTGTGGAGCTTTTCTAGACATGGAAGAAAGCCACACATCAAACAACCAAACAAAAGTGTTAGTATCTTCATTCGATATCAAGCCACAACCAAGTAGTATGGATTGTCCATGGTGTTTAACTCCAACAAAAAAAGAAAAAGGCATATCATATTTATTAGTTAAATAGTGGTGTCAAATGTGATGACATCACCAAACTCCTCATACGCAGCTCTAGACCTCGAATCCGCCCAAAATAAATTTATAATCTGATTTTCCTCATGTGGGTCTATCACATAGAAAAAGTTAGAATCCACTGCTTGAATTTTAGCAAAATAATTTTGAAGTGCAATAGCATCACCATCAGCAAGCCTAAACTTATTAAATTTTACCATATAATTTTCATAGTCTTTCTTTAAACAAGGCATTACATTTTCTCCATAATCAATTCTAAGTGAATTATAACTTTTATTCATTGGTATCCCAACATCATTGTTTAGCTCAAGCCTCCTCTTTATATAAGGGGTCACGTGCCGATTACATCGGTGAAAGCGAGACTTACTTGGACTTAAATCATGATTATGTGCAAGCTCCAAAGTGGTTATACCCCATTTTCATCATTCAATAACTTCGCACAAATCTTAACCTTACAACCTGCTTTAATAACCGGATGCGGTTTGAAAATAATCTTTGAGTTCTTCTTTGGCTCTCTATATTTGTGACATACAACTGTCAAATATGTAACCACTTCGTCCAATTTTTATTATTTCTTTTAGTCACTCCAAATCCTTGTTGTGCACCATATTTCCTATAGTATTCATAAATCTCATCAACATTGTTAAACACCATGTGTAATTTAGGCTCTTCCACTAGTTGATAATTTTTTTTCCATTCTCTTCTAATTCTTCATCCCTTTCATTATTAATTAAACAGATCATCTACGTCAATATCCATATTTGTAAAGCTAATATCGATTTTCGATTTCATTGGTATAACTTGCACACTGCTATAAAAACTGCAAATGAGAATTTTTAAACATTAGTTAATGTATGTACTTTAAGAAAAACAGCAATAACAAATTAAAACAGAGTAGTGGCTCAAGTTTAGTAATATTGAGCAACATAACTTATTAGAATTATGTGTAAATGCTAGATTTAAAGAAATTTATTTGGTTTGCTAACATATAAGCTACAATACTAGGTCTCATCCTTTGCTCCAACCTGACAAGTGAGAAGCGTAACACTATGCTTGGAATAATGCAAATGCAATGTGTTAGTTCTAGTTATTTAGCTTATCAACAGAGGATAAATAATGCTTGTTTCTAACTTTGTTGTGTCTGAATTTAGTTATCCTACATAACATTTGTATTGTGATCAAATCAAATACTCATACAAAATTTCCCTTGTTTTCTTTGGTTTGGTTACTTTTGTAGCCCCTTATTTTTCTTAGCAAACAAAGAACAAAGCAGCAACAAAACAAGGTTTAGTTGAGCTGAGCTGATAATTTATTATGTTTGGTTTGCAAGAAATGATTGGAAAAGAAAAGAATTTCCAATGTCTGAATCTTTGTTTTCTAAACTTATCTCGTAAGTGTTCATCAAACCGAAAATGTTCTTTGAATGTATAGGAATAATATGTAACTGCACTAAAAAATCATATGTAAAGAAAACATTTATTCAATGTAAGCCACAGACAATACAAATTATTAACAGCAACTGGATGACAAAACACACTAAGAGAAAATCACAGTACCATCAAAAATTAGACAAGAAAACATAGAAGAACCCAAATTAAATTGAAATGATACACAAAGTAGAAATTACTAAAATAATCAGCTAAACTCTCTTCTTCTATTTGGGTAATAAAGTGAATATTCAAAAGAACCAAATTAAACCTTAAAAGAGCCTGTTCAAGAGCAATACGCTTAAAAGAGCAATATCCCCTTAAAGAGCAATACTACTTAAAGGCTTTCGTGTTTTCTTTTTTAACCTTCTCTCTCCTCACTTGGTTTTGTTACACGAGAGCAATACCCACTTCGGACTTCTTTCTCCAAATTTCAATTCGAACGAAGCCCTAGAAAGAAACCAAATCTTCACATGAGCCTTCTCCAAATCGAAATCGAACGAAGAAGAAGCCCTATAATCTTCAGAAAACTGACCTTTAATTGTCCAGGTCTCGAAATGGAGAGGAAATCATGCCCTAGAATCGAAACCTTCACAAATCTAAAGTTGAAATCTTCGCAAATCGGTAAGCTTTTTATTCATAAACTGTCCCTTCTCTTCCTATAATCTTCCTTTATTTGTACTACTGAAATTAAAACAGAGCACAATACTCTTAGAACGTGGTACTATTTCTCCCCCCTCAATTTAGGATATTAATATAAGGTTGCTTTTTGGTTCAAGATTTTCCTTGCAAATTCAAGTCATTGAAAGTAGTATGCACACAAGTCAATCATGTTTGATGATAAAGCATATACTTTGTAATAATCTTATTCATTTATTAATAAAAAGTATTATTTATTAAAGGCTTTTAATTATCTACATGATGCTGTTTTATAATATGTGATAAACCTATAGTTTTAAGCAATGCTTTTAGAATAATGATGATGATCATTTTAATGAGATCTAAATTCTTAGAAAGCTTAAAACTAAAATAGTTCCCAATCATTGGATTACTAAATTGGGGATTAGTAAATCCGGATAGATTGGTACATACATTGTTTGCTCATTGGATGAGGATGATTGATCTCATGATCATTTGTGTGGAGACACTAAAGCAAGTATGTAGGTGTTTATTAGAGAATAAGTTCACTGAAAGTGACTCGCTAAGGAATACCTAATGGAGTTTTACTTGCCTGTCAATAGGAATTCCTGTAGTGATAGTAGTACAAGTGATCCTTGGACTTGAGATCATCATAGTATCTTGTGTATGATGAGTTATACTTTGACTTATTCCTTAAGACCCTTAGGGTATATCAAAGGGTATGCTTGGGTATAATAAGTTGTACATGGAGATAATGTATGATCAATAAAAAGAATCTACCACTTATAGTAAAAGAAGAGAAATGTCATATGTGATTCGATAAATGACAACCCAAAGAGTCATCGGGTTAAGCGTAATGAAATTAGAAATGAGTTTCTAATTTACATTATTTGAGTTGTGCATTTAAGAGTCGAAATACATATAATTAAATAAAATAAGACTTGACAAAGAATTCCATGTCTTATATTTAATTGGGACATCAGTATGGTGGAAGGATTGAATTGTACTAAGAACTATTTACTCAAAGGTTCTTTTATGATTAATGTTGAAATCTATATTATCCGGAAAGTCGTTGATCGCTAGTGGAGGCTTATCCCTATTGTAGAATAAATATTATTTATTTAAATAAATTATTAGTTTAATTTATTTATTTAAATAAGATTAGAATTGTTCTAATTGATTTATTCACAACCTAGGTTTAATATGGAGAACCTAAAGGGTCACGCCATAAAAGGAAGAATAATTATTTAAGAAGTTAATGGCATAATCGTAATAATAAGTTAAGTATATTTAATTTAATCTATGGTGATAGAATAAATTAAATAGCTTAATATTTATTATTTAATATTTTGGAAATATTAAATATAAATTAATAAGAGGAGTCTTATTATTATTACTACTATTATTATTATTTAATTCCTAAAGGAGTTTGAAAATTAATTAATAAAAGTACTCTCAAATATCCTAATAGGATTAGGAGGCAAATTAATTAAAAGAGTTTAATTAATTATTCCTAATAAAATTGGGAACCTAATTAATTAAAGGAATTTAATTAATTAAATAAAACCCAATTTCTTTATTGTTAAGGAGGGGTTGTCCACATCTATAAATAAGAGGAGTCTTATTATGGGTGAGGGGTTGGCACTTTCACAACACGTAAATACGTTATTCCAATTGTTAGAGAGTACGTTCCTTTTCTATAGAGATAGAAAAACTAGGATTTTGCCAAATACCCATCTTCTTGAATTCTTCTTCTTCCTTGGTGGATCACCTCTAGAGGCCAAACACTTGGGTGGCTAACGTTGATCAAAGGAAGGAACCAAACCCGGTGGATTCAAGTTGAACGATATAAGGATTGAGGTGAACTTGTACACGAGAAGCTCGGATCTTCAAGGGTATGATTCTTTTTTTTCTTCATCTTTTCGTTTAATTAATAATTGTGCATAAAGGATGATCCGGGTATATGGTTTGTAAAAATTTTTAATTCTGATTTTACACGTTTCCGCTTATTTTATGTAATTTGATTGCGTTCATGAATATTACAAACCTAACAGTGGTATCAGAGTCAAACATTTATGTAAGTTATTAATTATTTTAATTTGATATGTATATTGATATGTTTAGAACAAATTAATTGGGCATAATTTTGTTATATAAAAAAAAATAAAATCGAAAACCTATTGAAAATCGCGGAAGTATATTTCGGATTTTTGATTACTCGTGATTCTCTGGCAAGGGATATATGTATGATTTATTCCGTGTACAGCAGTAAGGTAATTCGCGTGGGTATCATGTACTAACATATCACATATCAGATTCATGGTTTCATTTACAAGTGAATCATTTGTGTGTGTGTATATATATATATATATATATATATATATATATATATATATATATATATATATTATTACTTTTGGTATATATATATATTACTTAAGGTCCTAGTGATATCTAGTATCATGATTCCTAACCTGGAGAGATCACATGATATATTTTATATATATATATATATATATATATATATATATATATATATATATATATATATATATATATATATATATATATATATATATATTATATATAATAATTTTATAATTAAAATAAAAGTTTATTTTAATTTTAAAATAAAAGGTTTATTTTAATCTTAAAATAAATAAATTTATTTTAATTTTAAAATTAGAATTTCATGATAACTAATTAGAGTTGGAATTTGATTCCATGATAACTAATTGGAGTTGAAATTGGATTTCATGTTTCCTTAAATAAATGAGTTTATTTAGATATGAAATAAGATTTCATATTATTCAAAATAGAAGAGTTTATATGTGAATAGGAAAAAGAATCAGTCTTTCCTTAAATAAAGGAGTTTATTTAGATATGAAATAAAATTTCATATTATTCAAAATAAAGGAGTTTATTTGTGAATAGGAAAGAGAATCCGTGTTTCCTTTAATAAAGGAGTTTATTTTTTTTTACATGGAATTGGATTCCATAATTAATTAAAATAAAGGAGTTTATTTTGATTAAAAATTTTGATTAAAATAAAATAGTTTATTTTATTCAAAATTGGATAAATTAAAATAAAATAGTTTTATTTTAATTTAAATTTGGATTAAAATAAAGGAGTTTATTTTGATTCAAAATTAGATTTTATACTAACTAAATTTGTCCATTAAATG
Source organism: Panax ginseng (assembly GCA_020205605.1). NCBI lineage: Eukaryota > Viridiplantae > Streptophyta > Magnoliopsida > Apiales > Araliaceae > Panax > Panax ginseng. The sequence continues at coordinate 17,453,444 of CM035131.1, read as the reverse complement.
ATATCAATATATATATTGAATATTTATTATTCATGAGATGAATGTTATTTATTGATACATATGGTGATGTATTATAATAAATGGGATTGATTATGGACTATCGACCAATGTGATTGGATTTTATTTTAGTTGGATGCATGAATGTATGGGTTTTATTAAATGGGGTCATGCAGATTTGCCTTCTAAATTTTTCTTAATGTAAATTCTATCTCCTCCTATGTATTTTCCTCGATCACGATCAAGATTTCTATTTATTTTAAATAATTTAGTAATAGGAATAGTTAGAATTATTTTTGAAGAATTAGAGATCAAGGAGCAAGGAGGAAGCGTGAAGAAGACCCGCTTGTAATGGAGCCCGAGTTTAAATGTAATAGTTATATTTAAATATTAATTCTTGCACCCTTTGGGTTTGACCTTTTGGTTCACTTGGTGGCTCTAGTGAACCAAACTAGAATAAAAGTTCATAATCAATCCGGTAGAATATAGTATTCTATATGTGCATGCTTATACTATATATATATATATATTATGCAAACATGCTTCATGTTAATTAATATGACGCGATTTTATATATATATATATGCATAATGCCGCTTAAACAAGAAGAGACAAAATACAACAAACTCCTCAAATTTTTTATATTAAGTCCTAAGCGCTCAAAGATATTTGGAATATCGAACGTCGCCTTTTAGCATGATAAAATTAATAGAGTATTAAATATTTAATATGAGTTTGTTGTGTCACCACAAGGCAAGTATTAAGTATTTAAGATGTTAATTTATCACATTTGATGCTTATAAAGAAAATTGAACAATATTGTTTTGTTGTGTCACTACAAGGACAATATTTTTCTTTTTTGAATATATGGAGTACTAGGTTGGACTTAACTTAAATCATTTTAGTTCGGATGTGCACACACTTGACCATTATGATTTAAGAGGCAAAATACAAGGAGTTGCATAGTTGATGTAATTCACAAGAGTTGTCTACCTATTTATTTATATATAGTTTGTTGTGTCACCACAAGACTATATACCTTTGAAATGAGATCCTTATTCTCACTAGCAAATCTTTAATTAGATTTAGCCGAACTATATATATTGAGGGTAATATAGTTTGAAGAAAATAGTGGGAGATACCAATTTAAAACAAGACCTAAATTATTTTGGTAATTAATAAAAGAATGTATGTTAAAATGTTGTTAATTACAAATTCATTTATAGAATTTTACAATGTTTAAATTACTATCACTGCGAAGCATATTAGATGCTATTTAACCAGACCGAATTACTTGGATTGGTTAAGGAATTGAGAAAAATTCTCACGGCTGAAAAGCTATCTTATGTCCTTCATACGCCTATCCATGCAATGGTTGCAGACAATGCCTCTGAGGAAGAAATTGCTACTTTTAGAAAGTGGCAAGATGATGCACAGTTGGCTCAATGCATCATGCTCGCATCCATGAGTAACGAGCTTCAGCGTCAGCATGAAACTATGGATGCTCTTACTATATTCCAGCACATCAAGTAGTTGATGGTGAGAAAAGTAGGACTGAAAGATATCAAATATCTAAGGAGCTCTTCCGATCTAGAATGACCGAAGGAACTACAGTACAGACACAAGTCCTTAACATTATCAATTTGATTGATCAATTAGGACAACTGGTTTTTCATGGATGGAGAGTTGAGCCAAGATTTGATCTTGCACTCACTCCCGGACTCCTTTCATAATTGTTGTGAATTTTTCATATGAACAAGCAAGATATCAGCCTCACTGATTTGCTTAACATGTTGAAAAATGTTGAGAGTCACTTTCCAAGCAAGAATGATCATGTCTTACTAATAGGGGCCAAAGAATCTTCTGAAAAGAAGAACAATTCAAAGAAGGTAAACAGAAAGGTGTAAATAAAGGATAATAAGAACAAAACTGATACAGATAGCAAAGGAGTTTGCTTCCACTGCAATAAGCCTGGACACTGAAAGAAACTGCGATAAGTATCTTGTAGAGGCTAACCAAAGAAGCTTAGTGAAGTTTCGGTTATAAATACAAATTTGTTCATGATTTAAAATAAATTTTCCTAAGTCAAGGTTCTACTTGGGTATTGGATACCGACTTTGGTTATCATAAATATAGATTTATGAAGGGACCAAGCAGAAGTAGAAAGTTAAACAGAGATAAGTAATCCTATGTGTAGGAAATGAAGCAAAGGTTGCTTCATTAACCATAGAACTTATAGTTTAGCATAGCCTACGCAAAAAGTCTATTAAGTCAATAAGTTGTTATTGTATTCCAGTTCTCGTTGGAAACATTATTTCATTTTATTGTTGGACAATAAAATTTTTGGTATTATAATTAAGAACAATTGTTGTTCTATTTATAATAATAATATTTTTTTATAGAACTGGAATATTACTTAATAGATTTTGAATACTTGACTTACGTAAAAAATTATTTTACAAATTGAATAAACTAGTATAAGAAAAGGAGATGATCATTCAAAGAGTTGAATGTATGTATTTGTTGAAATACAAGTGTGAATTATTTGAAAGGTTCAAAGAATTCAGAAGTGAAACAAATTGGCAAAGTATTAACATTCTTTGATTAGATCAAGGAATAAATACTTGTGCAATAAGTTTCTAGATCATCTCAAATGGTTTTCTCATAATGGACGCCTCCTGATACGTAATAAATGATTTATGTATCTGAAAGGAAAAATCGTACCTTGTTGGACATGGTGCGGTCCATAATGATTTTACCGACATTTCAGTATCCCTCTGGGGTCATGTCCTAGAAATGGCTGCATATCTACTGAAAAGGTAACCTTAAATTCCGGCCCCAAGACTCCATAAAAGTTATGGACAAGGAGGATTCCTAATCTTAAGTATGTTAAGATAAGGGGTTGTCCAACTTATGTGAAAAGGTTTCAAAGGATAAGCTTGGGACAAAATTTGACATGTACAGATTTGTGGGACATCCTAAAGTAAGTTTAGGGTATATGTTCTATAATCTTACTTAGCAAAAGGTGTTTATTGTGAAACACGCTACCTTCTAAGATAAAGGTGTTTATCATTGAATGGGCTAGTGGGAGGATAATAGATCTTGAAGAGTTCAAGAACCACAAAGTATTATAAGTCAAATAAGAGGAACTCAGAGATTGACTGTTATCAGACCACAACCGAATCGTAAATCTGGAATAGTACCGAAGATACCTGGGAGGTATGGATTCATCATGGATGATGATGATGAGGTACGTATCATAGAAGATAATGATCCAGTTACATACGATGAGGTAAGAGTTGTAGACACTCAGAGAAATGGATTGAAACAAGCTTCTCAAAAATGGAACATTCGTTTTGATGAGACAATCAAAAGAGTTTGATTTTATCAAAAATAAGAATGAACCTAGTGTGTAAAAAAGGGTCAGTGGGAGCGTCATGACATTCCTAGTATTATATGTTGATATACTACGGATGAGGAATAACATACCAATGCTACAATCAGTATAGATAAAGTTGTCTAAACATTCCTCCATGAATGATTTGGGAAGAGAATCTTAATTGGGGATGCAAATCTATATAGATAGATTTAAAAGGATGCTTGGTTTAACCCAAGGAACGTATATTCATTTGATGCTAAAGTCGTTTGGCATGGCAAACTCCATGGGATGTCTCATGTTGATGAGCCCTGGAGTGTATCTCTCTTAATAGTCCCCATAGACTCCAAAAAGAGAGATCGCATGAGTGACTATCATGTATGCAATGAAATGTACGAGACCTGATGTTGATCACCATATTCGGAGAAGAAATGCTTTGAGAAAGACAAATCTTAACATCTTAATGTACTAAGGATGTGATAATATCATGGTAGGTCTGAATTAAAACTAGAGGGCTTAACAGACTCAAGTTTTTCAGACAGACCAAGACGATAGAAAATCCACTTTAAGATAAAGCGTTACCTTGAAAGGTGGTGCAGTGAATTGGAAAGGTTCCAAACAGCAAAGAGTTGTTGGTTTAGTGATAAAGACAAAGTATATAGCTATAAATGAAGCTGCAAGTTGATTGTTTGGATGAAAAGTTCATTACAGAACTAGGAATAGTTCCTAAGTCTCATCTTGGATCTAAACATGTGTTGTGGCACTTTCATTTGATTATAAGAATCATTGAAAGATGGGAAATCACTATAGAGATAGTGGACTCTCAAGAACAACATTACATATCCATTAACTAAAGCTTATCCAACAGCAGGATAATCGTCACTTAGAGAAGAAGAGTATGAGATACCATGACGATTGGCTTTAGTGCAAGTGGGAGATTGAAAGTAGTATGCACACAAGCCAATCATGTTTGATGATAAAACATATACTTTGTAACAATCTTATTCATTTATTAATAAAAAGTATTATTTATTAAAGGCTTTTAATTATCTACATGATGCTATTTTATAATATGTGATAAACCCATAGTTTTAAGCAATGTTTTTAGAATAATGATGATGATCATTCTAATGAGATCTAAATTCTTAGAAAGCTTAAAACTAAAATAGTTCCCAATCGTTGGATTACTAAATTGGGGATTAGTAAATTAGGATAGATTGGTACATACGTTGCTTGCTCATTGGATGAGGATGATTGATCTCATGATCATTTGTGTGGAGATACTAAAGCAAGTATGTAGGTGCTTATTAGAGAATAAGTTCACTGAACGTGGCTCGCTAAGGAATACCTAATGGAGTTTTACTTGTCATCAATAGAATTCTCAGAGTGATAGTAGTACAAGTGATCCTTGGACTTGAGATCATCATAAGATCTTGTGTATGATGAGTTATACTTTGACTTATTCCTTAAGACCCTTAGGGTATATCAAAGGGTATGCTTGGGTATAATAAGTTGTACATAGAGATAATGTATGATCAATAAAGAATCTACCACTTCTAGTAAAAGAAGAGAAATGTCCTATGTGATTCGATAAATGACAACCCAGTAGTCCTTGGTCAAGGCAGAATGAAATTAGAAAGGAGTTTTTAATTTTGATTATTTGAAGTTGTACATTTAAGAGTCGAAATACATATAATTAAATAAAATAAGACTTGACAGAAATTCCATGTCTTATATTTAATTGGGACATTGTATGGTGGAAAGATTGAATTGTACGGTAACTATTTACTCAAAGGTTCTTTTATGATTAATGTTGAAATCTATATTATCTGGAAAGTCGTTGATCGCTAGGGAGGCTTATCCCTATTGTAGAATAAATATTATTTATTTAAATAAATTATTAGTTTAATTTATTTATTTAAATAAGATTAGAATTGTTCTAATTGATTTATTCACAACCGGTTTAATATGGAGAACCTAAAAGGTCACACCATAAAAGGAAGAATAATTATTTAAGAAGTTAATGGCATAATCGTAATAATAAGTTAAGTATATTTAATTTAATCTATGGTGATAGAATAAATTAAATAGCTTAATATTTATTATTTAATATTTTGGAAATATTAAATATAAATTAATAAGAGGAGTCTTATTATTATTATTATTATTACTATTATTATTATTTAATTCCTATAGGAGTTTGGGAATTAATTAATAAAAGTACTCTCAAATATCCTAATAGGATTAGGAGGCAAATTAATTAAAAGAGTTTAATTAATTATTCCTAATAAGATTGGGAACCTAATTAATTAAAGGAATTTAATTAATTAAATAAAATCCAATTTCTTTATTGTTAAGGAGGGGTTGCCCACATCTATAAATAAGAGGAGTCTTATTATGGGTGAGGGGTTGGCACTTTCACAACACGTAAATACGTTATTCCAATTGTTGGAGAGTACGCTCCTTTTCTATAGAGATAGAAAAACTAGGGTTTTGCCAAATACCCATCTTCTTGAATTCTTCTTCTTCCTTGGTGGATCACCTCTAGAGGCCAAACACTTGGGTGGCTAACGTTGATCAAAGGAAGGAACCAAACCCGGTGGATTCAAGTTGAACGCGATAAGGATTGGAGGTGAACTTGTACCTGAGGAAGCTCGGATCTTCAAGGGTATAAATCTTTTTTTCTTCATCTTTTCGTTTAATTAATAATTGTGCATAAAGGATGATCCGGGTATATGGTTTGTAAAAATTTTAAACTCTGATTTTACACGTTTCCGCTTATTTTGTGCAATTTGATTGCGTTCATGAATATTACAAACCTAACAAGATTCCATTTGGGTGATTGTATGTGGTTGAAGAAATCAAGTTTTGAAATTAGGACCTAAGATATTACTAAAATTATGGGGGGTGCAGGGGCTGGGGTTTGGAAAGGCATGGGCTTTGTCTCCTTTAGATTATTATATTGCTTACACTTGGAAAAGTCCTCTTTAAATACAAGGGTCAACAAGCTATAACCGAAATTGAAAGGAGGTATATTTGATAAACAACACTTGATTGTGAATTTGTTTGCCCTTTTCCATGAGCAGCTACAATGGGTTTTGGTCGGGGTTTTATATGAAAATTGGAAATATGATCATCATATGACTTTAGTTATTTCAGTGTATTTTAAGTAGAATGAAAATTTGATGATGTTGAGATATTTAGAGTTTTAACTGCTTTTTAACTTCAGAAAATTTTGTCAAGGAATGTAGGCCATCATAATAATAATAATTATTATATCTTTAATTTTTATAATTAAGTATTATTAATTTATTTGTAATTATTAGGCCTTATTTCAAAGGTTCAATATATTTAAAACCTAATAGATTAAAAGGATGAAGTCAGTTTTTCTGGACAAATCACAGTTGCATTGTTGAACTATGGTGTACAAAATTGTTTATTGTTCCACAAAAACGTAAGTTATCCGTGTTGTTTCATGTATTTCATTTTATTTGTAGGTTTGCATAAAATTATCCAAATCCTAACTAGTTCAAATCTGCCACAAGGTGAAATTAGCAAGACTCTAGAAAAAAAGGTACATATTTGTTCTATTTATACAGCTTCACATTAAGAGCAATAAGGAGTAAATTTTTGTTTGTCCATGTGTAAATATAATGGATGACATGAACCATGAAATAGGGAGTTGCGGGAATAATATAGAAATGGATTTGGAAAAAAAAAGGGATGGGGAAGACTTGAGTGCAGAGGGGTTGAATGTGAACAATACTAATATTGTTGTATAGTACTATCCTCAAGTAGCCGATGAGTTTAGGCCTAAGCTTGGTCAAGAATTTCAAACATTAGATGATATTCACACTTTTTACAATACATATGCAATGCATGCTGGTATTAGTGTACGAAAGTTTAATGAGAAAAAAAGGGCGGGTAGCGATGAGATTTGTAGGAAGGAGCTAGTATGTGTGTTCTAAGCAAGGAAATGACAAACTATTAGCCGATATGATTGTAAAAGAAAACATGAATCTACAAAAAAAAGGTTGTAGTGCAAGAATTATAGTGGTAAAAAGATATGACTTATATGTAATTACTAAAATTGAGGAGGGTTGTAAGACCCCAACTTTTATGAATAAAAAATAATTTTTTCGAAATATATTTTTGAATATTATGGTGTGAATTTGATATAATGTTATAGTTGTGGGTAATATTTACAAATTTTTCAAAATTGAAGCAAGTGGTTACATAATATTCGATTGGTCGGGGAATATTCATTTTAACAGGGAATATTCGATGACAAAGACAATCATTAATGGACCCCTAATCGGAAGTATTATTGTAAAACGCATGTAATTATCTTTTATAAAAATAACGATGTAAGTGTTATCGTTAAAACTGCTGAACTACTCGGTAGTAAAAAATACAATGAATACTGCATGGTTGCATAGTAGCACACGGTATTGATTATTGATCTTACGTGAGAAGTCACTCATTTATACTCAATTATTACTCGATGAATTGTTGCATCATATCTCTCATATTATTGATTCAATTATTGTCACAATATCATCCACATAATATGATATATTATTAAATCAATAATTGAGACGACAAAGTTATTCATATTATTAAATTGCAATATTTACAATATCTGAAGTTCATCGAGGAGAGGTTTGGTCATCTAATCATGCGCCAATAAGGAGAAATCCTTATCGAAAAGCCCCCTCTTTCCTGGGAACGACCTGGTTGTTAAATATTGTGAGTTATAATATTAATGATGAATAAGATCGTGTTGATTAAAGATGAAATTGATAATTCCATTGTGTTGGAATTATTAGTGTTAGTGGAAATCGACATTTATTTTGATATTAATTGATGTCTGGAAGTTATACTGACCAGTCGGGTTAATTAATGGATAAATGAGCAATTAATTGCTATTAATTCACATGATTATAACTATTTATTCACATGTGTGTACTATTGATTCACATTCATTTACTATTAGGGGAGTTGGTGCAAGATTAATAATACTTGCATAACTAAGTTAAAAATGGAGGTATAGATGGAGGTACTATACTGTAATTCGTATTTTCGCATGTCTAGAACTAGGGGTGTAAACGGATATATACGGATTCGGATACAATATTATCCGTATCCGTTTATTTGCGGATACTTTTAAACCGAATACGGATAATATCTGTTTTTTTCCGAATACGAATAATATCCTCTTTTTTCTGAATACGGATGCGGATGAATACGAATTTTCCGGTTACCATTTACAGCCTATAACTAGAATAAAAAAATAATAAATTTTAAAATATAATTTATTAATGAATGAATGTTAATTTATTTATTTTTAATAAATATTTAAATACAATATCAATGTTCTAAATTACAATTCAAATAAGTTTTCATCATTTTTGAAATCCTAAATTTCAAAATGAATGCTCTACTTATTAATATTTAGATATGTCTATATATTTTATGTGTGTGGAGTAATACTATAGTGTGTACGAATATTTATAATTAGATTCAAAAGTTTACATTGAATATTTAATTATTTTTTCTCAAATACTTGATTAAAACTTTAATAATACGTTTATGAGAACTTTTATTTATAATTTATCCTCAATACATAGATTACAATTTACATAGTTATAAAAAATTTATTTTATTTCATTATATTTGTAGAGAGTGTGAGTTATAATATATATGTGACAACTAGTTAATCCAACTTGATCCAAAATTTACTTTGTACTTACTTAAATATTTGGACTTCTAATTTTTAAATAATTGGACAAATGAAAGTGATAAATACTCACTCCACCCGAAAATTCATAAACGTAAATTAACTATTCAACCCCTTCTAGATTAATTCGAACTTAACACATTTTAATAATAAAATTATATTGTTCATTGTTCCCACTTCCCAAAATTGCAAATAAGTTTTGAAAGTAAAAAACTTATAACAAGCTAATAACTATAGTTTTGTTCTTCTAGTATATAATTTTCTTGGTAATTGATACATTTTAGATATTTTAACTTTATAATAGTAAAAATCTATTAACTATACTTAAATCAATTTGTTTTAGTTTATTAATATTAGAATAAAAGTGTTATTTCCTACTTTTTAGAAGTGAAATGATATATTTTAAAATAATTTTTGTATGATAGTGAAAAACTAATTATTATACAAGGAATGCCAATTTAAAAAATTATTTTGCTTATTATATAATAATTAATATATATATATATATATATATATATATATATAAGTTACTTGATATCTAATTTAGGATACGGATCCTAATCCTGGATATCCACTATCTCATTGGATATATTTACGGTTTGGATGTTAAACGAATACGAATACGCCTATATCTCAGATTTGTATTTGTTTATTTGCGGATACCATTAAACCTGAATACTTGATATATTCATTTTTTCGAATCTGAATAATATCCGCTTTTTTTTGAATACTGGATGCGAATGAATCTGAATTTTTTCTGCTACTATTTATGATCTCTATCTAGAACTATTTGTTCACATGATTTACTATTGAATCACATTATTTACTATTAGGGGAGGTGGTGCAAGTTTGATAATACTTGCAGGACTAAATTAAAAATGAAGAAAAAGAGGAAGGTATTATACTGTAATATTTCGAGCCCCAAAACGTGTAATTATCGAAACTATATTATCCTATAAATAAAAGCTCATTCTTCCTTCATTTCTCACCAATTCACTAAAGCTATAGAGCAATTATTATAGAGAGAAAGAAGAAAAGAAGTTTGCTACCTCTCTACTCCAGTATCCTGTTTCTTTCTAAGGTAAGGTGTGACGCCCCCAAAATAGGTAGACAACACCCATTCTGAGTCGCCAAATACATGGTACATAAAGCAAACTACAACTTCAATAATACAAATGTCGTGTGAAATACGACAATACATACTGTGACTTTAAATACAAATATTGTCTTCTAGACAATATCCACACGCAAATAAGTCCTCATTACAATTATTCAAACACTATTTTATAGAAATAGTGAGGAATGCTAAAACATCTTCCTAGAACCATCACTCCATACCCCGACTCGATCCTGCTATGTTCTCACCTCCTGAGAAGAAAAATGGAACAAAAAGGAAAGGGTGAGCTCAACTAGCCCAGTAAAGAATATTATGACTAAGATAATATACAACAAATTATCGTTAGCCTCAACAGGGAAAAATCTGATAAAATATAATAGACAACAAGTTTTAGATCAACAAATGCAATGGAAATAAAGAATTCATTGTAAGAGTCACGTAGAGAAAGAATTCTACCGCTTTCTAAGGTTTAAAAGTCCATCATCAATATTTTATCCCCGTAATAACAATCAATATTCATCTTTAATCATCTTTGCACTACATGCCAAAGATATTCATTTGTATCACCAAATGGTCATGTTCATCTCAACACTGCTCATCTTTTGCACTACGCCAAAAGAGATTCATCGCTTTAATCATTCATCTTTGCACTACGTGCCAAAGATATTCATCAAGTATCACCATTAAGGACCGAGGATGATGAAAAACATTTTAGAGAACAAATCCAAAGAAGATAGAAGGACAAATATTAGGAATTCGCTTAATGCTTTATCCAAGATCAATAATACTTCATAATAAACGATTTTGAAATGTAACTCAAAAAATAACGATCAAAACATGGATACAATCAAAGATAGTAGCCAAAATAGATATCTTGGACAAAAGGAAAATTTTTATTTTTCTATGAATAGTGCCAGTGATTCGTGAATAGTCAGATACGTGAATAATTAGGTCGTATATGTGAATAGTAACCCCGACACAACAAGTTCCAAATTTGATTAAAAAGTTCACCAATACTTCGACATAATGATATTGAAGAAAATAATATCATTTGCGAAAGAAATAACATCCTTTACCTCAAAATAACCGTATTTCGATCAATTTCGGTATATAGTCGATGTAAACTCGCACCGTATAAAGAACACTCAAAGTATACTCACAAGAATACGCTCGATAATATAGAGAGAGAAAGAGAAAAACTTTGTTTCGTGTGATTTTCAATTCTAACTTAGCCTCTATTTATAGGAAAATGTTAGAACGCCAAAGGAGACTAAATTAATAAAATAATAATATTCTTTCTTAACTTCCTTAGCAGACCTTCTTTGGTCAAAAACATCACCCACCCATGTTCCAACAACCACAAAAACGTTTTTCTTAAATAAAATAATTAAAATTTCTAAAATCAATTATTTCTAACTTCTAACTTCAATAATTCACAATAAATAGCCTTTTATCGTAAAATTCAAATCTCGTGACTTTTTATAGGAATTTCAATTCTCTACAACTTTATAGAAGAAAGTTTTTCCAAATTTCAAATGTAAATTGACCAAAATCCATAAACCAAGCGATTTTACGATTATAATCAATTTTCAGTCAAAATTGTGTCCATCGACACACAAAACATGTGTTAAATATTTAATGGCACAAAATACTCTTCCTCCTCATATACTCATATATCCCACATTCATTGTAAAATATCACCAAGTAATATATTATTAAAATAATATATTTAAATGAATTATTTTATCGTAAAAAGATAAAATATTAATTTTCAACAATTGTCACATTAAAAAATTTTCTTCATCTATATCCACATAAAATGAATATTTTCTTTATCATAATAATCAATAATTAATTATTCAAAATAATATTACGTAATCACAAAGATCGACAACCAGCCGCTCCTGTGGATGATAGGGGCTTTCCAATAAGGATTTCTCCTTATCGGCGCCGCAATTAGGTGACCAAACCTCTCCTTAGATGTAACTTTCTAGACATTGCCAATAATGTTATCGATAATATTATTCAAATAATATGAATTATTGATCCGATAATGGAAAATATCTTGTAAAGGACAATTATTGAAACAATAATAATATAAATATCAACGCAAAGAATTATTGCAATAATAAAATAAATAATAAAGAATTATCGTAATAATTATCGAGTAGTAAGGCTTCACGCATTTAATCAATAATTCAACAACACTGCAGGTAATACTGCAATTGCTACTATGCAACCACACATATTATCAGTTTTTAACCACCGGATAACCCAACAAAGTGTTAATTCGGTAATTTATTTACGCCGTTATTTATAAAACTCAATCTTTGTCATTTTCTTTCATCCAACCATTTTCCGTTATGGGGCCCACAAATGGATGCGTCGTCGTACGAATATTCCCCGACAGCAAGAATATTCCACGACCAAACAAATATTCCCCGACAAAAATGAATATTTTAATAACCACTTGTTTATTTTGCAAAAATTACACATATCACCCATAACCAAAGCATTATATCAAATTACCACCTTATTAATCAAGAATAATAATTAGAGGAAATTCGATTTTATTTATAAAAAGTTGAGGTCTTACAACCTCCCCTCCTTATGAAATTTCGTCCTCGAAATTGACGTACGTACCTGGTGTATCGAAAAGGTAAAGATACCTCGCTTTCATTTTCGTTTCCAACTCCTAGGTCATTTCTTCAATAGCATGGTTCCTCCACAAAACTTTAACTTGTGGTATAACCTTTGTGCGTAGGACATGCTCCTTTCTATCCAAGATCTTGACAGTTACCTCCTCGTACGTTAAGTCTTCAGCTATCTCATCTGGTTCTAACTCAATAACATGGTTCGGGTCGTCCACATATTTACGTAACATCGGTATGTGAAAAACGTTACGAACACGCGATATACTTAGCGGTAAAACGAGTCTATAGGCCACAGTTCCTATTCGATCGAGGATTTCAAATTGACCAATAGATCGAAGGTTTGAGCTTTCCTCACATCTTCGATTCTTGTTTTTGGAATAACAACTTCTTGCATCTTCTTCTTCATATTCATCAGCTCCGGTGTGTAGCTTGAACAACTTTAACTTTATCGATTAAAGTCGATTATACTCAGATATCATCAATGCGGGTACCTAGAGTTTTCATCTCCATCTCTATTATTTGTAAATTATACTGAAATTAGTCTTTGACAATATCGTACTTTCGTATTTGTATACGATCTTCTACTCAACACGCCGCCACCACGCTCGCTTTTCCAGATGGCATGGTCGTAACACGTAATTTGAAATGAGTCACCTCTTGAGTTCTTCAAGCTCTTCCCACATTCCTTGCTCCATTCAAATTTTGTATCTCTACGAGTCACCGCATTAATGGAATAGCGACTCGAGAATATCCTTCAACGAATCTCCGATAATAACCAACTAAGCCTAAAAAGCTACGATTTCGACACCGACTTAGGTTGTTCTCAATCGTGATTCATATCCCAACCTTGATAAAGACGTTACAATGACACCTATCGCTTTACTATCGCATTTAATATGGTGTCCCCTACAGAGAGTTTGACTTTCAGCATTCCACAAAGGAAGTCACCAGATAAAGGCTCGGTACCAAATCCTATAGGTTGAATTTTTTAACTCCCAAGTTCAATAGAGCCATTCGATATGAGTTTTAGAAATGAGTTTTGTACCAGTGTTCAAAGTCGATATAAAAATTTAATATCGTGCTTTGGGAGTAAGCCAAGAAATTCTCCAGAAATACATCAGAAATTAACAAACAATGTAAATATCACTCAAATCGACGATTTTTGTTCAAGTCCATGACATGGCTAAGAAAGCTTGACATCCGCTTTTCAATAAACGAATGACTTTATGGCTTGATATGAAAAAGTTTGACTTCAATGGTTTGGTTGCTTGAATTGAAATAACAGTTGCTTAGGAATATGAAAACTAACAACCTTACGAAAGCAATCAATTTGGCATGATGAGTAGTTAACCAATCAATCCCTAAAATCACATCAAAAGCAAGTATCTTTAAAGAGATAAGATCAACAGTAATAATGATGATGCCAACTTGGATCAAACAAGATTTCTAAACAAAGGATGAAATAAAAGTTTCTCTTAACTGAGAGTCTCCACAGATAGGTCAAAGTCAAATTTCTCTGAGTCAAGTTTAAACGCTTGAACGTAAGAAAGAGAGATAAAAGAATGGGTAGAATCCCAGATCTAATAAGGTATAAACTTCGTAAGAATTATAATTAACTAACCCGTGCTAACTTCGTCGGGTTCCTCGATTCTGACCACCACGAAAAAACGCCTTTCAGAGAACCGCTTGACTTTGATTTTTCTGGGACAGCCTTTTGAGTCACCATCCCCGCTGGACTTGGTTTCGCTGCAGTGTAATCTCGAGCGATATGTCCTTGCTTTCCATAGTTATAACATACCTTAAACTGTTGTGGGCAGTTTGGGCTGATATGTCCCTCTTTCCCATATTTGTAACATACGACCGGTGGTCTTTCTCCTCCTTGAACCAATTGCTATCAAGCACCGACATCTTCACATGGTCGTTGTTGAATCTCCTCTTTTAAAATCTCCTCCCGACTCGCTTTCTTCTATTTTCATGGCCACGATTACCACCCGAGTGGTTACCGCTTTGTCCGTATTCTTTCCTCCTCGCCGGTTATCATCGTTCACGATGGACTGACCGTCACCGATATGACTTCTCGTCAGGTCCCTCGATTGAGTATACTCACTATCTCGCTTAATAATTGAGCCCTGCTTACAACATCCAATACAGAGAAAATTTATGAGATATAAGGTATCGACGAATCTCGTGTTTTAGACCTCTCTCGAAACATTCGCCATCATACGCTCCTCATTCTCCACCAAATGAGGTGCAAACCTAGATAACTCGCAAACTTTGCCTCGATCGAGACACCGCCATATTGTTCTCGCTTCCATCTAATAAACTCTACCTCTTTCATATGATTTAATACTTTCGAAAGTACTTGTCATTGAAAAGTTTCAAATCTTTCCCAAGACATGTTGAGTGCATCCGGCTGAGTACGCTTCACGATTCCCACCAAGAATCTGCTTCACCACGAAACATAAAGGTGGCGAATGGAACCTTCGTTTCCTCCGCATCCCAAGACATCAAATATCTTGGTAATTTGCTTGACCCACATTTCGCCTTGATCGGATCCGCTTCCATGGAAATCTGTGGTCCCAACTCTTTGAATTGTTCGGTCGTGATAAACCGCTGCATTACTATCATTTCCACCAGATTTTGTACACGAGTCTCCTCGTCTCGATTTTGCATGAACCGCAAAAAGCTTCTAAACATCCCGCTGCTTCATCATCTCGCCATGAAGGCGTTGTTCACAGGAGGAACATTGCCACCACTGTTGACGCGTTCTCCTCGTTGGTGAGTACGGGCGTCTCCACGCCTCATTTACTCCATCATTAATATTCTCGGTCTACATTCTCAAATCTCGCCATAAAACAAGGGTTAATTAAACAAATTAACATGTCACATAATATCCCTATATTATGACCCGACCAACAAATAAGCTTAGGTAGGACACACTAGCGAAGGATTTACTCGTCTCTCCCCTCCTAGTTCTATTTCCCGATCTCCGCCAGAGATCATATCCCTAAGCTCTGATACCAACTGTGACGCCCCCAAAATAGGTATACAACACCCATTCTGAGTCACCAAATACATGGTACATAAAGCAAACTACAACTTCAATAATACAAATGTCGTGTGAAATACGACAATATATATACTGTGAGTTTAAATATAAATATTGTCTTCTAGACAATATCCACACGCAAATAAGTCTTCATTACAATTATTCAAACACTATTTTATAGAAATAGTGAAGAATGCTAAAACATCTTCCTAGAACCATCACTCCATACCCCGACTCGATCCTGCTATGTTCTCACCTCCTGAGAAGAAAAATGGAACAAAAAGGAAAGGGTGAGCTCAACTAGCCAGTAAAGAATATTATGACTAAGATAATATACAACAAATTATCGTTAGTCTTCAACAGGGAAAAATCTGATAAAATATAATAGACAACAAGTTTTAGATCAACAAATGCAAATGAAGAAATAAAGAATTCATTGAAGAGTCACGTAGAGAAAGAATTCTACCGCCTTCTAAGGTTTAAAAGTCCATCATCAATATTTTATCCTCGTAATAACAATCAATATTCATCTTTAATCATCTTTGCACTACATGCCAAAGATATTCATTTGATCACCAAATGGTCATGTTCATCTCAACACTTGCTCATCTTTGCACTACGGCCAAAGAGATTCATCGGTTAATCATTCATCTTTGCACTACAGCCAAAGATATTCATCAAGTATCACCATTAAGGATCGAGGATGATGAAAACATTTTAGAGAACAAATCCAAAGAAGATAGAAGGACAAATATTAGGAATTCGCTTTAATGCTTTATCCAAGATCAATAATACTTCATAATAAACGATTTTGAAGCAGTAACTCAAAAATAACGATCAAAACATGGATACAATCAAAGATAGTAGCCAAAATAGATATCTTGGACAAAAGGAAAATTTTTATTTTTCTATGAATAGTCTTCGATTCGTGAATAAAGTCAGATATCATTGAATAATTAATCGTATATGTGAATAGTAACCCCCCGACACAACAAGTTCCAAATTTGATTAAAAGTTCACCAATACTTCGACATAATGATATTGAAGAAAATAATATCATTTCATTTAAAAGAAATAACATCCTTTACCTCAAAATAACCGTATTTCGATCGAATTTCGGATATAGTCGATGTAAACTCGCACCAGATAACAACACTCAAAGTATACTCACAAGAATACGCTCGATAATATAGAGAGAGAAAGAGAGAAACTTTGTTTCGTGTGATTTTCAATTCTAACTTAGCCTCTATTTATAGGAAAATGTTAGACGCCAAAGGAGACTAAATTAATAAAATAATAATATTCTTTTTAACTTCCTTAGCAACCTTCTTTGGTCAAAACATCACCACCCATGTGCCAACAACCACAAAAATGTTTTTCTTAAATAAAATAATTAAAATTTCCAAAATCAATTATTTCAAACTTCCTAACTTCAATAATTCACAATAAATAGCCCTTTTATCGTAAAATTCAAATCTCGCTTTTTTTTATAGGAATTTCAATTCTCTACAACTTTACGAAGAAAGTTTTCCAAATTTCAAAATGTAAATTGACCAAAATCCATAAATCCATGGCGATTTTACGATTATAATCCATTTTCATTAAGAATTGTGTCCACCGATACACAAAAAAATGTGTTAAACATTTAATGCCACAAAAATACTCTTCCTCCTCATATACTCATATATCTCACATTCATTGTAAAATATCACCACTAATATATTATTAAAATAATATATTTAAATGAATTATTTTATCGTAAAAAGATAAAATATTAATTTTTAACAATTGTCACATTAAAAAATTTTCTCCATCTATATCCACATAAAATGAATATTTTCTTTATCATAATAATCAATAATTAATTATTCAAAAATAATATTACGTAATCACAAGATCTTGACAACCAGCCGCTCCTCAGGGATAGTAGGGGCTTTCCAATAAGAATTTCTCCTTACTCGCCGCCAAGCAATTAGGTGACCAAACCTCTCCTTAGACATAACTTTCTAGACATTACCAATAATGTTATCTCGATAATATTTTTCAAATAATATGAATTATTGATCCGATAATGGAAAATATCATAAAGTTGACAATTATTGAAACAATAATAATATAAATATCAACGCAAAGAATTATTGCAATCAATAAAATAATGAACATTAATTATCGTAACATTATTGAGTAAAGGCCTTTCTACGCATTTAATCAATAATTCAACAACACCGTGCAATACCGCAGGCTTGCTACTACGCAACCACGATATTATCGATTTTTAACCACCGTGATAACCCAACAAAGTGTTAATTCGGTAATAATTTACACCGCTATTTATAAAACTCAATCTTTGTCGCTTTTCTTTCATCTAACAGCTTTTTTAGTTATGGGCCCACATAAATGGTCATACTGTGCTGCATTTAATAATATTCCCCAAATGAAGAATATTCCACGACCAAACGAATATTCCCGACAAAAAATGAATATTTTAATAACCACTTGTTTATTTTGCAAAAATTACACATTTCACCCATAACCAAAGCATTATATCAAATTACCACCTTATTAATCAAGAATAATAATTAGAGAAAATTCGATTTTATTTATAAAAAGTTGGGGTCTTACATAAGGGGTATTATTTCTTTCGTATTCATGAATAGAGCTATTGTTATTCCATTCCTTATTATTCTGTTAGAATAACTTGTCTATTCGAAGTACCGCATACATGGTGAAATTCTTCTGTTATTCCATTCTTTATTATTCAGTTGGAATATTCTTTCGGTCGTTTTAATGCATGACCGGTTCCATTATTTATTATTCTGCTGGAATAACTCATCTGCATGGGATCTATCACATGCATGGTGAATTCTTCTGTTATTCCATTCTTTATTATTCTATTGGAATATCCTGTCGGTTGCATTGCATTTTACGCATGACCTGGTTCTATTATTTATTATTCTGTTAGAATAACTTGTCTGTGCGGTCTATCGCATGCATGGTGAATTCTTCTGTTATTCCATTCTTTATTATTCTGTTAGAATAACCTATCTATGTGGATTACCATATGCATGGTGAATGATCCTTCGTATTCATTCCTTATTAAATTATTTAAATGATCTGTCTACGTGGATTACCGCATGGCGGGTAAAAATTCATTTGCAGTTTCATATATTCTATGATACTCATTTGGTTAAAGTTTTGGCTTCTATACTCCATGAAATTAGTGGACTATCCTTGATGTTTGCGCTTCATCCAGTATCTTTTCATGAAAATATTCTTCGGAGCATTCTTGAATTTTACTCCACAAAGAAGTATCATGTTGACAATTTGGACATTATTGATTTCTGGATAAATTAAATTATAAACCTTTAAAATTTATCCTTGAACTTGTTTTATTGAATTATTATGTCATTGTCATCATCCTCATGCTTATATTGTGATTAAAGTCATCTTTTGCTTACGTGCATAGATGGACTTGGTATGATTATGACCAGGGATTATTCGGTATAGTCAAGACCGTAATGTGATGAATGATGTGGTAAAAGTCTTCATTGGCCTGTAGTTCATTGGTGGACAGTTGTTGGTATGATTATGACCAGGGATTATTTGGTATAATCATTACCATTGATGATTACATGAATATCATTGGCCGTGGTGCAGGGATGATGTGGTTTATTTATTAAGCTGAGTCTCAGCGATAAAGTTGGTGAAAATCTTTTTAAATCATAGAAGATACTAGGTTTTATGCTCTACTTGACTCTTCTAATGGATTGCTTATTCCGCTGCAGTTGTTGATCTAAAACTTGTTGTCTATTATATTCTGTCAGGTGTTATACTGTTGAAGACTAAGGATAATTTATTCTGCATTATCTTAGTCATAATATTTCTTCTTTGGGCTAGTTGAGCTCACCCTTTTTTCTTTCACCGCTCTCTTCAGAAATGAGAATGTAATGGGACTAATCGGAACGGAGTGATTCGGTCCAGATGATAGCATTAGTAGTCCTCACTATTCTCATTAAATAGTGTGACAATAAATGTAATGAGGACTCCATTGAGTGTGGATATTGTCTAGATGATAATATTTGTATTAAAACTCACAGCATGTGTTTTGTCGTATTTTACACGACAGTTGTATAATTAAGTTTTTATTTGTATTTTGTACCATGTATTTGGCACTCAAGATAGGTGATGTATACCTGTTTTAGGGGCGTCACAAGGGTCATTGTCACCCATTGTCAACCCCACATAAGACGCATCTTTACGATCACACCGTAATGTGTCAACTGCCCAAAAATCTTTGAGTCAGCAACTTGGCACGGTGACTATACCACAATACCAACAATACAATTTTCTTGCAGTGTAGGCGAGAGGGTTTGAAAATATTGGTTTCACGCAACTAGATTTATATATATAACTTTGAAAGAGACAAACGTAATGACTTAAAGGGAGTAAATATTTTTCTAACCATTATGGATGACGCTTCGGTCATATTGCCAAGGTTTTCCCAATAACATATGATAAGCATCCATTTTCACCACATCGCACCAAGAGTTATCAAAGTATTTCTTACCGATTAAAAAGGATACTAAAAATTTTCTATCAACGGTTACTTCACAGCCTTTATTTAACCAGGACAACTTATATGGTTTTGGATGTCGATCCGTTTTCAAATTTAACTTTCGAACAGCTTCTTCAGACACTACGTTTTTATAGCTGCCACTATCGATAATCATTTTATAAATCTTTTCTGCCTTTGCACATGTAGTGTGGAAGATATTGGTCCTTAACCAATCCTCTTCAAATTCTCCTTTAGGAGTAAGCAGACTCTTGCGAATGATTAGGGTCTCATGACCATCTTCATATAACACATCATCGTCTCCGTACTCATCATATATAGGTTCGCTGAACTCCTCTGTCTCAACTAACACATCCTCTTCCATTAAGAGATTCTTTCCTTTTTAACTAGCAGGTTTTTGACACTCTGTTGCCCGATGGTCTGGTTCCCCACATCTAAAGCATTTAATATTTGGATTAAAATTACCTTATGTTGGTTAGGGTGTAAGACGGAGTTGCTAAGGCTTACTCGGCATGTTGGGTGGATTACTCCTCAGCATTAGTCGTCTGTTTTGTTGTTGTTCTGCCTCTCGAGCCCGTTGGTAAGCTTCAGACACCGTCCACATCAAATGGAGACTGAGCACATCTTGTAACTGTTGTATTAGTCCTCCCAAATACCTTGCTACCAATTGTTCATTTGTTTCGGATAGATCATTCTGTTCTATGAGCTGATAAAATTCTTTGGTATAGTCATCCACAGATCTAGTGCCTTGTCTTAACAGATGCAATCTCTTGAACAGAAATTGGGTGTATCCGAAGGGGAGAAAGTGACTCTGCATTTTTTCCTTAATCTTCTCCCATTTGGTGATTTTTACATTTCCTTGTCTCTCCCTTGAACGCCTCATTTGTTCCCACCAAGCAGATGCTCGGCCCTTCTGTCTGATTGCAACAAATTTCACCTTAACGTTATTTGATACCTCCTTAAACTCGAAGATGCGCTTCACTTCGTTCATCCAATCGATGAATCCTTCTGCTTGCAGCGTACCATAAAATTCTGGTAGCTCTACTTTAAAACCCAGATCACTACGACGATCATAATGGTCACGACGTTCTCATAGTTGTCTCCTATGGCGGTAAGGATTATCAAAACTTGATTCAAAATCATAGGATTCTTAATTCATCGTGTTTAAGGTGTGGGACTTCCTCCTCCGGAACCTGTCCACGTTGACCCAGATTTTGTGCTTCTAGGCGATGGGTTAGCTCTGTAACTTGTCTCTGTAAATCCTCAATCATCACATCCTGGACGTTACGATCACGGTGCGGGACTTCCTCAGCCGGAATCTACTCTCTATGACCATGACCACCAACCATTAAAACCGATGAGTCTACTCCCAAAAAGATGCTTGAGTTTTGATACCAACTGACGCCAGGCAAAATAGTGATTATTCTGCGGACTGGTAAATAAATGAATTCACAAATAAAGGAACAAGAGATTCACCGAAAAACATAGAGAAACTCTCTCTAATGTGTAAATTTATATTTATCAAAATCAAAGTTATCCAATTCAACCTACAAGCCGGGTTTATATAGCTAACAAAACTTTTTGCCCAAGTTATAACTTTCTGCCCAAGCTGCCCAAGATATAACAAAATTTCTAGATATTCGCAAAATCTTCCTAGAGATACGGAAACCATATCCTAATAAACGTTTTTCTATTAAAAGTTTTATTTCCTAATAAAACTCTACTAACATAAAAGATAATAGTAACTAATAATAATAAAGACCAATTTGTGCCGCTCTTCCGAAGTCATTGATGCCACGAACTCCGAAGACAATCAATCTCCCGAAATCAAACCTCTAATCTGAAGTCGAAGGCGACGATGATAAGTTGAAGGTGTTAATGATCGTTATGCCTACTATGATCTTTCAACACATGATACTCCAAGGCTATCTACGTGCTATCTGACAGTTCGACATTTTCGATTTCGGATCCTCTTGCATAAATAATTATGAATCTTATAAAAATATCAATTTTTTCTTGTAAAATAACGTCTTTAATTTTTTTCAAGAGGAAGGTTCTTCTTACAACAACATGATCAAATAAATAAAGTATAATAACATTTTCAAAAGGAACACATCACATTGTTGAATCTCTAAGAAAATTCCGAAAATCTTATGGGGTCAAGTGTTTCTTTTCTACACTAGATCGCCCCGTCCCTGCATAATATACACATACAGTGTAGGTTTAACTGGACTAGGTAGGTGTGATTGCCGGCACTAAGTTAGTGGGTTACAAGATATTAACCACTAATTTTCTACAAAACTAATCAATGTTCTAGGTACTCTCTCCTCTCTTTTTTTCTCAATTCTTTTACATATACAAATACTAATAAGAAATTCATGACGTTTATCCGTACACGTGTCCATGGCTAGAAAATTGAATTTCTTTTACTCGATAAAGTTGTCCCAATTTTTTATATATCAAGTCGATTACTTTAATCTGATAGATAATAAGTTTGAGACAATTACTTCATTCAATTGATTAATATGCTTAACTAACGTACTAACGTAAAATTGTACTATGAGTATATCACTTGTGAATATATATCGATGGTACCTAAATTTGCAATACTGCAAATTGTAATTTCATGATACAATACATTTTCCGTTAGTTTAATTTGCACTGTTTATTATATTTTAAAAGATATGATTTTATATTAATAATTATATTTTCAGAGTGAGATTTGTTAATTAGTAAAACTCAAGTACGAACACATAACATTAATTAATAACACTGGAGTTTTGCATTTTACTCTTTGAATATTATTACCTCTTAAAAAAAGAGACCAGAAAACGTGTATGGTCATAGCCATGACAATTGTTTTCTTGAGTTGGTACTATCTACCCAAGTAAACTACATTATAAATGTACACATTTCTACAATATTTTCATTCGCACATTCACGAATCTTAACTCTTTAGGATCTAACCTTTCTTTCAATTCATCTTCTTTAGCAAGCAAACCTTATTGAAAATAATCCTTTTTTGGTTTCTACTAACTAGTATATATCCTTCCCTCTTTTTCCTTCAGAAATGGCAAATATAATTGAACCAAATATAGGACCATTTACTCGTACATGGTGTTCTTTGAAGGCCTTACCGGGAAAGTTATGGTCCAAGGTAGTGGAAATTGGTAAGGAGGCGAAGAAATTGGGACAAGAAGATCCAAGAAGAATAATTCATTCTTGTAAAGTAGGATTAGCCATAACCCTAGTTTCTTTGTTCTATTATTTTGAGCCTCTCTATGATGGGTTTGGTGTATCTGCAATGTGGGCTGTTATAACTGTTGTTGTAGTTTTCGAGTTTTCAGTCGGTAAGTTTTTACTATATATCATCGTCTTTCCAAACACTGTATCTTGAGTTTATCATTTTGAAAATATGGTACTTGTCTTTAATTACATTAATAACGTAAATCATTATCTTGTGATACGACTAATATTGCAAAAGTATATTCTTTGGATCAAATTTACACCAGTAATTTTACCTTAAAAAGAAATGTTTTGTAATAATATATAAAAAGTTGTAGTTTTCAAATTTTCAGTTGGTATGTTTTACAATAATAGTATACCATAATTTTGTTATATATAGTAGTATAATTAAATCTATATATATGTATGTATGGATATCATTTAATCTTTGAAGCTCTTGCATTTTAATTTTTTCAAATATTTTCAGGGGCAACTCTTGGAAAAGGTGTAAACAGGGGAATGGCAACACTTGTGGCTGGTTCATTAGGTGTTGGAGCTCATCGTTTTGCTGCTGCTTGGGGAGAAAGATTTGAGCCTATTATACTCGGGATATATGTATTCTTATTCGGTATATATCTATGATCATATCAACATTAATTCATGTATACTTTTTATATAAAAACATTAAAATATTATTATCATACCATGGGCAGAGAAACATTAAGTTCAGTCTCGAACCTTAAATATTGAAAACAAGGGATCCTGATTCTAAGTATCTAATACTTAAATAACAAATGCCATCAAAATATATACTTGTTATACAAATCCGACGTGTATATATATATATATATATATATATATATATAAATATCTATGTTGATATTGCTACTCATCATCTAAACTCGTTCGTTAACCGGATATGATGAAGCTGCTGTAGTGACATTTGTGAGATTCTTTCCAAGAATGAAGGCAAGGTACGATTACGGGCTTGTTATATTCATTTTAACATTCTGCTTGATATCTGTATCGGGCTATCGCGACGATGAGGTCTTAGACATGGCTTGTATGAGACTGTCCACCATCCTCATCGGTGGTTCCACATCTGTGGTAATATGCATTTTCATTTGCCCGGCGTGGGCTGGCGATGATCTTCATAATCAGCTTGCTTCGAACATGGAAAAGCTAGCAACATTCCTTCAAGGTACGTACGTCTTGTAGAATATATCGCCTTCAATTTGAATGTGACAATAATTTCTTCAGTTTTCCTAGCTAGTAATTAATGTCAATTTAACCCTACCTTTCAAAATACATTTAGTTGTTCATTTTTTAATAAATTTATTATCTAATTCCGATGACCATTTGTAAGAATTTGAGTATGCTTTAAACAACAAAATGTATCTGTAGAATAAAGAATTATAAAATTAAATTGATGGCTGACATCATCACAATGCATATAATTATATAAGGTCAACTTTCCATTTAATCTTTTTTGAGAGAGAAATAAATAATTAACCATGCATCCTCTAATATGTCACATGTGTAGGCTAGTTTAGCAAACCTTTGAATCATATACTCTTCCAATAATGCGCTACACCAACAACTAAATTTAACAAAAAATTCAAGAAAATGACGTTTTGGTTTCTACTAAATGACAACTTCAACTCTCCCTCGATCTTATAAAATGAGGATAAATAATAAAAGAAATATTTTATGCATTCTATTAAATATTCTGCTTAATTCTTTTGTTGGTACGTATATTCCTTTCTTTGGTATATATGGTTCGAGTCTCTTTAAACTCACAATATGACCCTACCCCATCCCTGTATATTGTAGCATAATACACTGCATACTTTTTCAAAAGTTTATATAAAAACTAAATTTTTAGTTAAGTATATGTTCTGACTACGGAGACTGAACGATACATTTATCTCTTTAGCTTTCATGTCAATTTTGTGTAGTCTAAACTTATAAAAGTGACATATTATCTTTATAGACACAATTTTTAATTACTCTCTATGTTACATATTTTTTTATTATTATTAACTTTTTAAAATTAACTTAATAGATTTTTAAATTCAAAATAAACATAGATTTTTTTAATTTTATTCAATGCATAATGTAAATTATCTAAAAAGTATTATTTATTGTAAGTTTTATTGTTTCATAATTTTTAATGAGTCGTCTCAATTTTTAGATTGAAGATGTCACAAATTGACTTTCAAAAATAAATAATAATTCTATAATTTGAAACGAATATAGTATATATATGATACAATTTTTTTAATATTGTGCACGTTGTTTGATTTGTCTGATAAGTCGAATGGAAATTGTAAATTGATACACTATACAAATGCAAAGAAATATCTCACTTTAATAGTTGAAGTCATAAAGTACTTAAACTATGACATTGAATATAGAAAGCAAATTGAAGGAAAGAAGTGTCACTGATACTAACGAATATGAAAATGATATATAGTTAGTAATATTTTAATGATGTATTTGACATAATGGATCAAACTTATAATTTTATCCAATCTCATCTCATGTATTGATATACGTCGTAATTGTAATTAGACATAAAACTTTCATAATATGTTGCATCGCTCATATATATTCATTTTTCTTCCAAATGTATAATACTTGGTAAAATGCATTCCATTTAATTACAGAATATGGAGCCGAGTACTTTAAAACACCAGAGGGTGAACAAGGAAAACTTACGGAAAACAAGGCATTGCTGCAAGCGTATGAAAGTGTTCTTCATTCAAAAGGCACCGAAGAATCCTTGGTGAGTGAAAACTGCCATAACCCATAAGAATGCAGACAATCTTTTTTGAAATCCCAGTTAATATGGGGTTAATTTCTTTATTCCACAGGCAAACTTTGCAAAATGGGAGCCTCGCCATGGTTGGTTCAGATATCGACATCCTTGGGAACAATACCTTAAAGTTGGAGCGCTCATTCGACAATGTGCATACACAATTGAAGCCCTTAATGGTTACCTTAGCTCAGCAATCCAGGTACTATCTAGTCTATATCAAAGGCTTACATTACAAGACAAGTCATAGATGATTAATAACGGATTCTGATGTCAGACAGTTTAAAATTGATAGTTTATTTGGAAATTGTATTAGAAGATATTTTAAATTATCTTTGTTAAGTGTAACTTGTTTCTGTAGAACAGTTCAAATAAACCGCCCTATTTTAACTGTCTTGAATCCAAATCCATTGATAATTAACAGTCGCAACAAAAATAACAAAATGCCTAGCTACAATTAACATTTACTTGGTAAAAAAAATTTTGCTAATTTTTCAGACACCACACGAAATCCGAGCAAAAATTCAAGAATCATGCACAAAGATGAGCGCAGAATCTAGCTATGCGTTGAAGGAATTAGCATTGTCTATGAAAACAATGACTCGATCATCAACTGCAGATTCCCATATCCTAAAAGCAAAATTGGCGGCCGAAAAACTCAAGTTCTTACTGAGAACAAGCCTTTGGGAAGAAACTGACGTCCTACAAATAATCCCATCTGCTAGTGTAGCTTCATTACTTATTGATGTTGTTACATGCACCGCGAACATTGCTGAATCTGTGCATGAACTTTCTTGCCTCGTACGTTTTAAGGATCCTGATGATGTTTTTGTTACACCGGAAGTAATTCACCAGGGAAGAGTACATCAATCTCATAATCATACTGTTACTATTGGCGAGTAATATAATTTGATTGCCAGAAAATGGAGATAATCTATTAATTTTGCCAAGGTTTACAATAAATAAATGCTAGCGCAGACTAGTCCGTTGAGATACAAAGTAGTACAAGATCATATAGGGTGAATCGAGTAATATATATCAGCAAAATTTATTTAATTTGCTTGATTTCCCTTGGATGTATGACAATCTATATTCGGTTGGTGTCTTCAGGGTCGGAGTTCGGCTTCAGATGGCGTTATGACTTCGATTGTGACGAACTTCTTCCGAAGAGGCATCATGACTTCGGAAGTCGATGAACTTTATTACTATTATTATTATTATTTAGTTCTTTATAGTAATAGTATTTTATTAGTTAGGAAATCTTTTATAATAAGTTGTTATTTGTTAAATATTTTATTTCCGTATTTTTAGGAAGTTTGTTAGGATATCTTTTCGTATCTCTAGGAAGTTTGTTAGAATCTTTTTCATATCCATGGGAGGATTTTTATTTCCATATCTCTAGGAATATTCTAGAGTGACTTGGAGATAAAGTTTTGTTAGCTATATATAAACTCGGCTTGTGGATTGAAAAGGGAGACTTTGATTTTGATAAATATAAATTTACACATTAGAGAGAGTTTCTCTGTGTTTTTTTAGTGAATCTCTTGTTCCTTTATTTGTGAATTCATTTATTTATCAGCCCGTAGGATAATTGCTATCCCGCCCGACGTCAGTTGGTATCAAAGCAAGAGCATCTTCCTGGGAATAGACTCATCGATTTTAATGGCTGGTGGTCGTGATCGTGGTTGTAGAGGGCAGATTCTGGCTAAGGAAGACCCGGACCAAGATCGTAACTTTCAAGACGCGATGATTGAGGATTTACAGAGACATGTTGTAGAGTTAACTAGGCGTCTTAAGGCGCTGACTCGAGGTCAACGTGGATAGGTTCTGAAGGAGGAAGTTCCGAACCTTGATCATTATCGTGGACAGTTTTCGATTGAGAAAGTCTCACACCTTGAACACGATGAAGAATTATATGATTCTCTGAATCGAGTTATGATGAGGAATGGTATTATTCTCGTGGACAGTATCCGACCGAGGAACTCCCGGAATATTTCCCACACCTTGATTATGACGAGGAAGGGTATTATTCTCGTGGACAGTATCCGACCAAGGAAGTCCTGGAATATTTCTCGCACCTTGATCGTGTTAAGGAATTTTATAATTTTAATTTCGATTTTGATGAAGAACAGTTGGTTGAGGAAGAAGTATATGAGTATGGAGAATCTGTATATGACGGATATGTAGAAGAAGAAGAAATTTATGATGAATATGCAGATGAAGAAGAAATTTATGACGAATATGAAGATGAAGGAGAACCTTATGGAGAACCTGAGTATGACGAATATGATGATGGCGACGAAGAACAGAATGGATCATATGAAGATAGTCAGGAGACCCTGATCGTTCACAAGAGTCTACCAAATCATAAAGGTGATTTCGAAGAGGATTAGTTAAGAACCAATATCTTTCAAACAACTTGCACCATAGCAAATAAGGTCTGCAAGCTAATCATTGACGGTGGCAGTTGTGAAAACATAGTGTCCGAAGAGGCTGTCAAGAAATTGTAGTTGAAAACGGATCGGCATCCTAAACCATATAAGTTGTTGTGGTTAAAAAAGGCAATGAAGTAAGAGTGGATAAAAAGTCCTTAGTGTCTCTTTCCATCGGCAATAAATATTTTGATAAAGCATTATATGATAAGGTGGCAATGGATGCATATCATCTATTGTTGGGCCGACCTTGGCAATATGACCAAAGAGTCATTCATGATGGTCGGAAGAATACGTATTCCCTTCGTTTTAAAAGAAATAAGGTTGTACTAGTGCCTCAGCGAGAAGAGGACAGTTCGGCTCGAGGAGTTGGGAGTCTGAACCTATTATCCATGACTAAATTCCTAACAGAGGTCAATCATGAAGGTGTGGTGTATGTCGTCCTACTTCTTTGTGGGAGCGGTTCGACAGCTAAAAGCACTGAAGTGTCAGCCGATGTACAGGAATTGCCCGAAAAGCTTCCATCATGACTATCGGCGATAAGGGACATTCAACACCAGATATATCTTGTCCCAGGATCGAATCAAAAGGAAAATATTTCATTTGCCAAAGTATCTTCTCGTACAGTTTCCATTTTATCTATGTCAAAGTTGAGGACAAGTTCTTTCCAACATGGAGAGACTGATGTAGGAGGATTTCTGGGCGAAGATTGTGAGACCCCAGATTTTACGAATAAAGATTTAATTTTCTCAAAAAAAAAATTGAATATTATGGTGTGAATTTGAGATAATGTTATAGTTATGGGTATTATTTATAAATTCTGCAAAGTATGCAAGTTGTTATAAAATATTCGTTTGGTGGGAGAATATTCTTTTTGTTTGAGAATATTAGTATGCGACGGCATAATCATTAGTGGACCCTAAATCGGAAATGTATTGTCGTAATTAGAAAACGACAAAAATATTTTATGAAAATAACTACGGAGGTTTCACCGTTAAAAGCTGTTGAACTACCCAAGAAGAAAAGTACAAATGTCTGCTGTGGTTGCGTAAGTAGCAGCACGATATTGATTATTGATGCTTACGTAAGAAGTCACTCAATTATACTCAATTATTGCTACAGTAATTGCTGCATTCATACTATTGATTCGATTATTGTCACAGTATCATCTGCATAATATATGATATATTATTAGATCAATAATTGAGACGACAATGTTATTCATATTATTAAATTGAAATATTTATAATGTCTAGAAGTTCTGTCAAGGAGAGGTTTGGTCACCTAATTGTGCGCCAATAGGGAGAAAACCTTATTGGAAAGCCCCCTCTTTCCTGAGAATGACCTGATTGATAAATATTGTGAGTTATAATATTAATGATGAATGTTATTAAAATTGAAGTTGTGCTCGGAGTTGAATTTGGAGACGCAAACGAGATATTTGAGTCTGGAACGATGAAATTAGTAAAAATAGACAATAAACACAAAATTTTCCAATTTTTACTATTAGGTCAAAAAGTCAACAGTTGACTTTTTTGGGAAAAGTCAACCTTCGAAATTTCAAAATTTATATTTTTGATAAAAAATAGTTTCATTGTGTTGGAATTATTTGTGTTAGTGAAAATCGACATTTATTTCGATAAAAATTGATGTCTGGAGGTTATATTGACTAATCGGGTATTTAACCGGATAAATAAGCAATTGATTGGTATTATTTCACATGATTATAACTATTTGTTCACATGTGTGTACTATTGAATCACATTCTTATACTATTAGGGGAGTTGGTGCAAGATTGATGATACTTGCATGACTAAGTTAAAAATAGAGGTATAGATGGAGGTACTATACTGTAATTAATTTTTTCACATGTTTAGAACTATTGAATCACATGATTTACTATTGATTCACATGATTTACTATTAGGGGAGGTGGTGTAAGTTTGATAATACTTGGAAGACTGAATTAAAAATGAAAGAAAAGTTGGAAGTATTTTACTGTAATATTTTGAGCCCTAAAACGTACAATTATCGAAACTATGTTTTTCTATAAATAGAAGCTCATTCTTCCTTCATTTCTCACCAATTCACTAAAGTTTTAGAGCCATTATTATAGAGAGAAATCTATAGAGAGAAAGAAGAAGAGAAGTCAACTCCCTCACTATTCTAGTATCCAATCTTGTTTTGAGGTAAGGGATATTATTTGTTGTACCTGTAAGGGGTATTATTGCTTTCTTATTCATGAAGAGAACTTCTGTTATTCCATCCTTTATTATTCTGTTGGAATAACCTGTTATGCAAAGTATCGTATACATGGTGAAATTCTTCTGTTATTCCATTCTTTATTATTATGTTGGAATAACTTTTGTTTATCGCAATCACGCATACATGGTGAAATTCTTTTATTATTCCGCATTTATTATTACATCGAGAAATATCACATACATGCTCGCTTTTACGTTTAACTGGTTCCATTATTTATTATTCCGCATTTATTATTACGCCGGAATATCACATGCATCGCGTTTCGTGGACTGGTTCCATTATTTATTATTACGTATTTATTATTTTATCGGAATATATATCACATGCATGCGTTTCTGGCGGGACTGGTTCCATTATTTATTACTCATGTTGGGAATAACTTTGCATGTGCGGTCTCTATCGCATGTATGGTGAATCCTTCTGTTATTCCCTTCTTTATTATTCTGTTGGAATAACCTGTCTATATGGATTTTCCACATGCATGGTGAATGATCCTCCGTATTCATTCTTACTAAATTATGGAAATGATCTGTCTAAGTGGATTACCGCATAGCGGACGAAAATCCATTTGCAGTTTCATATATTCTCTTATACTCAGTTGGTTAAAACTTTGACTTCTATACTCCATGAAATTAGTGGAATATCCTTGCTATTTGCGCTTCATCCAGTATCTTTTCATGAAAATATTCTTCTGAGCATTCTTAAATTTTACTCTACAAAGAAGTATCATGTTGACAATTTGGACGTTATTGGTTCCTAGATAAATTAATTCGTGAACTTATTTTTTTGAATTATTATGTTATTGTCATGATAAGTTATATTGGTTATTATGTGAAAACATGAAAGTTTCCTAGAAATCACAAAGAGTTGAAAATCAGATTTTGGTAAAAACGGAACACAAAATTCAATTGACCATATCTCCTGTTATATTTCGAATTTTTGAGTGTGGTCAAGTCCTAGAGTTAGATCTATGAGTTTTGTAGCTTATCCAAGTGGAATCACTTGGAAAAGGTATTGTAGATTTTAAATGTGGTGATTTTTTTTAGCAAAGGAGGCAAAAAGTCGCCAATTTCAAAAAAACTCTCGCCCATGTTTTTAAAAGGGCTGTTTCGGCCACTTAATTTGTGAGAAAATTTTTGGCCTTTTGGGACATGAAAGTATATGGTATAAAGTACCTTCTGTCCAAAAATGAGCTCATTCCGACTTAAAATGAGCAAGTTATGACCATTTCAATATTTAGGTTTTTCTGACGAAAAATGCTATAAATAGAGTTCTATAACTCCGATGACCATGAAATTTAAACTGGAAGCTCACCTTAACATGTGTAAGATTATGCCAAGATTTGGGAATTTTTGGAGTTAACCTTGAGGTAGCTAATTTCTTACGGAATTAATTAGAAATTGATTTTTGAAAAATAGTAAATGAATTTTAAAAATTTCGAGAAAAATATATGTTCATTATGGGACTATATTATGCTAAATCCCAGAAAATAAATATTTTTGGGACTGATTTGGTATTTTTTATGAAAATAGTTTAGTTACGAACATATGAGTTAAATATGTTATGTGAAGTAACAAAGTTGGAAAATAGGATTTTATGGCTTGAAAATCCTATATAAGGTATATGTAGATTTTTGATAAGGAATTTGATCATTGGTGATGAAATCTTATGAGTATGGCATTTTTGAATGATTAAATGCATTATTTGATAAAGTGTAAATAATTGAAATAAATTGTTTATAAGTTTAAGAGGTGATTAAAATATTGTTATAATATTAACAATATTAGATTATGAGTTATTTAAGTGATGGATAATATTTGGATAAAATTAAAGTCTTTAATATTTATCCTTGTTTTAGTTTGA
Source organism: Panax ginseng (assembly GCA_020205605.1). Taxonomy (NCBI): domain Eukaryota; kingdom Viridiplantae; phylum Streptophyta; class Magnoliopsida; order Apiales; family Araliaceae; genus Panax; species Panax ginseng. Next base: position 17,420,336 of record CM035131.1, on the reverse strand, counting down.
TTAATGCTTATATCATTGTCATCATCCTCATACTTATATGGTGATGAAAGTTATTTTTGGCTTACGTGCGAAGATGGACTGTTGATTATTGAATTGTATATCTTTGACTTACGTGCAAAGATGGATTGTTGATTATTGATTTTATTGCTGTTTATCTTTGGCTTACATGCAGAGATGGACTTGGTATGATTATGACCAGGGATTATTCGGTATAGTCATGACCATTGATGATTTAATGAATATACTTGGTCCGTAGTGCAGGGATGATTCGATGATGCGGTTTATTTATTAAGCTGAGTCTCAGCGATAAAAATTGATGAAAACATTTTAAATCATAGAAGATAGTAGATTTTATTCTTTACTTGACTCTTCTTATGAATTGTGTGACGCCCCCAAAATAGGTATACATCACCCATCTTGAGTCGCCAAATACATGGTACAAAATTCAAATACAAACTAATAATATAGCAGTCGTGTAAAATACGACAAAACACATGCTGTGAGTTTAAATACAAATATTGTCTTCTAGACAATATCCATTCTCAAATAGAGTTCTCGTTACATTTATTATCACACTATTTTATAGAATAGTGAGGACTACTAAGACACCATCTCGGACCATCACTCCGTTTTCTATCTAGTCCCCAAATTTCGTTCTCATTTCACAAGAAAACGGTGAAAGAAAGGTGAGCTCAACTAGCCCGAAAGAAAATATTATGACTAAGATAATGCGAGAATAAATTATCGTTAGCCTTCAACAGTGTTAAACTGATAAAATACAATAGACATCAAGTTTAACTGTAGCGGAACAAGCAATCCATTAAAATAGTCAAGTAGAGAATAGAATCTACTATCTTTTATGATTTAAAAAGTTTTTCATCACTTTTATCGCTGAGACTCAGCTCAATAAATAATCCACATCATTAAATCATCCCTGCACTACAGGCCAAGGATATTCTCTAGTATCACGACCACGAATTATCCATACACTACGAGACAAAGATAATTGTGTTTTCATCAACGGTCCTGATCATGCCATAAAACAATTCATCTTTGCTCCCTTGGCCGAAGAGAATCCATAGCCATAATCATACCAAAAACTATTCATCAATGCACTACGGGCCAATGAGGACTTTTACCACATCATTTGTGACATTACGGTCATGATTATACCGAATAATCCCTAGTCATAATCATACCAAGTCCATCTATGCACTTCTGAAAGCCACGAGATGACTTTCAACATAATATAAACATGAGGATGATGACAATGACATAAAAATTTAATAAAACAAGTTCAAGAATTAATTTATCCAGGAACTAATAACGTCCAAATTGTCAACATGATACTTCTTTGTAGAGTAAAATTCAAGAATAATATTCATGCACCAAAAAAAATAATTTGGACAGAAAAGAATCAATTTTTTATCGTGAATAGAACCCAAGTGAATAGTACCTCGGGAATAGTACCTACGTGAATAGTACCCCTAAGCATGAAAAAAGTACTCAAATACCCGAGTGAATAATATTATTCGGGTGAATAGTAATTTCGGTGAATAAGAATCGTGAATAGTATTCCTAAGCATGAAAAGTGCCCCAATACCCAAGTGAATAATATTCGTGAATAGTAATTTTGTTGAATAAGAACCCATGAATAGTAACTCGTAATGTAAAAATACCAAATAAAATGATATTTCATGACGAGTATAGAAGTCAAAACTTTAACCAACTGAGTATAATAAAGAATGGAATAACAAAAGAAATTACCAGGCATGCGGTACTTTGCATAGACAGGTTATCCCACTAGAATAATAAATAACGGAATCGAATTCGTGCGTGTCACGCAAGCGGTGATATTCCAAATGAAATAATAAAGAATGGAATAACAACGAAATCACCATGCATGCGATACTTCACATGACGAGGTTATTCCAATGAATAATAATAAAGACGGAACCAGTCCCGTGTAAAACACACGATGTGATATTCTAACAGAATAATAAAGACGGAACCAGGTCCGGTGTAAAACACAGAGACAGGATATCCAACAGAATAATAAAGAAAAAATAATAAAGACAGAACCAAGTCCGGTGTAAAACACACAGACAGGATATTCCAACAGAATAATAAAGACGAAATAATAGAAGAATGTCACCAAGTATAGGGTATTCTGCGTATACAGGTTATTCCAACAGAATAATAAAGAATGGAATAACAGAAGTTCTCTCCATGAATAAGAAAGAAATAATACCCACTTACTGCACAACAAATAATATCCCTTACAGAGTATAAAAAGAAGAACTGAATAAAGAAGTAGTGAAGTAGCGAATACTTTTTCTTCTTTCTCTATAGTTTCTCTCTCTAGAGTTTCAATGAATTAAGTAAGAAATAATGAAGGAATTAGCTTACTATTTATAGAAGAATGGAATGAATAAGAACTTGACCCATGAGCGGTCCAGATTGATTTACTTTAATCGGACGGTCCATATTTAAAGCAAAATCTTTTAAATAAAATATAATATATTCTATTTTATATAAAAAGATTTTTACTATACTAAACACTATCACGAGCACTTTATGCAAACACTATGCATAATAAAATATAATATATTCTATTTATAGAATAACTTTAATAAAGTATTATGTTTTATATAAAAAGATTTTACTATCTGAAAACACTATGCATAATAGAATATAATATATTCTATTTATAGAATAACTTTAATAAAGTATTATGTTTTATATAAAAAGCTTTTCATTTTATTACATTAATAATACTAATAAAACAAAAGCGAAAGTGACCTATCACATAAGCATTAATAATCAATACCGTAATGTTACTTGTCGCAACCACACGTATTCTTGTACTTTTACTACTTGAGTAGTTCAACAAAGATCAACGGTAAAACTTCCACCGTTATTTTCAATAAAATATTTTTGTCGTTTTCTCAATCCGACAATAATTCTATTTTGGGGTCCACCAATGATTGTGCCATCGTACGAATATTCTTCGACACAAAGAATATTTCCCGACCAATCGAATATAATATGACAACTTGCATACTTTGAAAAATTTATAAATACTACCCACAACTATAACATTATATCAAATCCACACCATAATATTAAAAAATATATTTCTAAAAATTTAAATCTTTATTTATAAAATTTGGGGTCTCACAATTTTCTTATTCCGCTGCAGTTAATCTTGATGTCTACTGTATTTTATCAGTTTAACATTATTGAAGACTATTGATAATTTATTACGCATTATCTTAGTCATAATACTTCTTCTTCTTGGGCTAGTTGAGCTCACCCTTTCTTTCAACGTTTTACTCTTGAAATGAGAATATAGCCGGACGCGAGTCGGGAACAAGAGTGACGGTCCAGATGATAGCATTAGTAGTCCTAACTATTCTGTTAAATATTATGACAATAAATGTAACGATGACTGAATTTGAGTTTGTATACTGTCTATGAGGACTCCATTGGGAATGGATATTGTCTAGAAGGCAGTATTCTTGTTTAAACTCTCAGTTTATGTTTTGTCATATTTTACACGACAGCTGTATAGTTAAGTTTGTATTTGTATTTTGTACCATGTATTTGACGACTCAGAATAGGTGATGTATACCTAATTTTGGGGGCGTCACAGTTGGTATCAAAGCTTAGGGATATGATCCTCAGGTGAGATGTGAGACAAGAACTAGGAGGGAGAGATGAGGAATTCCTTCATTAGTATGACCTACCTAAGTTTATTTGGTATTTAATTGGTGATAAGAGTATAGGGATAATATGTGATATGTTAATTAACCCTTGTTTTGTTTCAAAGATTTGAAAAATGACATCCGAAAATGTTGAGATAAGCAATGGAGCAAAATAATATGACCGTATCGCGAAGACGAGGCTAAGTTTCATGAGAGTTATCCCGGTTTAGCATCCCATTTGGTCGATAATGAGGAGCGAATGACGCGAATGTTTCTAAGAGGTTTGAAACCCCGATATCGTCAATACCTCATTTCTCATAAACTTTTTTATATTCAGATGTTGTGAATAGGGCTCAGTTATTGGAGCGCGATAATGAGTTAGCACAACCAAAAGGTAACGACCAACAACACGATAATAATCGTACCGGTGGCAACGACCACTGGAACAATAATGACCATCTTGGGGGAAATTATCATGCCAAGAATGGTAACCACTTTGGTGGTACTCATGACCAAGATAATAGAAGTGAAAATTTCAAGAAGAGAAGGTCATTTAGCTCGATTTTGTTGTATAGTGAAGTCAAGTCCAGCTGGGGACGGTGGCACAAAAAGGCGGATCTGAACAAAACAAAGTCGGTGGTTTTTTTGAAGAAGCGTTTTTGTGACTTCACAAAAAGCGCGAGTAACTGAACGAAGTTAGCAGGTTAGTTAATTATAAATTTTTATGCGAAGTCTATACCTTATTAGATCTGGGTTCTACCTATTCTTTTATCTCTCTTGCCTGCATTCATCGTTTAAATTTGACTCCGGAGAAGTTAGACTTTGACATATTGGTTGAAACTCCGTTAGGAAAAACCTTCATTACATGTGTTATCCAAGTCTTGGATGAGAGTCACAGTTTTTAAATGATATTTCTATCGTTAATAAATTTCTTGACGTATTCCTGAAGACTTCTTGGCTTACCCCAGAGCGTGAAATTGAATTTTGTATTGACCCCAGTACAAAACACATTTCTAAAACCCTCAAGTATTTCTTCAACCAAAATGAACGTATCATGCGCCAAAGACGTTGGTTCGAGCTGTTGAAGATTACGATCATACCATTTAATACCATCGTGGGAAAGCGAACGTAGTAGCTGACGTGTTGAGTAGAAGATCGTATGCGTTTATGAGTGCAAAGTTGTTAACACAAAGACCCATTTCGTATAACTTACAAATGATGAAGATAGAGTTCAAGACTCTAAGGACCCCCGTGGTGATATCAGATATACGAGTAGAATCGACTCTAGTCGATAAAGATAAAGGCCGCTCAAACTACGCACTCGAAGCTGATGAATGTGAAAAAGAAGGTTCAAGAGGGCGTTATTCTAGAAGCAAGAATCGACGAAGAGAGGAAATCTCAAACCTCGATTTTATTGGCCCATTTGAAATCCTTGATCGAGTAGGAACTATGGCCTATAGACTCGTTTTACCAGCAAATATATTGCGTGTTCATAACGTTTATCACGTACCGATGTTATGTAAATATGTGGACAACCCGAACCACATTATTGATTTAGAACCGAACGAGATAGCGGAAGATTTAACGTATAAGGAATTACGTGTTAAAATCTTGAATAAGAAGGATCGTATTCAACACTCAAAGGTTATACCTCAAGAGTTAGAATCTGAAATAAAGTCAAGGTATCCTCATCTGTTTGGCATACCAGGTACGTACGTAAATTTTGAGGGCGAAATTTCATAAGGAGGGGAGATTGTGAGACCCCAGATTTTACGAATAAAGATTTAATTTTCTCAAATTTTTTTTTTAACATTATGGTGTGAATTTGAGATAATGTTATAGTTATGGGTATTATTTATAAATTCTGCAAAGTATGCAAGTTGTTATAAAATATTCGTTTGGTCAGAGAATATTATTTTTGTCGGAGAATATTCGTACGACGGCATAATCATTGGTGGACCCACAACGGAAGTACTGTCGTTGTAGTTAGAAGACGACAAAAATATTTTATGAAAATAACGGCGGAGGTTTTACCGTTAAAACTGTTGAACTATCCGGTAGTAAAAGTACAGTAATACGCGTGGTTGTATAGTAGCACACGATATTGATTATTGATGCTTATGTAAGAAGTCACTCAGTTATACTCAATTATTGCTACAGTAATTGTTGCATTCATATTATTGATTCAATTATTGTCACAGTATCATCTGCATAATATGATATATTATTAGATCAATAATTGAGATGACAAAGTTATTCATATTATTAAATTACAATATTTACAATGTCTAGAAGTTACATCGAGGAGAGGTTTGGTCACCTAATTGCGCTACCAGGGAGAAATCCTTATTGAAAGCCCCTCTTTCTTGGGAACGACCTGGTTGATAAATATTGTGAGTTATAATATTAATGATGAATGTTATTAAAATTGAAGTTTTTCTCGGAGTTGAATTTGGAGACGCGGACGTGATATTTGAGTCCGGAACGATGAAATTAGTAAAAATAGACTATAAACACAAAATTTTTCGATTTTTACTATTTGGTCAAAAAGTCAACAGTTGACTTTTTCGGGAAAAGTCAAACTTCAAAATTTCAAAATTTATATTTTTGATAAAAATAGTTTCATTGTGTTGGAATTATTTGTGTTAGTGAAAATCGATATTTATTTCGATAAAAATTGATGTCTAGAGGTTATATTGACCAATCGGGTATTTAACCGGATAAATGAGCAATTGATTGCTATTATTTCACATGATTATAACTATTTGTTCACATGTGTGTACTATTAAATCACATTCTTATACTATTAGGGGAGTTGGTGCAAGATTGATGATAATTGCATGACTAAGTTAAAAATAGAGGTATAGATGGAGGTACTATACTGTAATTAATTTTTTCACATGTTTAGAACTATTGAGTCACATGATTTACTATTGATTCACATGATTTACTATTAGGGGAGGTGGTGCAAGTTTGATAATACTTGGATGACTGAATTAAAAATGAAAGAAAAGTTGGAAGTATTGTACTGTAATATTTTGAGCCCTAAAACGTGCAATTATCGAAACTATGTTTTCCTATAAATAGAAGCTCATTCTTCCTTTAAAACTCACAGCTCTCTTGTTGTATTTTAAAGATTGTATTTGTATTTTGTACCATGTATTTGGCAACTCAGAATAGGTGATGTATACCTATTTTGGGGGCATCACAGATGGTATCAAAGCTTAGGGATATGATCCCTGGCTGAGATGTGAGACAAGAATTAGGAGGGGAGAGACGGGGAATTTCTTCGCTAGTATTACCTACCTAAGTTTACTTGATATTTAAATTGGTCGGTCAGAGTATAGGGATAATATGTGATATATTAATTAACCCTTGTTTTGTGGTAGTGTTTGAAAATGGCATCCGAGAATATTGAGAATAGCAATGGAGCACAGGAGACCGTTGAGTCTCCACAAATCAATAATCAGGACAATGAGCAACAGGATGGCGATAATCCTCCTGTAAACAACAACACTGATCAATTGACGAACGACGATACGTTTAGGAGCTTTTTAGAATTCATGCAACATCAGGCAAGAGCGGCTCCTGTTAATAATGCAGGTAAAAATAATGAAAACCCACGGTCGGTCACCGCTAAGCAATTCAAGGAGCTAGGACCACCGGAGTTTTTGGGAAAGCCAGAACCACTTAAGGTGGAGACGTGGTTAAAGCAGATGACTAAGATATTTGATGTCTTGGGATGCTCCGAGGAGCAAAAGGTTCCCTTTGCCACCTTTATGTTTACGTGAAGAGGCGATTCTTGGTGGGAATCAGAAAAGCACTCCACTTTGACGCTTTCAAGATGTCTTGGGAGAAGTTCCAAGAGTTGTTCAATGACAAGTACTTTCCCGAAAGTATTCGTCACATGAAGGAGGTGGAGTTTATCAAGTTGGAGCAAAACAACATGACCGTGTCGCAGTACAAAGCCAAGTTTACCGAGTTATCCCGTTTTGTGTCCCATTTGGTTGATAATGAGGAGAGAATGACGTGAATGTTTCTAAGAGGTTTGAAACCTGAGATACGTAATATCTTATCTCTCATAAACTGTGTTTGTATTCAGATGTTGTTAATAGGGCTCAGTTATTGGAGCGCGATAATGAGTCAACCCAACCAAAAGAGAGCAGTCGGCAAAATGATAATACCGGTGCTAACAGTCATCAAAGCGGTGACAATAAGCATGGAGGGAATCAACATGCCAGAAATGGTAACCACTTTAGTGGTAATCATGGCCAAAACAATAAGAATGGACATTTTAAGAAGAAAAGGTTTAACAATGACGTGAAGACGTCGGCACCAGCACCCGTTTCAAAGGAAGAAGAACGACCACCAGTCGTATGTTTCAAATCTTGACGACGGAGGGACACATCCGTCAAATCAGCTGTGACAATCCAAAGCATGTTTTAATTGCGGAAGAGAAGGTCACCTAGCTAGATTTTGTCGTATGGTGAAGTCAAGTCCAGCTGGGATAGTGATGCCAAAGGATGTCCCAGACAAGTCAAAGCCGGTAGTTTAAGTGAGAGCGTTTTTTTTCCTGTGACGAGGAACGTGAATAAAATTATCACGGGTAAGTTAATCATCAACTCTTGCGAAGTCTATACCGTGTTAGATACCGATTCTACTCACTCTTGTATTTCACCTAGTTGTGTGCAACATTTAAATTTGACTCCTGAAAATTTAGACTTTGACTTATTGGTTGAAACTTCGTTAGGAGAAACCTTTGTTACCTCCATTGTTTATAAATCTTGTTGATTCAAATCGACACTTTCACGTTATCTGTCGATCTTATCTCTTTGAAAATACTTGCCTTTGATGTGATTTTTGGAATCGATTGGTTAACTACTCATCATGCTTTTGTAAGGTTGTTAGCTTTCATACTCCTAACCAACCTGTTATGCGAATTCAAGCAATCAAACCACTAAAGTCAATCATTGTTATATTAAGCCATAAGTAAAGAGCCCGATCCTTTCATTGTTGACTTCCTTGTGTGGAATGCACCAAAGCCAAACTTTCTGTAGACAATGTCGTGAATGACGGTGGCAAGTTGATAGGTATCAATGTGACGTGCTATCCAAGTCTTGGATGAGGGTCACAGTTTAGAATGATATTTTTATCGTTAATAAATTTCCTGACGTATTCTTAAAGACTTCTTAGCCTACCCCAGAGCGTGGAATCGAATTTTGTATTGACCCCAATACAAAACCCCATTTCTAAAACCCTTAAATAATTTCTTCACCCAAAACGAACGTAACATGCGCCAAAGACATTGGCTTGAGATGTTGAAGATTACGATCGTACCATTCAATACCATCGTGGAAAAGTGAACGTGGTAGGTGACGCGTTGAGTAGAAGATCGTATGCATTTACGAGTACGATGTTGTTAACACAAAGACTCATTTCGTATAAATGATGAGGATAGAGTTAAAGACTCTAGGGACCCACGTGAAGATAACGAATATACGATTAGAATCGACTTTAATCGATAAAGTTAAAGCTGCTCAAGCTACATACTCAGAGCGGATGAATGTGAAGAAGAAGGTTCAAGAGGGCGTTATTCTAGAAGCAAGAATCGACGAAGAGAAGAAATCTCAACCCTCGATTTAATTGGCCCATTTGAAATCCTCGATTGAGTAAGAACTGTGGCTTATAGACTCGTTTTACCGCCAATTATATCGCGTGCTCATAACGTTTTTAATGTATCGATGTTACGTAAATATGTGGACGACCCGAACCACATTATTAATTTAGAATCGGACGAGATAGCAGATGATTTAACGTATGAGGAGATACGTGTTAAAATCTTGGATAAGAAGAATCGTATTCAACGCTCAAAGGTTATACCTCAAGAGTTAGAATTTAAAGTGAAGTCAAGGTATCCTCACCGTTAGAAGGCATACCAGTAATGCGTCGTAAATTTCGAGGGCTAAATTCCATAAGGAGGGGAGATTGTGAGACCCCAGATTTTATAAATAAAGATTTAAATTTCTCAAAATATTTTTTTGAATATTATGGTGTGGATTTAATATAATGTTATAGTTATGGGTAATATTTATAAATTTTGCAAAGTATGCAAGTTGTCATATTATATTCGATTGGTCGAGGAATATTCGCTTTAGCGAGGGAATATTAAATATAACCACAATCATTGGTGGACCCATAACGAAATTATCATTGTGATTGAGAAAACGACAAAAAATATTTTATTGAAAATAATGACTAAGTTTTACCGTTGATACTGTTTAACTACTCGGTAGTAAAAGTACAGTAATACGCGTGGTTGCATAGTAGCACACGGTATTGATTATTGATGCTTACGTGAGAAAACACTCAGTTTGTTCAATTATTGCTATAATAGTTGTTGCATAGTATCTCACGTTATTTGATTCAATTATTGTCGATTCTTATATTATATATATAAGTTTTGTTTTATTAGTATTATTAGTGTAATAAAAAACGAAAAGCTTTTATATAAAAATGTAATATTTTATAAAGTTATTCGCTTTATTAGGCTAATAAGAAAATCTTTTTATACAAAACAAAATACTTTTATAAAGTTATACATTTTATTAGATAATAATTATAATATATTATATTTTATTATGCATAGTGTTTGCATAAGTATCTCTGCATAAGTGTTTGTATAGTAAAATCTTTTATAAAGTTATTCGCTTTTATTATATTATAAATAGAATATATTATATTTTATTTAAAAGATTTTGCTTTAAATATGGACCGTCAGATTAAAGTAAATCGATCTGGACCGTTCATGGATTGGTTAATATGCAGTCCATTTTTCTATAAATAGAAGTTCATTCCTTCATTATTTTCTTACGAATTCACTGAAACTCTAGAGAGAGAAATTATAGAGAGAAAGAAAAAGAGTATTCTACTACTTCATTACTCCGATATGAAGTTTCTTTTACGGTAAGAGATATTATTTGTTATACTCGTAAGGGGTATTATTTCTTTCGTATTCATGAAGAGAATTATTTTCTTTCAATACTCGTAAGGGATATTATTTGTTGTACCGTAAGGGATATTATTCTTTTGTATTCATGAAGAGAACTTCTGTTATTCCATTCCTTATTATTCTATTGGAATAACCTGTATACGCGGGCTACCCTATACTTGGTTTCATTCTTCTATTATTCTGTCTTTATTATTCTGTTGGAACATCCTATCTGTGTGTTTTACACCTGACTGGTTCCGCTCTTTATTATTATTACATTGGAACATCCTGCGTGTGTGTTTTACAATTTGACCGTTTCCGCCTTTATTATTATTCATTGGAATATCATGTCATGTGTTTTACACCCCACTGGTTCCGCTCTTTATTATTATTACATTGGAATATCCATGCATGTGTTTTACAAACTCACTGGTTCCGCTTTTTATTATTATTCCGCTGGAATATCCTGCTCATGTATTTTACACCGACTCGGTTCCGCTTTTTATTATTATTCTCGCTGAATATCCTCGTCGTGTGTTTTACACCTAACCGGGTTCCAGCTTACTTATTATTCGTTGAATAACTCGCTCTATGCGACGTCTCGCATGCACGGTGATTTCTCGTTGTTATTCCATTCTTTATTATTCATTTGGAACATCCTGCTTGTCATGTAATTTCACCGACCTGGTTCCGTAATTATTATTCTATTGAATAACTTTGTCTGTCTGCAATCGTATGCATAGTGATTTCTTTTGTTATTCCATTCTTTATTATACTCAGTTAATTAAAGTTTTGACTTCTATACTCCATGAAATTAGTGGAATATCCTTGATATTTGCGCTTCATCTAGTATCTTTTCATGCAAATATTCTTCTGAGCATTCTTAAATTTTACTCTACAAAGCAGTATCATGTTGACAATTTGGACATTATTAGTTCCTGGACAAATTAATTTGTGAACTTGTTTTTATTGAATTCTTATATCATTGTCATCATCCTCATGTTTATATTATGTTGAAAGTCATCTGTGGCCTGTAGTGCATAGATGGACTTGGTATGATTATGGCTAGGGATTATTCGATATAATCATGGTAGTAATGTTACAAATGATGTGGTAAAAGTCCTCATTGTCTGCCCGTAGTGCATTGATGGGCGCTTTTTGGTATGATTATGGCTATGGATTCTCTTCTTCCAAGGGAGCAAAGATGAATTATTTTATGGTATGATCAGACTGTTGATGAAAACACGATTATCTTTGGCCCGTGGTGCATGGATAATTCGTGGTCGTGATACTAAAGAATATCCTTGGCACAGTAGTGCGGGGATGATTTAATGATGTGGATTATTTATTGAAATGAGTCTCAAATGATAAAAGTGATGAAAAACTTTTAAATCATAAAAGATAGTAGATTCTATTCTCTACTGACTCTTTTAATTGATTGCTTGTTTCAAATTGCGCATTAAACTTGATGTCTATTGTATTTTATCGGTTTAACATTTGTTGAAGGCTAACGATAATTTATTCTCGCATTATCTTAGTCATAATATTTCTTCTTTGGGCTAGTTGAGCTCACCTTTTTCTTTCACCGTTCTCTTCAGAAATGAGAACGTAAATGGTGGGACGAAGTCGGGGAACGGAGTGATGGTCCTAGATGGTGTATTAGTAGTCCTCACTAATCTGTTAAATAGTGTGACAATAAATGTAATGAGGACTTATTCGAGAGTGGATATTGTCCGTAAGATGATTTTGTATTAAAACTCACAGCTCTCTTGTTGTATTTTAAAGATTGTATTTGTATTTTGTACCATGTATTTGGCGACTCAGAATAGGTGATGTATACCTATTTTGGGGGTGTCACAACCTGTCTATGTGGATTTTCCACATGCATGGTGAATGATCCTCCGTATTCGTTTCTTATTAAATTATGGAAATGATCTCATCTAAGTGGATTCTTGCACGCGTGGCGGACGAAAATCCATTTGCAGTTTCATATATTCTCTTATACTCAGTTGGTTAAAGCTTTGAATTCTATACTCCATGAAATTAGTGGAATATCCTTGCTATTTGCGCTTCATCCAGTATCTTTTCATGGAAATATTCTTCTGAGCATTCTTAAATTTTACTCTACAAAGAAGTATCATGTTGACAATTTGGACGTTATTGGTTCCTAGTTAAATTAATTCGTGAACTTATTTTTTTGAATTATTATGTCATTGTCATGATAAGTTATATTGGTTATTATGTGAAAACATGAAAGTTTCTTAGAAATCACAAAGGGTTGAAAATCAGATTTTGGTAAAAACGGAACACAAAATTCAATTGACCATATCTCCTGTTATATTTTGAATTTTTGAGTGTGGTCAAGTCCTAGAGTTAGATCTATGAGTTTTGTAGCTTATCCAAGTGGAATCACTGGAAAAGGTATTGTAGATTTTCGTGTGGACTGATTTTTAGCAAAGGAGGCAAAAGTCGCCAATTTCGAAAAAATCGCCCATGTTTTTTTTAAAAGGCTGTTTTCGCCACTTAATTTGTGAGAAAATTTCTGGCCTTTTGGGACATGAAAGTATATGGTATAAAGTACCTTCTGTCCAAAAATGAGCTCATTCCGACTTAAAATGAGCAAGTTATGACCATTTCAATATTTAGGTTTTTCTGACAAAAAATGCTATAAATAGAGTTCTATAACTCCGATGACCATGAAATTTAAACTGGAAACTCACCTTAACATGTGTAAGATTCTGCCAAGATTTGGGAATTTTTGGAGTTAACCTTGAGGTAGCTAATTTCTTACTAATTAATTAGAAATTGATTTTTGAAAAATAGTAAATGAATTTTAAAATTTCGAGAAAATATATATGTTCATTATGGGACTATATTATGCTAAATCCCGGAAAATAAATATTTTTGGGACTGATTTGGTATTTTTATGAAAATAGTTTAGTTCTGAACATATGAGTTAAATATGTTATGTGAAGTAACAAAGTTGGAAAAATAGGATTTTATGGCTTGAAAATCCTATATAAGGTATATGTAGATTTTTGATAAGAATTTGATCATTGGTGATGAAATCTTATGAGTATGGCATTTTTGAATGATTAAATGCATTATTTGATAAAGTGTAAATAATTGAAATAAATTGTTTATAAGTTTAAGAGGAGATTAAAATATTGTTATAATATTAACAATATTAGATTATGAGTTATTTAAGTGATGGATAATATTTGGATAAAATTAAAGTCTTTAATATTTATCCTTGTTTTAGTTTGATTAATGTTTATATCATTGTCATCATCCTCATGCTTTTGTGGTGATGAAAGTTATCTTTGGCTTACGTGCGAAGATGGACTGTTGATTATTGAATTGTATATCTTTGGCTTACGTGCAAAGATGGATTGTTGATTATTGATTTTATTGTTGTATATCTTTGGCTTACGTGTAGAGATTGACTTGGTATGATTATGACCAGGGATTATTCGGTATAGTCATGACCATTGATGATTTAATGAATATCATTGGCCCGTAGTACAGGGATGATTCGATGATGCAGTTTATTTATTAAGCCGAGGCTCAGCGATAAGAATTGATGAAAACATTTTAAATCATAGAAGATAATAGATTTTATTCTTTACTTGACTCTTCTTATGAATTGCTTATTCCAATCGCTAGAGTTAAACTTGATGTCTATTGTATTTTATCGGTTTAACATTATCAAGACTATTGATAATTTATTACGCATTATCTTAGTCATAATACTTCTTCTTTGGGCTAGTTGAGCTCACCCTTTCTTTCACCGTTCTCTTTAGAAAATGAGAATATAAGCTAGGGCAGCCGGAGAAGCGGAGATGATGGTCCTGATGATAGCATTAGTAGTCCTCACTATTCTCATTAAATAGTATGACAATAAATGTAACGAGGATCGAATTTGAGTTTGTATATCGTCTATGAGTACTCCATTGAGAATGGATATTGTCTGAAGGCGATATTCTTGTTTAAACTCTCGGTTTATGTTTTGTCATATTTTATACGACATTGTATAGTTAAGTTTGTATTTGTATTTTGTACCATGTATTTGGCGACTCAGAATAGGTGATGTATACCTAATTTTGGGGGCGTCACAAAGATCCTGAATGGTCGGATAGTACGATGACGATGCTAAAGGACCAAAAGCTAAGGGATCGGTCAAGCCAGATCGGTTGACTTGAAATCAAGCGTTCGATTCGATAAATGTCGGTCGTCGAGGTCGTAGTTCGGCTTCGGATGGCGTCATGACTTCGATTTCGGATGGCATCATGACTTCGCCTGTGGCAAACTTCTTCCGAAGAGGCGTCTTGACTTCGAAAATGGGTTAAATACAAAGTCGACCACTGAACTTTTTTGATATTTGGGTATTGAGCCCCTTTCTTCCGGTCAACGCAAACTAAGCCCCTTTCTATTCAAAAATTTGGACTTTGAACCCCCAGGCGCCACATGTGTGTTGACCTGCTGACGTGGCACACATGGTGCCTACATGACAGATCTAACGTGGTATTTTATATTTAATTTTACATGTGAGCATTGCTGACGTGGCTTCTTTGGAATTTTTTCCAAAAAAATTATCTTTGCCCGGATTTGAACTCGCAACCTCACATTTAGAATTTTAGTATTATAACCGTTGGAGTAACACATGTCAATTGTTAATATCTGGCAAGAATTAAGATTTATATCAAAACATGAGATTTCTCCCATATATTCCTTTCTTCTCCTTCACTACATACCATTATGAATAACTGTTAATATTTATATTTGTAGTACTAATAATAATAACAACAATAATAATAGTACTAGTAATAATAATAATAATAGTACTAATAACAATAACAATAATAACAACAACAACAATAATAATAATAATAATAATTATTGTTATTCTTATTATTGTTATTATTATTATTATTATTATTATTATTAGTACTATTATTATTATTATTATTACTAGTATTATTATTATTATTATTATTATTATTATTATTGTTGTTATTATTATTATTATTAGTACTACAAATATAACTATTAATGCTATTATTAATGGTATGTATGAAGTGAGTAAGAAAGGAATATACGGAGAAATCTCATGTTTTGATATAAATATTAATTCTTGCAAAAATTAACAATTGACATATATTATCTCAAATTATATGATTAAAGTTTCAAATGTGAGGTTGGGAGTTAAAATCTGGGCAAAGGCAAGTTTTTTGAAAAAATTCAAAAGAAGCCACGTCTGCAATGCTCACATGAAAAATTAAAATATAAAATATATACCACGTCGAGATGCTAATGTGAGGTAAACGCGCTAGCTAGCGTTACGTGTCAATGCACATGTATGCGTCTGGGGTTCAAAGTCCAAATTTTTAATAGAAATAGGCTCAATTATGCGACCAAAAAAAGGGCACAATACCCAAATATCGTAAAAGTTCAAAGGGTCGATTTTATTTAACCCTTCTCGAAGTCGATGGACTTTATTACTATTATTATTTAGTTCTTTATAGTAATAGTATTTTATTAGTTAGTAAATCTTTTATAATAAGTTGTTATTTGTTAAATATTTTATTTCTATATTTTTAGGAAGTTTGCTAGGAAGTTTGTTAGAATCTTTTTCACATCCCTAAGAGGATTTTTATTTTTATTTTTAATTTTCATATCTCTAGGAATATTCTAGAGTGATTTGGGGATAAAGTTTTGTTAGCTATATATAAACCCGGCTTGTGGGTTGAAAAGGGAGACTTTGATTTTAATAAATATAAATTTACACATTAGAAAGAGTTTCTCTGTGTTCCTTTGGTGAATCTATTGTTCCTTTATTTGTGAATTCATTTATTTACCAGCCCGCAGGATAATCGTTATCCCGCCCGGCGTCAAATTTTCATAACACGTACCAGTAGTACTAACCACAAGAAGTCATTTCGGAAGTTTTTTTTTTGATAATGTGGAGTATCTGACTTGCAAGCCGACTAATCTTCCCAATTCGGTCCGGTGCGGATTTGGTAACCTATTTACGTAAGGCAGTCTGTGATCCTATTTGTTCACAATTATTAATTGCTAGTGATAGACGATCCTAAAATGTTCAGGTCTACGACTCATTCCAAGACAATCTTAAGCACTACGCGGATTGTTGGGGTTCATTTCAGAAGTACTGTGACCCTCTAATTCTCTATACTTAATTGTAGTGTTACTTTACTGTCATTTATTGTCTGACAATTAAGGTGTGAGAACTAATTAGGGTTTGTTTGGTTAATGAAATGATGTTCTTCTCTTTGAAATTTTGAACTTCAAAATTTTTTTTGGATGATAATTAGTAAATATATAGTATTTTCAAAAGATATTTTAGGTGAAAAAGGAAAAATAGTTAGTCAAATTACTGGAAGAAATCAAATTTATTATATATGTTATAGCTTCCATTAATTTTGGATAGTGATATAAACGAGATAATATATTTTTTTGTCACTGTATTGAGGTCCGATTTTCATTATGGTTATCGATTTTTTTTTGTTATAATCGCGTAACTATACTCTAAAATAATTATCAAATGAATTTTTCGTCTCAAAAAAAGCGAATTTTAATGTTGATCGCATATTGACCGCTATTTTCTTGACGTGAAGGGAAGAAATGCAAGGAGGCAGATTAAGTGGCATCATGTATGTGTAATAATAATAACCATAATTCCAAAACTATTAGTAGTTGAGTTGAATAATTCCAAAACAAATAATAAAAATAATAATAATTTAATAAAAATAATAAAATAAATATAATAAAAATAATAATTTTAAAATTTAAAATTGTAAAAATTATAAAAAAATATTTTTATATAAATAACCATGCTAATTGTTCCTGCATAGATTTAGTTGTTTCAAAATAATAATAATAATAATATTAATAATTTTAAATAGTAACAATAATAATAATAATAATTTTAAATAATAATAATAATAAAAATATTAATAATAATAATAATAGTAATAATAATAATATTAAGAATAATAATTATTATAATTTCAAAATAATAATAATAACTTCAAAATAATAATAATAATTTCAAAATAATAACTTTTAAATAATATTAATAATAATTTCAAAATAATAATAATAATAATTATTATTATTATTTTAAAATAATAATAATGACAATAATAATAATAAGATTTTTTAAATGCAATTAACTAACTATATATGCAATACAAAAAAAATTAAAAATTAAAAACACAGTAGTACTGCCAACTACTATTTGAAACCAAGACAGATTTAAACCTCTAACCAAACAAGCCCATTTCATTTTCTTTAACCAAAATGAGCGAAGCACAAGTGACACTACATATCCAAGAGTAAATTAATTTAACAAAAAGTGCACCTCTCCTGCAGATTCAAACAATATATATATATATATATATAGCTATCTTTATTTCTCTAACTATTAATGTTAAAAGAAAAATATGACGAAATAGGGAAAATAACATATAGTAACTTAGTTATAAGAGGGGATCGAGGAACTGCTTGTTTAATTTTGGTTGGAGCTAGCATTCATAGATTCCGGGGTTTCTTGGAACCGCTACCATTATGGTGCAATGGATCCGGACCTGAAGGGGCTTTTCTTAACTGATTCCAAACAACCATGTTCCCACTATTGTTGGCAATGCTTGTAGCTGGTTCATTCCCCAAGTGATGGAGCAACTGAAATAATTTTGAAAATGATGGACATGTTTAAGTCAAGTTAGTAAGTAGTAGAAGTAATATGTAATAAATCAACGAAGATAATATTTTTAACACTGAAAATTAATCTAACACGTGCATGATATAGTTGTGTTGTAATACCTTCAGTTGGAAATGATATTTTCAGTATAATTTACGAAGTACACAATTGTACCATGTGCATTACTCCCTCCGTCCCATAATTATAGGTTGATTTCTTTTGACATATAGTTTAAGAAAATTAGTTTAAGTTAATTTTTAACACAAATTTTTCACATATACCCCTTAATATAGAATTAATGAATACATTAATTACTCCTTACTTTTCACATTGAAACTCTTAACTTCATTGATTGTTGGTACAATTGTCTTTTATACACAAAATATGTTAAACTAGTAAAGCCTAAAAAGTTGAATTCTTTTATTGAGAATACAACAACATTAAATAATGGTGATAAAAATAATGACATTAAAGGTTGTTTCTTCAAAAAAAGAGTAATAATTGAATATTTATTATAAGGGTATAAAAGTAAAATAATGAACCAACTAAATTTTATAAATAGTAAGTAGTTTATATATTGAGACATCTCAAAATGAAAAATCAGCCTATAATTATGGGACGGAGGGAGTACATGTTATACATTGTGTTGGAAATGGTAGTTTCAATGTTAAAAATATTAATCCCGGCCCATAAACCCATAATTAAGGTGAAATGCAAAACTCCATTCATTATTTAGCAATATCATATAAATATATATAAAGAAAATTTATGCAAACCTTTCTGTTTTTAGTCTGTAATGAATCTGTCCTGGGGAAGAAGCATGCATGCCCAGAGTTGCACTCTGTCAACAATATATAACAAATATCAATCCTTTAGTTATTTACTTGGTCAGCTTTTTTTCTTTAATTTTATTTAAAAGAATAAATAAATTATAAAAAAAAAAAAAGATATTCAACAAGAATTGGCTCATTAGGGAGTTTCTACATGTGTCTGTGTGTGTGAGAGAGAGAGACCAAAAGACTGAGGCATGACTTTGACCAAGTAAAGTAGCAGCAGCATGAAAGCCACAGGAAGAAACTTGTTTGTAAGCCTCATTTTTAGGACAAACTTAACAAGAAAACTAAAGAAGTAAAGGTAAATTTGTGAGAACTACATGCAGCTTTGGAGAAAATTAGGAGCTCATTTATACAAATTTTTTCTCATGCTTTACAAAATTAAATGATTCCTTTGATTAAGCAGCAGGCAGCTATTTTTTAGAACAGATTCTGTCCCTATTTTTCATGTTCTATTTGTGTTCCCCATTTAAATTTTGACATCTGATCTTTTACTTAACAACAATTAACTCTAAAAGTAATCTCGCAAACGTCAGGTTGCGAGTTGATAATAAACAAACATGTGACCATCTTGTAGATGCATCTATTAAAACCATAAAATATTTAAATGGTCCACTTGGTGGGTGAATAAGCCCACAAATATCTCCTTCAATACGTTCTAGAAACCTTGGGAATTCAGTCCCAATTATTTTAGCTGGTGATGGTCTAATGACCAATTTGCCTTGGGAACAAGCAGCACATGAGAATTCCTTAAATTGAAGAATCCTCTGGTTCTTTAATGGATGGTCATGTGAATTGTCAACAATTCTTCGCATCATTATTGATCCAGGATGACCCAACCGGTCATGCCAAATAAAAAAATTATTTGGTTCATTGAAGTTCTGGTTCATTATTGCATTGACTTCAATTGTACTAATATTTGTGTAGTACAAACCTGAAGATAAAACGGGTAATTTTTTTAATATTTGTTTTCCAGTATAGACATTTGATATAATGTAAAGATATTCTATACCATTTTCATTGGTTGTCTTAATATGGTACCCGTTAAGTCGTATATCTTTAAAACTTAGCAGATTCCTCCTTGATTTAGTAGAAATAAAGCATTATCAATAATAAATTTTGTTCCACTAGAAGCATTATATTGGCTCTTCTGTAGCTTCAATCAAGCTCCAATCTCTTGACCTCGATATTGTATTCACTTCTACTTTCATCATTCTTAGATTTGAAAAATATTGATTATGTCTGAGAATGGTATGTGTCGTTGCACTATCTGCTAAGTATATATCTCCACCATTTAGGCTCATTTATAGCATTATGCAAATCCATATTTTCTTCATAAAAAGAAATAAATATATAATAAGTTCATAATAAGACATAATGTTATATATACTTAATAACACAATTCTTCACTAAATAAAGAAAACAAAATACATTAAATAAGCCAATCATGAAAATAAGAAAACAAAATACATTAGCATATATAAAATAAACACACTTGAAAGGACTAACATAATTCTGAACATATTATTTTCATTACAAGAAATACTAACTTGCTCATTATTTTGCTCAAAGAAATCTGCAACGTCAAGGTGTGTCATATCCAAAGGATCAAAATAAATATTATTTTTATCTTGATGTGAATGAGAAAATTTTATTTCTATATTCTTCTCCTTTCCTTTCAATGAGGACTGATATAAATCAACAAGATGTTTGGCTGTACAACAGGTACGAGACCAATGTCCTTTCATTCCACACCGATAACAAATATTTCTTCCTTCTTCGTATCTCTGTTATTTATATTCTTCTCTTTTCGCTTCTCCTCATTCTTTTGAATGTTTGGTATCATGGTTGCAGTAATTAAATCGTTCTCGCCTGGTGGTCACGACCACCACCACGCACCTCTATATTATGACCACAACCACGACTAATGCACCATAATTATTATTATATCTCAGAATATTCACTTGTGGAATGGAGCCGAACCACTTATCGTGATTCATGATTTTCATTAAAACTCATTATTTTGTTCAACCACAAGGAGACATGAAATTGGTTCGTAATATTTCTTAAAACCTCGTTTCTATATTGTCATTGTCAGAGAGCACATTCGTTTTCTAACATATCTCCATCAGTAATATTATCTCCGCACAATTTTAATTTAGAACTGATTTTAAACATTGCAGAATTATATTCACTTACTGATTTAAAATCTTGCAATCGTAAATGTATTCAATCATAACGAGCTTTTGGGTGAATAACTGTCTTTTGATGGTCATATCTTTATTTCAAATTTTTTCAAAGAATAAGAGAATCTTTTACTGTGAGATACTCTAATTATATTTCAACTCCTCTATAAGACACTTTCTAAATAGAAGTGCAATAGAAAACTTAAAGAACAGACCTGATAGTAAATTTCCTGGAAAGCTAACAAACATAAAAATTCTAACTAATTTGTTAATATCTATATAAAATGTCAAACTTAAAATTGAATTGAAAATAGATATTGGAGAACAAATGAATTATGTATATATCAATACTCTCTCTTTACCCTCTTTTGCATTCGGTAGTAATATATATATATATATATATATATATATATATATATATATATATATAGAGAGAGAGAGAGAGGGGGGGGTTATACCTTCTTTTGCTTCAAACCAAATATGATTATCTTCAAGATGAATGTGAGGAGCAATTCGTGTTGATAACGTATTATAAAATATTACTAAAAATTAAGAACAAAGAATTAGATTAGAGAAAGAACAAAGATGATTAGAGAAAAGAGAGTATTATTATAATATTTTGTATATCACTTAATCTACAATGGTCTTATTTATAGAAATAAGAACATAGATATTACTAGGAAGTTACAAAACTCAAAAGTCATGAGTTTCAAATCTCAATGAACATGGGACTTACATGTATCTAGACATCCATAATATGAATATAGACATACATAATTTTATAACAAAGTTGATTTATAAGTTATTTTAAGAATTTGATTAAAAATTAAGTTAAAATAAGTTATGAATGTGTTTGGCTCATAATGACTTATAAGTTAAAATAAATATAAAGATAACTAAAAAGGACATTAATAAAAAGAGAAGCAAAATAGATATTACATTTGGTCAAACTAACTTATTTTAAAAATGACTTATAAGTCATTTTAAAATATGTTAGAATACTTACTTATTTTTTTTGACTTAAAACTCAACTTATAAGTAGAAAAATAAGTCATTCTCGAACAGGTGAATAGTAACAAATGTAAGACCCCAACTTTTTAATAAAGATGATTTTTTTATAAATATCATTTTAAAATATTATAAAATGAATTTGATATAATGTTATAGTTGTGGGTAATATTTATAAATTTTGCAAAGTATGCAAGTTGTTATATAATATTCGATTAGTGGGAAATATTTGTTTTAACAGGAATATTCGCACGACTTCAAGACAAACATCGGTGGACCTTATTAACGGAATTATCATTTGGATTGAGAAAACGACAAAAATATTTTTTATGAAAATAACGACGGAAGTTTTACGCTTAAAACTGCTTGAACTACCTTGTGAGTAAAGTACAAGAAAGAATGCTGCGTGGTTGCATAGAAGCACCTGTATTGATTATTGATGCTTACGTGAGAAGTCACCGCTTTTGTTCAATTATTGCTTCAAGAATTGTTGCATAAGATCTCACGTTATTTGATTCAATTATTGTCCGATATTTTATATATTATTAAATCAATAATTGAGATGATGAGTTATTAATATTATTATTCGCAATATTAACGATGTCTGTAAGTTCGCCAAGAGAGATTTGGTCACCTAATCAAGCGCCAATAGGAGAAATCTTATTGAAAGCCCCTCTTTCCCAGGGAACGACCCTCGGTCGATTAATATTGTGAATTATAATAATAATGATAAATGTTGTTAGATATATCGAGGTGTCTTTTTATGAAGTCACGGGAGTTTATATATATATATATATATATATATATATATATATATATATATAAATTTTGTTTTATTAGTATTATTAATGTAATAAAATGTAAAGATTTTTATATAAAAATGTAATACTTTTATAAAGTTATTTGTTTTATTGATAATAATTAGAATATATTATGTTCTATTATGCATAGTATTTTGCATAGTAAAATCTTTTTATATAAAACATAATATTTTTATAAAGTTATTTATTTTATTAGACAATAATTAGAATATATTATATTTTATTACGATAGTATTTGTATATAAGACTGAGATAGTGTTCAGATAGTAAAATCTTTTTATATAAAATGTAATACTTTTTATAAAGTTGTTTTATTTGATTATAAATAGAATATATTATATTTTATTGATATAGTGCAACATAGTATCCTTTCTATTTTCCTATAAATAGATGCTTAGTTAGAATTGAAAACCACACCGTAAGTTCGTAGAATTCTTCTATAATCTTGAGCTTATTTCTTTAGAGTTTTAAGAAGCTTTGAAATGAAGGTAAGTTTTCTTCAAGAATATTCTCGCTTCTACCAAATTAATACTCTTCCGTTATTCCATTCTTTGTTTTTATGTTGAAATAACTCGTCATGCCAAGTACCACATACTTGGTGAAATTCTTCATTATTCCATTCTTTATTATTATGTTGAATAACCTGCCTATGCTAAGTACCGCATACACGGTGAAATTCTTCATTATTCCATTCTTTATTATTCTGTTGAACATCCTATTCGTATAACGCATGCATGACCGGTTCCGCTCATTTATTATTCTCGCTGAACATCCCGTCTGCGCGCTTACGCATAACCCGGTTCTCGTTGTTTATTATTATGTTGAAATATCCCGTCTGCGCGCTTACGCATGACCGGTTCCATTATTTATTATTCGCTGAATAACACGTCCGCGCGCCTATCGCATGCCCGGTGATATCTTTTGTTATTCCATTCTTTATTATACTCAAATAAGTTAAAGTTTTGGCTTTTATACTCCATGAAATTAGTGGAATATCCTCGATATTTACGCTTCATCCAAAGATCTTTTCATGGAAATATTCTTCTCGAGCATTCTTGAGTTTTACCCCACAAAGCAAAGATTATGTTGATAATTTGACGTTATTGGTTCCTAGATAAATTAATTCTTGAACTTGTTTTATTGAATTCTATATCATTGTCATCATCCTCATGTTTATATTATTTTTTGAAAGTCATCTATGACCAGTAGTGGTAATAGATGGACTTGGTATGATTACGCACCGTGGATTATTCGATAATAATGCATGACTATAATGTTACAAATGATGTGGTAAAAGTCCTCATTAGCCCGTAGTGCATTAATAGACATTGTTGGCATGATTTCACACCATTTGATGAATACACTAATATCCTCGATCGTGAGTGCATGGATAATTTGTGGTTGTGATACTAATGAATATCCATGGTCAGAAAAGTGATGATGTGGATTATTTATTAAGTTGAGTCTCAAATGATAAAAGTGATGAAAACCTTTTAAATCATAAAAGATAGTAGATTTTATTCTCTACTCGACTCTTTTAATGGATCGCTTGTTCCGCTAGCTACAGCTTAAACTTGATGTCTATCAGATTTTATCGCTTTAACATTGTTGAAGGCTAATGATAATTTATTCGCATTATCTTAGTCATAATATTTTCTTCTTCTAATAGTTGAGCTCACCTTTTACTTTCATTAATATTGTTCTCTTCAGGAAATGAGAACGTAGCAGGGACTAGTTGGGAACGTAGCATAATGGGCCCTAGGGTTTCATAATCTTGATGGACGATTTTAACCCGTAGTTATTCTATAAATAAAACAGTTAGGGTTTGGTCCCAATTGTCGTCTCAAGAATTTTATATACACACCTATATATCCATCATAAGATTGAGAGAGGCAATTGAAGACCTTCACCCTTAAGCGCAGCGGAAACGTGATACATACAAGATGGCTTCTCTCAATTCATGTAAGTACTTAATATTATGATTATTTATTTTGATTTAATTCTATGCAATAACACGTTCTTGTATTTGTATTATGTACCATGTATTTGACGACTCAGAATAGGTGATGTATACCTATTTTGGGGGCGTCACAACAAATAACTTATAAATTGATTTCACGACTTATAAATCATTTCAGAACAGACTCTAAATACTTGTCACCTCTATTGTTAACCTATTCTTACTCTTTCACCGGAAATATTTCCAGACAACCTAAGCGATCAAGTATTCTTTTTGTGTAAATTCACATCCAAAGCCCATAGTTGAACTTGTGGACAAATTCGAGTTTTAACACAAACAATTTAGTGAAAAGGCACCTTCACTACCAAATGAAGAAAAAAAAAACAACATCCCTATCCCTTTTCCATCCCCATATTATTGTTATAATTTTATCACATTGAGATGCATATTCAATATACATTTTATAAAGGTTATATATATATAAATATATATATATATATATATATATATATATATATATATATATATATATATATATATATATATATATATATACTCCTTATCTTACTTACCCGTGCTCACCTCCCTTTAATGACGGACTCATGATTTTGCCTCTCTGATATACAACCGTCTGCTCATACTTTTAAATGTAAGAATATTTTGTAATATTTTCAAAGTCATCCATTTGTAATATTTTGTTTTCTCCACTTTTTGGAAGGATAAAAAACGAAATGTCCTGCACTTTTTCCTTCCAGTAAAATTCCCTTGCCAGATCTAAGATGCAAGTTAGAGTTCTTAATACAACCAATTTTCCTTAAAAATTGAAATTTTCACAACTCAAATTATAAAGTACTTACTACACGTGTAAAATCCATATTAAAAGTCAACGAATATGCTTTAGAAAACAAAAGGTAAAAAACTAATAATTACTACATGGTATATAAATATAGAGCACAAGAACAAATTTGAAGTTAAAAATGAATACCCATCTGCTTCCTTGTTTTCCCCACAAATAAATCTTTAGACTTGATAAAACCAGGGACAAGTCCAATAATTGTTGCAAATGGAAATTGAGCCACTGCATCTTGCCTTCCCAGTGAAACAATAGCAGTAGGTTTCTTTTTATTAGGCTCATAAGTTGCCATTTTGCCTTGTATTCCTCCTTTCATCAATAACTTTATGTTCTTGGCAACGACCAAAGCATGTTTTTGTGCCAGATATCCCTGCTTCATTTCCTGCATAAAAACAAAAACAAAAACATGGGTTGGCCACTAAATGCTATATTACTTCAACATTTATCCTGCTCCTAAGGAGTATAAATTTGAAGAACAGCTGCAAGTACAATTTTGAGCGATTTTTATGATTTGTTTTTGCAAATTCCCTAGTCTATATC
Organism: Panax ginseng; assembly: GCA_020205605.1. Lineage (NCBI taxonomy): Eukaryota > Viridiplantae > Streptophyta > Magnoliopsida > Apiales > Araliaceae > Panax > Panax ginseng. The sequence continues at coordinate 17,393,720 of CM035131.1, read as the reverse complement.
AATGCAAAGCATATTTTGTTCTTGATTCCCTATAAACTAAAAGAAAGAATATACATAAAATACTAGACTTACCTCAACATTTGTTATATCACCAATGGCAAAGATATTCTCGCGACCCTTGATTCTCAGGTTCAAATCAACTTTTAACCTTCCAAAATCATCTAAGTTGTCCCTCAATAGAGTCCCTTTTAGCCAATCCGAGCCCAATGGTTTCCCTATGCACAAGAAATGGCAATCTGCTTTAATAGTTTCCCCAGCTGAAGTTACATATTGTTTGCTTCCAACTGCACTATTCCTCAAATCCACATTCCGATTGAGTTTCACTTCCACTTTCTTTGATGTCAACCAATCTAGAGTCTTGTCGGAAGCTTTAGGTCCAAGGAATTCGAGTAATCTGGATCCATCGTGCACCAGAGTAACCTTCTTTTCAGGGAAATCAACTGCAATTTCTGCAGCAAGTTCAACACCGGTAGGGCCACCTCCAACAATCAATACAGAACGAGAAGCTTTTATTTTTTCATTATCTGCAAAGTTGAGATATCATTAATGCTATATATGTTTTGCAACTCATTACCAAGTTTCGGAATTGGATTTGAAAACACATTTATGATTTCATTGAGTCGAAATTTAGTTAAAATATGGCACTCAATTCAAATTCAAGGCTTCAAAATATGTAGAAAATAATGGCATAGATGAGGACTTTATTCTTACCTAGTACTTTTGTACTTCAAACTTGTAATTCATAGTGCCCGTTTGGCGGAGTTGTGCAGTGTGATAAAACACGTATAGATGTAGAGTTTTCGACAAAAGTGCTTTTACAAGAAAGTTAAAATAGTGTCCGGTTACATAATTATAAAAGTGTTTTTAAAGACATTAATAGCAAAATTAAGATAATTGTGAAGTATGAGATTTTATTTCTTTTTAACAATCCAAGAATAATGTTTTATTTTGGATTTTTGCCAAAAGTGCTTTAGCCAAAATCACAAATTTTCGACTTTAGCTAAAAGTCTTTTGAACCCAAATCTCTACTCTTTAAAGTGCTTTGGAGAATCACCAAACACCAGAACATTTTCATTTTTAATTTATAAGTGTTTTTAGTCCACCAAACAGGCAGTTAGAATGTTTTCCATACATGTAACTTCTTTAATGGCTTCAGCATTTCATATATAGGAATGTGAACAAGGTTTGGCATGCCAGTGCATTTTTTTTACCTGATTGGTATTGTTCAAGTCTCTCTGTTCTTGTTTCCGTAATTGGATCATTATGTCCAGTGGCAATGACTAGATAGTCGTAGGGAATCGAACGACCATTAGCAGTCAAGACATGACCTTCTTTGATGTTGATGGCTGTGGATGTAACGAGCCAGCCATTACTTAGGTAATCTTTGTGGTGGATAACTGATCTCTCGGCGAATGATGGCTCTACCATTGCTCTCAGGCTTGCCCATGGAATCTCAAAATAGTCCTTCCTGAACTTCAATTTTCTATTAGATCAGAGAAAGTAACAAATCTCTACTTCTATTAATACCTTTCATAAGTTCCTAGCTAATTGGATGTAATTAACAGTTCCTAATTACAATGAGCATGTAGCTGAGTTGTCCATGTACAACTGGCCCTACATAAATCTTTACACTAAGAATTCTTTTGGTAGTACTCATTCTTTTCCTAAAAGATTATCGTTTAAGGTTAATTCACATAGATTAAGAAATGTAATTTATGTCTATAGAAAATACTATACTATCCTTATTATAATTGTCTCAATCAATTATTAGCTTTGTAAATTCCAAAAAAGAGTATACCATTCAAACTCACCAAGAACGGATAGGTCTCGAGTTAATTTGTCGGATCTCAATATCAATCCAAACTCACCAATACCGGGTCTCAATATCAATCTAAACTCGCCAATAGCAGACGAGGAAGAAGGATTGCAAACATTTGAAGCAGCTATTGAACTTCAATATTGGTACCATTGAAAAAAACATTCACTTCAATTACACAAAAATCTCATAAACCACAACTGAAAAAAGCATTCACATCAATTACACAAAAATCTTTAATACAAAGGCCACCCATCTCTCTTTTCTATCCTTACACATTCTGCCAAACCAAAAAAATAAAAGCTAACCTCGTGAAAACTTATGACAAACCAAATAAAGACTCTCATGCCTCTTACTTAATAGAACATGGGAAAATACTTTTTTAACATGAATCGAAATATTACTTGAAGTTCTTCCTTTTAAAAAACTTGATATGCTTCTTCAGAAAATTTATTCAAATCGAAATTACGATCTGCAGGTAAATTCAAATCAAAATCATGAAAAATTTTCTTCTTCTTTGAGACAAATTTCTTCTTATCTTCTTCATCTATATCCATTGTTTCTCAGAAGTGTCATGATTATATAAATAAGAAGCATTGGGAAGGGAAGGAATTTTGAAGGTCGTTTAAACGATCAAGAAGTTTTTTTTTTTTTTTTGAGGAAAACGATTATGAAAGCTTTAAATAGGCGAAAGCTTTAAATAAGAGTAAAGTAGAGAAAAAATAGTTACTCTGTATTGATAAACTCAAAACGTCAAATATATCGAAACAAAATTATTTCGTCAAACATCAATCTTTTAGGAACAGAGGAAATACCAAATAATGAAGACTAGTTTGATAATGTAAGTGATGAAATCGGTTTGTGATAGTTTATAGTTTCAATATATTCCGGTCCATTTGACTGTTTGATTAAAAATTAAAAATTTAAATAAAAAAAAAATCCAACTGCTCTTACAAACTTACTAGTATAATTTTTGAACTCGAACTCTCTCGTCTATGCTGCAATTAGCATAGTGTCCACAAATGCCATCATTAAGTAAACTTTATAAAACAACTATAGTTTATAGTTTCAATATATTTAAGTCAATTTGATTGTATGATAAAAAATAAAAAATAAAATAAAAAAGTTCAACTTTCCTTAAAAACTTACTAGTATACTTATTGAACTCAAACTCTCTCATCTATGCTGCAGTTAGCATAGTGTCCACAAATGTCAGCAGTAGGAATGAAATGGAGGGTGTAATGATTCATTTCATTTCAGTTGAAATGAGTTATTAATTCATAAATTTGGGAAAAATATGAACGGTTCAATTCATTCCAATCACAATTAAACACAATTTTTTTCATTTCATAAGAATGAGTCATTCTATTTACACCTTCATTACTCCAATCCAAACGTAGCACAAGTTCCAAACGTAGCACAAGTAAGTAAACTTTATAAAACAACTATAAATATAGAAAAATCGTCAAACAACATTCTTAACTAATGCCCTGCTATCAATGTGAAGAGTACATAAAACCCAAAAAATTATAAGAAGAGCATGAAAGGGCAAAAATTGATTTAGCTCAGCTGAAAGATGATAAGTTGTAGTCTTGTATATATCAATTCATCAAATGCAGTACACATACTAATTAAAAGGGGTGAAAGGGGAAGCTTACGGATCAATGAGGGTAAGATGGGAATTGAATTGGAGTGATTTAGCCATGAAAGCTCCGGCAACTCCGCCACCAATCACCACCACCCTCTTCCCTCCTACTCCGCCCATTTCTTGTTTCCCCTCCATCCAATTTTTTCTCTATATAATGCTCTTACAAAATATTCTCTCAATACATGATATAGTTATATAAGAAGAAAATATGCATATATATATATATATATATATATATATATATATATATATATATATATATATATATCCATGGAGAGAGAATAGTCAGACAGAGAAATGGTCAGAGGTTTTGTTGTTAACAAGGAGAAGAAACCAAGAAGGGCATAAACTACAAGTGGGAATTGAATTATTTTTGGTGGGTAAATGGTAATGCTCTTTATTATTAAGCCATTTGTGTTTAAAAAAGAATCAATGTCAACCATGGGAAAGACATGGACTGCCAGTTCCAGGTTTAAAAGGTTGAGAAATATAGGCAGATGGGTGGCAATGACATCGATCATTATTCTATCGGGACTTATTTGGCTCAAACTTATTTAACGAATTGATCAAAATTTTATGTGTTTAAAGCATTTGAAAGTTAACGTAATTTAGAATTTTGTTTGTCTAGACATATTATTTTAAACGAGGTTTTTTTAGCTCATAAATATAGCATGTCAAGGAGGCTCAATGTACTGTACTCCTACTCCCTCCTCAAATGTCAAGGAGGTTTATGTGTTGTGAGTTTGTTTCTTGAATTTTTTGGAAAGATTTGATTATAGGTTTTTTAATCACCAAGCATATCTGTGTATAGATTATTATTAATTCTTTAATTTCTTTTTTTTCACGAATTTTATATCTGTGTATGTTTTTGTATTGAATTATTTGGTGTATGATATAATAGATTGTGAAGAACAAAATTTAATTGTGGTTTGGAATTTATGAAATTTAATGAATAGATGATGATGATGAAGAGTTTAAAGGTCTTTAGAAGATGATGAAGATAAGAAAAACATAATTTTTTATTTATTTATAAAGTATTTATATAAAATTTATTAATGTTATATTACTATTTAAATGTTTTTATACGATCAAATAAAATATATATACTGTCAACTATAATTATACGCACGTATGAATTTTTTACAAGGGTACGTTACGTATAGGGAGAATATTTATTATTATTACTTTGGGTAGCAGGAGCTAATATACAAAAGAATGCATTCTTCACAGGTCAGAATTCCATTTCCATGTCACAATAAATATTTATTTATTAAGATTTACCCAGTATTTAAGTACTAATAATATAAATAAAATAATGGTGGCTGGTTGTAGCCCTCTTTTGTCTAACTAGCCCCAACCTCAAGTGTGTGGTGTGGTTTTATCTTTCATGTTTGACTCATAATATTTTTTTTATTTATATTTTTAACACTTATAATAATAAGGTTTGATGACATCCAAACCCCCACCAATTCAAAATCACAAATATTTGTATTTTAAGATGTAGTAACATTGAATTAAAACAAACTTATAATTATTAAGTATATACTCTGAAAAATATTTTGATAATAAATGATAAATAATACGGAGTACTCTGTCAATAATCCAAAGGTTTATGTAGTAATTTTTTAAAAAAGGAAAAGAAAAAAAAGAGTAACTTAAATGACTATACATATACAACGGAAGATTTTGTTGTAAAAATAATAAAAAATAACCGGGGATCATTTTGTAGATTTATTAATTATAATAAAAGTTTTATAATTTAATATAATTGTTCAATGGGGTCTGTTAATAATAATAATCTCTATCTATAATATTTTATGTGAAGATAATAAAATTTAAATTGAAAAACACATGGTGCCCTCTTACTTAAACTGAAAGGCTTTGTGGTGTTGAAGAAGGCATATGATGAGTTTAAGCTACCCGATAAAGGACCACCATGTTATTGAGATTGCACCAGATCTTAACCATTAGTCCAACCATCAATAGTTACTAAATGTTGGGTGGGAGTCCTCATCCATGACATAGAATCCAAAATAGAAAAGAATTGATTTTTTTTGTGAGCAAGTAAGTGGGTTTACTTGATATTAATCCAATTAGAAATTGAGTTAATGGAAGCAATATTGGAATTGAAGATTCCATGAAAGGAATTCAAGTTGAAAAAGGATTTACTTGTTAGATTAGTTGGTGACCAAGACAAGGAGATGTGATCCCTAATTTGATTAGGAGAATAAATTATTTCTAATTCATATTAGAAATGGATTAAGAAGAGTACTATAAATAAGGCTATGAGGGAGTCTTATTTGAAATATGAGAGAAGCTTGGTAGCAAGAAGGTACCAAAAGAATAAATCGAGAGAATTACAGCTTTGTTGCTCGCGGGTATCCGCCACCATCTCCGCTCAATCAAAGCTTCAAGACTTTATCACTTGGGGTATTTTTGGGTGGTGAAGTTAATTAGTTTCTCAACCTAATTAAAGGTAAATTTGTATTATCTCAATTTATTAGGTAACCTCAAGTTTTAGGCATAAAACTTGAGAGGATTATATATCAGAAGCCCATTATTAGTGATATAGTGGAGATTCTTGAGTTTGACCTCGTGATTTTTACCTCTTAATTTTAGAGGGTTTTCCACGTAAATTTGGTGCTCTGTTATTTTATTTTTGTTCTCATAATTAGTTTTGATTATTTCATATTTAATTGCACAAAGAGACTTTTAAAAGTAATTCCGGGATATGATTATTTTTGGCGATTTTCCCCAACAAAGTATCGTCGAGTCAGTTATTTTTGTGGTTTTCAGTGCAAATTAAATGGAGGATTGACAAAGAAGTTGCATGATTAATCTCATAGGCTATAAATCCTACAATTTTGAAGCCAAAATGGAGGATTTGCTTTCGCAAGGACTTGTACGAGCCACTGAGAACGATGGAGTTAAGCCCACAAACAAGAGTGACGCCATGCAATGGAACAAGATGAACAGAAGACTATCGTCCGACCGATTGTGGATCGATCAAAGTGTGTTTCATCATGCTGTTACTTTAAAACTAAAGCCTACGATCTCCGCGTAAATCGAGTCCATGTATGAAAGGAAAACGACTCAAAAAAAGCTTTTTTATTGTGCCTCGACCTCAAATTTTTTAAATAAAATGGAATTTCTCTATTTATTATTTTGAAATAAGAAGGGTTGATTTGATTAATGTGGATAGTTATGGGTAAAATACGCAAATATTTCAAAATAAGCAAGTGGTTATAAAATATTCTTTATCATTTGAATATTCGTCAGTCGTGGAATATTCGTATCGCTTTGAAAGAATATTCGTATTTACCTACAAGCCATTTGTGGGCCCCATAACTAAAGCTTATTGATGAAGAAAAAACGACAAATATAAGTTGTTTATAAATAATCTACAGAGTTGTTACCGCTAGTATATCGCTGAAATACCCGTGGGTTAAAACACACTAATACGCTATTCATTGAACAAGAAGATACCAGAGATTGCACCAATTATTGATTCTTACGTAAGAAGGCACTACTCAATAATTGTTACAAAGAATTACCGCTCAAAGATTTTATTTTATCGATTCAATAATTGTCGCATTGATATTTTATATTGTCGTTGTTTCAATAATTGTCATTACACAAGATTTTCCATTATCGGCAATAATTCATATTATCCTAATAATATTATTAGATAACATTATTGGCAATGTCTAGAAAGTTCTGCTTAAGGAGAGGTTTGGTCACCTAATCATGCCACCAAGAAGGAGAAATTTTATCGAAAGCCCTCTTCCTGAACCGCCTCGTCATCAATATCAGTGATTCTCGAATATTATTTGTGAATAATTAATTATTGATTCATATGATGAGAAAAATATTGATTTTATGTGGATATAGATGGAGAAAATTTTTAATGTGACAATTGTTGAAAATTGAAATTTTATCTTTTTCTCGATAAAATAATTCATTTAAATATATATATTATTATATTTTAATAATATAATAATGGTGATATTTTTACAACGAATGTGGGATATATGAGTATACGAGAGAGAAGAGTATTTTTTGTTGCAATAAATGTTTAAAACATGTTAAACATGCTCTGCGGACCCCATTTATCGATCGAATTTGATTATAAATTTCTAAAATCACCCGCTTGTGGATTTCACCAATTTCGCTTGGAATTTGGAAAACTTTCTTCTCGCAAAGTTGTAGAGAATTGAATTTCCTATAAAAAACTCGCGAGATTCAATTTTTCCGATAAAAGGGCTATTTATTGTGAATTATTGAAGTTCAAGTTCTAAATAATTGATTTTTGAAGTTTAAATTATTTTAAATTAGAAAACGTTTTTTATTACTTTTTCTAGAAGGTGGTATGTGGTTATTGAACTGAAATCAGATTTCAAGTATGAGAGAAGATTTATTATATATATTATTATTATATTAAATTTTCTCGCTTTGGTGTTTCTAAGCAATTTCCTATAAATAGGTGCTTAGGTTAGAATTGAAGATTACACCGTAAATCAAGTTTTCTCTCTATATTATCGAGCGATTCTTGTGAGTATTTTGAGTATACTTTGAGTATTGCTATACTATGAAAAAGTTCAAGTCATAGCCTATATCCTGTTTCAACTAAAGTACTCGCCTTCGAGGTAATGTGGATATTATTTTTTTCAGAATGATATTATTTCTTCAATATCATTATGTCAAATATTGATCCAAGTTTTTATCAAATTTGAAACTTTTTGGTGTCTGAGTTACTATTCACGATACTAAGACTATTCACGATACTAAGATTATTCACTTAATACTTAGACTATTCATCTAAAAATGAAAATTTTTCTTTCGTCCTAAAATATCTATTCGGATACTAGCTTTGATCAGATCCATGTTTTGATCATTCTTGAATTTTACACCACTATGATTATTTTTTTGAGGTATTTTTGGACGTGGATAAAACAAAGTACTAATCCTTAATCCTTAATCCTTGTCATTTTGTTTCACCGATTCGCTTTTTTAAAAAAAATTTTTTCATCATCCTCACCTTAAATGATGATATTATTGAATATCTTTGGCCCAGAAGTGCAAAGATGAATGATTTCGATGAATATCTTTGGCCCAGAGTGCAAAGATGAATGATTTCGATGAATATCTTTGGCCCAGTAGTGCAAAGATGAACAGTGTTTAGATGAACATGACTAATCGGTGAATGTCCTCGCCTCAGAGTAAAAGGATGAATATATGATTCCGTATATATATCGATTGATGTTACAGGATAAAAATATTGATGATGGATCGTTAAATTCATAGATATTAGTAGATTTCATCCTCTACGTAACTCTTCTATGAATTAATATTTTCCGTCATGCAGTATTGATTTAAAACTTGTTGTCTATTGTATTCTATTAAATTTTTCCTCGTCAAGACTAACGATAATTTGTTCTATATTATCTTAGTCATAATATTCTTTATCGGGCTAGTTTGAGCTCACCCTTTTCCTTTTTGTTCCATTTTTCTTCTCGTGAGGCGCAGAATGTAAATGAGTACGTAGCCTGGGTATGGAATGATGGTTTTAGAGAGTTGTTTAGTAGTCCTCACCATTTTTGTAAAATAATGTATCAATAATTATGATGAGGATTTATTTGTATGTGGATATTGTTTAGATGGCAATATCTCATTTTTAAACTCACAGCTTTATGTTGTAATAATAAAGTTGTAGTTAAGTCGCACTCATGTATTTGCTAACTCGTAATGGGTGATGTATACCTATTTTGGGGGTGTCACAATTGGTATCGTAGCTAGGATATGATCTCCAAGTGAGATCGGGAATGTAACTAGAGGGGAGAGACGAAAGTAAATCCTTCGCTAAAGGTGTCCTACCTAAGCTTATTTGTTAGTTGGTCAAGATATAGGATATTATGTGATATATTGATTTCTTTAATTAACCCTTGTTTTATGACAAAGATTTGAGAATGTCGAATCGAGAATATTAACAATGGAAATGAGACCGTGGAGACGCCTCACTCACCACCAACGAGGAGAAACGTGCAACAGTCAAGCAATGTTCCTCCCGTGAACAACACCACGGAAAGCAGATGATGAACGAGGGATGTTTAGTAAGCTTTTTGCGCTCATGCAAAATCGCATTTAGGAGACTCGTGTTCAAAATATAGGAGGAAATGATAGCAATTCACGTTGTCACAAATGCAAGCAGCTTCAAAGAGTCGGGACCACCGTAATTTAAGGGAAAGCCGGATCCGATCATGGCGGAAACGTGGGTCAAGCAAATTACCAAGATATTCGATGTCTTGGGATGCACGGAGGAACAGAAGGTTCCATTCGCCACCTTTATGTTCCGTGGCGAGGCAGATTATCGGTGGGAATCAGGAAGCGCACTCCATCCAAATTGCACTCAAAGATGTCTTGGGAGACGCTTTCAGAATTATTTAATGACAAATACTTTCCCGAAAGTGTTGGCACTATACGAAGGAAGTGGAGTTTATTAGACCGAGCAGTAATAATACGACGGTGTCCCAAAGACGAGGCGAAGTTCATGAGTTATCCAGTTCAGACCTCATTTGGTGGAGAATGAGGAACGATGACGCGGATGTTTCGAGAGGTTTGAAACCCAGATACGCCGCCAAGATCTCATTTCTCATAAATTTTCTCTATTCAGATGTTGTCAATAATGTGGCTCAATTGTTAGAGCGAGATAACGAGTACGCTCAACCGAGGGACCATAACCAGATCATACCAAGATAAGCAGCATCGTAATAACGATAACCAAATGGAGAAAGAAGAATACTATTAAAGGCTGTAACCACTCCGTGGTAATCGTGGCCATGAAAATAGAAGAAGCGAAGTCGAGGAGATTTTAAAAGAGAGAGATTCAACAACGACTATGTGAAGACGCCAAAAGAGAAGAAAATCGGTTCCAAGGGAGGAGAAAGACCACCACCGGTCATATGTTACTACAAATGCGAAAAGAGGGATATATCACCAAACCGCCCACAACAAAGCTTTAAGTATGCTATAATTGTGGAAAAGAAGGACATATCGCCGAGATTGTACGCAGATCGAAACCCAAATTCAATGAATGGTGACTCAAAAGGATGTCCCGTAAAAGTCAAAGTCAATCGCCCTCGAAGAGCGCTTTGTCGTGACCGGCAAAATGCGAGAACCCGAACGAATTTAGCACGGGTTAGTTAATTATAAATTCTTGCAAGTTTATACCTTTACTAGATACCGGCTTCTACCCATTCTTTTATCTCTTTGCATACCAACGCTTGAACTCGACTACGAGAGAAATTAGACTTTGACCTATCTATGGAGACTCATAGAGAAACTTTCATTACATCCGTTGTTTAGAAATCTTGCTTGATTCAGTCAGTGGCACTATCACATTACCTCGTTAACCTTATTTCTATAGAGATACTTGCTTTTGATGTGATTTTAAGGTTAACTACTCATCATGCCAAAATTGATTACTTTCGTAAGGTCATTAGTTTTCATATTTCTAAGCAACCTCGTTATTCAATTCAAGCAATCAAACCATCAGAGTCAAACATTTTCATATCAAGCCATGAAGTCATTCGCTTATTACGGATGTCAAGTTTTCTTAGTCCATGTTATGGATTTGAATAAAGACACGCCGATTTGAATAATATTCCCGTTGTTATTGATTTTTCCCGACGATTTCAAGAATTTCGCCTACTCCCAGAGCGTGATATTGAATTTGTATCGACTTTAAATCCCAGACAAAACCCATTTCTAAAATTTCATATCGAATGGCTCCTATTGAACTTCGTGAGTTAAAACCCAACTGAGAAGTTGATACCGAGCCTTTATCCGGTGACTTCCTTTTCGGAATGCACCGCCGCCGCATCCGTAGGGACACCATATATTCGCGTAAGATAAGAAACCGATAGTGTGTCATTGTAATGTGCTATCCAAGGTTGATATGAGTCACAATGAGAACAACCTAAGTTTCAGAATCGAAATACGTAGCTTTCTAGGCTTAGTTGGTTATTATCGAGATTCGTCAAGGATATTCTCAAATCGCTATTCCATTAACGCAAATTGACTCAGAGAGATACAAAAAATTCGAATGGAGCAAAGAATGTGGAAGAGCTTCAAGAACTCAAGAGAGACTCATTTCAAAGACATGTTCACCATGCCATCCCGGAAAAGTTTAACGTGGTAAATTGATGTGTTGAGTAAGATCGATCGATACAAGTACGAAGTACGATATTGTCAAAAACTAATTTCAGATAATTTACAAATAATAGAGATGGAGATGAAAACTCTAGGTACCCACGTGATGATATACGAGTATAATCGACTTTTAATCGATAAAGTTAAAGTCGCTCAAGCTACACACCGAGTCGATGAATTTGAAGAAGAAGGTGCAAGAAGTTGTTATTTCAAAAACGAGAATCCATGAGGTGAGGAAAGCTCAAACCTTCGATTTATTAATCCATTTGAAATTCTCGATCGAATAGAAACTGTGGCCTATAGACTCGCTTTTACCGCCAAGTATGACGCTGTTTCATAACGCTTTTCACGATCGATGTTACGTAAATATGTGGACGAATTCAACCACGCTATCGAAGTTAGAACCGACGAGATAGTCAAGACTTAACGACGAGGAGGTACCACCCACCAAGATCTTGATAGAAAGAATATGTCCTATGTACCGAGGTTATACCACAAGTTAAAGTTTTGTGGAGAAACCATGCTATCGAGGAAATGACCGGAGTTGGAAACGAAAATGAAAGCGAGGTATTCTCATCTTTTCAAACACTGTGTACGTACGCCAATTTCGAGGACGAAATTTCATAAGGAGGGAGGTCAGAAGACCCCAAATTTTTTTTAAATAAAATGGAATTTCCTCTATTTATTATTTTGAAATAGTAAGGGTTGATTTGATTCATGTGGATAGTTATGGGTAAAATACGCAAATATTTCAATAATAGCAAGTGGTTATAAAATATTCTTTATCGTTTGGAATATTCGCTTCGTCGTGGAATATTCGTATCGTCGAGTAATATTCGTATTTACGACGCAGCCCATTTGTGGGGGCCCCATAACTAAAAGCGATATGATGAAGAAAACGACAAATATAAGTTGTTTATAAATAACTACAGAAGTTGTTACCGCTAATATCGCTTGAATACCCCGGTTAAAAAACACTAATACGCGGTTGTCATGTCAACAAGAAGAGACACTTGATTGCACCAATTATTGATTCTTACGTAAGAAGGCACTACTCAATAATTGTTACAAAGAATTACTCGCTCAAAGATTTTATTTTATCGATTCAATAATTGTCGTATTGATATTTTATATTGTCATTGTTTCAATAATTGTCATTACACAAGATTTTCCATTATCGGCAATAATTCATATTATCCTAATAATATTATTAGATAACATTATTGGCAATGTCTAGAAAGTTCTGCCTAAAGGAGAGGTTTGGTCACCTAATCAAGCCCAAGAAGGAGAAATTTTATATGAAAGCCCTCTTCCTTGAACCGCCTCGTCATTATATATCAGATTCTCAGAATATTATTTGTGAATAATTAATTATTGATTCATATGATGAGGAAAATATTGATTTTATGTGGATATAGATGGAGAAAATTTTTAATGTGACAATTGTTGAAAATTGAAATTTTATCTTTTTCTCGATAAAATAATTCATTTAAATATATATATTATTATATTTTAATAATATAATAATGGTGATATTTTTACAACGAATGTGGGATATATGAGTATACGAGGAGGAAGAGTATTTTTGTTGCAATAAATGTTTAAAACATGTTAAACATGCTCATGGACCCCATTTATCGACCGAAATTTGATTATAAATTTCTAAAATCACCCGCTTGTGGATTTCTACAATTTCTGCTTGGAATTTGGAAAACTTTCTTCTCAGCAGTTGTAGAGAATTGAATTTCCTATAAAAACTCGCGAGATTCAAATTTTCCTACAAAAAGGCTATTTATTGTGAATTATTGAAGTTCAAGCTACTAAATAATTGATTTTTGAAGTTTAAATTATTTTAAATTAGAAAAACGTTTTTTTTACTTTTTCTAGAAGGTGGCATGTGGTTATTGAACTGAAATCATTTCAAGTGTAAAGCGAGAGAATTTTTATTATATATATTATTATTATATTAAATTTTCTCGCTTTTGTTGTTCTAAGCAATTTCCTATAAATAGGTGCTTAGGTTAGAATTGAAAATTACACCGTAAATCAAGTTTTCTCTCTATATTATCGAGCGATTCTTGTGAGTATTTTGAGTATACTTTGAGTATTGCTATACTATGAAAGTTCAAGTCATAGCCTATATCCTGTTTCAACTAAGTAAGTAATCGCCTTCGAGGTAAGTGGATATTATTTTTTTTCAGAATGATATTATTTCTTCAATATCATTATGTCAAATATTGATCCAAAGTTTTTATCAAATTTGGAACTTTTGGTGTCTGAGTTACTATTCACGATACTAAGACTATTCACGATACTTACTATTCACTATTCACTATCACTTAATACGGCACTATTCATCTAAAAATGAAAATTTTTCTTTTTCGTCTAAAATATCTATTATGGATACTAGCTTTGATCAGATCCATGTTTTGATCATTCTTGAATTTTACACCACTATGATTATTTTTGAGGTATTTTTGACGTGATAAAACAAAGTACTAATCCTTAATCCTTTAATCCTTGTCATTTTGTTTCACCGATTCGCTTTTTTTAAAAAAATTTTTTCATCATCCTCACCTTAAATGATGATATTATTGAATATCTTTGGCCTCAGAAAGCAAAGATGATTGATTTCGATGAATATCTTTGGCCCAGAAGTAAAAGATGAATGATTTCGATGAATATCTTTGGCCCAGTAGTAAAAGATGAATGATGTGTTTAGAAGCAAAAAGATGAACAGTGTTTAGATGAATACGACTAATCGGTGAATGTCCTCGCCTCAGAAAAGCAAGGATGAATATATGATTCCGTATATATATCGATTGATGTTACAGTGATAAAAATATTGATGATGGACCGTTAAATTCATAGATATTAGTAGATTTCATCCTCTACGTAACTCTTCTATGAATTAATATTTTCCGTCATGAGTATTGATTTAAAACTTGTTGTCTATTGTATTCTATTAAATTTTTCCTCGTCAAGACTAACGATAATTTGTTCTATATATTATTAGTCATAATATTCTTTATCGGGCTAGTTGAGCTCACCCTTTTCCTTTTTGTTCCATTTTTCTTCTCGTGAGGCGCAGAATGTAAATGAGTAGACGAAGCCTGGGGTATGGAATGATGGTTTTAGAGAGTTGTTTAGTAGTCCTCACCATTTTTGTAAAATAATGTATCAATAATTATGATGAGGATTTATTTGTATGTGGATATTGTTTAGATGGCAATATCTCAGATTTAAACTCACAGCTTTACATCGTTGTAATAATAAAGTTGTAGTTGTTTCGCATCGATAACTCGTAAACTCGTAATGGGTGATGTATACCTATTTTATAAATGTTACTTTGGTGAAGGTCAATGGAAGCTCACTAAAGGGTCTCTAGTGGTGACTAGAGGTAAGAAGGTAGACACTTTTTATATGATGCGCAAGATATGAGAGGTGTTGAAGATGGGGAGTTAAGCGTAAAAGGTGTGGTACAAAGCCGTATGCGAGATGAGAGAAAAAGCCTCAATGAGAACCACGAGAAAAAAACTTTTTCTTTAAATGGGTACCAAAAGTGAAGAAGGAAAGTGATAGCTCATGACCCGATTATACAAAGCGGTTGTGGAATGAATTTGGCAAGCAAAAATCATCAAGTTTGAGTTAGATCCTCCCATTGAGAAGAACCTCCGCCGATGAGACAAAGCCGGACATGAAGATAGCTTGAAAATTCCAAGAATCTTGAGTTGAGCCAAGACTTCGCTGGAATTAACTCCGAGTAAGGACTTGTGGTTTAGTGATCCCTCCTTTCATGGGTTCTGGAGGGGAGATTGTTGGGTGGGGTCCTCACCCATGAGATAGAATCCAAGATGAAAAGAATTGATTTTCTTTGTGAGCAAGTAAGTGGGTTTACTTGATATTAATCCAATTAGAAATCGGGTTAATGGAAGCAATATTGGAATTGGAGATTCCATGAAAGGAATCCAAGTTGAAAAAGGATTTACTTGTTAGATTGGTTGGTGACCAAGACAAGGAGATGTGATCCCTAATTTAATTAGGAGAATAAATTGTTTCTAATCCATATTAGGAATGGATTAAGAAGAGTACTATAAATAAGGCTATGAGGAGTCTTATTTGAAATATGAGAAGCTTGGTAGCGAAGGTACCAAAAGAATAAATTGAGAGAATTACGCTTTGTTGTTCGTGGGTATCCGCCGCCATCTCCGCTCAATTGAAAGCTTGAAGACTTTATTGCTTGGGGTGTTTTTGGTGGTGAAGTTAATTAGTTTCTCAACCTAATTAAAGGTAAATTTGTACTATCTCAATTTATTGTGGTAACCTCAAGTTTTAGGGCATAAAACTTGAGAGGATTATATATCAGTAAGCCCATTATTAGTGATATAAAGGAGATTCTAGTTTGACCCGTGGTTTTTACCTCTTAATTTTAGAGGGTTTTCCACGTAAATTTGATGTCTTCTCAGGATGGTTATTTGTTATTTTTGTTCTCATAATTAGTTTTGTTGATTTCATATTTAATCGCACAAAGACGAAAAAGTAATTCCCGGATATAGATTATTTTTTTGGCGTATTTTTCCCAACAAAGGGTATCGAGCTTGGTTATTTTTGTGGTTTTCTTATTCAATTAAATGGAGGATTGTATGCGGAGTCGCATGATTAATCTCAAGGCTACAAATCCTGGAATTTGGAAGCCAAGAATGGAGGATTTGCTTTACTGCAAGGATTTGTACGAGCCACTTGAGAACGATGGAGTTAAGCCCACAACCAAGAGTGACGTGCAGTGGAACAAGATGAACAGGAAGACTATAGGTCCGATCGCATCATGGATCGATCAAAGTGTGTTTCATCATGTTGCTACGAAAACTAAAGCCTATGATCTCTAAGCAGAAATCGAGTCCATGTATGAAAGGAAAACTACTCAAAATAAAGCTTTTTGATTAGGAAGCTTGAATTCTAAATTCAAGGATGGAAACTCCGCTGCAGAAAGACTTGAGTGATTTTCGAGTTTGATAAATCACCGAAAGACGATGAAGATGGTCATCGACGATGAGATGCAGCTTTGTTGTTGTTGAGCTCTTTCACTCGATAAATTGGAGACGCCGGGTCAGATTATCGAAGAAACTCCATTCTAATGGTACCGACTATGGATACAATCAAAGATAGTTTGTTTAATGAGGAATAGAGGCGAAGAGATACTATGGTGATTAGTTCTGAGTCACAAGTTTTTGTCGCACAGAGTAGGGGCAAAAACAAAGGGAGAAACTCTCCTGAATATGACAAATCCAGGGGAAGATCAAGAGATAGAAAAGAAGTAATTTGCTTTCACTGTCAAAAGCCCACTTATTTTTCTCATGCCTATTTTTTTTCGATCAAACAATCGATATGTAATCTGTTACAAAAGATGTAAAGATTATCAAAAAATAAACTCAAATAATAGTTCTTTCAAATAAAATAAGAGATAATCAGAGAAAATGATCCACCGTAATAACAACGCTAATAAATTCCTGAAATACAATCATATTTTCAAAATAATTTGAAAGGTTCAATTGTGTGTGTTAAATATTAAATTCATTGTGTAGCATTTATTTCTAAAGTAGAGGAACACAATTTTAAAATATAAAATATTTGTATGTACATAGCATAATTCACTCCAAATTTTCTCTATACCATGATAGCCACGTAGTTTGTGCGTACTATATATGAAAAATATTATTTTTAAAAAAACTTTTAATATGGATTTGGTATCTGATTTAAAATAAATTAAACCCCGAATCAATAATAGTTTAAAGTAGTAGTTATTTACCATATAAAAATCTCGCTCTTTTAAATCAAAAGGAAGTCTTATTAATCAGAAAACACTTATTATTATTAATTGTAGGGGGTTTAAATCCCTAATTATATTACCTTGTGATTGATTACAAGCACTTAAAAAGTACCCTAAAAGCTCCCCTGGCCACTGAATCAAACCGAGTCAAATGAACCCAACACAGGTGGGTCCGACCCGGAAATCGTCACCCTGGTGTGATGTCTGCGTCGTTTCTCACAACGCCAGCCATGTGGGTATAATACGACAAGGCAGGAGAGAGATATGAGGCCCATGGCCTGGCCCATCAATTATAAGCATCCAGTGTAGCAGTCTGTCCGGCAATTGAGGAAGAGGAGAACAATACAAATTTTAATGTCACGTAAAATGATAAGTTCTTGATTTAAAATGTCCAGTCTTATAATTTATTAAGTCTTATACTTTTGGATTATTAACCAACTAAAAGGAGGAGGAGGAAGAGTTCAAGTCAATCAACCATCACGTGTATGAAGGTACGGTGTAACGAAATTTTTTATTTTTTTTTATTTTAACAATTTTATTTTTATTTTCTCTCTCTTCTCCTTTCTTTTCCATCACTCTCTCCCGCCCAAATCAATTAAAATAAATCTGTTCTTGTATTTTACTACCTAAATTTAAATTAAATTCTATCTTATTATTATAGATGTAATATAAAATATAATATGGTGAACAATGAAAACACCAAGTCCCACGCCCCACGCCCCCCCTCCATTATTGAACTTTGTTAATGACATTGCACAATTTTTATTTGTCTTTTATATAGAGATTTCCATTAACCGGTTATATTTTAAAACTTATTTAAATATATTTAGAAATATATAAGTAAAATATGGTAAAGACATAAAAAAAAACAAAATATATGTAGTGTGTAACTATACTGTGAGATCCGATTACTATGAAATTAATTTTATAATAAATTGTCAATCGATTAACAATACAAGATCGACACACAAAGAGAGAAAAAATCACCTTCTCGACCATTATTTCGACATCAGATTGATCAATTAATCAAAGTTAACATCATGCTAACCACTGCTTATAACGTGATCAAGATTATTCCCTTTTTTTGATAAATATGAGCAAGTATCTTTTCATTGACTTGATTGAAAATATAACTTCAAAGTTAATACTCCTTCTGTCTTAAAAAAATGAGCGAAGTACAATTGTACATATATTAAGGAAAAGTAAAAATAAAATAAAAAGAGTAAAAAAAAATTCTAAATTTATCCCTAATGATCCCACAAGATTTTATAAAGTGACGAATACTTTATTTTTTATACTAAATGACTTAACTACGCTTCACTTTATGTACTTTTTCTCATCTTTTTTAGAACAAAAAAAATTTATACCTTTAATCATTTTTTTTGGATGGGAAGAATATTTTTTTTTACAAAAAATCATGTCACATTTTATTCATAGATATGTTATTTAAAAGAATAATACTAGAGATACAAACTATTCTACAAATATTTTACAAATTGTTGAACTGACATACTCCATCTCAATATATTGTGTGGGGCCGAAGACTAAATTGAAACAATTTATTGATCAATATATTGAAGTTGAATATGCTGCATCAAGAGTTTGTAAAATAATTTATTTCTGTAGTATTACTCTATTTAAAATTGTTCAACTGATTGTAGTAGAGTTTTTATTAAAATAAATAAAAAATGAGTATATTATTAGTAGTCCACTTCAAGTAGATCAATTGAGCTAGGGTAGATGATAATTAGGTTTATATCTCGATTACCCACTTTGATGAAAAAATAAAGTAAGCTAGTGTTGTCGATCTAAGCAAAGCAAAACCCATAAGACCCAATTTGCCCATTTTCTCCCAAAATATGTCTCAATTATAAATATATTTCACTCCGTTTCAAAATTATATAATACTCCCTCCGTCCCTTTAATTTATATATGTTGCACAAAAATTAAAAAAATAATTGTATAACATTAAATATAATATTAATTATATATAATACCTTTAAATTTTCTTAATTACTATACTTATTTTATACTATTTTATTTGTAACATTTTTTTATGAGGAATAATTTTAAAAAAATTATAATTAATTTTCTTAAATTATATAAAATAACAAATAATTAAAATAAATAAATTATCTAAAACGAAATATATTAAAAAACGGAGAGTGTACTAGATTGATTATTTGTGCGATTGCACGGTCTATGGTGTGTATCATTTAATTTAGTGTTACAATCTAAATATAAATAGTGTAATATGAATGATAGTAATACAATAAACATGAAAATAAAAAGTTGCATGTGATAACATTATTATAAATATTTTCTACATACATATATGTAGATTCTTACAAATAATATAACACCATGATACAAAAGTTTAGTATAATTATGAATAATGACATACATTATATTAATAAAAATGATAAACTCATGACTGATTCTATCGTAACTAAGGGTATAAACGAATCGAGTCGTTTTGAGTATTGAGTTGCTCAGATTTGGTACACAAAATTTATCGAGTATAAAATAATATTTGATTGAGGCTCATTTAGCTACCGAGTCGAAAGTACGATTCTTAATCGAGCTTGAGCGCTTTGGATTTTTTTCAACTAATATGATCCGAATATCAATAAAAATTATAATTTGAGGAGGTTCAATTTATCGAACTTTAAAATGCTACTCATATTTGACTTTATTTATATTTCGAATCGAAATTCTAATTAAACTTTTAATCGAACTAGCATTTAATCCAACCCTTAACTATTTGTTCATTTTACTACTTTAATCGTGACCAACTAAAATGACTCGATTAATTTATTAATCAATTCAATATAATATATTCATATAGATAAAGAATAATTTTATGTTATCAAATATATTTTATAATTATCCAAGAGTTCATTAATTAATAATACTGATATGGAGTTAGAAATGATTATTTAAAAATTATAAAAAAAAGTAATTATATAATATTTTATTTAGAATTATATTCTTTAATTCCAAAACATTTTTTAAAAAAATGTTAGAATAGGTATTAAAAATCTTTACTCCAAGAATTGGGTAGATATGACAGAAGAGGAATAGACGTTATAACTAAACCAACCCCTAACCGTGATTAAACCCCCTAAACTCATTACTTTCAGTTATTAATTATATTACTACTATTATTACTCTGCTTCTCCAACAAGTACTATTTATCTATTTAGAGCGAAAGGAATCAAATCTGTACCAAAAGAAGAATGTAACTGAATCGAGTCTTACTGCTAGTACTACCATTCTGCTTATTGATTGAAAATAATGTTGTACATTTTTGGAATTTAGTACGAATCTGATTCAAGTGGAGCTGATTCCAGTGACGAAGGTCTCTGTCTGTAGGGTGCATATATGAATTTGCATATGTTTATGAGATTTCTTTGGTTTTGATTTGCAAATGATTTGAAGAAATTGTGTTATAGTTTCAAAGATTAGGGAAAATTGGATAAATTATGTGTAGGCATTGAAAATAGATTGATTAGTATAATATATTGGGGTTCAAATTACTATTGGTTCTGGGTGGAGTCTAAAATGGATCAGTACGAGATCATGGAGCAGATTGGTCGGGGTGCATTTGGGGCCGCCATTCTTGTCAATCACAAGCTGGAAAAGAAGAAGTAAATATCCCCTTTTAGGTAGGTTCTGTATTTCTTAAAAGTTAACACTTTTGTCTAATTTGTCTTTTGATGATAAAATAGGTATGTGCTTAAGAAGATTCGTCTTGCTCGGCAAACGGAGCGCTGCAGGAGATCTGCTCATCAAGAGGTAGTTCAAATTAGTGGACCTTTCGGTGATTTGGGTTTATTTTTATATTTAATTAATCTTTGACATTATTTATTGTATAAACTGTCAAGTTATGAACTGAACAAAAAATATAAACTTGTTTAGGAAATGGGCATAAACATGTTTAGAAATTATAGAATATTTAATGGTTCTAATTAAATTGTCTCTGTATGTATTTTTAATGCATCTTTGGCTGTTTTAAATTCATGTGTTTATACAAACATAACTTTAGGCCTTTTTTTATCTTTTTTATTTATATATATATATATATATATATATATATATATTTGTGGAATTTGGTTTTGTAGATGGCTTTAATTGCACGGATTCAACACCCTTACATTGTTGAGTTTAAGGAAGCATGGGTGGATAAGGTGTGATGCTTTTGTTTTTCTACAAATATAAACTCCTATGCATTTCTGATTCCTCAATTTTTATCTACCTGCCATTCTGGTCTTGAGTTAGAATATTTATAAACATTATGTAGGGTTGCTATGTTTGCATTGTTACCGGATACTGTGAAGGTGGAGACATGTAAGTTACTTAGCAAACACTGGAATTATTTGTAGGAAAATAAAGTTGTAACATTTGCTTAAAGTTACATGTTAATGTAATAAGTTTTGAACAGGGCTGAATTGATGAAAAAATCAAATGGGCAATTTTTCCCAGAAGAGGTACGTCTTTTGTCTATTTTGAAAATGACAAATTTGATATAGAAATTCAATTGTTTGGAATTTTATCATAACAAAACAATTCTCTAAGCTGTTTAGTTTACTCAATTTTCACTAGCTTGCCCAGAGTTGGACCTTTTCCTGGTTATATGACTGGTGATATTATTGGTAATATGCAGAAACTGTGCAAGTGGTTCACTCAAATACTGTTGGCAGTTGAATACCTGCATTCAAATTTTGTTCTTCACCGCGACCTAAAAGTATGTACAGGAATTTTGTTTGAGATGTGTGTATTTTGTTCCTATAATACCCTCAAACATTACGTCCTTGTAATACACAGATTATTTAGACTGATTCTTTAACCTCCTTATTGGCTTATGTACAGTGTTCCAACATCTTTCTTACCAAGGATAAAGATGTTCGCCTTGGTGAGTTTGTCAAAGTTTGTTTTTTCTATTAAATAAAAAATTGATGTTCTGTTAACCCTGTCCTGACCTATATATATCTATGTTACTCTGTTTTTTGTTTTTTTGTTTAGGGGATTTTGGACTTGCTAAAACTTTGAAGGCAGATGACTTGGCCTCTTCGGTATGTGCTTCATTTATGTACCACCTTTGTATTACACTGTCAAATTTAACATACTTAAGGAATTAACGGAAAGGATTTCATTTAGAGTTGTAGTCAAGGTATAGTTCTTTTACTTGGTGGTAAAAAATTAACTATACAGGGAATTGTTTGTATATTGTATGAATGTTATACAATATATAACAATTATTTAATATTTTCCATCACTAAGTACATATGGTATCGATGTATTTGAATTAACTGTAAGAATACCTACCCGGGAGTTAGTTTTCCTTTCCGCTGACTTAAAAGTATTGTTCTGGTAAATGTTCTTTTTTTGGGTTTTGTTTTGTTGTAATATAAACTAACACTTTATAGTTTATAGAAACTCAGAAACTATTACACAATATTGTAGTTTGCGCAATCAAAAAATTTTGGATGTTCATTTTTGAATCTGCATAAAATATACAAATAGAATCTTATTCGTGATAATTTATTACACTTTATAGGGAATGGAAGTATGGACCTTATGGTCATTGGCAGAATCAGAAGCGGGTATTTAACTGAAACTAGTAGTTGAGAATTGAGGATAGTCCCCTCAATTGAGTCTCAGCATCAGTGTTTGATTTTCAATGAAACTTCTGGAGTTGCTGCACCAGTTGATATCATGTTATCTTACCTTCATCCTTTAAAAGACAATATCCAAAATACAAGTCCAACTTAGTGTGCTAGTCTTGTAATTTATCTTTCCTGCAAATGATCTAGCACTTATTTTATGTTCTTACAAAGTTTAACTCAATTTTTTGTCAATACGGGCGAACAAAATATATGTTTTGATCAATACGAAGTAAATAGAATTGCTTATTCGAAATATTAATGCTTATCTGTCTTTTGGTTCAAGTATTCGTGCAGTCTGTTCATGTGATGAAAGCCGATATCCTTGTGTTCTTGATCAAGATCTAATAGCTGTTTTGTTGTGTAATTACCAGGTTGTTGGAACTCCAAATTATATGTGTCCTGAACTTCTTGCAGACATTCCTTACGGTTTTAAATCCGATATTTGGTCTCTAGGTATGTGGACTTATCTTTTTTCTTTTTTCTTTTTTCTTTTTCCTTTTTCCTTTTTTGTTTGGCATAATATGGTTTAGAATGAGAGTTTCAGTTTAAGAGAAAAATAGTTTCTCTTGTAAAAGTTTAGTTCAGTACCTTGTCCATCCTCAGGGCACTCTTGGTTTAATGACTGTAATGATATTGTCACAATTTGACATTTGTAGCTCTATTCTGTAAGGCCCTTAGGCCCCTTACTTAGTGGTGGTCATTTCATTTTCAGTTCCCTGAAGTGGTATGAGGATAGGATTAAACTTTGACACTTTGAACCGTTTGAACTTCCATAAATTTTAACCTGAATTCTCGTGTTTGTGTCTCTCTGTCTTTCTTTCTTTTTCCTTCTTTATCTGTCTGTCTTTTCCGTCAGTTTCATTTTCTTAATCTGTTTATCAGGTTGCTGTATGTATGAGATGGCTGCTCATCGCCCTGCATTTAAAGCATTTGTAAGATTTCCTATTTTTTGTGGTCTCTCTCTCCCTCCTCCCCCTCTCTATCTCACTCTTTTATTGACTCAGTGATTTACAATCAATTAGGACGATTCCATTTGTGCTGCTGTGGATTTCTTCAAATCAATATTTTGAGTGGAATAATAGCGGTGTCTGAAATCACTTTCTCTCATTCACTAATGTGCACCTTTAATTAAGAAATTTGATTAATGGAATATACTTATATGTTTTGTTTTCACAAAAAAAAAAAGACCTTAAAGAGTTCTGTATGGTAGTTGTGTCCATGTTAAGCACCCTATTAATCATGAATGCTTCTCTGACATGCGGGTCAGAGGTATTATTTACTATAAGAGAAATTCATTGTTAAGAGTTGAAGGCTTGAAGCAGAAAGTGAGGCGAAAGTGAGGCGCTTGACCCTCGATGAGGCAAGGTGTTGGATTTGGAATCTGGCTTTTCCCTTAAAGAAGCATCAAGTGTTTATTCAGCTTAGTAATACATTCTAATTGTAAGCCAATTCATTATTTTCAAATCTAGTTAGAAATACTTTCAAAACACTTGCAAGTATTAAAAATGTAAGTATCAAGTTTGTAAGTCTTTTAATGATATTACATCAACATGTTTTCACAGTGAACTAGAGACCTTGCTCTTTTTCTGCGACTGATAGTTTTGCGTGAAGTCTTATAAAATATCCAAATAGTGATTCATTACTAAAGCATTGTTATTTAATAAACAATGGTAGTAGAAAATTTAGAATTCAAATTATGAAAATGTATCTGTCATGAGTTGAGGACCTGAGGTGCATAATATACTCTCCTTTGATATTGCATTGTCTCATAAAACATGGTTTTGTGATTTCCTCATTTCGGCATGACCTCTTAAGTGAGGCGTTCAAAGAATTGTTTAAGAACTGCACAATCTTTTATATGTTTGTTGTTGTTGACCTGTGGACTGCTTGGTAAAGCTGTCATTGAGTCACACATGTGTTATTGTGTCATTTTCTTTTATCCTTTCCAGAATACTCATGTTTCAACTGGATTGGAAAGAGTTATGAGTCTTATGATCACATGCATTACAGACTTAGACACTTGCATTCTTTCGGCAATTTTGTATGTAACATACTGAACAGTGTCTTCTCACTTGTTTGAGGGTTCTACCACTATCTTATCTTCTCACAATACGAATGCTGATGTACCATACATGTTTAACTGCTTATTTCATGTATGTTGACCTATTGTCACATCTGTTGGGAAATATTTCTGTTTATTTGGTTCCTAAATTTTGTTTTGCATTATACGAAAGTGTGATATTGCTTTTGTTCGTGTAATTTTAACTAGTTTCTGACATTTTTTATTTAAATGGTTTCAGGACATGGCAGGACTAATAAGTAAGATAAATCGATCCTCCATTGGTCCTTTGCCTTCCTGTTACTCGCCATCCTTGTAAGTTAAATGATTCTTGCATTGGCATTAAACAAGTTATTCTTTCATGTTCAATCAGATTCTAGAAATCTCACATGTTGCTTCTTAATTTTTTGGGTCAGTCTAATTGCATGCGCGCGTGTGTGTTTTTTTTCCTTCCCCTGTTTGAGGAGTAGTTTAGTTTAATTGTTTATTAGGCTTATTGTTATAATGAAATTGTTTCAAGTTTGAGTCTCCTTTTGGCTGCTAGAGGACCAACACTGCAAGTCATAAGTTAATGATTTTATGTGCTGGTGATGAATATTTCTTGGCATAAGTTATATTTGAGTGCTCTTATTCAGTTGTAATATAAAGTCATTTGGTGCAACACGTCAATCTTTGACTTCCATTGTTCCTGATTATTTTTCTTTCTTGTATATTTTTAAGATGATAATAACTCTCTATACTGTTCCATCTGCAGGAAAACAATTATCAAAAGCATGCTAAGAAAGAACCCTGAACATCGACCCAATGTAAGCCCTCCCAGATTCATTTAACAATTTGCATATGTATTTTCATATCACATCATCTTAATTTTCTCAAATCAACTTGGATCAGGCATCTGAAATCCTGAAGCACCAATACTTGCAACCTTATGTTGAACAATACCGCCCATCTTTTAATTCCCCTTTGAAACCTCTCACTACTGCTCGTGATATTCGTAAGAATATGGCTGAAAGTCAAAGTAGTAATAGTTCATGCAGTGACAGAGAGAGTTTCATGTCAGGTGAGAAAAATATACGAGCTGTAGTATGCGATTGTGACAATAAAGCCGCCACTGATGTTGATTTGGCTTCTGTTGATGAGGAGGTTGGCTGTCAGAAGCTAATGGAAAGTGATGAACAGGACAGTGACGTGTCCAATGACCCAATGGAGATACAAGAGGTGACAATACCTTTCAAAAATGAACACAGATCCAATACAGAAATAAAGCAACCAAGAATCATAAAAAATATAATGGTGGCTCTGAAAGAAGGAAAAGTAAGAGAAAACAGTTCACCTATGAGAGGTAACCGCATGAAGGCGGGGGCTGTATGTAACCAGAGAACTATCTTAGAAGCATCATCTAAAGTTCCCCAGTGTGCAGATACTCTTGGTTCAAAGGCTATTGTAGATACACCACCATTTGCACCATCAAAGACCAGCCCAGATTCAGCTAAACGGATCCAAGGACTAAATCCTTTGAAGCATCAGGTACGGCTGTTTAATGCCCTATGTTTTACTTTATATCTGTGTTGAAGCCATTATTGATATTAATAAGGCTTATTATATGCAGTTACCTGCTGTTGACTCAACTCCAAAGACTAAACCTAGACATGAAGGAATCTCTCCCTCTGTTCCTACAAGATATAACACTGAAGACGGACTTCCTGCAAAACCAAGATTAAAAACACCTCCTACTCTGGCTAGACGATCATCATTTACAGGTCAGAGAAAACAAACGGGGGTTGACACTCCAGGTTTAGTGAGCAATAATATGAAACTTGGCACAGGCAATACAACTCAGGATCCTGAAAGGAGGACCCCTGATAATGTGCCCAGTGTCCGGCTTACTGCACGTGTCTCAAGGGAGATCAGATGTGACTCTCAAGAAGCTGTTGTGGGATCTACAATAGGAATGCAGACAGAGAGCAGCAATTCTGTCTCATCTTCAATGTCAATTCAAGGTTTCGAGCTTTGTGCTGAGGCAGCAAATCCTGTCAATAACATGACAAAACTGATACTTCCAAATTTTGAGCAAGTGACCCAAACTGCGACTTTTGAATGTTGTCCACCCAGTGTTTCGGTATCTTCAACCTCGCACTCTGAGATGCCTAAAATTACTATGTCCAGGGGAAACAGTCGAAATGATGATAAATCTCTAATCTGCTCAACCAGGACCACTGAGGTGCGTCTTGATTGTGAAAGTATGAATTACGAAGCTGGTAGTGAGAATTTGAGTACAGGTTCAGCTTTGGCTGTCCAATTTCCCGAATCTGAAGAAATATCTGATGATAAAGATGATGTATTGACAAGAACACCTAGTAATAGGGCTGATGCAGTTCCCCAATTGCAACGCACTTCTACATCTAATGGTAATGACAAGTTCACGGTTAAAGAACTTCTGTTGTCAGTAGCAGACACTACTGCTTCCACTGTGCCTCCCGTTACATCTAGCCCAAAGAATTTACATTCAGAGAAGGGAATTATTTTGAGAAATCCAACAACTGACAAGCATGCTGCTCCCCATTTCCAGCCAGCTTTTGACGAAGTCATTCATGTTATACGACATAGTAGTTATCGAGTTGGGAGTGAGCATCCAGTGGTTGAAAGTGTTGAGAGGAATGTGGATGTTGGGAAGCTGATAAATGTAGCGTGGGACGAGGTGGAGATAAAAGACCTAGCCACTCCTGCACCCACCAAATCATCTAATTGCTCTGAAATCATGACTCCAAAATCAGACCTTTCTGATAATTCTGGGGTTAAGGAAATGGATTTGAGGAATCCCACCCCTCCGGAATCAAAATTAAATTCTTGGGAGCCTGAAAAAAGCAGCACTCCTGTAAGTGAAACTCAGGAGGAAACAGCAGGGAAGGAGATTTTAGATGTCCACTCTTCCAGGCAGAGGGCAGAGGCACTTGAAGGGCTATTAGAGTTGTCTGCTGACTTGCTTCAACAAAATAGGTTGGAAGAGCTTTCAGTTGTTCTTAAACCCTTTGGAAAAGATAAGGTCTCCCCAAGGGAGACAGCTATCTGGTTGGCAAGAAGTCTGAAGGGAATGATGCTTGAAGATTGTGGAAGGAATTCGTAAGTCATCATCCTGCTGGTACGCGTGGTCTGTTCTTTTGTTTATTGATGGTGCTCTAATATTTCTTGGCCTTTTTTTTTCTTTCCACATTCATTTGAGCTACACTTGAATTTTCTTAACAGCACAAAGCCATGCAGTTTTTATCTTTACGTTATTAATTTTATTTTAGTATTACATTGTAATTCTTTAGGTGCTGGATTTATATACGAATGCAGAAATTTTGTGTTCCAAATATGTGTATGGATTAATTGGATATTTCATAGTATCTAGCTAGTGACCAAAAAACATGATATCTGAATTACATGTTAAACTGTAATAAAGAGAGAAACATGAAAGTTTAAATTAAAAATAGGAAACCCAATTGTTTGTTTTCCATCTTTTTTCCAGCATATTTCTCATTATATATATGGATTGCCAATAACTCGATGGCTAGCTAGTGGGGATCAGTTGCAGCCCTCTTACAAAAATTAGAGATTTATTTCTAAAACTATAATATTTAAAGAAAGTTTTGTTTTTCCAAACATATGTTAAAATCCGTCCTTAAAAGTAAAGAAAAAAATAATAATAATAAAAAAAAGTTTTAAATTTATTTAAATTAGCTCCACAAGATTATATAAAGTGATGAATATTTTTTTATATTAATATATATATATATATATATATATATATATATATATATATTTAGTACCTTTCACTTTATGTACTTTTTTATTATTTTTTTAAAACAAAAATAAATTTGTATCTTTTTTCATAGTAAGTCTAAAAATAAAAATATATATATTTTATATAGTCATTTTAGCCCTTTGTAGTGTTTCACATCGATCATTTTCAATTCGTACCAGCCAAGAACTTTGCAGTTTGCACGTGAAGAGACAGACCATGCAGTAATATTTGAAGTGCCTTAGATAGATAGATGTACGCATGCACGCGGCCGCGCGATCGAGTCCCACATTAATTTTCTCCCAGAAAAAACTAGCTTGTTTGCTTACGCGTAAGCTAGCTCTATATATATGCTTTCACTAAATCACTAGCAGTTTCTTAAGTAACTACCTAGCTACATGACCTGCTGCATGCTATCTGTTCTTAATTGGAACCTAGTGAAAAATTAATTAATTATATAGTGGGAGTTATGAGGTTAAATTCCTTCCTAGTGAAAAACCCGAATAAGAAGATAAGTTTGTCCATCGTTTGAACAATTTGTTGGCTACAGAAATTAAGAATGATATATCTTGCGAGAACTGGCCTCCCTCCGGCCTTTTACACTGATCACGAACATGAATGCATGTCACGAGCGTTGTGCTACGGATGAAGAAGGATTGGAGCAGAATTAATTAATTAGGGTGTTAATCAGTTTAATTTAGTGCTGGGGAATGGATGAGAAAGCTAGGTAAGGACAATATTGAAGGTGTTTTGTGCCTATATATATATATATATATATATATATATATATATATATATATATATATATATATATCTCAAGGTGTTTGGGTTCCAACTTCCAATCCAATCCAATCCAATCATGTAATGTGAAAGAAGGGAAGCTCATGATCGAATGGCACTACGTACTATTTACTGTCCAGTTTATTTAGTCTCAGAACTCATTTTCTTAATTCCTTAAGTATATATTATTATTTACCATTACTAGCTAGCTATCTAGTTTAGTTTTTGGAGATGTATGCAACTTTCTAAAAATAGACTAATAAATTTAGCTGATATTTATTTTAAATTTATTCTGCATAGAATGTGAATCATGTGGTTCTCCCATCTTTCTTCTTAATAACCAATATCGTATTCACCAAAATATATAATATTAATATTATTGTTTAAAATGATTTAATTTTAACTTGAACTTCACATTTTTTCTTAAAATATAATGCATGCATTTCAAAATCACTTTTCATCAAAATACGTAATATAATCTCGCAAAAATTTTATCCTATAATCTTTATGACTATGTAATACTCTATTTTTTTTATAAGTTTTAAGTGAAAACTATTCAATCCAACCCTATTTTATGTAATAACTCATTTCCCTTAAACTTAATTAATTAGTTCTAACTCAACAGTGCTCATTTATAAAACAAAAATGAGACTTCTTTAAAACTCTCGTTGAAGTATTAATCCAAGTCGAGTTTAGCTAGCTAAAACTAAAGTACTCAACTCAACTTATTAACAGTTCTAGGCATGGGTATGAAACAAAATTAAGTTCATTTTTTATTAGAAAATAATAAATAAATATAAAAATCAGAACGTCAACCAAGCAAAATTGCTTTCTCGATCCAAACCAGAACAATTCATGAATAATTCTCTCACACAAGCTAGCATATATATATATATATATATATATATATATATATAAACTTATCTTGTAGAAATAATCACAAAGCTAATACTTTGTGTACTATGTTTCTTAAGACAATTATGCCCTCCAGATGGTGCTTTCCAGTTGATAAAAGACTTGTCTCCCAAGATATGAACGATTTCAGATACCTTAGCAGAAGAATACAAAAGGTATACACAACGAACCAAAAGAAATGCTCTAACTCTCTCAAATTTACTAAAGAAATTGATGAAGAAACTATATACTAGAATGCTTTATTAGATTAGAATGTTTGAGAAATAGATGGAAATGAAGGTTGCCCCCTCCTATCTATTTATAGGAGGGTTGGTGACCCTTCGGATGGGCACATCAGCCCTGAAAAGGCATGGGGTGCCTTTTGAAAAGGTATTATTTGTACCTGTTGGTCAAAACGACGTAGTTTTGACTATTTACGTATTAGACGATCTATTCTTGGTTTATTAAAATGACGTAGTTTAAGTGTTAAGGTAACCAAAACTACGTAGTTTTAGGTTTAGAAGAAAAGGCGCGACAAAAACGACGTAGTTTAGGGCCGCCCGTTTAACCTTACAGATACCGCTTCCTCAAAACGACACAGTTTTGATAATATAATTAAATAAATAAATTTTAATTAAAAATTTAAATAAATTTGTCTACAAAATTATATACAGACCTAGACCAGGCCGGACGACGGCGACGTGCGTGTGGGTTCGAACACTTTCCTTGTATATAAACATATAAAGTATTTAATTTCTAACCTATGTGGGACTTGATTTTTCCCACATATATTTATTATCTTTTATCATGATCTTTGGGAGTTAATATCTCATTCATTACTCAATGAATTTGAGCTTCCAAATACTTAATTTAATCTACTCATGGAGTAGAACACATTAATATATGGAATTATTAAAAATAATTAATGACACCCATATTTATTTAGGCTCAAATTCCAACAAAAATACTACTAATGCTACTATTAATTAAAATGCAAAATATATAAGAACGTCCCTAAGAAGACTTGCATCACAATCCATCCACAAGAACCGTGCAGTCCATTGCCCCATAAGGAGCTTTCCGTTCCCTTCATTCCCTTACCTATATATAACAATTAACTGCATAACAAAAATAAAAACCCTCATCGATCGATCATCCTTTTTCGTTTTCCTTTTCAGAAGAATCCATGCTATGCTAATATATATTCGCATCAACTCCCAACGAAAATCCCACAAATCCATTTTCTTTAATTAGCCAGCCCTACGTACCAATTTCTTTCGCCGCTCTCTGTTGGAAAACTGAACAGAATTAACAAGACGAGCAATAGAGTAAATTGGAACAACTTAACAATTATACCAAGAAAGCCAAAGCATAGCAAAACTACTGTCCTAAAAAGTGATTCCGCCTCACCGGGTTATAAACCTTGCATGCTGAGCTTCACTGCTCACTTCCAGATTCAACTGCGAAGCCTCAATTAAGGTGTACTTTCGCAGGAAGAAGGTCAGGACTTGTCTTTGTGAATTGCCCTAATTAATGTAGTATATATATATATATGAATAATGATCGCTATTTAGAAAGGAGAAGAGAAGAACTATTATCATGCACATCCTTTTTTCAAGAATGTAAGCGATATATATTATTAAGAAGAAAGAAGAAACGTTGGCAAAAAGAACGTTGGGAAACAACGTTCAAGAGAACGTTGGGAAACAACGTTCAAGAGAACGTTGGATGGGAGTTACAGAACGTACAAACGTAAATAAGGGGCTTAGTATAAAAAAGAAATAAAAAGGAAGCATAATCGATCGGATTGGCACCCCCCCTGCGCGGGCGTATCGCGCGCACACACGCACTAAGGTTTTCTGACCGAAAGTTCGAGAACCAAGCTTGGCCTCGCCCAATTCCTTAGCCGTCCTCATGTGCGCGAACCCATCCCTTTTACACAACCAAGTTACAAAGCCTAAGCCAACATGAGCTAATATGTGACGCTCCCAAAATAGGTATACAACACCCATTCTGAGTCGCCAAAATACATGGTATAGAAAGCAAACTACAACTTTGACAATACAGATGTCGTGTAGAATACGACAATACAACTGTGAGTTTGAATACAAATATTGTCTTCTAGACAATATACACACCCAAATAAGTCCTCATTAATTATTCATACACTATTTTACGAAATAGTGAGGACAACTAAAACATCTTCCTAGAACCATCACTCCATACCTACCAGACTCGATCCTGCTATGTTCTCACCTCCCGAGAAGAAAATGGAACAAAAAGGAAAAGGGTGAGCTCAACTAGCCCAAAAAGAATATTATGACTAAGATAATATACAACAAATTATCGTTAGTCTTCAACGAGGAAAAATCTAATAGAATACAATAGACAACAAGTTTTAGATCAACAAATCAAATGAAACAACAATCCATTAGAAGAGTCACGTAGAGAAAGAATTCTCACATTGTCTTCTAAGGTTTAAAAGTCCATCATCAATAGTTTATCCTCGTAATAACAATCAATATACATCTTTAATCATCTTTTGCACTACGGGCCAAAGATATTCATTTATATCACCAGTTGGTCATGTTCATCTCAACACTGCTTCATCTTTTGCTTTCTGACAGCCAAAGATATTCATCGATTAATCGTTCATCTTTTACTTTACAGGGCCGAAGATATTCATTTATATCACCATTTAGGACCGAGAGATGATGAAAAACATTTTTAAAGAAACGAATCCAATGAAACAAAATGACAAGGATTAAGGATTAAGGATTACATACTTTGTTTTTACCCATGTCCAAAAATACTTGAAAATAATCATATTGGTGTAAAATTCAAGAATGATCAAAACTTGGATACAATCAAAGCTAGTATCCGAATAGATATTTTGGACAAAAGATAATTTTTATTTTTCTATTGAATAAAGGCAGTATTCGTGAATAGTGTCAGATATCGTGAATAATGTCGTATATCGTGAATAGTAAATTCCCACACAACAAGTTCTAAATTTGATAAAAAAATTCACCAATACTTGAAGATAATGATATTGAAGAAAAAATATCATTTAAGAAGAAAGTAATACCCTTACCTCACAATAACCGTATTTCTCGACCGAATTTCGGTATAGTCTTGTGAAACCAAGACCGTATAGCAACACTCAAAGTATACTCACAAGAATACGCTCGATAATTTAGAGAGAAGAGAGAAAACTTTGTTTACGGTGTGATTTTCAATTCTAACTTAGCCTTCTATTTATAGGAAAATGTTAGAACATGAAAGGAGACTAAAATAATAAAATAATATTATTAATTTTTCAAATCCACGCATGTTTTGAATATTTTGGGCGTACCATGTTGGAAGAATTCAAAGAATTTCATGTGTTTTACTCACCAACCAAAAAGTGGGTCCCACCCATTAATTTAATAAAAATCATTTTATTTTCCGAAACTTCAACAATTCGTAGAAAATAGCTACAACTTTGCAGAAGAAAGTTTTTCCAAATTCCAAACAGAAATTGACCAAAATCCATAAACGGACGATTTTACAGTCTATAATCAATTTTCGGTCAAGAATTGTGTCCATCGACACACAAAATATGTGTTAAATATTTAATGCCATAAAATACTCTACCTCCTCATATACTCATATATCCCACATTCATTATAAGAATATCACCGTTAATATATTATTAAAATAATATATTTAAATAAATTATTTTATCAGAAAAAGATAAAATATTAATTTTTAACAATTGTCACATTAAAATTTTCTCCATCTATATCCACATAAAATAAATATTTTCTTTATCATAATAATCAATAATTACCTATTTAAAAATAATATTACGTAATCACAAAGATCGACAACCGTAGTTCCCAAGAAAGAGGGGCTTTTCAATAAGGATTTCTCATTCTTTGGCGCCATGATTAGGTGACCAAACCTCTCCTTGATGTAACTTTCTAGACATTGCCAATAATGTTATCCGATAATATTATTCAAATAATATGAATTATTGATTTGATAATGGAAAATACTTGTGTAATGACAATTATTGAAACAACAACAATACAAAATATCAACGCAACAATTATTGAATCAATAAAATATAATATCAATAAAGAATTCATCGTAATAATTATTGAGTAAAGCCTTCTTACGTAAGGATCAATAATTCAATAATATCGCAATACCGTGCTATCTTTAAGCAACCACGCCAGACATCAGATTTTAACCACCGTGTAACCCAACAAAGTTGTTAATTCAGAATAATTTACGTCGTTATTTATAAAACTCAATCTTTGTCGCTTTCCTTCATCCAACCGCTTTTCCGTTATGGGGCCCATTAATGATCAAGGCTGGTCGAATCGGAGATTCCCGACAAAAAGAATATTCCACCACCAAACGAATATTCCCTAATAATAATGAATATTTTATAACCACTTGCTTATTTTGTAAACTTTGCACATTTCACCCATAACCAAAGAATTATATCAAATTAACCCTTATTAATTTAGAATAATGAATAAAGGAAAATTCAATTTTATTTATAATAAGTTGGGTTCTTACAAATGAACCATGTTTATAATGGAAAACAGAGACATATTCGCTTAAGGCACAATATTGTACGAGGACTGATCAGTAACGGGGTTATTTCGATGGAATTTGTGAGGTCTGAAAAGAACCTAGCAGATCCGCTTACTAAGGAATTGAGTAAAAAGGTAGTCCAAGAAGCATCCAGAGGGATGAGACTATTGCCAATATTTTGAGTAAATAATATGTGATGGAAACCCAACCCATGTGATTGGAGATCCCATGAATTGGGTTCAATGGGTAATAACAAGTCATGTAATTATTTAATTAAAGCACTACAATTATTTATATCTCTCCCTGTATGTATGTAGTGCTTACTGACAAATTGTGATAGGATGAATCATTTAGATTCTTAATAAAACTCATAGCCCTAAAGGGTGGTGTATGTCAGTATACACTTGATGGGTTCATCTATATAAAGGTGGAAGTGTAGGCTGCTTCCTATGAGAGTCTTTGGCAAACTCTCTAGAGCCTTTATGAAAATCTAGGATATGGCGCATGGCCTAGAACGTGCCCAATCGCGGACTTGTGTGGATTCAGGTTTTTAGATATGTGTGCAAGATCAATTAATTGTATCATAGATAGTGGGTTCAAGAATATAGTTCACCTATAATCTACAATCATGAGCTTGTTCCACTAAGTGTCGATTCAAACCCACAAGGTATCGACTTTATGTATCTAAAAACCATTGCCCTTCTTACTTCCTTTTAATTTTTCCTATCTCTTTGATATTTTTGGATCATGTGGGGGATTGTTGTGTGATGCTCCAAAAATTCATAGTTTTGACAAAGTCCCATATTGTCTATTTTGAAAACATTCTTTGGGTAT
Source organism: Panax ginseng (assembly GCA_020205605.1). NCBI lineage: Eukaryota > Viridiplantae > Streptophyta > Magnoliopsida > Apiales > Araliaceae > Panax > Panax ginseng. Next base: position 17,357,614 of record CM035131.1, on the reverse strand, counting down.
ATTATGTAAGACCCAAACTTATTATAAATAAAATTGAATTTTCCTTTATTCATTATTCTAAATTAATAAGGGTTAATTTGATATAATTCTTTGGTTATGGGTGAAATGTGCAAAGTTTACAAAATAAGCAAGTGGTTATAAAATATTCATTATTGCTTGGGAATATTCGTTTGGTCGTGAAATATTCTTTTTGTTTGGGAATCTCCGTCTTTACCTGGCCATAGCCATTGGTGGGCCCCATAACTGAAAAACTATTGGATGAAGGAAAAACGACAAAGATCGAGTTTTATAAATAACGACGTAAATTGTTACCGCTAACACCGTTGGGTTACTCGGTGGTTAAAATACAAGAATACGCACGGGTCATGCATTAAAGAAGACACTACCAGTATTGCACAAAGATTATTGAATTATTGATCCTTACGTAAGAAGGCACTACTCAATAATTGTTACAAGTAGTTACTTTATCAATATAATATTTTATTGATTCAATAATTCTCAGCGTTGATATTTTGTATTCTTTCGTTGTTTCAATAATTGTCATTACACAAAGATTTTCCATTATCAAATCAATAATTCATATTATTTGAATAATATTATCGAGATAACATTATTGGCAATGTCTAGAAATTTCGCCTCAAGGAGAGGTTCGGTCACCTAATCATACCAAGAAGGAGAAATCCTTATTGAAAGCCCCTCTTCCTCGAACTACCGGCACAATTTGTCGATCGTGATTCTGAATATTATTTTAAATAAGTAATTATTGATTATTATGATAAAGAAAATATTTATTTTATGTGGATATAGATGGAGAAAATTTTTAATGTGACAATTGTTAAAAATTAATATTTTATCTTTTTCTGATAAAATAATTCATTTAAATATATTATTTTAATAATATATTAACGGTGATATTCTTATAATGAATGTGGGATATATGAGTATATGAGGAGGTAGAGTATTTTATGGCATTAAATATTTAACACATATTTTGTGTGTCGATGGACACAATTCTTGACCGAAAATTGATTATAGACTGTAAAATCGCGAGTTTTGGACATAATCGCGAGTTTTGAATTTTTCTGATAACCGAGCTATTTTCTACGAATTGTTCAAGTTTCAGAAAATAAAATGATTTTTATTAAATTAATGGGTGGGACCCACTTTTGGTTGGTGAGTAAAACACACGGGTCAATGAATTCTTCCAATATGGTCGCCAAAATATTCAAAGATGCGTGGATTTGAAAAATTAATAATATTATTTTATTATTTGTCTCCTTTTGGCGTATAACATTTTCCTATAAATAGAGGCTAAGTTAGAATTGAAAATCACACCCTAAACAAAGTTTTCTCTTTCTCTAAATTATCGAAATGTATTCTTGTGAGTATACTTTGAGTGTTGCTATATCTATGGTTTTCACAAAGACTATACCGAAATTCAAATCGTAAGTTTTAAGTATTGTGATGTAAGGGGTATTACTTTCTTCTTAAATTATATTTTTTCTTCAATATCATTATGCCAAGTATTGGTGAATTTTTTTATCAAATTTGAAACTTGTTGTGTCGGGGTTACTATTCACGATACCAAGACTATTCACGATACTGACACTATTCACTCAATACTACACTATTCAATTTAAAATAAAAAATTTTCTTTTCTGTCAAAAATATCTATTCTCGATACTAGCTTTGATTGTATCCAAGTTTTGATCATTCTTGAATTTTACACCAATATGATTATTTTCAAGTATTTTTGGACACGGGTAAAACAAAGTACTAAATCCTTAATCCTTAATCCTTGTCATTTTGTTTTACCGGATTCGCTTTTTAAAAATGTTTTTCATCATCCTCACCCTAAATGGTGATATAAATGAATATCTTTGGCCTCAGTAGTGCAAAGATGAACGATTAATCGATGAATATCTTTGGCTCAGTAGTGTAAAAAAGATGAACAGTGTTGAGATGAATATGACCAACTGGTGATATGAAATGAATATCTTTGGCCCGTGTGCAAAGATGATTAAAGATGTATATCGATTGTTATTACAGGATAAACTATCGATGATGGACTTTTAAACCTGTAAGACAAGAGAATTCTTTCTCTACGTGACTCTTCTAATGGATTGTTGTTTCACCGCATTTGTTGATCTAAAACTTGTTGTCTATTGTATTCTATTAGATTTTTCCTCGTGAAGACTAACGATAATTTGTTGTATATTATCTTAGTCATAATATTCTTTACCGGGCTAGTTGAGCTCACCCTTTTCCTTTTTGTTCCATTTTTCTTCTCGTGAGGTGAGTAACATAAGCAGGATCGAGCCCTGGGTAATGGAGTGATGGTTCTAGGAAGATGTTTTAATTGCCCTCACTATTTCTTTACGTAAAATAGTGTATGAATAATTAATGAGGACTTATTTGGGTGTGTATATTGCCTGTAAGACAATATTTGTATTCAAACTCACAGTTGATTGTCAGATTCTACACCTACATCATCATGATTGTCAAAGTTGTAGTTTGCTTTCTATACCATGTATTTTGGCGACTCGTAATGGGTGTTGTATATACCTATTTTGGGGCGCCACATCATTGCCACTCGCCAATAGTCAGCCGAGAGTCACAATGGAAAGAAATAGAAGGAATTGACTTATACCACAATGGTATATCACCCAATAAATTCCTTATCCATTCTCGCTTCAGACCGCCAATTTAGAGAAATAAATTCGATTCCATAAGTAGATCTAGCAAGACAAGTTTGTTTAGCGATTTTCAAGAAATGCTCCCTCCACCTAAAGTAAACACATAACCACTAGTGGAGTTTGTTTCAACATTATCGACATACCCATTAGCATCACAATATCCTTCTAAAACACTAGGATGACCAAAGAAATGTATACCTATATTAACTGTTCCTTTTAAATACCTCATTAGTCGTGATAATGCATTCCAATGATCTTGTGAAGGATTATGTGTATATCTGCTAAGTCTACTAATGGCATATGCTATATCGGTAAAGATACAGTTCATTAAATACATTACACTACCAATGATTCTGGCATATTCAATTTGTGCAATACCATTCCCTTTATTTTTCTTTAAATGCACACTAGAGTCATAAGGGGTTCCTAATGGCTCTTCATTAAAGAAATTAAATTTCTTAAGAATATTTTCTACATAATGGGACTGTGATAAAACTAAACCATTTGCATGTTTATTTATTTCATGCCAAGAATCAAATCCGCTTCTCCTAAATCTTTCATGTCAAATTTAGAAGATAAAAAATCTTTAGTAGTTTTCACAACTTTCTCATTAGTACCAAATATTAGCAAGTCATCCACATATAAACAAATAATCACACCACAATTTCCATTGAATCTACTATAGACACAACTATCAAATTCATTTGTCACAAAATTATTAGACAAGAGAGTTTTATTAAATTTGTCATTCCATTGTTTTGGCGCTTGTTTCAAACCATACAAAGATTTTACAAGTCTACACGCTTTATGTTCTTCACCTGGAACAACAAAACCTTCAGGTTGACACATATATATTTCTTCATTTAACTCTCCATTCAAAAAGGTAGTTTTAACGTCCATTTGGTGGATTATCAATTTATGAATAGAAGTCAAGACAATTAAAATTCTTATAGTTGCTAATTTAGTCACTGGTGAGTAAGTGTCAAAATAATCAAAACCTTCCTTTTGAGTAAACCCTTTTGCTACAAGTCTTGCCTTAAATTTATCAATAGACCCATCAGCTTTTAACTTCTTTTTAAACACCCATTTACATCCAATAGGTTTACATCCTCTAGGCAAATTAACTAGTTCCCATGTATGGTTAGACATAATAATCTAGTTCACTATTAATAAAGATCCTTCCAAAAATTTACATCAAAAGATTTCATAGCTTCTTCATAAGTTTTAGAGTCATCTTCAAGCCATGAAAGCAATTATAAAGTCCGGACCAAAAGTTTTCTCAAAACGCTTGCCTTTTACTTCTAAAGAGTGCGGTGCAAGTTCTTTATCTTTCCTTTTAAGAGGTTCACTAGAAGAAGGATTGCCTCATCTCTTATTTTTATTGAAAATATATTTTCAAAAATTTTGCATCCTTTGTTTCCAAAATTGAATTATTTTGATAATTATTAGTTGCATCTTTAATTACCAAAAATCTATAAGCAAAGACTATTGTAAGCATATCCAATAAAAATGCAATCCATTATTTTAGGTCCAATTTTATTCCCTTTAAATTCCTAAGATGCCTACTTTTTAGCTGACACCCCACACACTTTTAAGATACCCCAAATTAGGTGCATGTTTCTTCCATAAATGATATGGTGTAGAGTCTATCTTTTATGTGGAACTCTATTTAAAATATGATTTGCGTAAAAGCAAGCTTCCCCACATATTAGAAGGTAACACTACAAAAAAAATAGGGCTTCAAAGAATAACCCATTTTTCATTGCTAAAGGTGCCAAATTTCGTTGCTAAAGGTTTTTGGCAACGACTTTCTTGTCGTTCGTCTTTTGGTTAAGAATGAGCGTTGCTAATTGTTCCGCAATGAACGTATTTTTTTCGTTGCCAAAAGTAATACATTTTTCAACAAAATTTGACTTTCGTACAAATACATCGATCCTTTAGCAACAAAATATATTGTTACAGAATAATTAAAATTTTGTTGCTAAAAACCCCATTTCGTTGCAAAAGCCTGCTAATTGGCAACGAAATGAACTTCTTTTTTTTTGCAACGACCATGCATTTTCGCTGTAATTGACACCATTTTGCAACGACATTTTTCGTCATGCGATAAATTATGAAAATTGTTGCTTAAGCTTGCTTTCGTTATGAATGTAAACTTTTTAAAAACTATTTTCGCTCTTGATTATATTATTTGGCAACGACATTATCTTTGAATCAACAACGAAAATGTTTGTTCTTTGGTTATTTTGAATAAAGAACGAAAGTTGTTTGCTGAAGAACGACATTATATGTTGTCGTTTCTTTATATGCGCAAAAAAGTTGATATAATTTGCAACGATAAAGAATGTTGCCTTTTATTTTAGTATTAGCAACAATATCATCTCTGTTGTTATTAGGTTAATTTTTCGTTGCCAAATATTATATTTTTAATGTCATTAGCAACAAAAATTTGTTGCTAAATGTATAAAAAATTGTTGTTGTTGCTATATTAAAACTTGTTCAATGCTTTGGTAACGAATTATATTGTTGCCAAATCAAAATTTGACATTCTTTTTGTGTACCTGGCTGGCTCAATGTCCCCATAGCAAATAATGACAAAAATACAAAAAAACTAAAATATTATTAACTTAATAAAATCATCCACTACATAATCATTCATTATCTTTACAATTAACCATCGAAAGCTACACCTATATCATGGTAATGTATATACGCTCATGCCAGGTGTGCAAAATTTTAAAGTCGTCAAGACCGCTGATGTCATTTCATATTTAGGTGCTCCGAGAATGAAATCTTCTTCCTTCATGAACTCAGTAACGTAATGTGATTATACAAAACCATGATTATCAAGACATTATAGAATGGAAAAAAAGCGTACAGATAAGAAAAAAGAACATTGTCACATTATCTCGTGCTTGTCAAAAACTAGCATATATTACAGTTTATATGGTAGAATAAATAATCACCCCAAGATGTGTTTAGATCCTCGAAGTCAGGTAGGTTTTGTTGTTCTTACTTCAAACATTATGTTGTAATTGACAAAAAATTAAAAAAAAAAAGACTCAAGTTTAAAGAGAGAGCTATAAAATTTTCAGGATTAAGGCAAAATGAACATGTGCTGGGTTGGCTTTCTTTTCTGAACATGCAAACAAAATTGTATCCACTCACAGTAAATTTAAATTCTTTTGTCACTAAATGTGTATTGGGAGGAATTGGGTGTAGTGGAGGGGATATTCAAGGAATTTAAAAAATGCATATGAGCATATTCAAGGAATCCCTTATGTTTCAAATGCCAAAAGGACCTAAAGATGAGGCAGATAACTACATTATATTTCACATGCATGAATGGATACAAAATGAATCGTAAACAAAAGAGGAATTAATGCATGCAAAATAAAAGGTAACCAAGCTCATTTGTAAGAAAGAAATCAAATAGGAATTATATAATGCTTGCTTTGCCAAGTTTGGCTATATAAATCAAATAGAATTGAGATTATAAACCTCAAAGCAGACAGGAATCTCATCCCGGCTTCATCTAGCTCTTTTCGAGATCCCCTAGAAGATACCCAGATAGACTACAAAAGGGTAAAAAGGAAATGTAAATGTGAACTACTAGTCACTTGACATGTGCATTTTCTTGCACAACTCAAAATACTTATAGAATTCTCGAAAATCTACATTACTAATACATAAATACATTTAAGAACTAATCTCAAAGTTATTCCAACAACTGATCCAATCTTAAGAATTAAGAGAAAATAATGATACGTAAGAATATTCACCGTATGGAAAGAATAACAAAAATTGTTAAGATCTCTTCGAACATCCAAGTTCATTTGAAGCTAAGATCATTTTTGAGATCATTGGATCTTACATAAAATTGGAGTTCGATTATTAATCCAGTATTCTTTCCGCTTTGAATAAATATTAAGATTGATAGTGCGATATACGCACTAAATAGAGAGAGAGAAGAGAGGAAAAATAAGCATAAAGCAACATACTAACTAATTTTTGCAATTTGAAATCCAAGAGGTGAAGTAAGCTTAGCATCGCCATCAATCACTCCAAGAGAATAAAGTACTTCAAGTGCTCGATCATTGCTTCAAAGGATGGAGATCTTTGTCAATCAAAGCCTAAGATGTTATCAATGCCCAAAGCTTTTAACTCAAATCAAAGCACAATTGCACACAAGAACGTAAAACATCTCGAGAAAGGAAAAAGGAAACAAAAATAAAGGCCTAGTACCTACTTTTCTTTATAGTGTGTGGAAAAAGCTGAGTACATGAGATCATATTTGGCATACAAGGTTTCGTCTGAAAGAAATGTATGTAAAAAGGAAGAACATTGGTACACAAGATTTAGTACCAAGGACTAAAGGAGCATTTATAGGATTCTTTCATGTAAGACACATAAAGCGATGAGGATTACTCGAATGTTCTTCCGTGTGTAAGATGGAAATTTCCGACATCTCCTATCAAGGCTAAAGAACTTTTTTTTCATTTCTTTATTTACACACACAAACCGATGGAATGGAGAACACAATGACAATAAATAAAGAAACTAAATTCAATGAACCTACCTCCTGTGTTGAATCAGATAATATAACATATAAAACAAATAGTAATTCTTGATCAAATAAAGTTCAAATAATGCAAGATATCAATTACTATCATTTCCTATTTTCTAAATTCTTATAGAATCCCTTCTAATCTTTCCAAGAAATATAACCAATAAAATACTATTGTACAAAAAGCAGCAGTACCAAGAGTATCAAACCACCAATCAAGCTACGTAAGGAACTTCTAGTCCAGCATAAAGAACAAGCAAAGTTGTGGTGTACTTAATAGAAAAAAAGTATTAGAGGGCTAAACCTTATCAAAGTGGCAAAGTTAAAAACTTCATTATAGATTATACAAAAAGAGGATAATTGCTAAATCTTTTTTCATTAGGTTGCACTACGAAAACCTTTATACTAGAGAATGGAAATAGTCATATCAGTGATAGAAATAATAACAAAGAATTATGTAACTAAATAGCTCAAGTGGTTCCACGCAGATCTTGGGTTTGTAAGATATCTTTTTATTAGGTCATATTATAGTAATCATATGATTTAGTTCTGCAAACTTCTTCAAATACAAAGTAAAGAGTAAATGTTAAGAATGAATACCATACAAAGGCAATACCCTGCAGTTGCTTCAATTCTCTGTTATAAACCTGAACTAATTAGCATAACATTCATCATATCTTTAAGTGTTCTATTTTTCCTTTCTGCAACTCCATTGGACTGTGAAGAATAAGGAGGAGAAGTTTCATGTATAATTCCATCTAGTTCACAAAATTTTTTAAGACTTCCCGAATCATATTCACCTCCACGATCAGATCTAAGTCTTTTAATTTTTCTTTCTAACTGATTTTCAACTTCCGCTTTATATTTAATAAACATTTCTTCCGCTTCATCTTTAGAGGAAAGTAGATAAATTTGAGTATATCTAGACATATCATCTACAAAAGAAATATAATATTTCTTACCACCTCTACTCGTAGTATTTTTAAAATCAGCTAGATCACTGTGAATTAACTCAAGTAGTTCAGTTTTCCTTTCAACACTTTTAAAAGGTTTTTTTAGCATGTTTTGCTTCTACACAAATTTCACATTTATTAAACTCGGTATTTATAAGATTAGGTATAAGTTCAAGTTGTTTCAAATTTTTAATAGAAGCTACATTCACATGTCCTAATCTAGTATGCCACATATCCAAAGATTCAACAATATAAGCAAAAGAAGCATTCTTATTATTCAATTCAGCACAAGCATCAAGTACAAATAAACCCCCATTACAAAAACCTTTCCCAACAAATTCCCCAATACGAGTAAGTACAAGTTTATCAGACTCAAATACAAGTTTAACGCCAGCTTTATTCAACAAAGACCCGGACACAAGATTTCTACGAATATCGGGCACATGAAGAACATCTTGTAAAGCAATTGTTTTTCCAGAAGTTAATTTTAGTAAGACTTTCCCTTTTCCCACAACGTTCATGGCTCGAGAATCTCCCATAAACACTTTTTATCCATTAGTCACATTTTCGTAGTTGAGGATTACGTCTCTATTAGCGCAAATGTGTCTAGTGGCCCCGGTATCTACTACCCATTCCGTGAAGTTGTCAACAAGGTTTACTTTCGAGACAACTGCAACAATAACATCATCGGATTCAACCAAGTTTGCTTGGGGCTTAGGCTGAGAGTTATTATTTTTGTTATCTTGCCCCTTGCGAAAATGACACTTCATAGCAATATGGCCAGGTTTGCCACATACAAAGCAAGGACCTTTAGTAAAAGGTTTTTGAATTTGATTGGAGTTGTTGAACCTATTATCCTTTTTTTCCCTTGATTTTTGATTTTTTCCTTTGTGGTTTTTGGACTTATAATTTTTGCTCTTCCACAGTGGCTTTTGTTTTACGAGATTAGCTTTGACAGTATGACTTGAAACTACTTCTCCCCTTTCTTTAGCCCTGTTTTGTTCTTCAATATGTATGCGTGCATCTAGTTCCTGCATAGTGAAATCCTTAGTTTCATGTTTAAGATTCATTTTATAATCTTTCCATAAGGGTGGTAATTTCTAGATAAGTACAGCAACTTAAAAATTCTCACATATTTTCATTCCTTCCCCAATGACTTCCCCCACAATTTTCTGGTATGTATGAACTTGATCTATAACAGATTTTCCATCTTGCATCTTAAAATCTAAAAATTTCCCCGAACATATTTTTTAAGGCCAGAGTTTTCAACGGCATATTTAGATTTTAACGCTTCCCAAATCTTTTTCGCACTTTCATACGGATAATATATCTCAAATAATGAATTAGACAAGTAGTGCAACAAGTATCTACGACATGTGCAATTATCCTTAACATAATCCCTTTTATCAGCTTCCGATTTTTCAACAGTTTCAGCAGTAGGAATAACATCATTAACAGTAGCAACAGTAATCGGAGCATCCAAATATAACACATATTCCAAATTCTTGTTTTCCAAATAAAACAATATATCTTCAGACCATCTCTTAAAATTAGAGCCATCAAAACGTTCAATTTTAGAAAGGTCTAGGGCAGTCTTCATCTTGTTAATTAGCAGGAGTCACTTTTTAGATTGTTGGAAAACTGAACAGAATTAACAAGACGAGCAATAGAGTAAATTGGAACAACTTAGCTGTTATACGAAGAAAGCCGAGGCGTAGCAAATCTACTGTCCTAAAAAGTGATTCCGCCCTCACTGGTTATAAACCTTGGTACAGTTGAGCTCCACGACGTTCACTCTCCAGGATTCAACCGAAGCCTCAATTGCGTGTACTCGCAGAAGAAGGCTGTGGACTTGTCTTTGTGAATTGCCCTAATTAATAGAGTATATATATATATATATATATATGAATAACAGACTGCTATTTAGAAAGGAGAAGGAGAAGAACTGTTATTGTGCACATCCTTTTTTCGAAGAACAGAAGCAGTATATATATTAGTAGAAGAGAAGAACGTTGGCAAAAAGAACGTTGGGAAACAACGTTCAAGAGAACGTTGGATGGGAGTTACAGAATGCACAAACATAAATAAGGTTTACGTTGTAACAATTAATAGAAAACGGCTAGGGTATTAAATAGGTTAACATGGCTTAGTATAAAAAGAAATAAAAAGGGATTTAAGCAAAACTGTGGGCTACCTGGGTGCACTCGCGAAGCATAATCGACCGGATTGGCACCACCTATCACAGGCGTGGCGACGCATGACAAGACAAACGATTAAGGTTTTCTCGTGAGAAAGTCCGAGAACTGCTCTTGGCCTCGCCTTCTTCCTTAGCCGCCCTACGCATGGCGAGCCCATCCCTTTTACACAACCAAGTTACAAAGCCTAAGCCAACATGAGCTAATATACCCAAAGAATGTTTTCAAAATAGACAATATGGGACTTTGTCAAAACTATGAATTTTTGGAGAATCACACCAACACTCTCTTATCGATAAAACCTTTGCAAAAGTGGTCATATTCGTTTTTAGACCGCCGTGTTTTTGCCAAATCCGTCTTGATCATGAAAAGGATCGATGATCGATCGTGTTGCCAAGAAAAAACTCATTGTATGAAATTTTCACCGCAATGTTTTGGTAAGTTATAGAGCTAGGCAAGTCCATTAGGGTTTTGAACATACAACTAAATTTCCCAATGGGCATGCACGTAGTTGAGAGCTAGTTAGGTTAAACTTTGAAATGCATGGTGGATTTGGCTTTCAGGGTCGGCCCTGAGTTTTGAAGGGCTTAAAGCGGACAATAAAAAATGGGTCTTTTGCGAATTGCTATTAAAACATGCATAAAAAAAGGAAGAACTTTTCCTGAACAAAAGAGCATTAATACGAAAGAATATCAAATATAATAATCGACTATTTTAATATTTCCAAAGCATCATTTAGATATCACATTATCACCAAGTCAAAAAAGTAATTACCAAATAGGGCCTCCTTTATTAAGAGTATAACACTACTCCTAAACAATTAAAAAAATCCAAAAAACTGAATCTGATGATGAACCCCCATGTACATAATAATTAAACTATTTTGTACAAATTATATGCTTTAAATATGTAGAATATTACAATAATCAGTATATCCTTATTTGATGCAACTTTTTTTTGGCTGGTTAGAATTGTTTACAGGGACTGTGGTAGTGTGGTACTGATTTCAGCATAATATATCTGGAGTATTTTTCTCACAAACAGATGGGTGTATATATATATATATATATATATATATATATATTGAAAAGAGATTAAATTTTTCGATTGATTCATAAATCATAATAGCATAAACAAATCCATAGTAGCATAAACAAATCTACTCAATCAGTCATAAAGCCCAATTAAATTAAACAATGCTTCTAAATCTCATAAACAAAACAATTAATTTTAAAACCCTAAAAAATAGAATTAATACATGAAATTAAACAGTGATGAAGGATTTAAGGAGACGAAATCCGCTGGAGAAGCTCAATTGAAGGAGATGAACTATTTGTGTGAAGGAGTCTAAGAGACGAACTATTTGTGTGAACTGTGAATGAGACTATTTGTAATTTAGATGAAGGAGATGAACTCAGCACTCAGTCACTCACAGTCTCATAGATTGATTATTTGCTTTAATATTTAAGTATTCTATTTAAATAATAAAAGAATGAGAATATTTAAGGGGGCCCTAAAAATTTTTGGGCCTAAAGTCCGGGCACCTTGGGCTTTAGTCCAGGGCCGGTAGTGTTGGCTTCGAAAAGAGCTATGAAGAGTGCAATAACAATTACGAAAATGATTAAAATCAATAGGGCACTTATTATTCTGCAGCAAATTTTGATGCACCGGTTTTGGCAAAATTTTTGGTTGTTTGATCCCCTTATATATGATGAAGGTATGTGGAAGTGGATATAATTAATAGCCCAATTACTGGTTCATTATGATCCTCCATTTGTGAGGAAAAAGTGGGGGTGAGACTTGAGATGGGAAGAAGAATAATAAAAGAAAAGAAGAAATTTGAGTGAATTTTATTGAAAGCTAATGAAGATTTTAGTGTATTTATAATAAGTACTGTCTAGAAGATTGGAAATAAAAAAAAAATCATTAATATTTGTTTCTGAGCAAATCGGGTTCTTTTCGGATGCCCTAAAGGCTAAAAAATTGAATAGTTATGTTGACTTGATGATTATGGAAGCAGAAGTACGTGTGATTTGTGATTTTGTTTATTTATTTATTAATTAGGACGTGATTTTAATTATGATTTAGTACCGTGCATGCAAGTATAAGAGCAATTAGTGGCACAGGACAAATGTACATATATATATATATATACTAAACACACAAAGTTATGTGTACCTTATTATTTTATGAATTTTCATCTATAGCTAAGACACTGTTCTATCTAATGTGTCTCCTAGCATTATTGTTAATGGAATGTCAAGATTTAAAATTTTTTGTGGTTTCCTGAGATGCGTAGAAGTAGCTAGGGATATTTGGGGACGGAAGAAAAATTTATGTCTAATAGGGACTTTGATACTATATATTTCTTCCGTCTCATATTATTGAAACACATTCTTTTCTAACTACATATTCCAACAAAACTAACAGGTAAAATTCCATATCTTCAAGACCATCTCAATCCACTCCAATCTCTGTCGTCCCTTTTTATTTGTAAATAATATGAATGAATTAAGAGACAATTTTCCACCAACAAAAAAACTAGAGACGACACTCGGGTGTTTTAGTATGGTCTCTACTGGTATCCCGGCAGTAATCATAAACTTGGTGGTATTTCTGAACCCATGCCATGGCTGCGTACTGTTGTGGGGTCAGCCCACCGGATTGAGCCGGTGAACCTGAAGCTGGCCGGCATGTGGCCGGGGCATTGTCTATGCATCCTCCGAGCTTGAAATTATTGTACCTACCAATAAACGGTTGGTATCTATAATCAGCTTTATATCTTCCCCCCTCAGTTGCCCATGATGAGGCGTCCCATACGGATCCATACACCCACATTGGCCTCAATGGAAATGTAGCATCGCTTTTCTTGGGATATCTCCTTATGGGTACATCATCCACAAAAAATCTGCACACACACACACACACACACACACACACATATATATATATATATATATATATATATATATATATTAGGTCAGGTCTGGTCAGTGAATGATAATAGAATCCAAGCACTTAATTTTTGTGGGCTATGCATGTACATACGAGCTAGGTACAATGCCCAAAGTTGATATATCTTTGGTCAATGACTTTTGAGCTTAATTATGAGAATTCATATATATTCAAATTAGTCTACGTAATTTCGTGTGCATGCATGCATGGAAAAAAATAGATCATATGAAATAAATTAAAATCGCAAATTTAATTTGAGAAAAGATAGATAGACAGTTACTAATTAATTACATGATCTCGTTGGGGTTCCAGAGGATAGCGTAGTTGTGATAATCTTTAGTGGGGTCGAACCAAAGGTTAAACTTCACCTCCCTTCCAATTAAATTGCTTCCATCTCCAGTTCCGTTGATGTAAACATTTGTTTGCAGTGTATAGGGTTTACCAGGTGTTGTTCCTAGGAACTCAATATCAATTTCATCATGCTGCGGTAGCACTTGATTGTTTGAAAGCTACAATCGTTAATTAATAATTAAGCAGAATTAATATTAAACCAAGATTATTGATATATTAGATTAAGTACAAGAAAAATCATAATCAATAAATAAAAAATTCATGCATACTCCCTCATTCCAAAATATAACATTAATAATATTGATTTTTTAAAAAGTTAATACTGTAAGTCATTTTAAAATTTAGAATTAACATGATTACTTTGAGTTTGAAAATATTATATCGTATAATTAGTAGTAATTTTCAGATATATAGTTTATAATCTTCACATTTATATTGTCTAAATTCAATGTATTTTTATCTGTGTTGGATTTAATTTTTTTAAAAACTGACTTTAAAAAATTAATATTGATCTTATATTAATTACTAAGAATATATATATATATATATATATATATATATATATATATATGAAAAATAATGGCACTCTGGTTCTCACATAGAAAGAAGTAAAGAGATTATTATTGCCTTCTAATTAAGAGTGATATTTTATGGAAATTGATGTAGTTTTTCAACTAACTAACTAGTGGAGGAGATGATCAAGTTGCAAGTTATTTATTATTCTTTCATTCAGTAGTTTTCCTTCCATTTCAATAAGAAAACCAATAAGTTTAGGGACGTTGTTTATTTAATATTTAGAAGAGGAATTAAAGAATTGTTGTAGTCTACAGGCCAGGCCAAGACTGCAATTGCAGTTTTTCACTAATACTTATCCAACAATCAAAAACTCGATATAAACGTTTATAATATATATCATTTTTTCCCTTTAAATGAGATCTATATTGATTCGTGAATTTTATTTTTGCAATTTGATAAATTGAGAATGCGTAGAAGATGAGTAAATTGAAGATTATAAAAAAAATATTAATTTTATGCTGTTAAATACACTAAAATACTATCAAATGGAGTACTTAAAAAAAGTATTTAACTGGCACATGTATATTATAAAAATATTAGGAGCAATTTATTAGAAATATGTTTTTATTTTTTTTTGTCATCTTCCCATTTAATAGAATGAAAACTACGTGCTTCCTATTACATCAGACTAAAAATACCCAATAATGGTCATTTTCATATTTTTTGCAAGTAACGCTCTTCGTGTCTATAACATACATAGCAGTATGTTATTTTCCTGATTAAAGAAATAAAGCTACCGTTGTTTTGACTTTATTCTTTATTACATGGATATAAAAATTAAATATTGATATTATGTTTGGATTGAAGTAATAAATATGAGAATGAAATGATTTATTGATATGAAATAAAAAAAATTATGTTTGGTTATCTTTTGGGAGGAAGAACATATGAAATAACTCATTCTAATTAAAATGAAATGATTCATTCCACTATTTATTCTATTCCTTTAATTTAAACGTAACATGACTGTTTTATAATTTTATCTATTTGTATTTTGAATCTTATTAAAAATAAAAATATAAATAAGTAAAATTATAAAACATTCATATTCAATTATTATGTCCAAAATTTTCACGATTTAAAATTGACGAATATCGGTTTAAATATTAAAAAATTAATATTTTCACATAAAAAAATAATATATTCGTATAAATAGTATTAATTTCCATATGACAGACGTTCATTTGAAAACATCGTTTTATCATTTATAAATATCAGTTTGCTAAATATTACTCTCCTATATAAGCCAAACATCTTAACTATACAGTACACTCTCTCTCTCCAACAAATGGTGGATCCGGATCACTCTAGACCTGTAACCGGTTACCCGGCCTCCACAGCAGCAGGCTACCCACCGACGCAACCCAACACAACCACTAACGGCGGCCACTCCATCGCCTACCCTTACGCCGCACCACCACCCAATAACCCCACATACTACCCTCCGCCACAAAACCCCTACTACCCCGGAGCCGACCCCTACGCCCTCCAACGCGCCACCTTCATCCGCCGCATCTTCGCCATCCTCATGGCCTCCATCATCATTACAGGCACCGTCATCTTCATCGTTTGGCTCGTCATCCGCCCCCGCCTCCCCAGGTTCCGAGTCGACTCACTTAACGTCAACAACTTCAGCCTCTCCAGTTCCTTGATTACAGGCGACTGGGACGTTTGGTTCACTGTCAGAAACCCAAACAAGAAAATTACCCTCTTCTATGACCACATCGAAGCCGTAGTTTTCTACAAGTCTGGGGCTTTGTCGGGGACCTCGATGCCGCCGTTCTCTCAGGGTAAGAAGAACGAGACAAGTGCACGGGCCACTTTTGCGGCTGCGTCGTCCTACGTGGACAACTGGGTCGTGAAAGGGATTAGTGGCGATAGGGTCCGCGGGACTGTGAGCTTCACCGTGAGGATGGTGGCTAGGGTTAGGTTTAAGGCCGGAGCTTGGCAGGACAGGAGGCGGTTGGTTAGGGTTTTGTGTCCTGATTTAACGGTAGGGATTTCTTCGAACAGTAATCGAGGATCTTTGGTTGGAGGATCCAGGGAATGCCGGGTCGGTTTGTGAAGGAATATACTACGTATTTTGAGAATTTTCCACTTAATTTTGCACGAAAAGGGTAATTTTGAAATTAATTTTAAAGTTTGGTATACTTATGTGATGAACAGCGTCATTTGGTGCATATAGTATTAGTCTTTTCAATTGATTTTAATTGGTAAATTATGACTTGGTGGTAGTATTGGTGTAATCTGAATGCACACAGTTTTAAGTTAGATTGTTGTAAATTTCTTTTTTAGTAATTAATTTTGATATGTGGTTACTTATTGTTTTTAAAAATAAATTATTTTCATATGTTATGTTGGTGTTTAGTTGTCTATTTTGTTTTCAATGTTGGTCTTGCATCTGTATTTTGAATATTCCAGTTTGATTCAAAGACATAGAACCGTCCGTGCTCAATAGAGAGATCTGCAATCTAACCAAATTTAGTTGAGCTACTTTTCTGGATTTATTTGGATGATAGTGTTAAGTTACTTGTCCTGGTTTTTCTGACATCTCCTGTAACCATTGATGTGAATTGGGTATCATAATTTCTTGGTTCTATGTTGTTGGAATCTGCAGTTATATTATGTCTTGATGTGTAGCAATGTCTATGGATGAAATTATTCCATAAAACATTAGTTTTTGACGGCTGGCACTACAATGGCAAGTACTGAACTTTCCCCTATAAATTGTTAGGTATCCTAAGGTTTAGCATCGACAACAGAAGAAAAGGGGTTTAATATTGATGATTTATTAGAATGGGGCGAGAAGGTTGGAGCAAAACTTAGGTACTACCTTCTATACATGGGTTCAATGAGAAATAAGATTTGAGGTGTTTGATGGTAAAAAGGATTTCTGCAAGCTGATCTGAAATTCTGAATATGGTGTTTAGGATGGTTAGTATAACCACCACACAATAGCTTCCATACTCATTGCCTTCTTATTCTCGACATCTTCCAAATCTTTTCTTTCTCAGTTTGAGCCCTTTCCCTTGAAATGTTAACCAAATTACTGTTTGAGCCCATGTATAGAAGATTATACCTAACTTCTTCTCTGACCTTCACGCCTCATCCCAATAATCATCAAGAATTCATGTTCAAACACCTTTTCTTCTGCCATCACTCTTAACATAATTTTAAAACCAGAAAACTCAAGTTCTTGATTAGGATACAGGTAAAAAAGTATAGGACTTGACGTTGTGATGCCTGTCATCAAAAATATTGCTTATGTAATTTTTTTCATCCATAGACATTATACCACATCAGGATGTATTCATATCTTTTCTCTAGTTAATAGAGACAAAAAATGGTGGCTATAATTTTTTGATTACATAGGTGTTTCCAAGAAGGGTGGTTTTAAGTAAATTATTGATTTTTAAAATCAAATATTTTTTTGGTATTTTCCTTGAAATTCGTCAAGTTTTTTCAGAATATTTGGTTATTGAGCCCTTGTGGACGAGTTGAATTCGAATAAATGTTGATAGTTATAATGTATGTCATATCGCATGGTATATGTACAATGGCTTGATTAGCTTGATGATACCTGTTTGTCTATCTTAATGATAGTTAATGCCTTTTTTAATTATATGATACTAACTGCAAGTTGATATTATTATCTGTCCATCGTTATTGGTTAATCTTATACAAACAAACAATGAATGAGTGGAAAACAACAAAATATCAGATTTGGTATCCTTGTGTTTTACGGTTATCTTGACATACATCAGTAGCAGGTCATTTATAGATGGTATTTGGTTGGGCATGTACAATAAGCTTGAGAAACAGTATGGTGATGGTAGGAAGTATGTTAAAAGTCATGCGAGAGATTTTTAATCTTTTTAAGTATTATACAAGTTAAATATGATCAATATTTTGAAATTGAAACTTTTAAGTTTATATCGTAACAGAGCTTGTTGATCTTGTCAAAATGTAGAACTCTGGTGTACCCCTAGAAAGTGACTAAATATTTATGGGATCACCGATGTTCTGTTTAGCTTCCAATAATGAGGATTACATATGGTTTTGAAAGGATAAGATTCTGAAGGAATCAACATGGGGAACTCGTCTGTGCCAGAGTTACTCAATACTCTTGTTAACTTAATGAGCTAATTCTGCTCCAAAACGTGTTACTTGCATGTTCCGGAACTTTAAATCTATTGACCCAATTATTTCTTCTTTTCTACCTCTAATTGCACAAATATCAATATTCTAAATTAGTATTGGATGCTCAAATATAACACTTGTGCTAAATTATATCTAGAACAATAAACTTGTTGAATGTACCTAAACATCATCTTTTTTTTCTTTTTCTTTTTCTTTTTTGGCACTCGACTAAAAATCTTCTTTGAAATTTAGCTTTATTGCATTTGGATTATAATAGACTTCTCAAATACAAGCATTCATAAAAACCTACATTTGGCATACCACGTTTTTGTGTTAGCCTATGTTAGCTTATAGCTAGCTCCCATCTGTTCCACAGACTAAATGATTGTTCCAGGTAACGTTGGTCTATTGAAAAACAAAATATAAAGGCTAATGCAAGCATGGATATAGAATCAACTCTAACAGGAAACATGCACGATTCTCAGGGTATTTGATCGGCCTTTTAATCAGAATATAGAGCATAATCCTTCCGCTTACAAAGAAAGAGGCAGGCTCTAAAGTATACAGTTAAAACTTAAAAGTTAGAATTATTTGAAAAGGCTAATATTAAAGATACATTGACATTTGCATTAGGGCCCCTGACTCATTGTTGTAGGATACAAGATCCATCTACTTTGTTATTTAAACTTGTTTTGACTTTTTATCGAGGTTATGTGATAGGTCTTATGACTTTCGGAAAAGCTTTAGATTTATTTGAGTTTTGATTGATAAGAAGAGACTTGTATATGTATGCTAGGGGTTTCCCAGTTATCTCAAATTATTGTGCTATTAAAGGAATCTAAATGTTGGATCCATAAACCGGTCATACATTATCTTCATTATAATGATTGAAGTGTCATTCTCTTCCTTTCTAGCTTATTTATTGTTACCTGATTACCCTGGATTATGCTATGGGGCAGCAAATGGATTGTAGTTTTTTGGCTTGTCTATTAGTTAGTATCCTGCGAGTATTAGAATCTGCTTAGGAGATTTTACTAGAGGAGAACATAGGTGCCGAAGAGGGATGAGAAAATGAGAAGAAGCCTATATGCATGTTTCCTTAACGTGCTAACCCACAACTTACCGCAATGAATTTGTCAGAGGATTTTAGCAGTATGTATAATGAGCTGTGTCCTTTGAACTTATTGGCTATTTTATGGCTTGAATAGGTTATATAATATAATTTGGAATGCTAACACGAGAACCTGCCCATAATGCTATTGTATCTTCTTTTATTCTTGATTATTGGTTGTTTATTATGATTTTTTTTACTTGAAAAAAAGAAGCAGCTAAAAGTTGAACAAGTTATTGGTTGTGTAATTGGTGAGAGTAATGTCAAGTTAACCGTTCCTTGGCATTCTCCTTCATCAAATCATTTGGAATAGCGAACTTTGGTGGGTAATGCTTGAGAGTGAAGTTTTTCTCAAAGTCTTTTAACATGTACCTACTTTTACCATGATATCGGTTTGTATTGTCATCTCTATTTTCCGCAATATGATTATTTGCATCAATTTGTCTTTGACAATTCATGAATGTATTAAATAGGGTCTGCCCCCATTTTGACGCTTATAATGGATTTATTTTCCTATCAAAAAATAAATTAAATGTATTAAGTTGTGGCGATTATAATATTTATGGAGTGTTATGGAATGAATTTCTTTAATGTTGGTTAATTCCTCCATATTATATGGCTCCTAAAACGAATTATTGGCTTCTGATGACTACACAGCAAGAGACATTCTGTGTGGACAGATACGGGTCAAACATTGTGTACTGTAGTAGTATACCAGTATCTAACCTGTCAAGGTAAAGAAAACTGATTTTTTATTTTTGTAAAACGTGTAAAGAAACATGATTGTATTGTAGTGCTTTCTTTGTTGGATGATGGGATTTGAATCCCCTGCTGTTTACTCGCTGTGCCTGTGTACACCAAAGTTGAGGAAAAAAATTTGTGTGGATTGTTATCTTTCAAGACCTCGTAGTAAAGTAGTTGTCAATGATATGACTGATAATTTTGTTATGTTGGCAGGTGAAAGCTTTGATGGTAAAGATTCCAGCCATGGAGCATTGTAGGAAATGTTTGCAGTTGAGAAGCTGCTGATCATATCTCTGAGAGTTGGGACTAGTAATGGCGGCAACGTAAACATATTGTCTTGTACAAATGCTACGGATAAAAGCGCCTAGGTTACCTAGTTTGGTAAATTTACAAAATCTGTATAGTTAGTTTAAAGTTCTGCTGCTTTTAACAGAAGCAATGGAAATAAAGGTTTTGCCACTGATTAATGAATGATTTTTCATTTTTCTATGCAAGGAGTAAACCTTTGTTGGAAGGTGAGTAGTCTAATTTTATGTTGTTTGCTTATTGAACCAAAAGCTGTGGACATGTATGGTGATCGATGCTTCAAATTTTGTTAGTCCAAAGTTGATTTAGAAAGTTGAAAGTGGATAAGAATTTATGATCAATGGGTAAATATAACTTTGTTGAATATATGTTGGGATTTGACACCTGCAAAACAAAACTCTTCCATGTCAGTAAATTCAAGGTCTCTTTCTGTTGAGTAATAAAAATTGCTGAATAAACCACACTTTTATTTAAATGAGAGATTTGTTATCCTTATTTATTCACTAGTCTATACTTGTTGAGATTTTGACTCTTGATTGCTTTTAGGCGCTTTCCATGGATAATTTGGACAAAGTGCACCAAAGCTCTAGCTCAGCTGGTGGACTAGGCCTCTTACAAAGCAGAAGGTCCTAGGTTCAAACATTGATAGTGGTCAAAGGTATTTCAGTCAAAAATTAGCAAAAATAAAAATAAAAATTTACATTCAATTAGCCTTGCAAACAAACTGACGAACCAAACCTGAATCTCGAACTCAAATCGATTCGCAAACGGTTTTGTTCGTTTGCAGACCTACATTCAACATTAATATCTAGTACTATTCCTTAGAAGCATTAGATGTTCGAAAGTAATCAATGAAGTTTTGACTTGGTAGTTGAGTAAAGATCTCATATTTGCTCTGAGATTTATTTGTGTATTTATACTGATTAATTATGAGAGTATTATACTCCCAAAATAGGCAAAAATACTTGGGACTTGTACTCCTTCCTTTTCTTTTCTTTTCCAATTTTTTTTTATTGTTTCTTCTTTGCACTTTTAGATTTCCAAAGGAAACACTTGATAAGTTCTTTTCCTCCTTTTTGTCTATGACCAACTTCCTTTATCAACTAGACTAGAGATTCTCATCTTTCCCCCTTTAATTAATTAGCATCCCATAGCAATGGAATATACATCTTTGGTGTTTGCTTTGCTTTACTCATTCTACTTTTTATATTTTGTCTTCTCTGACCTCAAGTGTGTGTGTGTATATATATATATCATGCTAAACTTAAATTAAAAAAGATTAAACGAGATATATTTATTATTTTCACACTTGTAAGAAGATCTTTGTGTGGATAATATAGTTATAAGACTCAGCTTGATTATAATTAGTAAAAATAATTCTTATTTTACGAAATTCTAACTTTTTTGACAGAGGGGAATATTCTTAGCTTGTGTGGATTGGGAATAAGACTTGTATATTCTTCTTTTCTGTAAATTCAGAACACAAAAGCTTAAAAGAAGGATAAAGATGGACATTGAAATGGTTGGTTGTAATGGTGGAAATGGAATCTGTTGAATATTTATCTCCACCCATCCCTCTGTCTTAGAATGTGCATCCATTTTACAGAACTATGTCGTTTAATAATAATTTTGATTTTTTTTTTTTAGTTTATCCTCTTAATTTAAGTTAAATAGCATGAATACTGATAATATTATTTAAAACTAGTCTAACCATAATTTCCATCTACTTAACAAGAAGATTTTCGTTTGTTAAATTCTTTTTCCTATGAACAAGTTTTATTTATAATTTTATAAAATGACACAATATTTTTAAGTTTGTCACTGTAATTTTACTAAGCCTAGCAACGGGATGGGTATGGTCTAAGAGGACTTCTCCCCATATATACCTACCCGACTACCCCGCTAATATGAAGTCATCCCTCGACCTCAAAAATAATATCCCATACCCGTTTCTGTCTCGTTTATCCGATTATTCTATTTTTTTTTCTCAAATTAAATTTATTTATATTACTTTGTACAAGTATTTTTAATTCAAAATCAAATAACATGCAATATTTCTAAGAAAATAATATATGTTACAAAAATTTATGTCGATTTTTTGATTGTCACTTACATATGTATAAGTATTAGTAGTAAAAAAAAATTTAGAAATATGTGTAATAAGTAGGGCTCATATAATCCCTATCAATCCCATATGTTAATAAGTTTTGCAATTGTAATTCGGCATAAATTTATCACAATACATAGCATAGCATGACTCTATTTCTATTAACTAGCAACATATCATATTACAAATGTTATAAATTTATAATGAATTAATCTAAATAAGTGTGTAATTATATATAGAGTAAATTACACTTGGATCCTCCAAGTTACCACCATTTTTTATATTGCATCCTCTAATTCAAAATGTTTCACTTTGCATCCCAACCTTGAGAAAAGTCAGTACAAAACACCCCTACCCCAGAAATTTGTCACTAAAAGTGCAAGATATGTAGCTAATCCTTCACTTTAGCGACAAATTTTGGGTCAAGGGGTGTTATGTGCTGACTTTTTTAAAGATTGGGATGCAAAGTGCAATATTTTTAATTATAGAATGTAATTTGCAAAATAAAATAAACTTGGAGAATACAAGGTATAATTAACTCATATATATATATATATATATACAAAATATTAATTTCAATATATATATAATTGGGTTAGGAGCGTGTGTGAAATGAGTATATCACATACGCTACACTAACAGTACTATAAAATTTAAAAAATGAGTCCCATTAAAGTCAAAATCGGATGAGCCCCGTCGAACTCGGGGGAAATTGGCCTAAATTTCATTGTCACTATTACCAAATTATCAAGTAATTCTTTTAAGGGTAAATAAAAAAAAAAAATCCTTTTTCCAAGATTGTGCATGCCTAAATCTATATATTAAGAGAGAGAAATGTTTGTTGCAGGTAAAGTCTTAGGTAAAAACACATCACGAGGGTCCATGTTAAAACAGAAATGGAAGAAGTTAGATTGCTTTTTGAAGACTATGTCAAGCTAGATCAGATCATATATATATATATATATATATATATATATATATATATATATATATATATTGTATATGACAAAGCAAACTGCTACGTTGCCTGCATCATTAAAGAAGAATAAAATGGCAGTGAGTAAGAGATAAAGATGACTGATCTCTTACTACTATATATATATATATATATATATATATATATATATATATATATATATATATATATATATATATATATCTCAACATGATATGATTGGAAATCATGATCATGAGATGCCGGAAGAAAACAATTCTGACAACCAATCCCATGAATTTATTTTAATCTTTGAAAAAACAATTGTGTAGTTTGTTTTAATTCTTAAGGAAGATGGATATATCAAATTAATTTAGGTTATGTAATTTGATTACTTAGATTAGAAGTGAGGCCTCAATGACACCAAAAAAAATAATAATAATCACATGCTTAACCAATTAAAAGCAGTACTTTTGAACTTTCTACTCATATATACTCGTATGTATTGGCTTCTAACCACCGACTGTAGATAATTAAAGTCAAAATCTTCATCAACACCGTTTTACAAATTCAAGATGTGAATTTATTTGATTTTGTTCAATAGAATAAATAATATTATAAATTACTTAAAAATTATAATTACACTTTAAATTGATGAGGTGTGGTGCGGTGATATGAAACACATTAAAATTATGAAATTTGGATAAAAGTGTTTCAATAAGAAAATTAACAATGTTTTTAAAAAGATAAAAGACAAAATTATACCAAAGTCATTTTAATATTTTCTTATGATTTAAGGACAAATTTGTACATTCAACTTCGTTCAAAAGTGTTTTTGCAAAAAACATAATGTAATTTTTTTTTGCTTTTTCTATTTTTCTTTAGCCAAAATCTCTAATTACTAAACGTACTTTTGCGTCGTCACTAAAATATTTCCAATTTTAATTTAAAATTGTTTTTACCCTACCTCTCATCTTTGTTAAAAAATTAAGGCTACAAAATTATTATTAATTATTTCTTTAGTAAAACAGCAAAAGAAACTTTGTATTACTGAAGGAATCCAAAGAGAATTGGATTACAACTAGATCTCTAGCAAGTAGCTCGATCCTTAATTTCAACACTAATCTTCTACCAAATATATCGTATTAATTTCGAGCTAACCAAATGCACCACAAAGTTGCAGCTCCAATAATCTGGCCTATCCTTTTTATATTTCTTCCCAAAAAACACTACTTTCAATTTAATTGGATATGTCACGTCATAAACTGATGATATAACAGACTAAGTGCTTATGCATAATTTTAAAAATATTATTTTAAATAAGTTTTTCATATTTATTAAATATCAAAGGCTAAACACGGCATAAATTTCAAGAATTTTTACCTTTTGATTTTTAATAAAAATGTTATTTCAATTTTTTTATTTTTTTTGATATAAAATCATTCTTCATTAAATTCTTCTAGACTTCAACTTTGAACTCTTATAACATTAATACAATAATTTTACCCTTGTAACATGAACCCAATGGCATTCATTACAAGGGTAAAATTATTGTCATTGCTTTTTTCTGGAAAAGGTAAAAGAAAAATAAAGCTTCTTACTCTTGAGAAGTACTCAGATTGCATGAAAAGGTTCCTTTGCCACATAATAAATGTAATTAACAAATTTTAACATGGTTCCTAAAACTCTAGTTTATATATCACCTTATATAATATACTAATATATATATATATATATATATATATATATATATTTTTTCTTACGTTGAATTAATTTGAGATATTTTTAATTTTAAAATTAAGATAATTTATCAAAAATTATGAAACAAAATAATTTTTAAATAGTTTATAATATTCATCATTATATTGATTAAATTAGAGAATTTAATTATGTCAATTTTAAATTAAAAAGTCTCTAAAGTTGATTTTAAAAAGTCAATAATGATCAAATAATATACAACATGGAGAAAGAGAGAGAGAATCTGAGAGTGGGTAGGTCAGGAAGATTAGGATACCATATAGAAAATAGAGAGAGAAATATTGAGAAACAATGACTTGACTATTGATTAAGAATGAATATATATATTAAGCAAGGATCAAGTCAGATCATCCTTTTATCTTACTCATCCGTACTTTCCTTTTCTTTAAATGATTTTATAAGCCAAGAATTTGCTTTTTAAATACAACCATCGTGTGTGTATATATATATATATATATATATATATATATATATATATATATATATATATATAAGATTGAGTGTTGATCAAGTACCTAAATAGCAACTATCCTAGAATTATGAGATTATAATTAATTACAAAGATACTAATTGTAATAATTATGGGATTATAATTAATTACAAGGATACTAATTGCAATAATTATGCGATTATAACTAATTACAAGAAGATTACAATCTGTTGTATTTAATTAATTTTCTCTAATATAGTGATAGGTGATAGGTGATAGATAGACCAAATTAAATAAATCTCTTAGAATAACATCAAAAATTATGTCAACAATCAAGCTTACGACGAGTAATAATTTTAAATAATTTATAATATTTTTTATTATATTTATTAAATTAAGAGAATTTAATTACGTTAATTTTAAATTAAAAATCTCTTAAATTAATTTTAAAAAATTAGTAATGATCAAATAATACACAGCAGCAGAGAGAGAGAATATGAGAGTGGATAGGTGATAGATCGACCAAATTAAATACTCATCTCTTACAATAACATCATAATTTTGTTACCATTTCATTTATAGTATATATAAATTCAAAAATTAAAACCAAAGCAAGATATGAATCAAGCTTACAAATTACTCGACCGAAACATTTTCACATGCAGTTCTACCAAACTACTTTAATCAAAGTGGGACCCCTATCCAGGTTCCTGAATATCTTCTACTAAGTTTAGAATCATATATGCGTCCTAAAAGATAAGGTTCCCCCCCCAACAAAAAAAAATGATACCAATGGCAATGCATGCCCTAGCTCATTTCCACCACCCAAGTTTAATAAGTATATATTTCATAATAAAAAATCCCACCCTCAACCCATAAAATAGGTTATTTAGACAATTAAAAAAAAATAGGTTGTATTGGATTAGTAATTGTTTTAAGTGTAAATTCATAATTAATACTTATATAATTAATTAATGAAGATTATTATAAATACGTACGTACAACTTTCTACCATTCAATTACAATCTCATTTCAAGGTATAATTAGATAAATTTTTCATTTTAAACTTTCTAAAATTAAGATTTAATTATTAAAATTATACATGTATAATTAGGACTGAAAATTTTATTTTTCCCCTAGTCTTAATTAACTCTCACCTATCCCTCCCTATATAACAGCTACCACTCCTCCCATATATATGAAACTCTCTTTCTATACACACTCTACAACCCATTTTCCATACCCTCTCAACTACAACTAACCACCGCCAGCCTCCACCACACCATGTCGGAAAAAGCCTGCGGCCACCACGAGGACGAGAAAAGGAAGCTCTACCGCCGTTTATTTGCCGCCTTATTAGCCTTCATAATCCTAATCCTCTTCATAATCCTTCTAATATGGCTCATTTTACGACCCACAAAACCTCATTTCATCCTCCAAGACGCCACGCTTTACGCCTTCAACATCTCCTCCGCCTACTTCCTCACCTCCAACTTCCAAATCTCTCTCTCCTCCCGGAACCCTAACGCACGCATCGGAATTTTCTACGATAAACTCGACGTTTACGCCACCTACCGAAGCCAACAAATCACACTGCCAACCCTACTCCCCACCACGTACCAAGGCCACAAGGATGTTACGGTGTGGTCACCTTTTTTATACGGCAATGAAGTGCCGGTGGCCCCGTATTTAGCGGATTCTTTGGCCCAAGATCAGACGGCTGGAACTGTTTTGATCGATCTCAAGGTTTATGGGCGGGTGAGATGGAAAGTTGGTACTTTTATATCCGGGAGGTATCATTTGGACGTGAATTGCCCTGCTTATATAACTTTTGGAACCAAGAATAATGGTTTTGCCGTTGGACCTGCCGTTAAGTATCAGTTGGTGCAAAACTGTAATGTGGACGTTTGATTTGAGCAAAGCAAATTATATCTTTTAACGTCCGTCAGTTATCTCTCTCTACTCTTTTAGGTCTTTTTCCTTTGTCAAATTGTTATTATTACGTACTTCCCCTTGTAAATTAAAGAATTATTGGGTTTAAGATCCACTTGAAAAAAATAGAAGATCAAAAAATTAAATATTGATTACTTTTTCTGAATGCAAAGTATTTTAAGCGGAAATGATATATATATATATATATATATATATATATAGTTTCAAGAAGATAATTTTAAATAAGCATAACGCCTTAAATAGCATAATTTTATCAAAACGACGTAGTTTTGGAGGGACGCGGTGACATTTTTGTAAATGTCATGCCACCGCGTATTTACAAAAATGTCACCGCGTCTTATCAAAACTACGTCGTTTTGATAAAATTATGCTATTTAAGGCGTTATCCTATTTAAGGATTATGCTCTTGATTATGCTATTTAAGGCGTTATACTATTTAAGGCGTTATGCTACGGCGACGGTTCATTATGATATTCTGGTTTATGACGACTATAGCCCAAAAAAATTATGGTCATAACACGATTATGTATTACACAATTGTATATATATATATATATATATATATATATATAGCTGTGTATAAATATATATGCTGACACAAAGATATCAATGTCTGTGTTAACTTAAACACCGGAAAATGTAATGTAATTTCGTGATTATTTATTTACGGGTTGTATTGTATAAATATTGACATATTTAAATCTTTTAACTTAAACACCGTGTTAACGCCAAGATCTTTCTCCACGTCTCAATCACGAAAGACGTCCTGATCCTGCACAGTAAACACGACAAACACCACAAGCTTCGACGGTAGGATCACGGGGATAGCTCGAGCGTGAGTAAGTATGTCTCGCTCACAAAGTTAACTCAAGAGGATAATAGAATTTAGCGTATTGAGAATGGTTATTTTCTATATGTTGTGTGAATGTGTTTATATGAATAAAACGTATTCTCCTTACGAAGACTTACTCACTAAGAAATAATATCTTTTGCTTGGATTATCGTGCCACCCACTACCACCGACATATCCCCCGATCCGATGGGTTCGACCATCTACATGGAGTTTATCCATCGCTTTGCCATCGTTTTGCCATAGGCACGGCCTTATAATCCCATCCACATTAATGCATGGCAGATATCTTGGTCAACTGTCATACTATATCATCATTACAAGTCAAAGTAATAGATATTAAATGACCCAATAGGTTAATCCAATGAACCGACCCAGTCCAATAGGATTAAATAAAGTTGACACAATAAATGGGCTCAACGAGCCCCATGTCTTAATTATAAAAGCCCGACAGATTAAACTGATAAATGGGCCCAATATACCAGGCCCAAAATAGGAGAAATATCATGACCCAACATTACCCCCTAGTTTTTTAGTTAAATAGGATGTTTAATGGAAAACTATATATGATTCATGATATTTAGAATTCAATAAAGGCCCAAGGATAGGAAATAAGTGAATCATACCCACTTTTAACATACTGAAGTGGAATAAGGGAGGGTTTGGATAGTGGATACCCGCAGCAATAAGCCCAATCGATAAAGGATTTGAATTTGAACAGGATGGGCCAATAAAATAAAAACCCAACAACAAAGCCCAACTGATAAGATATCCAAAGGTCATCCAAACGCGTCCCACTTGAATTCTCATCATTCTTACGACATTAAATGCGCCTACCGCTACACGTAAATCACAAGATATAAAGATAAACCTCACCAAATTTGACGATTTTACCTACTAATTTGAAATTTGAACCTTTGAGTTTTCTTCCCTTTCTCAGAAAACCTCTCTTTAGCTTTCGAAAACTCAACAATGGTGAATCCAAGCCAAACCCCTTCAAGTTCTTCTCATTCAAACCCTAATCAAGAGGGTTCAAGTGCAAATCCACCATCTCCAACTGATTTCTTCAAAGATGGGGAAAAATTTCCTCACGCTAACATCACATCCACCGTCTCTGAATCTGAATTACGAGCTCTCCGGATTCGATACCATATTCCGGATAACTATCTTGCTACGAGGATTCCAAATTACCGAGAGAGAATGTCCAACACTGACACTACGGATCGCTATCTTGCCACGACTCTCACCGGAGAAAGGGATTCACCGCCTCCACGCCTTCATAGTTACCCTCTTAGGGTTTATTGGAGTAGGCTTCGCACAACTGGTGCCCAACTCCTATATCCATATATCATGCGTTCATCGCCTTACGCTTACCACTAATTAGGGGTTACCCTCTGTTGACCTCTTTTTTTCACCTCTTCTCATTTGCGCAGATCCCGAGAAACGAGGGTTCAAAATGTTGAGCAAGCAGTCCCCACGCCCAAACTCGAAATTCGAGATGAGACCCTAATGAGCACCCCTCGAGCAACAAAGGATGGCACGAGAAATGGTTATTCGTCATTTGGTCCCAGGATATCCTCCTTCTGATTGGACCATTTTAGCGTGTCTCACGACTTTAGTGACATCCCCGAGGCGTGTATGGGAGATGGGTGACTTCAAGAGGATCCTCCTCAAGAGTGGAGCTTCACTTCTCACCGACTAAGCAAGCTTGGTCAGATGACCATAAATGTGAGTCTCTTGGACCATTCTCGTGATATAATTTTTGAAATATTTATGTGGTATGGATTCTAACTTGTGATTATTTGCAGTGTCTTTGATCAAACCAACTTCCTCGGAAGTAAAAGACTTGGAAGATTTCTTGGCGGGGAGGATTACTGATGCAAATGAAGAACTCCCTAACGAGGAGCCTTCCCGAACCGAACCCCCTGCCTCCGAACCAACAACCCCTCTTCGGGATGACGACCCTGAAGCTGACGATCCCATCATCCCCGAAGAGGTCCTCCGACCTCGCCGAAGGAAGAAGGCTGCCAAAAAGGCCAGGACTCCTCACGAGATAAACCCTGAAAGCGACGAGGAGGCCCTTCCTGAGGTAAACCCACAACCAATTCCTCCAACCGAACCCACGACAACAACCTTTGAACCAACCCCAACAACTTCTAAACAAACCCCAAAAAAGAGGAGTCTTCTTGATATTCCTCCACACGATCGGGCGAAAGTCCTTCGTACTAAAAAATTAAGAACCAAAATAATTCCCTTATCACGATTTAACTCGCGTCCTCCACCTTCAAAAACCAATCCCTCAAATGAAACCCAAACACCTGACGTTGAAATTGGTCGAAGCAAAATTCTTCTTTGTCCCAAAAAAAAACAAACCTTGGACGGGCCGGCCCGGATTCGACCTCTGAACCTTCCTCAACCCCCGAGCCGATACCAGCTCGATCATCTTCTCCAGAGGCAATACATGCGGATCCTTCACCGGCTCATAGCGATCATACTATGCCTCCTCCTCAAGGACCGATGACCTCCGAATTCCAAAGATGATGCTGGGGGTCCACCGACCACCGTATGGCCTTCGGTTCAACGCCAATTTCTTTCAACTGCTCGAGGCCTTCGTCATAAGACCGATGACCATCGGTTCGAACAGCTCGAATGGGGACTTGCTTCAAATGAAGGCATGAGCTACTTGGCTAAGGTAAATGACTCTTTCCTTCCTTTGCTTACTTATTTTCATACTCATACATCCGTCGATTGAATAACATCGAACATGTACAGTAAATGTCAGATTCGGGCGTCTGCGCTACCATCATCTCTCGGTCAATCCGAGGAGGAGGCGTTGAGGAAGGAAAATTCCCTCCTAAAATCTGCCCTGGCTCGGGAAATGACTCACCGTGAAGGCCTTCTTCATACTAACGAAGGTCTTCAGAAAGAGTTGGCCCAAGCTAAGGAAGAAGTGAAGGCCTCCAAGGAAGAACTAAAGTCGACTAAGGCTCAACATGTTAAAATTGTCAACGTGAATGTCGACTTAGTTCAGAGGAGTGAACTGAGGATGAATAAGATCAAGGAGTTGAAGTCCAACGCCAAAATCTTGAACAAAACGATCCATAAGATGGAGCGGGATGAAAAGCATCACCGAATATATCTGGCAGCATTGAAGCGAGAAATCCGAGAACTCAAGGCTCTTCAGACCTTGGGCCTCTTTTTGATCGATGCTCTTCAAAAGAAATTTGTGAAGAGTATAGGAACTTCAGACGAAATAAACGGAGAAATCATGAGGATTCACAAAGAAAGCTACGAGCTCTGCCAAGTCTTGCGCAAGGAAAAGTCGATCAAGGCTAACTTAGATCCGCATGCATTTAGACTCTTCTTGGATGATGATGATGACGCATGAAGCACCACTTATGGATTGTCTTCTGGCTTATTATGAATATTTGTAAAAAAATATTATGTTATTTCCTTATTTGTAAATGAACCAAATATTAATGAAAAATGATTTCCTTCCTTATGACTTCAGTGCACTTTTATTTTATGTCAATACTTCAATATGAATTTATATGGACAAGTGTACAAAAACCCCTTCGAGGATTTAACTTCAAATAATTAAGCATGTCATATAACAGATTAAATGAGTTTAAAGAACGAGGCATTCCGAACTCAACACTTAGAAAAAACTCAGGTAATAAAGTAAAGAGATACTTATCAAGTTACCGAAGTGCGAGACATCTGCTTTATTGGGAATTTGTTTACCCCGAAAGGCCTAACAGAGCTATAAGATAACATTCGCCTACCACGAAGGGCCTGACGAAGTTTAAAGTGTCGATCATTTCCTACCACGAAGGGCCTGACAATGTCTTAAAGATGACACTTGCCTACCCCGAAGGGCCTGACAAGGTCTAAGTGGCGACAATTGCCTACCGAAGGCCCGACAATGCCAAATAGTGGCGACAATTGCCTACCAAGGGCCCTATAATGCCAAATAGTGACCTCTCCGCCAAAAAGGTTACCATCGAATGGTCAAGAAGTCCTCCCAACCTCCTAACACCAATGAACTAAGTAGAACAAAGACAAAATTTGCTTGAGACAAAAAGAGGATCTTTTATTGATGATGATGTAAATATTTACGGACTTTTGATGTCTTGATCGACATCTAATTCATCGAAGTTTTCTAAGCTTCGCCAAAGATGCCAAGTGTTTTTAATTATCGACTCATCTAATGCTTTCAAACGATAAGTCCCTCGGCTTCTAACTTCAAAGATTTCAGTAGGTCCTTCCCAATTTGGCATCACCACCTGTGTTCGAGGCGTAGATATTTCGACTTCTCTAAGGACAAAATCTCCCACTTCAAATCTGCGAAGCTTCACCCCTTATTATATAATGCTTAGCCACTCTTCGTTGATAGGCCGCCAATTTGATTAAGCTATTTCTCCCGACTTCTTCCAACAAATCAAGATTGGCCCTCGACTTCTTCTTCATTATAGACCTCTTGAAATGACTAACTCAAGACTTGGAGATCCAATTTCAATCGACTAAGGCATCGATTACCATAAGCTAGTCTCGAAAGGTGAATCCCGTTGTAGTCCTTAGATTAGTTCGATAAGCCCATAGTACACTTAGCAACTCTTCCGCCATCTCGCTTTTTACCGTTCCAACTCTACGCTGATCCCATTCGCCAGCCGCTCATTGGTTACTTCAACTCGTCTGCTTGATTGAGGATGAGCCATCAAGTCTTTCTGTCTTTGGATCCCCAATTCGGTCAAAATGCTTCAAACTTCGATCCCACAAACCGACGTCCATTATCCGATACTACCACCTTAGAATTCCAAAACGGAATACCACCGATTCTTTCACAATTTCAAACACTCTTGTTCCGTTATTGACCTAAGTGGCTTTTGCTTCTACCCATTTGGTCATATAGTCTATGGCAACTATAACAAAACCGACCGACCTTTTGCCTTCTGAGTGGACCCAAAAGATATCAACCCCCCCAGACAAATGGGGGTATAGGAGATAAGATCGAGTATAGCTCTTCCGTGGTCGATGATAGGTATTGATTGTTAAGTCGGCACTTCTCGCACTCTTCACATACTCGGTTGCTTCCTTGAAGATAGTAGGCCAAGAGTACCCTCGACGAAAGTACTTTATAAAGCTAATGACTTAGCGACCCATATGGTCGCCACAAATGCCTTCACGCACTTCTCGAGAAAGCATAATCGACTTTCTTTGATGGAGTCAAACATTTTAATAATGGAGACGAGAAGGCCCTTCGAAAGAGATCCCCATCAATCAAAACAAAATTGGCACTCTTGTACTTGATTTTCTTGGCGAGCATCCGATCCGAAGGTAAGACGCCATCAGCCAAATATACCAGATAGTAGGCGCCAACCAAATAGTTGTCTTCGGTCAATGCACATTACCATCTCGTGAAGAACACTAGGATGTTGTAAAATTTCCAGATACACCGATCCCTCAAAAACATGAACATCCGTAGTGGCTAGTCTGGCGAGTGCATCTGCAATAGAATTATTGTTACGCTCGACCCCTCAAACTCGTCATTTTCGAAATATCGGGGCCGCCTTTACTTCGCTAAATATTTGATCATCCTCGGACCTCTAAGCCAGATTCTCCGCATAAAGCTGCTTAACAATTAATCGAAAATCATCAAGATGACTATTCTTTGCACTTCAAGACTCTTTCTTAATCGTGAACCGCCTAATATCGCTTCATATTCAAATTTTCGTTGTTAAATTCGCTTTGAATTGAAATCGATGGCTTGTTGCACCTCAATCCTCCTCCGGACCGGTCAAGATAATCCTCGCTCCATCGACGTCCAAAGTAGAAGACCCATCTCAGATACAAATCCATGAACTCTCCTCCTTCAACAAGAACGACAACTACTCACGATCCTTCACCTTCGGCCACGACTTCATCACCTTCGAGAAATCTAACACTCAACCACAAAATCAGCCAAGGCTTGCCCTTTGATGGCGGTTCGGGAATGATACTCAATAAAGAATTGGGACAATTCCATCGTCCCACGCAGCCTAGCCTCCCCGATACCTCCGGCCACCCATAATCTTCTTGAGGTGATCTGTATACTATTACCACCTACCACGAAGTATTGCCTAAGCTTTCATTAGCGATTATTAAAGCGAAAAGCAAACTTTTCAATGTTTGGGTAACTTGTTTCGGCATCTCGAAGGACATGACTTACATAATAAACCGGGTGCTGCTTACCCCCAAATTCACGCACCAAGACCGCTCCAATTGCCAATGAACTAGTCTTGCTAGTAATGCAATATAAAGGTTCTAAGCAGAATGGGCTTCACCAGCAAAGGCGCCGAAGATAAGTAGGACTTGATGCTTTGAAAGGCGTCTTCACACTCAGAAGTCCATTGGAACGTTTTTGCATTCTTCGGCCCTTTCAATGTGTTAAAAAACGGCAAACACCTTTCAGCAGACTTGGACATGAACCTCCGCAAAGCTGCAATCCTTCCAGTCAGACGCTGAACATCTTTAAATGACTGAGGAGTCTTCATGTTCAGGATCGCTTGAATCTTCTCTGGATTGGCTTCAATTCCTCTTCGACTGACAAGATACCCCAAGAATTTGCCAGCACCCAGACCAAAAGTGCATTTAGTGGGATTCAGCCTCAAGTTATGATGTCGAATGGTCTGAAAGCATTCTTCTAAGTCATCCAAATGTTTGTGCACCAACATGCTTTTGACAATCATGTCATCCACATACACCTCAATATTTCTGCCCAACTGATATCTGAAGATATGGTTCATCATTCTCTGGTATGTGGCCCCAAAGATTGATAAGTAGAAAGTCATTTTCTTATAGGCATATACCGAACGATGCGTAATGAACGCCGTCTTCTTGATATCCTCTTTACACATAGAGATCCGATGATATCCGGAGAATGCATCCATAAAACTTAATAAAGCATACCCCAAGTGGCATCAATGAGTTGATCGATGTGGGGCGTGGATAGAAATCCTTCTGACAGCCTTGTTCGTCGATTGTAATCAATGCAGACTGCGCCATTTGCCATTCCGCTTCGACCAAAGACCACATTAGCCATCCACTGTGGGTAGTCTATCTCGAAGATGAAATCAGCTGCCAAAAGTTTTGCAATTTCATCATCTATGATTCGCTGACGCTCTGGTGCAAAGATCCTCCTCTTCTGCCGAACCGGCTTCTTTGACGGGTCTACTTCCAGTCGATGCTCAGCAATATCCCTGCTTACTCCCGGCATATCCTGAGGTTCCCATGCAAAGATATCAACATAACACCTCAGGAGCTCTACGAGGTTCGTCCGGAGAGGTTCCGGCAAGCCCGAACCTATTTTCACCGTCTTGTCCTCCTTGCCTGGGATGAGCTCTATCTCTTCTGTCTCTTCAGCTGGCATGACCGATGGTTCAGAGCTACTTTCAGTGAAGGGTTCGATCTCTATCGACATAGCTTGTTTCGCTTGATACCCCACTCCCGAAGAAATAACAAACATTTCAGTAACACCTCCGGCCGATCCAAATCTCCTTTGACCTCACCAACACCACGAGTAGTAGGAAATTTGATTTTAAAATGAGGAATTGATGTTACAAACAGAGAGCAATTAAAGTAGGCCTCCCCAAAATAGCATTATAAGCGGTAATCTATATGTACAACATAAAATTTGCAAATAATTTGTACTCACGAGGGTCAGTCCGAATATGACCCAAGCTCAATGGTTCCAAATGACTTTAACCGGATCATTCTTTGAAACCATAAAGAGGAGCTTCCTCGTCCAATTTCCATCTTTCGCCCATCCAAATTCATCCTTTGATAAGCGTGGGCATACAAGATGTCTACAGATCGATCCGTTATCTACCATCATCCTTTTCATATCTACTCAACCCACTTGTGCGATGGCACCAATGATCCCTCATGAGGTTCGATAATTTCCGGCGGTAATCTTCATCGATGAAAGAGATTACCGCATTCTGGATAAGGTCTATCGACTTCGGAAGGTACCGCCAATCGATACGACCAAATCCAAATAGCTTCGGCGTTTCTTTCCAACGAGCTTGTCAAAAGTACCCCCAATGATGACATCTATCACATGCCTTGCGATCGATCTGGAGCCGGCAACGCTAATGATTAGGTTAATTCTTAGAGACAGTACTCGGTCCTCGTCACGATTAGTTCGGGCAGCCACATATTGAACTAAAGCTCCACCTTGTACCTTTCTTTCAATGAACTCTTTTAAACTGGCACAATCGTTCGTCTCATGTCCCGACGCTTGATGGTAGCCGCAATACTTGCGGGGATTTCCCTTTCCGGGCTTGACGTTATCTCGTGGTGGCTCGAAAATAGGTTGATTTTTGATCTGATCTAAGATAACAGCCCTATCGGCGTTGAGCACTGTGAAAGTCCTGTTTACTCTCTGGGGTGGAGCGGACGAACGTCCTCCACCCTACCTCCAATTGTTATATCTTTTCGACCCGCCTTCATGACGGTCTTTGTGTCCTTCACTCTTCTTCTGGTTTTCATCAATTTTGTCCCGATCCGTATCTCTGGGCCGATCTAAAGAAGGACGCTTGAGGCTACTCATGGCTTCTTCCACTACGATATAGCCTTCAGCTTTATCAAAGCTTCGGCCAGACTCTTCGGGTGGTTGAACATAAGTTTCTTCACCAACTTCTCTGATTTGACCAGATCCAAATTTCGCTCAAACAGTCCCACCGCATTAGATCATTCACCTCATGCCACTGACCGATCGCTTCCAGTAACCGCTTCACATACTGGCCCAAAGATTCATTAGAGGATTGCCGAACCTGAGCCAAAGAACCAGTTGGCTTTCCCCTTCTTCGGTTGCTCCCAAAACGTGCATGGAATTTACTGCACATATCTTCCCAAGATGAGATAGAATCTGAAGGTAAGGTCCCCATCCACTGCCGGGCATCCTTTCTAAGAGTTGTGACAAAAGTATGACATTTAGCAGCATCACTAAAGTCATAATAATCCATGAGTCGATCGAACGCTGGACTATGGTCGTAAGGGTCCCCGATCCATCATAACTTTCTATATGGGGCAACTTCTTCATGGGGTCAGCTTTTTCTCTGAGAATATCCGCAGAAAAGGGGATGCCTTCTTTCCTAATGTCTTTGGTTTTCGGACTTCTGCAAGTCGCTCAAGTTCCTTCATTCTTTAACCGATACTCCACGCTTCGGTTGAGATGACGCCTCTTTCTCCGGTGACCCTTTCTTCTTATAAGCGGGCCGGATTCTTTCAATGTAACCTTCAATTTTAGAGGGCTTCTCCGATGACGAGTGTCTCACGGTATGGTGCCCTCAAGAGACTCTCGGGAGTATGTGTCTCGATACACTTCGACTCAACTCGGGCACTATGGTGAGAATGTGCGATGATAAGTGCTTTTTTGCAGATGCTCTCTGAGTACGATCTCGGATCGACATCTTCTCTCGCTTCGTCCCTCGTTTCTCCGTAATCGCGTAATAACGAGTCCTCTTTGATCTCCGAGGAGTAGGGCTTGGGACCTTCTTCTTTCCCTATTTTCGACCCGTAGACCGTCATACAATGAAGAGTTTCCTTCCCACTCGATGTCCTTGCTCTCTGATTGGGCATACCGAGCTCTTCATCTCTCAGATTCGCCATCCGAGCCATCTGCTTCGGCTATATCTTCGACGCCGCTTTAAAAGTACTTCCATGGCCTTATCCGCCTCATCCGCCATTTTAGCCAACCGAGGCTTTTTGCGTCTGGTCATCTCTTGTGATCGAGTTCTGGCGAGGTGCCTTCTACTCGCTTTCCGACCACGGGCTGGACCCTTTCTCCGTCGGGTATACTACTAGCTTACGCTTTGCTTTACTTATCCTTGATCGAGAATGTTCAGTGACTGCTTTAGACGCCGTGCAAGTAAGCATGCACACTTATGGTTAGTCCCAAACGATCCTTAAGCAGACATACTCGCAGAATGACTCAATCGACAGACATCTACCGTCTTTCGAATGTAGGTGTTCTACTCTTTCCCATGAAAAATGAATAGAATAAAACACACTCTGTAATTGAAAAATACTCAAGACACTAAAACTAAAAGCCCTCCTTCTAGCGCCAATGTTAACGCCAAGATCTTTCTCCACGTCCCAATCACGAAAGACGTCCTGATCCTACACAGTAAACACGACAAACACCACAAGCTTGACGGTCGGACCGCCGTGGGATAGCTCAGGCGTGAGAGTAAGTATGTCTGTTCACAAAGTTAACTCAAGAGGATAATAGAATTTAGCGTATTGAGAATGGTTATTTTCTATATGTTGTGTGAATGTGTCTATATGAATAAAACGTACCTCTTTCTGAAGACTTACTCACTAAGAAATAATATCTTTGCTTGGATTACTGTGCCACCCACTACCACCTGACATATCCCCCTGATCTGATGGGTTCGACCGACTACATGGAGTTTATCCACTGCTCTTGGCCACTGTTTGCACCGCCGGCCGGCTATAATCCCATCCACATTAATGCATGACAGATATCTTGGTCAACTGTCATACTATATCATCATTACAAGTCAAAGTAATAGATATTAAATGACCCAATAGGTTAATCTAACGAACCGACCCGGTTCAATAGGATTAAATAAAGTTGACACAATAAATGGGCTCAACGAGCCCCATGTCTTAATTATAAAAACCCGACAGATTAAACTGATAAATAGATCCAATATATCCGGCCCAAAATAAGAAAAATATCATGACCCAACACACCGGATGAAAGCCTGGAATAGATTAAAAGCGTGAACTCATCACGTAATTGGAGATTAAAAAAAAACAAAAAAGAAGCTACTTTCATCATCTGCACCATACATACAAAAGGCTCTCTAAACCATGCATAGCATAGCACAGCACAGCACAGTTTTAGGATCATGTTCGTAGAAACGTAGCACTAATCTATTAAATATATTAAAATACAGCGCATGATACTATCACATCTGTTATTTCTATAATTGAACATATGTCTGTCTAATTAATATTTTTTAAGATTCTTAATAAAATTGTTCAACTAACATAATAAATGAGAATGAAAACAAACCTTAATTCATTCCCCCTAAATTTTAAATTTATAATCCCCTAAATCATTACAAATATAAACTGTATCAACTGTTTTGATATTATCCTTATAATTTAATTATTATTTAATAAAATCACTATTTTATGCTATTAATTAATTTTTTAGATTTAGAATCTTCTAAATCACTACAAATCTAAACAGTTAATAACATAATGTCATTCTCTTAATTTTTTAGATTTATAATCCCCTAAATTACTATAAATATAAACTGTTTTGATAATATCAACTGTTTTGATATTATTCTTTATAATTTAATTATTATTTAATAAAATCACTACTTTAGTTCAACACTGCCCCTACAATTTATATTCATTTGTTTTTCTGTATAAAATTTGATAATCGCACAACAATCTACCATCTTCTTATTATATTTTAATTTATTAATTATACGTACACATTTATTATTAAAAAATTAAATAATCCCGCCGCAACGCGCGAGTTTATATCTAGTTAACACTATTTTCTTCTCCCAAAATAATTTCCCTTTAATTGCTTAATTCCACGTTTTCTCTTTTTAATTTTTTGTTTTTTAGTTATTTTTGAATGACATAATTAAGAATATCAAACCATAACAGGACCTCATAATCCACTAATATCTGTTAAGTCTACTTGTTACCCCATAATCCATTCCCCACAAGCAATATATATATATATATATATATATATATATATATATATATATATATATATATATCAATTAAGTTCAGATATTCACTTATATCAATTAATATATTTCGGTCATTTAAAGTTTTTAATAATTAAAAAAAAAACCATATATGCCGTAATCATACTCAGTTAAATCAATTAAGTATTACTCCTTATGTCTAAATCATCTGATCTATTTGTCCACCTACTGCTTCTTCGATCCACCCTCCGTCTGGTAGCTTGAAACATCTGTATGCCACCATTTCTCCAAATGTGATGGTCCTTTTCAATTTATGTAAGTTTTTTGAAAAATGATTTACCATTTCGATCTTACTGGTTGGTGTATGACATATTAGTATATTAATTAATTGATAGCTTGAGTTATAAATAAGTTTTAAATTTTTCAGAAATTAACATTACTGATAGAATATATATGATTCTTCTCATTATTATTGTAAATATTTTAGGATATTATTTTGTTGTAAAATCATACCGTTTTCTTATTCTTAGTATAACTTGTAGGCATAATATTTGTTTATACTTTGTATATATTACCAATGGATGAATAAGAAAAGATCAAGGAATTATATTCTTTTACCTAGTTCCCATTCGATGGGCTGGAGGAGGAGGTCGAATGGATGTAGTGGAAATTGGACCAGGATGAATGGATGTTGGGGTTGGCGTGGAAATGGAAAAAGGGGAGCGAGTGGGCTGAGGAGGGGGCTGTGTTGCAACGCGGGCTGGGGAGGAATGCGAAGATGTTTGTGTGAGCGAAGAGGGAGGCTCAGCAGGGGAAGTGGACGGCTGAGTCTTTAGATCTAATGAGGTAGGGGCATGCAATTGATGAAGGATATGGGGATGCAAATCATCATCTAAAAATTCATAGGAGGTGGGAGAGGGAGTATGAAGTGTCGAAAAAAGAAATTTAGATTCATCAAAAAGAACATGTCAGAAAATAATAATTTTCCGATTCGAAATATCATAGCATTTATAACCCCGATGGTTTGACGGATAGCCTAAGAAGACACATGGAGTCGAACGGGCTTGTAATTTATTGATGGTGGTGGAAGGAAATAAAGGGTAACACAAACATCCAAAAATTCGAAGATGGGTATAATCTGGAGTTTTTCCATAAAGAATTTGAGTAGGAGAGTAGTAGCGTAATGTCTTGGAAGGAAGAATATTTAGAAGGTACGTTGTCATTTCGAGAGCATGAGGCCAAAAGGAGGGTGGCATGGAAGCATGAGCAAGTAAAGTACGAACCATGTTATTGATAGTTTTTATTTTTCGTTCGGCTTTACAATTTTGAGGAGAGGTGTGGGGACATGAGAAGCGAAAATACATACCATTTAATTCATAAAATTTCCGAAATGGACCATTGTCATACTCACGGCCATTATCACATTGAAATTGTTTAATTTCTTTTTCGAATTGAGTTTTGATATATGTTCTAAATGATAAAAAAATAGAATAAACTTGTGATTTTCTGGACATAGGAAAAGTCCACAAGAAATTACTATAATTATCAAGAAAAAGAGCATAGTAACGATGACCGGTTGAACTTAATATAGGAGATGTCCATAAGTCACTGCGAATTATATCAAATGGCATAATAGTAAAAGAACGAGAATCATTAAATGGCAACTTAATGTGTTTTCCAAGAGGACAATATTCACAAAAAGAATTGTGAGCCTTATTATATTTAATAAAATTGCTACTACAAAGAGAATTCAAAACGACACTTCTAGGGTGCCCTAAACGAGAATGCTATAAATCAAAAGAAAGAACAGGAAAAGCAGAAGGTAGAGCTGAAGGTGGTGTGCCCCGAAGTTTGGTGAAGGGATAGAGATCGCCCGAGCTATCACATCTCATTAGGTGTTTCCCCGTCGGTAAATCCTTCACAGAAATCCAAATGGGTCAAATTCAACAAACACCATATTATCATTAGTAAATTGACGAACTGAGATGAGATTTTTAATAAGTTTAGGTGCATGCAACACATTTTTAAGGGTCAAAAGTGGATTTGTTTGGGTTAGTGAGGCACTTCCATAACCAAGAATCGGAATTGTATGACCATTACCAACAATAATGCCATTATGTTTGCTCAAATTAAAATAAGACGAGAGAGTACCATGATTAGCAAATACATGTGAGGTGGCACCGTAGATCCATGTACCAATTTTCATCCCATTGATGGAGGGAGAGAGTGCATAGTCAAGATCAATGTCTCAGAGGTTCAGAGTTCACACTTGAAATTTCACGCTTGTGGTAGTGGTAGGGAAGGTTGAGGCCCAAGAACTCCTTTTTGTAGATGATCGACTTGATATGCCCCAGAAGTGGGGAAATGGGCAAGGTGGGCTAGCTCAAGTGGGAGGTGACCAGGGAGCCCAAGGAGGCATGGAAGACAATTGTTGCGGCTATGACAGTGCTGAAGGTCGTTGTTGTCCCCCTCCACGAGATCCACCACACCGCTTGCCACTACATACCACCACGACCACCATGCAGAGTTGCGCCACGCCCACCCACGACCACCATAATTTCTGGCCACCTAATTATTATGCCCATTTGCATTTGCTTGTCATTGCTTCAATTATTGTCACCGTAAATATTATCATTAGTTGAATGCATAAGCAAAGCGGAATCCGAACTCGATTCAAGAGCTGACGTTGTTTCATGCTTTCTCTTCTAATGAAAGCATCGAATCGGGCTTGCCTGCGTAAAGGTTCAAGAGGGATCATGCGGTGTTGAATGATGGTAACAAACCCCACGTAAGTTTCGCTGCCACAAATCATTTTGAGAACCATGCGCCACGTTGGATACTTTTGCTCCCACGTTGGCCAATCGATCACCACACTTTAAGTCGCCGGGCAATATGCGCAACATTGGGAAAGTCTCGAAGGTGAGTGTTGGTGAATTGGGTTTAAAGGTGAACGGCCCTCGTATTCTTGTTGTCTTGGAACACATCTGATATACGGTTCCAAGCATCTTTTGTTGTATCATTCGGATCAATGATAGTGTTGAGAATATCCAAAGAAACCGTGCTATAAATCCATTACGTGACAATGGCATCGATCCTCTATCAAGTCGCTGTTTCGGAATCCGTCTTGATGGCGACAACTTCTGTAGGAGGGATGAGGTGGTCAAGGACGAGGTTGGCGCGGGCATGGAACTTGAAGAGAGTTGCCCAGTTGTTGTATTGGCCGCTTTCGAGATTGAGAGTGATGGGGATGACTGTTTTGGTATTGGTGACAGTGGTGGCGAGATGGAATTTTGAGTCAGCCATTGATACAGGGAAGAAGAAGATGACAAAAGGTAGAAAGAAAGAAAACTAGGGCTTTGATACCATAAAAAATATAATCCCTTGATCTTTTCTCATTCATTCATTGGTAATATATACAAAGTATAAATAAATATTATGCCTACAAGTTAGGTTAAGAATAAGAAAACGGTATGATTTTACAACAGAATAATATCTTAAAATATTTACAATAATAATAAGAAGAATCGCATATATTCTATCAATTACTTATAATTAATGTTCCACAAAAAGTATTACTTTGACTCTATAAAGTCAATTCATTAATGTGTTTTATTTAAGCTTTGAAAGTAATACATTTTTTATTAATTGGTTTGCCAAATTCTAATTTGCACAACTTAAATTGAATTGTCAAATATAGTATGAATTCTAAAACTAAAATAACTATTTTCTTTTGTTTTTTTTATAATAATTTATAAAAACGTAGGTAGTTTGGAAACTGTTTTCGTTTTATTTATTTTGCAAACGCTTCAATTTTAAGGCCCAAAACTCAAGAAAAAAACGATTTTGTTTTGTTTTCAAAAAAATAATAATCCATTTTTTCCAAAATTAAAAATATATTTTGACGTTTTAAAGTCAATTCACAAAATTCTAAAATTCAAAATTAATATGAAGTTATTTAATTTTGATACAAACAAATATAACAATCGTAAACTAACTATGAATTACTACTAATTTTATTACTTTGAGTGTTATAATCATTTGGCATGTCAAAGCCGGTCTTAATTAGTACAGATTTTGATTCAACAATT
Source organism: Panax ginseng (assembly GCA_020205605.1). Taxonomy (NCBI): domain Eukaryota; kingdom Viridiplantae; phylum Streptophyta; class Magnoliopsida; order Apiales; family Araliaceae; genus Panax; species Panax ginseng. The sequence goes on along the minus strand of CM035131.1, from coordinate 17,313,150 downwards.
AGAAAACAGTCAAAAGAACGACATTTGAAAAAAAAAAAATTGCTATATTCGACTGAAATTTAACTTTCTTTTCTTTAATAAGATTGGATATCAAGCTGCTCATGGCTTAATGGTAAAAAAACAATTGAAAATATTTGAAGATGTGTTAAAGGTGATGCCAAACTATGTTTTGAATTTTGATGAAAGAAATGTTAAAATTCCATTACACGAGCAAGAAAGCTATATTGGTTGCATCATCTTTGATAATTTCTTTAGTGTTTTGATGAGTGAAAAATGCAGTTCTGCTAAACTAGGTGATGTTACTTGTTTGCTTGTTCGTTATGCTGGAGCAAATTTGGGGATATATGCTTGAAATAGGTGAACATGCACGTTCATAGTTATATAAGAATTTTATTTATGTTAGGAAACTGAATGGAAACTATATATATATATATATATATATATATATATATATATATATATATATTAATTTATTTTAATTAAATTAAATTTGTTAATGCTAGTACTTGATACTATGTTTTTAAGACAATTATGCCCTTTATATGATGTTCAGAATTAATAGTACTTGTCTCTCATGATACAATGACAATATACTATAGCAACACTACAAATAGTATATTCAACGAACCAACAATAAATGCTCTAACTCTTTCTCGAAAATAACTATGGAAAACTGATGAAAAAAATGAAAACTAGAATGCTCTATAATGCTTGTATGCTTGTGAATTGAATGAATGAAATGGATGCTCCGGCCCTCTTATCTATTTATAGAAGGGGTTAATGACCTTTTAAAAGGGACATAACCCCTTGAAAAGGTACTATTTAGTCAAAACAACGTAGTTTTAAAGCTTAACAGAAAGGGCACATTCATTGGGACTACGTACTAACGACGTAGTTTTAGTCTTATTAAAATAAAAATGACGTAATTTTGGTCTTTAGTAGAAAAGACACGTTTGTTCAGACAAAAACGACGTAATTTTAGGGTGTCCGTTCAGTCAAATAGCCTTTCTCAAAATCACGTGACATGATTTTAGGAATGGACAACTTTACCTTTTCATTAAATGAGTCTCATTTTAACTTTTTCAAGTTGTACAAATTTATTTTATTTTTTAGTTAATATAATTATAAATTTGTTATTTATAGAACTGCATGAATCAAATAATTTCAAAATTTAATTTTAAAAAGTAAAAATATAACGAGTATTATAAACCAAATTAGTTCAAACCAATTAATTAACCAAAAAGCCATGAAATCAAATATTTTGTCCCATTTCTTATCAGGTCTCATCCAGTGTATTGATTTTTCATTCATTTAATTATAATATAATTATAGATTAATAAATTAAAATTAAATTCAGGTAGCATGTCTATCTCGTTCAAATCAAAGCACTCAAAGACTAGAGAGATATTAGTTCAAAATTTATGTAAACAGAAGCAGAAACAATCAAATTGCAAAGCATGATCGATCGATCGATCGATCTACAGCAATATCACGTACTTAGTTACGTGTATCACAAACAAAAGTACGTATGAATAATTAATAAAGTTTTTGGCATTTGTACAGGATGGATTATTACAAGCGATGCACGTACGTGAATAAATTTAATTTAACCAAAACTGAATATAAATTCTAAATTTACACATTAAAAACAGTGTAATACATTTACTACTAGGACCTGCTTACATTTGTGAATTTGAAAAAGGAAATTGATAAATTCATAATATAAAATAATATTTTTATAACAAAATAGTCATTATAGACTTATAACGATAATTTTCACTGTCGTTATACATCTGTAACGACACTTTTATTATAAAAATATTAAAAAATATTATGAAAATATCAATTTTCTTTAAAAAATTGCAATGTAAATTTTATTTTACCTTAAAGTATGGGTTTGTTTAATCATCAATGCTTGTAAGTTTGTGACGATAATATTTATAGCACATTGTATTAATTTTGATACATTATATTTGAATTAAATTAAATATTATATTTATGAATTAAATAAATTATTATTAGTAGAATGAAATTATCGAATACGTACATTTAAACTTTACGATCTATAGTATGCTAAAGTAACCAACCATACACACATACCCCATACATCAAGTCTTGACAAATCATGTATAAATTAAATCGTAGGAGTTGGGTCATGATATTTTATATTGGGTCGAATGGGTTGGGCCCATTTATTTGATTAATCTAGCGGGTCATTTTATATTAGACTCGGTCAGTTGGGTTAACTTTGTTGGATCTTTAGGATATTGGGCCTATTCATTGGACCGACCCACTAGATATTTTAATATCTACATCTTTGACTTGTAATGATGAAAAGCATGACAGTTGACTAAGATACCTGCCATGCATTAATGTGGATGGGATCCTTGGACGACCGGCGGTGGAAACAGTGACCACAGGTAGTGAGTGAGTTGTGTGCAATCGGCAAAAACCATCGTGATCGGGGGTGTCGACAAGAAGTGGTGGCACTTCAGAAAACCGTTAGAGGGTATAACATGGCAATGAAGACTTCAAACAAAAGGTAACTGAATATTTTATCTCCCTCAATACACTAGATATTATTATCCTCCATTGTTAACCCTTGTGAACACATGTCTCGACTCTCATGCTCGAAGTTATCCCCCGACCATTGGCCCGCAAGTTCTTTAATGTTGATCGTGTTTACTTCGTGCGCAGATCGGGACGCCTTAAGTGATTGGGACGTGGCGTAAGATCTTAGGCGTTAACATTGGCGCTAGAAGGAGGCGTTCTAGTGTCATTGAGTTTTCAATCACAAAACTTCATTTGCTCTACGTCGGAAAGAATGGTGAGGAGTAGAGCTGGTACGCCGGAGGCTGTAAGTTCATCTTTACCTCGTGTTTCTGTTAAGGATCATCTGGGTCCTTCCAAAAGTGCTCATGAGAGCACGACTTCTAAGCATGATTCTGGGGGTTTTCATTCGAGAGCCCATGTCAAAGCCAGAAGGAGGTTGAAGTTTGATGAGGACATAGATCGTGACCGAGACCGAAGACGGGTAGAAGGTTTGCCGTCCAGAACTCGTCACCGAAGTGAACGTGAGGACAAAGCTGCAAAGTTGAAAAAGATGGTAGACGAAGCCGATAAGACTTTGGAAATCCTTCTAAAGCAAAGGGAAGATATAGTCGAATAGATGCTTCGGATTAAAGATTTGGGGGACGAGGCGTCTAGTCATGTCCAATCCGAGAGACGTAGTGAGCCTAAAGATGTACCACGGCGAGACGGAAAAGAGCTTGAGCATTCTATTTATACATCTCAAAGACGACCTCAGGACCGAAGGAGATCAAGGAGCAGAACTCCTGAGGTGTCGAAGAAAGCATTGGTGATAGTCGGTTCTCACGGTCGTGGGGGTGATAGACGGAGAAGTCAAGGGAGCACGTACCTGAGGACAGAAGGAAAGAGCTTCAACGTGAATATTCTCATCGTGAGGATAGACCTGCACGCAAAAGTAGATCCAGAAGTCCAACAAAGGCAGTAGGGTTAGATCGAGGGGGTCGATCCGCTCAGAAGCAAAAGGTGGTTCAGGAGAAAGAAGTCTCCTCGCAGCCAGAAGGTGTGGATTTCTTGGTGAAGGAGTTGAAGGAGCTTAGGAAGCGACTGGCTGAAGTTCAGCAGGTGAAAGACACTCCGGGAAAGAAGGCGTCCCCTTTTTCTTCGGATATCCTAAAGGAGAAGGCCGATACCACAAAGAAGTTACCTCATATAGAGAGTTACGATGGATCTGGAGATTCTTATGACCATAGCCAGGCATTCGACCGGCTGATGAATTATTATGATTTCACCGACGCTGCCAAATGTCATACGTTTGTCACAACGTTAAGAAAGGACGCGAGGCAGTGGATGGGGACTCTACCTACAAATTCGGTCTCGTCGTGGTCTGAGTTGTGTGACAAATTCCATGCTCGTTTTGGGAGCAACCGAAGAAGAGGGAAGCCTACGGGTTCTTTAGCACAGGTCTGGCAGTTTACCAATGAGTCCTTAAGCCAGTATGTGAAGAGGTTCAGAGAAGCCGTTGGCCAAGTGTCCGACCTAAATGATCTTCAGGCTGTTGGGTTGTTTCAGAACGGGCTAGATCTGGTGAAGTCCGAAAAGTTGGTGAAGAAGCTGATGTTTTACCATCCAAAAAGCTTGGCCGAAGCTTTTGACAAAACGGAAGGCTACATTGTGGTGAAGGAGGCTATGAATAGCCTGAAACGTCCTTCTTCAGATCGAATAAAGGAGGCAGATACTCCTAAGGCTGAAGGTGATCAGAAGAAAGGGGGAGGGTATAATGATCGGTCTGAGGGTAGCTCGAAGAAGTATAACAACTCATGGCGACAGGGAAGTAATCGCCCACCTGCTCCTACCTCGAAGGTGAACAAGGTTTACACCAAATTGAATACGGATAGGTCGGTGATTTTGGATCATATCAGGGGCCAACCGTTCTTTGAACCGCCTCATGACGTTCTCAAGCCGAGACAAGACAATGTTCAAAAATATTGTGGCTATCATCAAGCTGCAGGACACGACACTAATGAGTGTTGCAATTTGAAAGATTTTATGGAGAGGAAGGTTCAAAACGGTTTACTGGTTCAATATGTGGCGTAAGGACCAACAAGATCGCGAGAATGTCAACGACTTTATCGCTCGTAGACGATTCAAATGGTTCCACCCGTCCAAACTGCTCCAACACCACCACCAAGGCACGTCGTTGATGTAATAACCGGTGGAACAGCAGGGAAGCAGGTAGGGAAGAAGAGGAGGGGGTATTTGGATTCGGTTATGTTCGTGGCGGGTGCACCCCCGAAGATCGATAGACCATTTCCAGGGACAGTTATATCCTTCAGTGATGCAGATTATCCTTCGGAGCCCATCGAACCCCATGAAGGATGTAAGACCCCAACTTATTATTTAATGAAATTAAATTTCCTCTATTTATTATCTTGAAATAGTAAGGGTTGATTTGATTAATGTGGTAAGTTATGGGTAAAATGCGCAATTATTTCAAACAAGCAAGTGGTTTTAAAATATTCATTGTTGATGGGGAATATTCTTTTGGTCGTGGAATATTCTTACTGTCGGGGAATATTCATACGACGGCGCAGCCTTGTGTGGGCCCCATAACGGAAAGCGATTGGATGAAGAAAACGACAACAATAAGTTGGTTATAAATAATGGCGTAGTTGTTACTGCTATCTCATTAGAATACCTTGGTTAAAACACAAGAAGACACCAGTATTATACCAATTATTGATTCTTACGTAGAAAGGCACTTTCTCAATAATTGTTACAAAGAATTACTAATCGAAGATTTTATTTTATTGATTCAATAATTGATGCGTTGATATTTTATATTACTTTTTATTTTAATAATTGTCAATTGCACAAGATTTTCTATTATCTGAGCAATAATTCATATTATCTGAATAATATTATTAGATAACATTATTGGCAATGTCTAGAAAGTTCGCTCAAGGAGAGGTTTGGTCATCTAATCATGCGCCGAAGAAGGAGAGATCCTTATTGGAAAGCCCTCTTCCTAAAAGCGTCTCGTCACAATAATGTGATTACGTAATATTATTTGTGAATAATTAATTATTGATTTATATGATGAGAAAAATATTAATTTTATGTGGATATAGATGGAGAAAATTTTTAATGTGATAATTGTTGAAAATTAATATTTTATCTTTTTTGATAAAATAATTCATTTAAATATATTATTTTAATAATATATTGATGGTGATATTTTACAATGAATGTGGGATATATGAGTATATGAGGAGGAAGAGTATTTTTGTGGCATTAAATGATTAACACATGTTTTGTGTGTCAGTGAATTCCCAATTCTTGAATCAAATTTAATTATAAACTAGAAAATCTCCTGTTTGTGGATTTTCATGGCCAATTTTGTTTAGAATTTGGAAAAACTTTCTTCTGCAAAGTTGTAGAGAATGAAATTTCCTATGAAAACAACATGTGGTTCAAATTTTTTTTTTTAATAAAAGGGCTATTTATTATGAATTATTGAAGTTTCGTAGTTCTGAAATAATTGATTTTAGAAAGTTTTAATTATTTTTAATTAAAAAAACATTTTTTTTGCTTGGTGGGCTGCATTAAACATGTGCAAGGTGAATGAATTCAGATTCAAGAGGTGGGCTTGACAATTTTGTAAATATAATAATATTATATTAAATTTTCTACTTTGGTGTTCTAAGCATTTGGATCAGTTCGTTCGGATTTCATGGATATGATGAACCGAGTATTCAAGAACTATTTGGATCAGTTCGTTGTTGTCTTTATTGATGACATCCTCATATATTCCAAAAGTCGTGAAGATCATGAGCACCATTTGAAGCTGGTACTCCAAAGGCTTCGTAAAAACAAGTTATATGCCAAGTTGAAGAAATGCGAGTTCTGGCTTGAGGAAGTAGCATTCATTGGGCACGTGGTGTCTAAACATGGAGTATTTGTCGACTCGGCGAAGATTGAAGCAATACAAAGTTGGGAGCAACCGAAGTCGGTGACTGAAGTACGTAGCTTTCAAGGTCTAGCTGGTTATTATCGGAGATTCGTGAAAGGGTTTTCTCGAATCGCTACTCCATTAACTCAGCTAACTCGGAAGGATACAAAATTCATTTGGAGCGAGGAATGCGAGAAGAGTTTCCAAGAGCTTAAGAGGAGACTTATTTCTAAGACTGTTTCTAACAATACCATCCGGTTCTGATGGATTTGTTATCTACAAACGATGCTTCGCAAAGGGTTAGGATGTGTTCTCATGCAACGTGGAAAGTCATAGCCTATGCCTCGCGACAACTTAAAGAATATGATAGAATTATCCTACTCATCATGATCTAGAGTTGGCGCGATCATCTTCGCTTAAAGATCCGGAGGCACGGGGAGAAAGTGGAGATATATTCGCACCATAAAAAGCCTCAAATATTTCTTCACTCAAAAGGAACTCAACATGCGGCAACGACGTTGGCTCGAGTTGTTGAAAGATTACGACCACACTATTCAATACCATCTTGGAAAAGCGAACGTAGTATGGTATGCCGCGTTGAGTAGAAGATCATATGCAGAACGAAAAGCGATGATGTCAAGTATACGACGTAGAGCCAACTTTAATAGAAAAAGTTAAGGTTGCTTTCAAGCCACCGAATCTTGGAAATGATGCGTATATGAAGAAGAAAGTACAAGAATGTGTTATTCCGAAAGCGAGAATCGATGAAGAAGGAATACTTCGAGTCCACTCCAGACTTTGTGTTCCTAACGACTCTAATTTAAAGTACAAGATTATGATGGAGGCACACAATACACCATTTGCGATCCATCCTGGAAGTACCAAAATGTATCGTGATCTTCGACATACATTTTGGTGGAACAATATGAAGAGAGAGATTGCAAAGTTTATCTCGACGTATTAAACTTGTCAACGTGTAAAGGCGGAGCATCAAGTACCTAAGGGCCCATTGCAACCACTTGAGATTCTGAAATGGAAGTGGGAACACATTACCATGGATTTTGTTACGGGTCTTCCTACGGTTTCTCAAGGTATCGATGTTATTTGGGTTATTGTTGATAGATTAACCAAGTTTGCTCATTTCTTACCGATACGGGAGACTTATTCCCTTGAATGTCTTGCTTATATGTATGTAAATGAGATTGTGAGATTGCATGGCATGCCAGTATCCATAGTTTCGGATCGTGACCCAAGATTTACTTCAAGATTTTGGGTTAGCTTGCAAAAAGCTATTGGCACGAATTTACGATTTAGTTCGGCATACCATCCTCAAACGGACGGACAATCAGATAGGACTATTCAAACTCTTGAAGATTTATTAAGACTTTGTGTCCTAGACTTCAAAGGGAGTTGGGATAAGTATTTACCATTGGTGGAATTCTCCTACAACAACAGTTATCAGACAAGTATTGATGTGGCCCCATTTGAAGCATTGTTTGGACGAAAAGTGTCACTCAAAGATATTGGGACGAGGTGGGTGAAGCAACATTGTTGGGACCCGAGTTGAATGTACGTATGACTTAAAAGATCCAAATGATTCGACAACGATACAAACGGCACAAGATCGACAAAAGAGTTATGCGGATCTTCATCGAAAGGACGTGGAATTTAGTATTGAGGATCATGTATTGTTGTGTGTTGCCCCATGGAAGGGAGTTACAAGATTCGGGAAGAGAGGAAAGCTCAATCCATGATTTATTGGTCCATTTCAAATTCTTGACCGAGTAGGTAATGTAGCCTATAGACTCGCGTTACCTCCGAGTATGTCTCGTGTTCATAATGTGTTTCACATATCTGTACTTCGTAAATATATGAAAGACCCGAACCACGTTATTGAAAGTTAGAACCAAATGAGATAGTTTGAAGACTTAACGTATTTAAGAAGTACTGTCAAGATCTTGGATAGGAAGGATCATGTCCTACGCACAAAGGTCATACCACAAGTTAAAGTTTTGTGGAGGAACCATGTTATAGAGGAAATGACCTGGGAGTTGGAAATGGAAATGAAAGCGAGGTATCCTCACCTTTTCGAAACACCAGGTATGTACGTCAATTTCGAGGACGAAATTTCATAAGGAGGGGAGGTTGTAAGACCCTAACTTATTATTTAATGAAATTAAATTTCCTCTATTTATTATCTTGAAATAGTAAGGGTTGATTTGATTAATGTGGTAAGTTATGGGTAAAATGCGCAATTATTTCAAACAAGCAAGTGGTTTTAAAATATTCATTATTGATGGAGAATATTCGTTTGATCGTGGAATATTCTTACCGCTTGGGAATATTCGTGACGACTAAGACAAATTTTGTGTGGGCCCCATAACGGAAAGCGATTGGATGAAGAAAACGATAATAATAAGTTGGTTATAAATAATCTGCGTGGTTATTACTCAATTAATCTTCGTTGGAATACCCGTTGGTTAAACACAAAGAAAGCACCGGTATTACACTAATTATTGATTCTTATATAAGAAGGCACTACTCAATAATTGTTACGAAATTCTTATCGCTCAAAGATTTTATTTTATTGATTCAATAATTGTTGCGTTGATATTTTATATTATCAAGTTATTTTAATAATTGTCACCGCACAAAGATTTTCTATTATCTAGACAATAATTCATATTATCCGAATAATATTATTAGATAACATTATTGGTAATGTCTAGAAAGTTCTGCTTCTAAGGAGAGGTTTGGTCATCTAATCAAGGCGCCAAAGAAGGAGAGATCCTTATTGGAAAGCCCCTCTTTCCTGAACCTGCCGGTTGTCGAGAATGTGATTCGTAATATTATTTGTGAATAATTAATTATTTATTTATATGATGAGGAAAATATTGATTTTATGTGGATATAGATGGAGAAAATTTTTAATGTGATAATTGTTGAAAATTTTCTGCTTTGGTGTTCTAAGCATTTTCCTATAAATAAGGTGCTTAGGTTAGAATTAAAAAACACATCAGAAACTGAAATCTTCTCTCTTTCTCTCTCGATATATTGAGCGTATTATTGTGAGTATTTTAATACTTTGAGTGTTGCTATACGGTGCAAGTTCAAGTCATAGCCTATATCCAGTGTTTCAACTAAAAGTACTATCTTTTCGAGGTAAGGGATGTTATTTTCTTTTTAAATGATATTAATTTCTTCAATATCATTATGCCGAAATATTGGTTTGAACTTTTAATCAAATTTGGAACTTTTTATGCTCTGGAGTTACTTATTCACGATACTCAAGACTATTCACGAATCTGTACTATTCTATTCATTAAAAAATGAAATTTTTCGTTTTCGTCCAAAATATCTATTATGGATACTAGCTTTGATTGTATCCATGTTTTGATCATACTTGAATTTTACTTCACTATGATTATTTATGAGGTATTTTTGGACATGAAATAGCTGAAATACGAATCCTTGATATTTATTCTTTTGTTTCACTGGATTCGTTTCCTTTAAAATATTTTTCATCATCCTTAGTCCTAAATGATGATATTATTGAATATCTTTGGCCTGTAGTGCAAAGATAAATGATTTTATAATGAATTTCTTTGGCCCGTAGTGCAAAGGTGAACAGGTGTTGAGATGAACATGAACGACTAATGAATATCTTTGGCCTGTAGTGCAAAGAAGAATATTTGATTCAAGATGTATATTGATTGATGTTACAGGGATAAAATATTGATGATGGACTTTTAAATTCATAGATAGTAGTAGATTTCATTCGCTACGTAACTCTTTCTATGAATTATTATTTCATTATGAATATTGATCCGAAACTTGTTGTCATTGTATTTTATCGATTTTTCCATGTCAAGACTAACGATAATTTGTTCTATATTATCTTAGCCATAATATTCTTTACCGGGGCTAGTTGAGCTCACCCTTTTCCTTTTTGTTCCATTTTTCTTCTCGTGAGGCGCGAGAATGTAGTGAGTACTACTGTGGGTATGGGAATGATGATTCTAGAAGTTGTTTAGTAGTCCTCACCATTTTATAAAATAATGTATCAATAATTATGATGAGGATTTATTTGGGTATGGATATTGTCTGAAGACAATATTTGTATTTAAACTCACAGTTTTTATGATGTATTAATAAAGTTGTAGTTGTTTACAGATACCATGTTATTGACGACCTAAAATGGGTGATGTATACCTATTTTGGGGGCGTCACAGCTAATATCGTAGCTTAGGGATATGATCTCCCATGAGATCTGGGAATAGAACTAGGAGAGGAGAGGCGAGTAAATCCTTCGCTAAAGGTGTCCTACCTAAGCTTATTTGTTAGTTGGTCAATATATAGAGATATTATGTGATATGTTGATTTCCTTAATTAACCCTTGTTTTATGGCGATTTTTGAGAATGTCGAATCGAGAATGTTAACAAAGGGAGTAAATGAGACCGTGGAGACTCAGTCTTCACCAATGAGGAAAACGTCAAAGAAAGCAAGAATGTTCCCTCCCGTGAACAACGCCAATCGAAAGAGATGATGATGAACGATGGGATGTTTAGAAGTTTTTGCAGTTCATGCAAAATCGATTTGGGAGACTCGTGCACAAAATACAGTGGAAATGATAACAACGCATCGATTTGTCACGCCAAGCGGTTCAAAGAGTTGGGACCACTAGAATTCGGGAAAGCCGGATCCGATTAAGGCGTAGACGCGGGGTCAAACAAATTACCAAGATATTCGATGTCTTGGGATGCAATCAAGAATGTAAGGTTCCATTCGCTACTTTGATGTTTCAGAATGAGGCGACATCGGGTGGGAATCAGAAGCGCACTCCATCCAAATTCACTCAACATGTCTTGGGAGACGTTTCAAAAAGCTGCTCAACGACAAGTACTTTCCTAAAAGTATTCGGCTATATATGAAGGAAATGGAGTTTATTAGACCGAACAAAATAACATGACGGTGTTCCAAAGACGAAAGTAAATTTGCAGAGTTATCCGTGTTCGCACCTCATTTGGTGGAGAATGAGGAACGATGACGCGGATGTTTCGAGAGGTTTGAAACCCGACATACGCCAAGATTTCATTTCTCATAAATTTTCTCTATTCGTGATGTTGTCAACATGGCTTAATTATTAGAGCGAGATAACGAAGATGACGTTCAACCGAGGGACCATAACCGTGGATCATACCGGGAGATAGCGTAAATAACCAATAACGATAACCAACAGAGAAAGAAAAAGACGGACAAAAATGGTAACCACTCTGGTGGTAGTCATGGCCATGAGAATAGAAGAAGCGAGTCGGGAGGAGATTTTAAAAAGAGGAGATATAACAATGACCATGTAAAGACGTCAACACCAGCAACAACTGGTTCTAAGGGAGGAGAACGACCACCGGTCATATGTTATAAGTACGGAAAAGAAGGACATATCAGTCCAAACTGCCCACAACAGTTCAAGGTATGTTATAATTGTGGAAAGGAAGGACATATTGCTCAAGATTGTAGGATAGGGAAACCAAGTCCGTGGGGGATTTTGACTCAAAAGGCTATCCCGAAAAGTCAAAGTCAATCTGTTCTCGGAAGAGCATTTGTCGTGGATCGGTCAAAATGCGAGGAACCCAAACGAGGTGATCACGGTAATCTAATCATTAATTCTTACGAAGTTTATACCTTACTTGATACCGGCATACCCATTCATTTATCTCTCCTCGCTTGTGCTCAACGCTTAAACTTGACTCGGAGAAATTAGACTTTGATTTATTTGTGGAGACTCAGATTAGAGAAACTTTCATCACATCCATTGCTTATAAATCTTGTTTGATTCAAGTTGGCACCATCACCTTACCTATCGACCTTATCTCTTTAAAGATACTTGCTTTTGATGTGTTTTTAGGGATTGATTGGTTAACTACTCATCATGCCAAAATTGATTGTTTTCATAAGGTTGTTAGTTTTTATATTCCTAACCAACCTATTGTACGAATTCAAGTAACTAAGTCAATCGCTGTCATATCAAGTCATAAAGCTATTCGTTTATTGAAAAACGGATGTCAACCTTTCTTAGCCCATGTTATGGATTTGAATAAAGACACGTCAGATTTGAATAAAATTCCTGTTATTATTGATTATCCAGACGTATTTCCTGAAGAAAATTCTTGGTCTACCCCCAGAACGTGAAGTTGAATTCTTTATTGATCTTGAACCTGGTACAAAGCCCATTTCTAAAATCCCATATCGAATGGCTCTATTGAACTTCGTGGAGTTAAAGGTCCAACTACGTGAGTTGTTGGACATCGGTTTCATTCTGCCCCAAGTACATCTCCTTGGGGTGCTCCTGCTTTATTTGTAAAGAAGAAAGACGGCGAGTATGCGACTTTGTATCGACTATCTGAATCAACCATGTCACCATCAAGAATAGTATCCGCCACCTCGTATTAATGACCGTTTGACCCGATTGCAAGAAGCACAATTATTTTCAAAGATCGATCTTCGCTCGGATATCATCAAATCAAGATTAGAACCGAGGATATTCCAAAGACCGCCTTTAACTCCTATGACGGGCATTATAAATTCTTAGTCATGTCTTTTGGATTGACTAATGCTCCTATGATTTCATGGATATGATGAACCGAGTATTCAAGGACTATTTGGATCGGCCCGTTGTTGTCTTTATTGATGACATCCTCATATATTCCAAAAGTCGTGAAGATCATGAGCACCATTTGAAGTCGGTACTCCAAAGGCTTCGTGAAAACAAGCTATATGCCAAGTTGAAGAAATGCGAGTTCGGCTTGAGAAGTAGCATTCCTTGGGCACGCGTGGTGTCTAAACATGGAGTATTTGTTTAACCCGGCCAAGATTGAAGCAATACAAAGTTGGGAGCAACCAAGTTTGTGGATCAAGTCACGTAGCTTTCAAGGCCTACCGGTTATTATCGGAGATTCGTGGAAGGGTTTTCTCGAATCGCTACTCCATTAACTCAAATAACTTTCTAAGGATACAAAATTCATTTGGAGCGAGGAATGCGAGAAGAGTTTCCAAGAGCTTAAGAGGAGACTTATTTCTAAGACTGCTCTAACAATACCATCCGTCTTCGGATGGATTTGTTATCTACAACGATGCTTTGGGCAAAAGGGTTAGGATGTGTTCTCATGCAACGTGGGAAAGTCATAGCCTATGCCTCGCGACAACTTAAAGAATATGATAGGAATTATCCTACTCATGATCTAGAGTTGGCGGCAGATCCATCTTCGCTTAAAGATCCGGAGGCACGGGGAAAGTGGAGATATATTCGCACCATAAAAGCCTCAAATATTTCTTCACTCAAAAGGAACTCAACACGCAAGAACGACGCTTGGCTCGAGTTGTTGAAAGATTACGACCACACTATTCAATACCATCCCGAAAAGCGAACGTAGTAGTCGACGCTACGAAAGAGAAGATCATATGCGAGGAACGAAAAGCGATGATGTCAAGATAATACGACAGAGCCAACTTTAATAGAAAAGTTAAGGTCGCTTTCAAACCGAATTCCGGAAATGATGCGTATGAAGAAGAAAGTATAAGAAGGTGTTATTCCTAAGCGAGAATCGATGAAGAAGGAATACTTGAGTCCACTCTGCACTTTGTGTTCCTAACGACTCTAATTTAAAGTACAAGATTATGATGGAGGCACAAATACACCATTTGCGATCCATCTCGAAGTACCAAAATGTATCGTGATCTTCGACATACATTTTGGTGGAACAATATGAAGAGAGAGATTGCAAAGTTTATCTCGACGTGTTTAACTTGTCAACGTGTAAAGGCGAAGCATCAAGTACCTAAGGGTCCATCAAGAACCACTTGAGATTTTGAAATGGAAGTGGGAACACATTACCATGGATTTTGTTACGGGTCTTCCTACTTCGCTTTCTCGAGGCATCGATGCTATTTGGGTTATTGTTGATAGATTAACCAAGTCTCCGCTTCATTTCTTGCCGATACGGAGACTTATTCCCTTGAACGCCTTGCTTATATGCATGTAAATGAGATCGTGAGATTGCATGGCACGCCAAGATCCATAGTTTTGGATCGTGACCCAAGATTTACTTCAAGATTTTGGGTTAGCTTGTAAAAAGCTATGGGCACGGATTTACGATTTAGTTCGCATACCATCCTCAAACGGATGGACAATCGAGAGGACTATTCAAACTCTTGAAGATTTATTAAGACTCGTGTCCTGAACTTCAAAGGGAGTTGATATAAGTATTTACCATTGGTGGAATTCTCCTACAACAACAATTTATCGAAAGCATTGGTGTGGCCCCATTTGATGCATTGTATGGATGAAAGTGTCACTCTTCAGTATGTTGGAACGAGGTGGGTGAAGCAACATTGTTGGGACCCGAGTTGGTACGTATGACTACGGAAAAGATCCAAATGATTCGACAACGTATACAAACGGCACAAGATCGACAAAAGAGTTATGCGGATCTTCATCGAAAGGACGTAGAATTTAGTATTGGGGATCATGTATTGTTGCGTGTTGCCCCATGGAAGGGAGTTACAAGATTCGGGAAGAGAGGAAAGCTCAATCCATGATTTATTGGTCCATTTCAAATTCTTGACCGAGTAGGTAATGTAGCCTATAGACTCGCTTACCTCGAGTATGTCTCGTGTTCATAATGTGTTTCACATATCTGTATTTCTTTGTAAATATGTAAAAGACCAACCACGTTATTGAAGTTAGAACCAAATGAGATAAATTGAAGACTTAACGTATTTAAGAGGTACCACCAAGATCTTGGATAGGAAGGAGCATGTCCCACGACAAAGGTCATACCACAAGTTAAAGTTTTGTGGAGGAACCATGCTATAGAGGAAATGACCGGGAGTTGGAAACGGAAATGAAAGCGAGGTATCCTCACCTTTTCAAACACTGTGTACGTGACGCCAATTTCGAGGATCGAAATTTCATAAGGAGGGAGGTTGTAAGACCTCAACTTATTATTTAATGAAATTAAATTTCCTCTATTTATTATCTTGAAATAGTAAGGGTTGATTTGATTAATGTGGTAAGTTATGGGTAAAATGCGCAATTATTTCAAACAAGCAAGTGGTTTTAAAATATTCATTGTTGATGGAGAATATTCGTTTGGTCGTGGAATATTCTTACTGTAGCACACGGTATTACACCAATTATTGATTCTTACGTAAGAAGGCACTACTCAATAATTATTACGTGAATTAATTATCAAAGATTTTATTTTATTGATTCAATAATTATTGCGTTGATATTTTATATTACCGTTGTTTTAATAATTGTCACCGCACGATTTTCTATTATCTAGAGCAATAATTCATATTATCCTAATAATATTATTAGATAACATTATTGGTAATGTCTAGAAAGTTCTGCTTCAAGGATAGGTTTGGTCATCTAATTATACGCCAAGAAGAGAGAGATACTTATTGGAAAGACCTCTCTTTCTTGAACCCGCTCGTCACAAGAATGTTATTCATGTTAATATTATTTGTGAATAATTAATTATTGATTTATATAATGAGGAAAATATTGATTTTATGTGGATATAGATGGAGAAAATTTTAATGTGACAATTGTTGAAAATTAATATTTTATCTTTTTTTGATAAAATAATTCATTTAAATATATTATTTTAATAATATATTGATGGTGATATTTTACAATGAATGTGGGATATATAAGTATATGAGGAGGAAGAGTGTTTTGTGGCATTAAATGATTAACACATATTTTGTATGTCGGTAGACCCCAATTCTTGACCGAAATTTGATTATAGCCTGTAAAATCGCCCGTTTGTGAATTTCGGTCAATTTTTGTTTGGAATTTGGAAAAACTTTCTTCTGCAAAGTTATAGAGAATGAAATTTCCTATGAAAAAGACATGTGGTTCAAATTTTTCTGATAAAAGAGCTATTTATTATGAATTATTGAAGTTCCGTAGTTCCGAAATAATTAATTTTTAAAAGTTTTAATTATTTTTAATTACAAAAACATTTTTTTTGCTTGGTGTGCTGCATTAAACATGTGCAAGGTGGCTGAATTCAGATTCAAGAGGTGGGCTTGACAATTTTGTAAATATAATAATATTATATTAACTTTTCTACTTTGGTGTTCTAAGCATTTTTCTATAAATAAGGTGCTTAGGTTAGAATTAAAAAACACATCAGAAACTGAAATCTTCTATCTTTCTCTCTCGATATATTGAGCGTATTCTTGTGAGTATTTTAATACTTTGAGTGTTGCTATATCTGATGCAAGTTCAAGTCATAGCCTTTATATCCAAAGGTTTCAACTAAGTACTATCTTTTCGAGGTAAGGGATGTTATTTTCTTTTAAATGATATTAATTTCTTCAATATCATTATGCCGAAATATTGGTTTGAACTTTTAATCAAATTTGGAACTTTTTATGTGGGGTTACTTATTCACGATACTCTGTGACTATTCACGAATCACAAAGACTATTCATCAAAAAATAAAATTTTTCCTTTTCGTCCAAAATATATATTATGGATACTAGCTTTGATTGTATCCATGTTTTGATCATTCTTGAATTTTACTTCACTATGATTATTTATGAGGTATTTTTGGACATGAAATAGTTGAAATACTTAATCCTTGATATTTATTCTTTTGTTTCACCGGATTCGCTTTCCTTTAAAATATTTTTCATCATCCTCAGATCCCAAAATGATGATATTATTGAATATCTTTTGGCCCGTAGTACAAAGATAAATGATTTTATAATGAATATCTTTGGCCCAGTGCAAAGATGAACAGTGTTGAGATGAACATGACCGATCGATGAATATCTTTGGCCTCAGTGCAAAAGATGAATATTTGATTCAAGATGTATATTGATTGATGTTACAGGATAAAATATTAATGATGGACTTTTAAATTCATAGATAGTAGTAGATTTCATTCGCTACGTAACTCTTCTATGAATTATTATTTCATTATAATATTGATCCTAAAACTTGTTGTCATTGTATTTTATCGTATTTTTCCTGTTGAAGACTAACGATAATTTGTTCTATATTATCTTAGTCATAATATTCTTTATGAGCTAGTTAAGCTCACCCTTTTCCTTTTTTGTTCCATTTTTCTTCTCGTGAGGCGAGAATGTAGTGAGTACTTAATTGTGGGGTATGGAATGATGATTCTAGTTTGTTTAGTAGTCCTCACCATTTTTATAAAATAATGTATCAATAATTGTGATGAGGATTTATTTGGGTATGGATATTGTCTGTAAGACAATATTTGTATTTAAACTCACGCTTTTTATGATGTATTAATAAAGTTGTAGTTGTTTCTATACCATGTTATTGACGACCTAAAATGGGTGATGTATACCTTTTTGGGGCGCCACAAAGGAGCTTTCAGTGATCACACAAAGATAAGTGGGTTCGGAGATATGAAGCGAATGATGATGATAACCAGGTCTTCAGTGGATACCGTATGCCCAAGCTTATCGTAGGATGCACCTTGATGGGTGGAAGATGGAGGTTGGATAGAGGCTCCTGTATGGCTTCAAAGAACGATCCACCAAAGTGGCGTAAACTATCGAGCTACCTCATCTTCTTGACGCTGCCCACAACAGTAGAAATAACATGTAAATTTTATGTTGTGCATGTAGATTCTACCACAACGCCATACTTCGGGATGACTCTACCTTGACCGCTTCTCCAGCAAAGACTTCCATCCCTCATTTTAAAATCAAGTTCCCCACTACCATGGAGTTGGAGAGGTAGCAGGGGCTTAGACCTGGCCAAACGATGTTATAGGAATTCCATGATTGCCTCGGGAGTAGGGTTCAGCAAGCAAAAATAGACCATTGCGATAGAGATCGAGCCATTCACTGAAAGCAGTTCAGAGCCATTGGTCATGCCAGCAGGAGAGACAGAGGAGATCGAGCTTGTCCTAGGGAAGAAAGACTAAATAAAGGAAGATAAGTTCGGTTTGTTTAACCTTTTCGACAAACCTTATGGAACTTCTTCGCTATTATGCGATATCTTTGCATGGGAATCTCGTGGATATGCTCGAGTTAGCGGAAGATTGTCGAAACAGCACTCGATGTAGACCCATCAAAGAAGCCGCCTCGCGTAAAAGCGGATCTTTGCACCGAGCGTCGAGGATCATTGATGAAGAGATCGCCAGTCGATAATCACGACTTCATCTTTGAGATCGACTATCCAGTGGATGGCTAATGTAGTGTTGGTGCAAAAGCAGAATGGAAAATGGCAGGTTTGCATCGACTACACGGACCTGAACAAAGTCTGTCTGAAGGACTTCTATCCTCTACCCCATATTGATCATCTCATCGATGCCACTTCGGGGTATGCATTACTAAGCTTTATGGATGCTTTTTCAGGTTATCATCAAATCTCCATGTGCAAGGAGGACATTCCGAAGACAGCTTTCATCACACATCGTTCGGTGTACGCCTACAAGAAGATGACATTTGGCTTAATCAATGCTGGAGCCACTTATCAAAGAATGATGAACTTTGTCTTCTAGAAGTAGCTCGGAAGGAATATGGAGGTATACGTGGATGATATGATTGTGAAAAGCATGCTTGTCCAAAAGCATCTGGATGATCTGGAGGAATGCTTTCAAACAGTCCGCCATCATAAATTAAGGCTCAATCCGATGAAGTGCACCTTCGGACTCGGTGCTGGTAAATTTCTGGGCTATCTAGTCAGTCAGAGGGGCATTGAGGCCAACTTAGAGAAGATCCAAGCCATCTTGAATATGAAGACTCCTCAGTCATTCAAAGATGTTCAGCGTCTGACCGGGAGGATTGCAGCTTTGAGGAGATTTATGTCTAAGTCGGCAGAGCGATGCTTGTCGTTCTTCAGTACGTTGAATGGACCGAAGAATGCGAAGACGTTCCAGTGGACTTCGGAGTATGAAGACGCCTTTCAGGGCATAAAGACGTATTTATCTTCGACTCCTTTATTGATGAAACCTGCTCCTACTGAGACCTTGTACTTATATCCGCGCCTAGTTCTTTGGCGCAAAGGGGAGCTGCTTTTAGTTCGGAAGTAGGAGGAAGCGACATCCGGCCTATTACGCTACCACGCTCGAGAGATCTCAAACCAGGTACCCTAAAATTGAGAAATTTGTCTTTGCTTTGATAATTGCTAGTCGAAAGCTTAGGCAATATTTTTAAGGTCGGCTCCTGGTAGTTTACACGGATCAGCCGTTGAAGAAGGTGATGAGCAAACCAAAAGTTTCGGGGAGATTAGCAGCATGGACGATGGAATTATCCCAATTTTTTTATTAAATATCATCCCCGAACTGCTATCAAAGGTCAAGCCTTGGCTTATTTCATGGTGGAGTGTTCGTTCTCAAAGCGATGCCGAGTTGCGTGGTCAAACGCTCGATCGAAAGGGCTTATAGTTCTTCAAAGACGGTCGAACTCATGGACTTTGTATGCAGATGGGTCTTCTACTTTGGACGTCAGTGGAGCAGGGATCATTTTAACAAGTCCGGAGGGATTCAAGGTGCAGCAGGCCATCAGATTTGGGTTCAGAGCAACGAACAACGAGGCTGAGTACGAAGCAGTGCTGGCAGGGGTCCACTTAGCGAATAGTCTGGAGGTTCAGAAGTTGATCATTTACAGTGACTCTCAGCTGGTCGTCAAGCAAGTATCCAGAGATTATGAAGCTCGTGGAGCGAGAATGATAAAGTATTTGGCAGAATTGAAAGATCGGCTTCAGTATTTCGTCTCCTATGAGTTTCAGGGTATAGAACATAACGACAAATCAATTACAGATGCATTGTCGAAGCTGGCCACTACAGATGCTAGCATTTTCGATGGGACAGTTTATTTGGAGGTTCTGCATCAGCCGAGTATCCAACATGAAGTGGTGATATGCATTGAACATTCTAACTGTTGGATGACTCTTTACATAGAATATCTGACATATGGTGTCCTTCCTTCGGATCAGATGCTGGCAAAGAAGATCAAGTACAAGAGTGCCAACTTCGTTCTTATTGATGGGGATCTCTATCGAAGGGCATTTTCTTCACTATTGTTAAAGTGTTTGGTCCCGTCCGAAGCTGAATATGCTCTTCGGGAGGTTCATGAGGGCATCTGTGGCGATCATATGGCTGCTAAGTTATTAGCCTATAAAGTGCTTCGTCAGGGGTTCTACTGGCCTACCATCTTCAAGGAAGCGACGGAGTACGTGAAGAAGTGCAAGAAATGCCAACTCAACAGTCTGATCCCATATCAGCCACCAGAAGAGCTATACTCGATCTTATCTCCTATACCTTTTGCTGTCTGGGGGGTAGATATCTTGGGTCCATTGCTGAAAGCTAAAGGTCAAGTCAGTTTTATTATAGTCGCCATCGATTATATGACCAAATGGGTAGAAGCAAAGCCACTTCGGTTGATAACGGAACAAGAATGCCTGAAGTTCATGAAGGAGTCAAGAGTGTTTCTGGTTCTAATTCCTAAGGGGTGATATCGGACAACCAAGCGCCATTGTGGGATCAAGTTTAAAGGATTTTGAAAAATGGGAGTTCAAAGACAAGAAGACTTCTATGGCTCATCCACAATGAATGGGATGTCGAGGTGACCAATAGAACACTGCTGAATGGGATCAATCGCAGATTGGATGAAGCTAAATGAAGATGGCCTGAAGAGCTGTTTAGTGTGTTATGGGCTTATCGGACCACATCAAGGACTACTACAGGGGATTCACCTTTCAGATTGGCTTACGACACTGATGTCTTAGTCCTTGTTGAGATTGGATTCACCAGTCTTCGGGTCAGTCAGTTCAAAGAGATCTACAATGATGAAGGGTTGAAGGCCAACTTGGATCTATTGAAAGAAGTCAGAGAGGTAGCTTTGGTTAAATTGGCAGCTTACCAACGGAGAGTAGCCAAGCATTACAACAAGGGGGTTAAGCTTCGTAGATTTAAAGTGGGGGACTTCGTCCTCAGAGAAGTTGAAGCGTCTACGCCTCAGAACATGGGAAAGCTGATGCCAAACTGGGAAGGTCCGTATGAAGTAATTGAAGTACCGAAGCCGGGAACTTATCGGTTGAAGGCATTGGACGGATCCGAAATCAAGAACACTTACGCATCTTGGCGTGCTTCGGAAATATTTTCAAGAATGATCGAGTCAGCTTTATCGTAAGTCCAGTAAATGTTAGACCGTCATCAATAAAAGATTCACTTTTTCATAAATTGATCTTCTTCCTATTGGCCCTAAAGTCACAATGGTGTAAGGAGGACGGGGGACTCAACACCATTCGATGGTAGCCTTTTTGGCAGGTGGTCCTTATGAATTTGTCAGGCCCTTCGTGGTAGGCAAACTTCATCGGTGTAAGGAGGACGGGGTGGACTTGCTGACCATTCGATGGTAGCCTCTTCGGCAGGAGTGTCCTCATGGATTTGTTTCACCGCCGAGTGGTAAACAAATTCCATAGTCCTTTAATTTTGCTTTTACCGCGAAAGTGGTAAACAAAATGCACCAAGCCGGTGAGGTATGGTCGGACTTGCTGGCCATTCGATGGCAGCCTTATTGTCAAGTGTGTCCTCATGAATTTGTTTTACCATGAGTGGTAAACAAATTCCATGGTCCTTATAAAATTGTTCTACCCCGAGTGGTAAACAAATGTCCTTATATACTTGTTTTACCCCCGAGTGGTAAACAAGATCTTGATGGTGCAAAGAGGATCAACCGAATTCACCTTATACATGACCTGTCTCACACTTTGGAAACGATAAGTATACATTACTTTATTTTATTCAAGTGTTGAGTTCGGTTCATTCAGTTCAGTTCATTGAATTCAGTTCATATCATTTCTTAACTTAACTGTCATATGCCTTATCTAATTCATAACCTAAGTTTAATTCCTCAAGATAATTGATACTGAATTATTGACAAGAAATGAATTAAACAGAAGTCATGATAAAGATAGTTGAAAATTCATTAATAGTTCACTATTCATCCATCCATTCATCCATAACACTAACTGATTACATAAACACAGAAATTTTGACAAAAGTTCTTAAACAAAGTTTTTAAACAATTTCAAAAACGAAGAAAAGGGACCATTATCAGGCATTATCTTTTCCATCTGAAGAGTCGAGCAGGACGGATCTACTTTAGCTACAATCAGCTTCTCCTTGCCACGACTTCGATAGAGCTCATAGCCTTAAGAATATATGTTCATAATTTCCCCATTGATCTCATCTGACCTCCGATACTCTTCGTAAATCTGCTTGCGGAGATAATCGGTTAAGGGAGATCCCAGATCCCGAAGAGCCCGGAGTTCTCGGATTTCTTCTTCAAGCTTCTGACGCCTATTCAGATGACGAGTTTCTGCTAGTTCCAGTTTCTCGACCAATTTAGCCAGATTTTTATTGCTTGCCTTCAGCTCTTTAATTTTCCCCATTCTTATTTCATTCCTTTGAACCAGGTCAACATTCATCTTGACAATCTCTTGATGATTGGCCTTGGTTAGCTTCAGTTCTTCGGTAGACGTTTTCACTTCTTCCTTAGTCTGGGTCAATTCCTTTCGAAGACCCTCATTAGTATGGAGGACAGCTTCATGTTGCCATCTCTCCCGGGCCAATGTCGATTTTAGGGTGACATTTTCTTGTCTTATAGCCGCCTCTTTGGCTTCAGTTTCAACAGACCTTGGACGTAAACGTCCGAATACAACATTTGCCTACATATGTTCAACATTGTTTGATCAATCTCAAATATCTAAGTGTAAAGATAAATACAGAAATTAAAGAGAAAACCATTTACCTTCGCCAGATAGCTCATGCCTTCCTTGAGCAGATCCCCATTCGAACTGTTACCAAATCGGTGGTCGTCGGTTTCTCAGACGAACGCATCAAACAGTTGAAAGGGGAAGTTGGCATCAAACCGAGGCCACATGGTTGGGGAGGCCATAGCATCATTCTGAAACTCGGCCGACGATGGCCTTATGGGGGAGGGCATGGCTTGATCATGAGATGGTGATGGATTCGTGTATATGTTTTCGGGGGAAGGTGATCGGGCAGGAATAGGGCCATGAACCGGTGAAGGGACAGAAGATGAGCCGGATGACTATCTGATGGTTGCTTTCTTTTGCGAGAAATTGTGGGGATGGATCCAATCGGCTCATTATCATCTGGTACTTGAATTTCAATGGGAAAGGTTGGAGGGATGTCAGTCGAAGAAGAGGGAACTCGAAGGTCCTCAGCGGACAAGGGAGTGATCTTGGCCCTCAATTTTTTGACACGAAGGACTTTTGCCCGTTCATGCAGAGGTATTTCAAATAATCTCCCCCTAGCCGGAGCAAGTTCTGATGGTGTAGGAGCAAATTCTGATGGTGTAGGAGCGGATTTTGATAGCGTAGGAGTGGGTGCAGACGAAAGGATTATCTCCGGGTCGATTTCAGGATTTGTTTCTGGGAGGGTAGTTCTGGATCTTCTAGCGGCTCTCTTTCTTCATCGAGGCTAAAGTGATTCTTCAGGTATGACGGGCTCATCAACTTGTGGCTCGGTAACCTGAGGTTCAATGATAGGTGTTTCAATGACAGGATTGTCTTCGGGAAATGTTTCCACTTGTGAGGGCTCGGCAGTTGATTCTTTAGACTTCCCTGACAGGAAATCTTTCAAATCTTTTACATCCGAAGATGTTGGCTTAATCAAAGATACTGCAGAAGACAAGAAGTCGTATGTCAGAATTTATATCACTTCAAATTTCAAACAATGATACAACAAAATAAATTCAAGACTTACATTTATGGTCATACAACCAGGCTTGCTTAGTGAGGAGCAAGTAATTCCATTCCTTCGAGGGGAAATTTTCAAAGAGTTCTATCATCTCACTTACACGTTCTTCTGGGATGTCGCCGAAGTCAGCAGAAACTGCGTCATCCGTGGTCCAGTTCGGCAGGGAAGTAATCTCTGGCCCCTTGACAAAAAACCACTTCTCATGCCATCCCCTGTTACTTGAAGGAGTGTTTATCAAAGAGCGCCTCTCAAACTTTTCAACTACCTTCGGTGCTTGTTTGCTTAAAACTTTAAACCCTTTCTCTCTAGACTGGGCAAGTCTGTAGATGGTAAAGAAGAAGTCGAGGGTGGGTTCAACACCTATTTCATGGCAGAATGCAATAAAGGCCAGGATAGGAATGTAAGAGTTCGGAACCAGTTGAGCAAATCCTACCCCAATAAACCCTAAAAGGGTAACCAAAAAGATATAAAGAGGAAACCTAACCCCCTTTTCGAGCAGAGTCACCGGACAGCCGTCCAACCATCTGGACGTTGGTACATCTTCTCATCAGATTTAGGGGCTCTTATCAAGTGGGTATCAGGGATGTGATAACGAGCCTTGATCCTTCGCAATTCAGTCTCAGAAATGACGGAGGGGGTGTTGGCGTGAGGATATTGCTCCTTATTTTTGAAAAATTCAGAGGGAGTAGGAGGAGTTTTCAAAGGTCGAGATTGTTTATCTTGACTCGCGGCCTTGGGATTTGAGCTCGAAGCCTCTTCAGTGGGGTTAGGGCTAAGCGGGACAGTTGAAATTGGGGTTACCCGGAGGGGAGAACTTTGGTTAGTATTCTGGACTACCATTGTTGCTAGGTTGCAGAGAAGGAGAAAGGTTCGAAAGAGAAGAAGAGAGTTTGTGCGTCTGAAATTCAAATTGGTAGGTAGAACTGTTAAATTTGGGAAAGTTTACCTTTTATACTGACGGTTACACACCACTCAAGGGCGGCACATTTAATGGCTGGTAGTAATGAGGAATTGGAAGGGGTTGCGTCCGGTATAAGCCTCAGATATTTCTCATTTTGGGTTTTTCGTTTGGACTTCCGGTTTTAGTTCCTCCTCTTATTTTACCGCCTTATCATTTGAGGCCTCAATGGATTTCGTTTTTTGGGCCTATTTCATTTTTCTCAAGTTCCCCATATCATGGACTGTTTACAGTTTCTTATTAAACATCCTGTTTAATAAAAAACTAAGGAGAAATGTTGGGTCATGATATTTCATATTGGGCCGAATGGGTTGGGCCCATTTATTTGATTAGTCTAGCAGGTCATTTCATATTGGGCTCGGTCGGTTAACAATCAACTTTGTTGGATCTTTGATATTGGGCCTATTCATCGACCGAATTCCACTCAGATATTTTTTAATATCTACATCTTTGACTAGAATGATGAAAAAAGCATGACAATGACTAAGATATCTCGCCACGATTAATGTGGATGGGATCCTCGACTACGGCATGATTTAAAACAAAGACCACTACGGTAGTAATGGTGGGTTTGCAATGGTCGGCAGAAACCATCGTGATCGTAATGTGGTCGACAAGATGGTGGTACTCAGAAACCCAAGGTTAGAGGGTATAACATGGCAATGAAGACTTCAAGCAAAAGGTAACTGAATATTTTATCTCCCTCAATACACTAGATATTATTATCCTTCATTGTTAACCCTTGTGAACACTTCAGATCGACTCTCACGCCTCGAAATTATCCCCACTCACTGGCCGAGCCATCAAGCTCTTGGTGTTGATCGTGTTTACTGTGCAGGATCAGGACGTCTTAAGTGATTGGGACGTGGCAGAAGATCTTGGCGTTAAAAGTAAGGGTAAGTATATAAATGTACCTATGCATCTTAATTTGTACTTTCGCACAGGTTCGATTGAGTGCACCATGCCACAAAGAGAGATATTACAAAGACAAATTTATAGTAACAAGTTCAGGGGATATTGAAAGCAAAAGGAAAGTAGTGGTATGTTTTAAAAAATGTCATTACATTTTTAGTATGTTGTTTAGCACATGCGAGTATTCTTCCTGCCCAAATTCTCATTAAGCTTGAAGACTGTGGGGAAAAAGGTTAATTATTTGCTTTATTGACAAAAGATGTTTCTTTTCTCCACTTCATTATCCGAATAAGAGAAAGGAAAATGTATATGGTCAAAATTATATTCTCCGGCCAGGCAGAGATATACAGAACCATTCATTTCTGCAGTAATAACCTCAATAATAATGTTCTTGTAATTATTATTTTTGAATTTTTTAGATTTTGGTAACCCAAGTAGTATGCAATGATTTATAGTTTGATACACCTTTCATATATTGGATTATTACTTGCTTCCATATGAAAAAGAACATTGAACTTTAGGTTTTGAAGGAGACTAATGCACATTTATAGTAACAAGGTATCTTCTTTGTGACCGCCATGAAGTTTTCTAGGGCTATTTGCTAACTCAAAACAAGATTGAACTAAAGTCCATTAATTATTCTAAAACAAATTCTAATTTTGGGACACAATGACATAGGATGAGGATATAACCCCAAGCTTGGAAGGAGATGGTACTTTGAAAAAGATATAATTTCTCCTTGTATACTTGATTAACCACAACTTTTGTAGGTTGGAAAATATACTGAAGGGCTCTGCTGGGTTCTCCTATACCGTCTTGGACTTGGTAAGACTACTCAATGAAATGAAATGGCGAAGATCTTTTGGTGTTAATTCATGTCATTGCATCATTAATAACATTTGAAACTGTAAAATTTTCGTAGGTTTTATCCTTATCATTATGGTCCGTTCGCATCAGAAATGAAAGGTCTTTCTCAAGTGAAACCGAAGTTTCAAAAAGGTTTACCATTTAAACCCTTTGATCAACTTATGGGAGTTTTTCCTCCACGGAGGTAAACTTTTTATTTGCTTTCCTTTTAGATGTATAGTTTTCAATTCAATGAGGGTGATTTTATAATGGAACTTGTGAATCTTGTAGTGCTCATGCTCTCCCTCCAGCCTACCAGCATTTAATGACAGATGAGGATTCGAGCATCATTGATTTTTATCCTAAAGGCAAAGCTTGATCGATGGTTACATAACATTAGTTGTTCTAAGATCTATGACTTGGATTAATTCAATTCTTTTCAATGTCCAGATTTTGAAGTTGATGTTGATGGAAAGCGGTACATTTGGCAGGTTTGCAATATTTAAAAGAAAATTCTAAAAATAACTTGACATAATCAGTTCATATTTTTTGTTCTTTTCTGCTGGTCCTTTTTTAAAGTTTACTCATTGGATTATAATTTCTCCCCTGAAGGGCATATGCAAGCTTCCTTTTATTGAGGAAGCAAGGCTATTAGCAGAGACAAGAAAGTTGGAGAGTGAATTGAAGGTGAAACAACATTTCTTGCGTTAAATTTGTGTTCGATTCAATGTGTTCTGTTCACTTGCTTGTGGCAAAGGCACATAATGTTGATGGCATAATAATCATGAATTGATACTTACCTTTAAAATTTGTTCTCTTTTTCTGTACTAAAGGATTCTATCTGAACTTAGCCACGATATATAATGTGTAGGGAGATGAAGAAATCCGGAATTCAGAAAATCTAGATCAATTATTTCTGGGACGGTCAAACAAGTTTGCTTCGCAAATTATGTCACTTAATAAAAATCAAGACTGCGTTAAGAAAAATGATGCAGTTAAGATCGAGGCCACTTTGAGGTAGGTCATGTGTCATTTTTTGTATTATAATTAATGGATGCTTAACGTTCTGTTGTGCTAACCATGCAATAATATATTTAGGGAATTGATATTTCCACTCATGCTGTTGATATTTCCTCGTGTTCCCCTCACATTAGAATAAAATGGGTCCCACCAAGTGAGAGGGATATTAAAAACACGTTGAAATAATGTTTTACTGTAGTATAGTTTTGACCTTACTTATCTAAAGCTATATTTTCCTTCCGAGTTTCTGTCTTTCTGATTTGCTCAGGTCTATTAGGCTATCAACTAAACAAAGAAGTTTGTGTTTTGATTGAAATTAATATAGCTTAATTCTTTGATTACTGTGTCGGTAATTCATATATAGACAGTTTAGTGTCATTTCATGAAAGGAAAATCAGTGAAGGAAAATCTTTCACTGATTACTGAACCTTGATATTTCCTCAGACTCAGATAAGTATAAATATGCCTTTAAGCTGATAACTTGACTTGAAATTTTATGTCCAATTCCAGTGGGGACATAACTGGTTATGTGTGTCTTAAGAGGGATGAAAATGCTGTTGATGGTGCTGGTGATAATGAGGCCATCTGGGACGATAATGTTTTGTAAGTAGACAAAGAAATCTCATTTAAAAGATTAGGTTACCTTTGATTTGTTAATCAATGAATACAAATATATATAATTATATATATATATATATATATATATATCTTTATTTTTGTTTATCCTGCAGATGTGTATTTTACAAGATGCCTCCTTATAGTATGCATATGCCACGACTACTAGAAGGTGTTGATCTGCCTGTAAAGGTACTGTATATGCAAAATTAATTTCGCATGCAACAGACTATAGATGGTCTGATTAAGTTTATGATATGTATAGATTTGAGTTTGAAATAATATATTTAATGAACAGAATGATTTATACAATTGTAAAATATGTATGCAGACAATAAGTGAAGTTGACATTGGTGAGAGGCAGCTATGGCATGAATACCAGGGCAGCAGGCCTAATCCTGGGTACATATCTCAAACAGTCTCGTCAGTTTATTTTTATTTTATTTTTTTGTTTCATCTATTCCTCTATAATTGCACTAAATTCAATTGGAATTTTAGTCGAAATGCAGAATCCAATAGGCAATGGAAAATGAGCAATAATATGAAATCAACAAACTCCCCACCTGTGGTAGGTGCTGGCACTGGATGGGGCGGTGGTAGAGGTAGAATCATATCCGAAGAAAATAGCCAGGGAGAGAGCGAAAGCAACTTATACTTCTTCGTCTAAAATAGGACATGGTAAACCTGAGAATTACTTTACTTCACCTATGAAATGTGGAACGTATAATTCCAATGAAAAACGGAAGATGAAAACAAGTCTTGTACAATCATTCGGGCTTGGAGGCAGAGTGATAAGCAAAATGCTGCTGCTGCTCCATCCAGTCAGGCCACCTCAACATGGAGCCAACGTGTGAGAGGCCAACATGAGGTTTACAACTCCTACGCAGCTAGGTGGAATTCAAGATATTCTGATGCTGCTAGCAGTAGTGAAAGAACAGGCCGATGGTAGATGTTTTTTTGGGAACTGAGGTACTTTTTCTCGTACGAGGGAATACTGAATACCCATAGTTTGGATGGATTTTGAATGCATTTTTAAGTTGTTCCAATAAATAATCTGCTGCTTGGTTACGCATGGAATATCAAATTAAATTTGATCAAAGTTTTTCTTTTTAATAAATGAAAAGAAAAAACTAACTTTCGTTCTTGCTCAACTTCAACTCTGATCTACTACTATAGAATTTATTCAACTACTTTAGAGTAATGGAGTCAAATGATATTAATCTAGTAGTATTATTATTTATTCCACTACTTTAGAATTTTAATACCATGCTTATCGGCTTTACTTTATTATTTAATTAAACGAGTCTCATATTAACTTTATCGAATCAAATTGTTAAATCTTACAACCAAAACCAAATGATATAAAGTTCTCATAATAAGTTGATGGAATTTCAATAATAGTCTAATTTTTGGGAAAAGAAGTGCTCTCAATTTAGACAAATAAAATATTTTCAAATTTTTTAAATTTCAAAAATGTATTACTTTTTTTCATGACTTAAGTACTCTTTTTTTTTTTTTGTTCTCAAAAAGAATAACAATAAAAACATATAGTAGAAAGCAAATATTTTATTTAGTGAAATTCACTGATATAAAAAAAATACACATCATTTTCTGTAATTTTATAAAATCACTAATAAAAAATTTACTCTCTTTTTTCTTTTTATTTTATTTTTTTTAAAAAAATCTACTGTAGGCTATCAAGTTATATGGCCGGCAAAGTGCCAAAAAAGTCCTCAATTAGACTAGTAGGTCCACAAAAGTCATCATCATGGTCCCTGCTTTATATATATTTCCATGATGTTTCCATATATACTACTCCTAACTAGTACCATTACTTTACAACTCTTCTGATTCCAGACCAGTTTAACAAGGGAAAATTTTCATTTTTGTGATATATAAAGAGAGCAAAAAATACCAGAGGAAGAGGAAGAAAATGGGTGTGCCTTCGTTTTACAGATGGTTGATAAACAAGTATCCAAACATAGTGGTTGATGCCAAGGAGGGTGCTAAAGGAGAAATTGTAGACAGCAGCATGCCAAACCCGAATGAGATGGAGTTCGATCATCTTTATTTGGATATGAATGGAATTATACATCCATGTTTCCATCCTGAAGAAGATCATCATCATGTAATTTTCTTACCCTCCTATTATAACATCATTTGAGATATTTTTAAAATTAAAACTGACATAAATTCATTTAATTTAAGCATATAAGTAAATTACATAATTTTAAATAATAGGTATTATCAATTTTGAATTTTAAATTGGTTTTCATCTTTTGCTTATTTTGTCCAGATTTCCCCTCCAACAACATTTGATGAAGTTTTCCAACTAATTTTTGAGTACATCGATCGGCTCTTCAGTATAGTAAGGCCCCGGAAGCTTCTGTACATGGCGATTGGTAAAACTTCTCCATCCTTCACTTGCCATCTTTTTGTGATGTGAATATGACACCCAAGTTTAGGGTGTTTTTTCTCTGTTCAAAAATACTAGTAGACTACTTAATTGTGTCCCAATATGAGAGTCCTATCCTCTGAGAAACTAGTACACACTTAAACATGGTGTTTTCAACTGTTTCAATACTGACATTTTAGAACAACAATTTGTCAAAAGAGAAAAATCATTAAAAAATATTTATATGTTCGAATAGGACCCTTAATATGTGCAGAAAATTTAACAAGTCATATCGAAATTTCATCTACTGACGATACAGAGGAGGAATGGGTTGCAATTTCCATTAATATTATTGAATGGACAGTGAGGTCAGTTTTAAAACAGAATATGTTTGCCCTTTTCCTCTATTATGCTGAAGTACATGTCATGCATGGATTCAGTGGCGGCAACATAAACTTATTGACACAATTTTTTTTTAAAGGGTTCAGAATTAACAAGTATTGACACTTTAAACCAACATTTAAAAAAAATAAGGTGGTCACAAAATATTGTTATCAACTTCTTTTTTTTTATAATAAAGGTGGCCAAAGCTCTATGATTGTAAGCTCTGATCTTCATGTTTTAAATTTTCTAAAAGGTATGTAGAGATGTTTAGCGATAAAATTTATATGAATATGTTTTCTTTTGTCTTTCTCCTGAATTTATGTCATTAATCATCACTATCATTCTATGGTTTCTTGACATTTCTAGTAAAGTATTGATGCCTTTTAGGCTATTTTTGGATTGTAATATATATATTCCTAACATGTATGATATTTCATTTAGGTGTAAATTAATTTAGCATTTGTTAAGGTATGAGTGACTTAAATTTTCAATGTAGATGGCGTTGCACCAAGGGCTAAAATGAATCAGCAAAGAGCTAGACGTTTCCGAACTGCAAAGGATGCTGAAATTGCTGTAAGTTCCTTATTGCTTTTGAATTATGTATAAATAGTAATCATCCTATCTTTCCCTCAATATTTAATAGATCCATCAATCAGTTCTTATTAACTAAGTTTTCTTTACATGTATAACTTTATATGTATAAAAACTTTGATTGTCATTCATAATCTTTCAGGAGAAACAAGAAGAGAAGCTACGAAGATTGTTCCTGATGGAAGGTAAACAGGTTTTACCAAAACAGGAATCTGAACTTTCTGACTCCAACATTATAACTCCAGGCACAGACTTTATGTATAAATTGTCAAAGAAACTTCAAGGATACATTCGCCTACGGATTAACAACAATCCTGGTTGGAAAGACATCAAGGTTAATCCGGTCCTCTATGCTAAATTATTTACTAATTAACCTATGTGTTTAGTTGAATTTTTACTCAAAAAATCCTATATTTATTAGGTAATTCTATCTGATGCAAATGTTCCTGGTGAGGGCGAACACAAAATTATGTCTTTTATAAGACATCAACGTACATTTCCAGCATACAACCCAAATACACGCCATTGCGTGTATGGTCTGGTATGAGAATTCAAACTGCAGATATTTAGAATGTCTAGCTGCTCGAGCTGCTGCCAGTTTTTAGTTTATATACGTATTCAGTTTGGTGGATTGTTTCATTTTTTTCAGAAGTATAACTCATTATTATTGTGATACAGGATGCAGACCTAATCATGCTGGTGTTAGCTACCCATGAAATTCATTTTTCTATACTAAGAGAGGTGAATTGTATTAACTTATGACTATAAGTAATGTTTCAATGGCTAATTTTTGGTTATATGATCCTGTTAAGCTTTAAATAATTTTTTTTCATTAGGATGTGCTGGCACAAGAGCCGAACTCGGTCAGTCGTCAATCAGTTCCAGGGTTTACCATTTCTAATTCCGGAACTAATCTAAATATTATGGTTTCTGTTATATATAATACAAGAATCATAGCCTCTCTTTTTTCCTGCAAGTTTTTCTCTAATAGTATTTTTTTCATTTAGTGCGAAATTCTGTCAGAGATCAGTACTGGTAAAGAATAATCGAGTTCCAAAGTTTGCATAGTAAAAAAACCCTATCAGGTCTGGTAATTGTTTCTTCTACATTGCAAGGAAAGAACGAAAGAGTCTTTTTCCCTATTTTGTTCATTTAAATTGATTACTGTTCTAATTGCAGTTTCTTCATATTTGGATTTTAAGAGAATACTTGGAGCTTGATTTTGCAATCTGTGATCCACCAGAAAAGTTCAAACCTGATTTTGAGAGGATCATTGATGATTTCATTTTTATGTGTTTTTTAAATGGGAATGACTTTCTCCCCCACATGCCTACATTGGAAATTCACGAGGTGACAAACTATTGAAATATAATGAGCTCATGGAATGTGTAAGCTTCTTCTAATTCATACACTTGTATATTTGGATTGAAATATGGCAGCGTTCAGTTAATCTCCTAATGCATGTCTACAAGACAGAGTTCAAGAATTTTGGGGGTTATTTGGTGGATATGCAAAGGGTAAGGTGTATATTTATTACTACCTCCATTCTAAAATTAGAGATACAATTTGACTTTTTACTGTCAATTTGCAAAATTTTAAAACTCAAAATTGATATAATTTCGTTCAAGTTTTGAAAACAACAAAGATGATAATTAGTAGTACTTCACAGTTAGTTTACAATTGTTATATTTGTTTGTATCAAAACTAAATAACTTCATATCAATTTTGAATTTTAGGATTTCACGAATCGACTCTAAAAGTCAAAATGTATCTCTAATTTTAACGAAGGGAGTACTTTTTAGGTAGTAAACTTATAATGGACATTCGGGATGTATTGACACCATTTTTAATGGTCCTGCACTGAATTAGGTGGAAGACAAAAAAGCTGGATTCATTAAGCTAAAAAGAGTTGAGAAATTCATTCTTCTTGTTGGTAGCTTTGAAGAGAACATATTCAAGAAAAGATCAGACCTCAGAGAGAGGAAAATTAGGCGGATTCTGTCTGAAGATGAGGAGGCTGTTAGTGTCAAACATCATATTTGTGTTGCATAATTTTGTTGCTTCATTTGTGGCGATAATGCAAGTTTCATTATTTTGTTCAGCGTGTTGATGAAGATCAAGACTTGGGAATAAATGAATTGAGTATTGATTCCACAATTTTGCCGGTTTCTGAAATTTTCTCTCATGAAAGTATTACATCTTCAAGTGGGATCAGCTCAAGTACTGCTAATAATCCTGAAGTGAGTTGACAATTTCTCCTAAATAGCAAAGGGGTGCCTAGAACTGATTATGAATTTGTCCTGAAGTAGCCTAATGTCTCACTACTTCATACCAGCGGTGGTTGCTTCTTTATTATATCTTCAAATAAATTTATCAAGTATTATACTTGATTACGCATCCAGTTACTTATCCATGTCCATTTACTAAACTGAGTAGATTATGCCTTCCAGGACGTGTTATTTTAGTTGCAATTTTTTTATGCTATATTGGAATATTGTCGCTAACTAGAAATGCTTGTTCTCTTATTGCTCTTGTAGATTTTGAGAAATACAAAAGAATTAAAAGAAAAGTTGAAGAAATATACTCGGAAGGCATCTGACATATTTGAAAATGGCTGTCTTGGAGCAGACAAGGTATTTATTTTCTTTGAGAACTCTATTCTTGCTTATTTGGTAACTATTTTCGGAAAATATAGTAATGGCCTATGGATCTTACTTTATACTTCCCCACAGGTACGATTGAGTGCGCCCGGCCACAAAGATAAATATTACAAGGAAAAATTCTGTTCAGAGGATACTGAAAGCACAAGAAAAGTAGTAGTATGTTTTAAAAAAATGTCACATTACATTTTAGTTTGTTGTTTAGCATATGTGATTGTTCTTACTTCCCAGATTCCCGTTAAGCTCAAAGAAAGTAGGGAAAAGGTTAATTGGTTTGCTTTAACAACAAAATGCTTTCTTTCTCCACTTTAGTATCCAAATAAGAGAAAGGAATATGTTTATGGTCAAACTCATTAAGAAATACATATTCTTGACAGACAGATACACAGACTCATTCATCTCAGCAGTAATAAGCTCAATAATAATGTTCTTGTAAATACTATTTTCAAATTTGTAGTAGCAATTGCAATATGGTACTCTAAGCAGCATACAATGATTGATAGTTTGATACACCTTTCATATATTGGATTATTACTTCCATATGAAAAAAGCATTGAGCTAAGTTTTTTTTAGTCTCAAGGGTTAACAGGGGCTAAATGTACATTTGGAGTAACAAAGGTATCCTTCTAAAGACGTCATTTTCTTGGGCTATTCGCCATCTCAAACAAGATTGAAATGAAGTTCATTAACTATTCAAAAGAATCAAAACTAAATCCTAATTTTTGGAGATAATGACACAAGATTGATGATATACCTTGAGGCTGTAGATGGAGATGGTACCTTTAAAAAGAAATAAGTTCTCATTATGTACTTGAGTAACCAGTAATCACAATCTTTATAGGTTGAAAAATATACGGAAGGGCTCTGCTGGGTTCTTTTATATTACTTCTCAGGAGTTCCGTCCTGGACTTGGTAAGACTATTCAATGAGAGGACTTGGTAAGACTATTCAATGAGATGAAATGGCGGAGAACTTTTGGTATTAATTCATGTCATTGGATCATTAATAACATTTGAAACTGGAATTTTTTTGTAGGTTTTTTCCTTATCATTATGGCCCATTTGCATCAGATCTGAAAGGTATATCTCAAGTGAAACTGAAGTTTCAAAAAGGTTTTCCATTTAAACCCTTTGATCAACTTATGGGAGTTTTTCCTCCAAGGAGGTAAATTTTTATTTGCTTTGTTTTTAGATTCATAGTTTTCAATTCAAACAGGGTGATTTGTTTAATGAAAACTTGTGTTTTACTTGTAGTGCTCATGCTCTCCCTCCAGCCTACGAACATTTAATGGCAGCTGAGGATTCGAGCATCATTGATTTTTATCCTAAAGGCAAGGCTTAATCTGCTGGTTTACTTTGACATAATTTGCTCTTAGAGTGGCATTGATACGATTCTTTTTAATGTTCAGAGTTTGAAGTTGATGTTGATGGAAAGCGGTACATTTGGCAGGTTTGCAATATTTGAAAGAAAATTCTAAAAATAACTTGACATAATCAGTTCATATTTTTTTGTTCTTTTCTGTTGGTCCTTTTTTAAAGTTTACTCATTGGATTATAATTTCTCCCCCGAAGGGCATATGCAAGCTTCCATTTATAGGGGAAGCAAGGCTATTAGCGGAGACAAGAAAGTTGGAGAGTGAATTGAAGGTGAAACAACATTTCTTGCATTAAATTTGTGTTCGATTCAATGTTTTCTGTTCACTTGCTTGTGGCAAAGGCATATTGCTGATCTATGTTACAAAGGACACATAATGTTGGTGGTATAACAATCATGATTCGAGACTTCCGTTTAAAAATTATTCTCTTTTTCCATATTAATGGTTTCTATCTTGAACTTAGCCATGCTATATAATGTTTAGGGAGATGAAGTGATCAGGAATTCAGAAAGTCTAGATCAATTGTTTCTGGGACGGTCAAACAAGTTGGCTTCACAAATTATGCCATTTAAAAAAAATCAAGAATGCATTAAGCAAAATGATGCAGTAAAGATTGAGGCCACTTTGAGGTAGGTCATGAGTCTTATTTTTTGTATCATAATTGTTGGACAATTCATTAAAATTTGGTTTTGTCTAAATTCCAGTGGGGAAATAAATGGTCTTGTGTGTCTTAAGAGGGACGAAAATGCAGTTGATTTTACTGGTGATAGTGAGGTCATTTGTGATAACAATGTTATGTAAGTAAACAAAGAAATCTCATTTAAAAGGTTAAATTACATTTGATTTGTTTATCAATGAATACAAATATATATCTTTTGTTTTTGTTTATACCGCAGATGTGTATTCTACAAGATGCTTCCTTATAGGATGCATATTCCATGTCTACTAGAAGGTGTCGATCTGCCTGTAAAGGTACTGTATATGATTGCCCAGCAATAACCTTAAGGCAATGCAAAATAATTTCACATGCAACAGAATATAGATGGTCTGATTATGACATGTAAAAAAGAGAAATATATAAGATTTGAGTTTGAAGTGACATATATAATGAACATAATGATTTATACAATGGTAAAATATGTATGCAGACAATAAGTGAAAGCTGACATTGGTGAGACGCAGCTCTGGCATGAATATCAGGGGAACAGGCCTAATTCCGGGTACGTATCTAAAATAACTTGGTTCATTTTTTTAGTTTTTTGGCTCTATTCCTCTATAATTGCACTAAATTCAATTGGAATTATAGTCAAATGCAGAACCCAAATAGGCAATGGAAAACGAGCAATAACATAAAATCAACTCACGCCCCTGTTATGGTAATCATGAAAGGTGGTACTGGGTGGGGTGGTGGTAGAGGTAGAATCACAGCCGAAGAAAATAGCATTAAAACATCAAACGTAGCTTGGGAGAGCCTGAAAACGCCTTATTCTTGGTCTAAAATAGGACATGGCAGACCTGAGAATAACTTTTCCCCCCCTATGAATCGCAGAATGTATAATTCCAATGAGAAATGGAAACCATCAGGTTTTGGTAGAGGGGGAAGCCGAGGCATAGATGAAAACAAGTTTTATGGAAGAGCTAAGCCAGCAAATAACAATGTGTGGCAAACAAGGAGCTCAATTGCTTCTACACCAGCAACTAACAATAATGTGTGGCAAACAAATAGCTCAATTGCTTCTACACCAGCAACTAACAATGTGTGGCAAACAAGGAGCACAATTGCTTCTACACCAGCAACTAACAATGTGTGGCAAACAAATAGCTCAATTGCTTCTACACCAGCAACAAACAAGGAGCACAATTGCTTCTACACCAGCAACTAACAATGTGTGCCAAACAAATAGCTCAATTGCTTCTACACCAGCAACTAACAATGTGTGGCAAACAAGGAGCACAATTGCTTCTACAAGCAATCAGGTTTGGAGGCAGAGTGAACGACAAAATGCTGCTCCATCTAGTCAAGCTTATAGTCCTTGGCGTCCTAATCAGTCATTGAATTCTGCAACCTCAACATGGAGCCCACGCATGAGAGGCCAACATGAGGTTCACAACTCCTACATGGCTAGCTGGAATTCAAGAAATTCTGATGCTGCTAGTAGTGAAAGAACTGGTCCTCGTTAGGTTGTGGATTTTTTTTTGGGAACTGAAATGTTTTAGTTGTATTGATGGCTGAGTTTTTGTACGGGGGATTACTGAATACCCAAAGTTTGCGCTCTCAAGTGATGGATTTTGAATGTTGAAGGTGCTTAAGGGACATTAAAGAGCAACTGTTGTAAGTAGGCCTCATGTTATCAAAACTTTTTGAGGATAGAATTCAGGTTTTGAATGTCGAGTTTTAATCAAAGTTAATTACAAACAAATTTCCCAACCGAAGCTCTTGTTCAGCTGTTTTTTCTTTCTTTTTTTTCCAGCTCAAACCATTGTGCCGAAAATCATTTGTTTTTATTTTTTTCCTTTTTGTGTGGCCTTTGCCTTCTTTTCTGGTAGTTGTAGCTTTTTTTTTAAAAGTAACAAGCACATGTTTAGGAGGAGCATTCCCTGAAACAAATGCACAAGCACACTAATAGAAAAGAATATTGGATAGGAGTGTATTTAATTTTCATCTATTTATGTTTTGATCCCCAATGGAGATAAAAATATAAATAAACGAGTCAAATATACCTCTAGTCCAATATTTCTGTCCCATATTCCTAGCCTGCCTAGAATAACTCTAATAAAAAACCAAAAAGCAATGAAAGAGCTCAAAACAAAGAACCAAAAAAGCTAGCTCTACACTGAATTTTAGATCCTTACAAGAACCAACTAATATTAAAGAAAATGAAAATCACATTGTCAAACATCTTTTCAGTACATGTCTCATTTTTTTTAGATTTTCCTTTTATTTTTCACATTTTTTGTTCAGCAATTTAGCTTTGCATGAAAGAAAACAAGAGGAACAATACAGCCTAAAAGGGCATATGCCTCAGGGCTTGGCATGTAGACAAACCCCACCAAGCAAATACACCACAAAACTGCAAAAGCAAAAACAACCATACCATATGCTCTCTATTACATTACATAACTATAACATATGGAGAAAAGAGTAGAAAAGAAATACCATCCAAAATAGCCATTGAATTAGACTGCTAACAAACCATGTACCAGTTGCATCACTTCTACTGAATTAGGTTCACTCCCCTTCTTACCCTGTCCCTCCCTATTCAAGAAAAAATAAAATATATATACACACACCCTTTTAAAACATAGGATCGTTATTAACTCTTTAAACATAAATTTCTCTAATCATATTCAATGTAACGATGAACGTTGTAAATTATCTTAAAAATATAATCAATTTTATACGGACTGAATTTTGTATTTTTAGAGAAAATCAAGTATGTAATATTATTTACCATGGTAAAATTTATTTAATAATTTTAACACAATCAAAACTCTTTCATTTTTTTGTCAAATTATAGAGTTAACAAATTCCTATTGAATGCCGTAAAAACTCCAATTACATGCGGTTTGTATAAAATTGATTCTCTAAAAATATTACTCATCATAAAAATAATTGTTTCATTAATTTTTATGAATCATTACAACTTTAAACTTAAAAATATCTGAAATTAACTTTTAAAAATTAATAATTTAGAACTAAAGAATAATGTATTAGAACAAATTTCCTAGAAGAGGTTTTAGTTGACTTCCTCGGATGAAATTAAATTGACTAGTTGACTCACTCATTCCACTTACTCCCAAGTCCCAAGTTGAAGTGAAAAACAATTCAATTTATTACAGTAAAATTTACCGTTAAAGTTCAATTTGAACGGTAAAAATCCACAATTATTGTTGTCAATTTGACTACCTCATATACACAACTGTTGCCTGAACCCAAATCTCTCATTCCCCAAATCAAACTCCGTATAAAAATTCTGCAACTGATAATTCCCCAAAATTACCGCGGGCCCTCCAGCCGCCTCCTCCCTATCCGCATCCGTCACCATCGTCAAACATACCACACCCTTATTATCGATATATGAAAAATAATTAGCCAAAGGCAATGCCATTTCAGCACCACCCTTAAAGTGAAACTTCAACTCTGGCAGCGACGGTTTCCGGTGGCCGGAAATATTAAAACACGGCCGTAATCCGGTCAGCTTTTCAATATCCTCGGCCCTTTTATGGTCTTTAATTTGCTCTATAAAGGAACTGGTAACAAGATCAAATATATTGTAATTAAGATAGGTAAATGTTGTACCAGAATCCACGATTGTCCCGCCGTTGCCGTCGCGTCCCGGCGTGAGGTATTTGAAAGGAATTTTTACTTTTTTTCCTCCGACCGTGATTTTCCTAAGACCCACGTAGTAGTACACAGAAAATGCTCGTTTGTCGGGGATTGCTGGGTTTTTGAGGAGTGGGGTATAGGTTAATTTGCTGGTCTTTTCGTCGGAATTTGTCCCGTTGTATAGTACCAAGGAGCTGCTTTCCGGCGAGTCGTCGTACTTGTGAGAGAGAAGGCAGTAAGAGAACTTCTTGAGGCCAAGTTGGGTCGGAAAGGACTGAAAGAAATTTAAAAATCAATGAATTGTAATTGCTGCCGTGATAAATATAAAGAATTAACCGAGTATAACCAGGTTTTGATTTTATGGTTAATTATATTTCCCCCTAAGAAAATAAGTTTGCTTTCGTGTCAATCTTAAAAATTGTGTTATTTTTTATCACTAAAAACAAAGACTACTCTTTCTACACCAAAAAATTATGAAATGAAAGATTATATTACAATCTAGCACTTACTAGGATACGCATTCCGGGTGTAAATTATATATAAATGATTAAAATAAAAGATAAAAAAAATTAAAATAAAAAAGGTAAATATTAATATAGCTAAAGTTATAAGCTAAAAAGATGAAGAAGAGAAAAAAAAGTCTATTGTGATACAAAATCACCAAAACCTACATAGAGAACGACTACTAAAAGTCTTCTAAATTCTAAATAAATTTAAAAATAATCGTATTAAGAGAGCGAGTATTAAGTCTTCCAAAGTTCCAATAAAATACAAAAATAAAATAAGCATATGTTTACATATAATTATAGGGGCATTGTATTTTTTACGGGAAATATTTGATAATTTTATAAGACCTTATTCACATCCATCAAAAAAGTAGAAATTCAATTCTAATTAAAAATTTACATTCTCAACTGAACTCTTAATATACAAGTTAAATTAAAACTCAGTAGAGGCGATAAAATGATAAAAAAGAAATTAATTATTAATTAATAGCAATACACCTCTTTTATTCTTAAGGTAAAAATGAGTCTTTCTGTATTTGTAATGTATTGGATTGGATGGAGTAATATAATATAATATGAAATGTATTACCGTCGGTCCACGACCAAACCCAGCTATTCCGGCAGGTTGACGGGAAGAGAACACAGAGCATCCCACTAGAAAATCAGGCACTCTTTTGCCGGGCAAGTTCAGATTATCAACAATGCTGATTCCGCCGGTAGAACCCGAGCCATAAAGAATCAAGTACGGCGGACAGATCTGCGTGCAATTTTTCGAATCGGGTAAACAATCACTGCACCGAGATTCAACATCAGGATCATTATGAACCCAACCGCATTTAGGATTCTGGCACCCAACAATTCTCGAAG
Source organism: Panax ginseng (assembly GCA_020205605.1). NCBI lineage: Eukaryota > Viridiplantae > Streptophyta > Magnoliopsida > Apiales > Araliaceae > Panax > Panax ginseng. The sequence goes on along the minus strand of CM035131.1, from coordinate 17,271,429 downwards.
TGGAAGATTGTTTCGGAATAAACACCGCCGGCGGTATTGTATCCGGAAAAGAGCAATTCCGGCAGGAATAATGGCGGGTACAGGGGAACCAAACAAATTCACTACCGGTATCCATGACTAATGGGACAATTTGAGGTGGGGTGCCAAAGCTGAGTGAAATTGTGTAGCCTCCATAGCTACGAGGGAATAAAGGGGTCTTGGAAACAGGGGAGGATTTCGGGTTTTTGAGATGGTGGGCTCTGTTTTGGGACAAAAATGCCAAGTGGGAGAACTTTTCGTACGGAAATGGAGATGGGGTTTTGGGTTTCGTGTGGAATTGTGTGAGGGGGATGGTAATGGTAATGGTGGTGGGTGATGAAGAAATGGAGGAAAAGAGGAGAGAGAGTAGAGAGAAAGAAAAACAGAGCAATGAAGAGGAAGAGGACATTGTTGATGAAAGTATGATTTTTTTGGGAGGGTGTCTTTTGTTAATTTATTAAAGGGGGAAAAAGTGACAATTTAAGTTTGTTTTGGAGTGATGAGATTTGTCAAATTGTTGCTCCTAAGGTAGCACAATTGTGTGTTGCATGTGATTCAAAGCTGGCAATGAGATAATTGAGGGTAATTTTGTAGTTTTCAAGTGTGAAAGGTGAAGGTCACCAAACAATTGTAAGAATTGAAAATGGTGATGAAAGCTTTGAAGATAAATAAATGCATGCTTACAAGAAATAGCTGTTGGTGTGGCCATGCCAATTGCCATAGCAAGTTGTATGCAGTACTCTGACCGGACATTTTAGAGAAGTAGTAAACTGTAAGTTGTATATTCTAAAATGACTTATATTAATAGATAGATGGAAGGACATTAGATTTCAAAATAATGTTTTTTAGGATTAAAATTGCAGCCAACCATAAAAATACACCGCTAGTTAAAGCACAACCGCCTCAATCACATGTCCACTTCCTCCTGTGACAAAAATTAAACAAAGTGTAGATGCAGTTAATTTGGTTTTGGTCCCATGCCATGCCATGCCAGGCAATGGCTCCACTCATGACAGTCAGTCGTGTTTTGTTTGGCATTTCTTTTTCTCTTTTATTATCCTCTTAAATACCATATACAAACGGAATGAAACAACCATATCAAATGTTGTTCTTCTCATATCTTTTTTAATTATTGAAAGAAATATGAAATTGTATATTCCGTGATTGTGTGCCCACCTATCAATATTTGCTCCCTAGTACATTAAGGAACGCCAACACATTATTATTAAGAAATTAAAAATATCATTTTTACAATAAAAGTGTCGCTATAGATCTTATAAAAAACACCGTCGTTATACATTACAACGATACTTTTGTTGTAAAAATAACAAAAAATATTATGAATTTAACAATTCCTTATTATTATTATTATTCTGTCATCTGCTGTTTTATTTCATGTACCGTAATTTTTATTCAATTATCAAATAAATATTAGGTGACAACAATGCATAGAAGTGCGACGCTGTTTAATGGAGTAGCAGAATTGAACTCAACTGTATTATATATCTAGTAAATGCTTCGTTTTTGGCTTTAATTCCTATTATCATCAAATAATACATTAATTTCACTTTCTTTTGCTTTTTCAAATAAAGTGACAATTGGCAGTGTTCAACTTTTATTCTCATTATAATGGATTGTGTACGTGGGTCTTAAAACTTATTCTCAAACTTACAAGAAAATAAATAACTAAAACTTCAATTTTTTATTCAAAATTTCTCAATGGCTCCTCAATATATATACATATAATAAAAACGAACTGAGTAACAAGCGTATACCCTCCTGGCATGGTATCTATACCACATGGCAATTGGCATGGTCCTAAAAATCTTGGGCAAGAATTAATTCCATCACATCTGTATATGGCCAACACTAGGGTTAACTTTATTCCAAGAAACAAACAAAATAACTTTATTCCAAACTTTATAATATCATCATCATCATCATAACATTATTCGAATTATTGTGCCTTATCATTACTAAAGCAGTCACTTTTTTTTGATTAGTCATCTGATCATAAATTTTAGTCTTTGGTCAACTAATAAGGAAATAAAAATATATATTGGAAAAAAAATGTACGTACACGTTATCTCTAACAAAATTAAATTAATTAAATGGTTTAAAATTTTCATATCCGCATAAAAAAAATTTAAAATAAAGTTCTCGTTCTCGTTCTGGTTCTGGTTCTGATCAACATGGATGTAAGTTGCATTTTCTCAATAGTTCATAGTAGTTTTTTAACAATAAAATACTACTTAACGTTTTATAACGGCAGGCATGGCATGGCATGGCATGATAATTAATAGAGAGTTGTTAAAAGTTGGCACTCAACGGTAATGAAGAGGAAAATGTGAGTAAACCCTTGGAAAACGTTTTTAAACATGTTATTTCACTTTCCCATTTTGAATATGGAAAAATCGGTTGTTGCTTGTACGTCACTACCTACAAATGATGTAACGCATTTCTAATTCATAAAATAATTGAATCATAAAAGATTTTATTATTATTTTAAATATTTTCAAATAGAATTGTTCGTCGATAATAAGTCGGTTATCGAATCTATCTAAAATCGGGTTTCAATACTGAGACCGGTTAATCGGTTTGGTACTGACATGATACCGATTTAACTGATTCGAGTCAAACCATTTGATACCCTTTGTCCCGACTTAATTGTAGTTATTTTCAAGTGGCCCGTAATACAATTAGAGAATTTGAATTAATGTAATATTTTCTCCATAAACCCAAATACCCAATTGTTCAGCTTTCAAAACAGTCTATGATACCCAACCAAGTTATGAAAGATATTATACTGCACAATATAATACTGGGTTATATTTATTTACAAGAATTACACTTATGATAGAATTATTAATTTTTAGAATATATTTGTTTGCAAGGATTATAATCTCGAGATTATAATCTATGAAGACTATTAATCCTATGATTATAATCCCGAGATTATAATTATAATGTCAAGATTATTAAGTCATTTTATAATCCTGAGACTAATAGTCCCAAGTCTAAATTTGAAAACAAACAAGACACTTGTGATTAATATTCTTATCCCAAGTATAATCCTTGCAAACAAACATAGCCCAAGTGTCTTATTTGTTTTAAATTTGAACTTAGGACTATTAGTCCTGGAATTATAAAATAGTTTAAGATAAGGAATTATTTAATATCATGTTCTACATGGTATTATAATCTCTACTATTTGGATTTAAAAATTGCTAGACAAAATTAACCTTAATCTTTTTCTAAAATGACCATCATATATTATAATTTCCGTTATTATTACTGACAACTTAAAATTTACTGGTACAAAGACTTTGTACCAGCAATCTAATACAAGTAATTTAATTATTTGATGTGTAATTTAAAGCTTACACTGACCTATTGATAATTTGCAATCTCTGTTTATGATTTCATTATTTGATATGTGTAATTTAAAACTTAGATTACGTGTATTTGATTGCAAATAATAATAATTTATTATAAATGTTAAAACTTGAACGATAGTAATTTCGTTAATTTTAATTATGTGTGTACCAATAATTAATACCGGTGAGTATTTGATTGAATAATATAATTATTTTTTTAAAAGTTTCTAATTAATTGTTCATCATTTTTTGATGTTTAAATTATAGTTTAAAATATGTTATTATTGGTAAAGGTATAGTAGTTCAAACGATATTTTTTAATCCAATCATTTAATTAATTTTGGAAAAAACAAAAACAACATGAGATTATTTTAAGTTATCATATGAATAATTCAATAAAAAATAAACACGTGACTAAGACTATTTAATTATATGATTAATAATCTTGAGATTATAATCTCATAAATTATAATTCTTGCAAACAAACAAGACCTAAGAATCCCATAATATGCCTATTTCACTTTATTATTTTAAGCCATAAGTCTCTTAGCTTCAGTCTACTCAACAAAACCCTAGCTCTCATTCTATATCTCAACCGCTGAGAGAAACACATAGTAATTGTGTTTGAGAGAGAGTCACTCAATCCGCCATGATGACAAGGTTCAAAAAAAATATGAAGAAAAAAAATATAAAGAAGACAGACCACGTGAGCGCCAATCACGATTGTATCAGCAAGCACCGGAAACATTCGAAGGTCACGGGAAGGAATGCACCACCATCGGATCTTGTTCAACAAGTACCATCCGGGTTAATAATGGATGGTGAACGTCTGAGCGAGACTGTGAGAGATGAAGGGAGATGAAGATTAAAGGGACTAAGGAGCGTCTGCGTATGAGGGTTTGTAATTTGGGAGATTTGAGAAATGAAGATTGAAGAGAGCGTATGAGTATAAGATGAAGATTTGGTCTATTATTAGTTTATTACAATTAGAATTAGGATCTATTATTACGGTTATAAAAATGAACCGGTATAACCGGACCAGAACAGTTTATATATAACGAATAAGTCAAACCAATATTTCGGTATAGGTCCCGAATAACAAGTATATACAAGTTAAAAATATCGAATCCGAATCGGTTTCACTTCGTACCGAACCAGCCAGTTTGAATCGGTTCGGTATGGCCAAATACCGAAAAAATTGTAAAAAAAAATTCACCCCCACTTTCAAGTTAAATGTTTACTTACCTTAAATAATCTAATTTTTATAATAATTTACCTATAATGGGTCATGCTTGTTTGCAAGAATTATACTTGGGATTAGACTATTAATCTCAAGTCTCTTGTTTGTTTTTAAAAATAGATTTGAGACTATTAGTCCCCGAATAATAAAATGACTTGAAATGGAGGACTATTTAATACCATGTCCAATTATGTATTATAATTCCTACCATTTATGACTAAAAATTTGTGGACAAAATTAACATTTACCTTTATTTAAAAAGATCGATGTATCTTATCTTATTTATGATCTATACTTAAACTATTGAGAATATAATATTTTTATTATTAATAGTAAGGGTATGATAGTCCAAACGGTAAGTTTTTATCCAATTCTTTAAATATTTCTGGACAAAATAAATATAACATAGAATTATTTTAAGTTATCCCATGAATAATTTCATAAAAAAAACAAACATGTAACTAGAACTATTTAATCATATGATTAATAGTCTTGGAATTATAATCAATAGGCTAGGAATATAGTTTCGGAATTATAATCATTGTAAACAAACATGACCTATTAATTATTATATTTTTGTTTTCTATGCATATTTATGGAATATCATTAGTCATGTGCAGAAAATTATGCAATTAAATGAGAATTTAAATATGAATAATTTTGTTATTAATTTTATCATCTTTCTTAATATGCACAAAAAATCGATCAAAACTTTTATATTAAATATAAAGATATTAATGTAATATTGAAATTTCTAAACATATGTTATTTGGATTGTAGACATGAAAGTTATTGTTTGGATAATATTATTGAAAATATTTAATCTTATTTTATGTTAACAATATTCTACTCTAGTATATCATAATGAGAGAATTGTTTGTAAGACCCAACTTTTATAAATAAAGATGAATTTTCTATAAATATTATTTTGAATATTATGGAATAAATTTGATATAATGTTATAGTTGTGGGTAATATTTATAAATTTTGCAAAAGTAAGCAAAGTTGTTATAAAATATTCGTTTGGTGGGGAATATTCTTTTGTCGGGGAATATTCGTATTTACGACAAGATAATCATTAATGGACCCCATTAACTAATTATTGTCGAATTGAAAAACGACAAAAATACTTTATGAAAATAATTATGGCGGAGGTGTTACTGAATTAAAACTGCTGAACTACCTTAGTAAAAGTACAAAGAATAATACGTGGTTGCATAAGAAGCACCGGTATTGATTATTGATGTTTACGTGAAAGTCACTCAAATTATACTCAATTATTGCTATAGTAATTGGCGTCATATCGCTTATATTATTGATTCAATTATTGTCACAATATCATCTCAGATAATATGTTATATTATTAAATCAATAATTGAGACGACAAGTTATAAATGATTAATAATTGTTGAAAGATTAAATGTGTTGATTAAAAATAAAATGATTTGTGGTAATATTTATTCAATCCTTGATGCATATAAAGAGTCTGTTATGAGACGTTTGTGGTAAGTTTGATTATTTTATGGGGGGCCCATATGTCATCATCTAAGAGTCTCTTCTTCAATAATAATTAATTACCTTCACAATAGTAATTACCTTCACACAGTAATTACCTTCAATCAATAAGTAATTATCTTCGCTAATAGTAATTACCTTCGCTGATAAGAATTACATTCGTCCAATAGTAATTACCTTTACCGCACGTCAAACCACTTGCCGTTTCATATTACATAAATCCGAACCACTTGTCGCTTCACATTACAAAAGCGCCGAACCAATTGTCGTTTCACATTACAAATGTCAAAAACCACTTTTCTTTTCACATCATCAAATGCTGAGCCTCGCTTTTCCATTCACATGGCAAAAAGCTTTAAGAAATCTTCTATAAATAGAGGCCTAGTGCTTCATTATTTTTTACTAATTCATTCAAGCTATAGAGAGAGAAAGTATAGAGAATAAGAGAGAAAGAAGAAGAGTATTCTATTACTACACTATCACGTTATTCAATCTCCTACTAAAAGTAAGGGTGTTATTCTTTCTTATTCAGCGAAGAGAACTGTTGTTATTCCATCGCTTATTATTCTCGCTGGAATAACTCGTGATACGCTGTGCTTTATTCTATACTTGGTGACATTCTTCTATTATTCTCGTTGGAACATCCCGTCTGCATGTGTTTTTACCGGACCGGTTTCGCCTTTTTATTATTATTCTGCTTGGAACATCAGTGGTCCATGTGTTTTACAATCGACCGATTCGCTTTATTATTATTATTCTGGAACATCCTCGCTCGTATTTTTACGCCGACTGGTTCCATTCTTTATTATTCTGTTGAATATTCTGCATGCGCGCGTTTTACGCCGCACACGGTTCCGTTATTTATTATTCTCATTGAATAACCTCGCTGTCTTGCCTATCGCATTTACGGTGATTTCTTTTGTTATTCCATTCTTTATTATACTCAAATTGGTTAAAATTTTGACTTCTATACTCCATGAAATTAGTGGAATATCCTCGATATTTCTTGCTTCATCCAAAGATCCTTTCATGGAAATATTCTTCTAAGTATTCTTGAATTTTACTCTCACAAAGCAAAGATCATGTCGATGTGATTGGATGTTATCGGTTCCTGGATAAATTAATTCTTGAACTTGTTTTATTGAATTCTTATATCATTGTCATCATCATCATGTTTATATTATGTTGAAAGTCATCTCGTGGCTCAGAGTGCATAGATGGACTTGGTATATGATTATGACTGTGGATTATTCGTAATCGCATGATCGTAATGTTACAAATGATGTGAAAATTAAAAGTCCTCATTGGCCCGTAGGTATCGATGGATGCTTGTTGGCATGATCATGACCATTAATGAATACACAAATATTCTCGGCCCGTAATGCATGAATAATTATGGTCGTGATACTAAAGAATATCCTCGTCAGTAGTAGTCAGGGGGGTGATTCGATGATGTGGAATATTTATTAAGTCGAGTCTCAAATTTATAACAATGATGAAAAACCTTTTAAATCATAAAAGATAGTAGATTTTATTTTCTACTCACTCTTTTAATGGATTGTTGGTTCACTGTAGTTAAACTTGATGTTTATTATATTTTATCGCTTTAACACCGTTGAAGGCTAATGATAATTTATTCTCGCATTATATTAGTCATAATATTTCTTCTTGGGGCTAGTTGAGCTCACCCTTTCTTTCACCGTTATCTTCTTGAAATGAGAATATAGTTGGGACGAGTCGGGAATCGGAGTAATGGTCCGAGAGGATAAGATTAGTAGTCCTCACTATTCTCGTGAAATAGTGTGATAATAATTGTAATGAGGACTCTTTTGAGTTTGTATAATCTCTAAGTAGACAATATTTGTATTCAAACTCACGCTTTATATTTTATCGTATTGTATACCACACGCTTATATTAGTAAGTTGTATTTGAATTTTGTACCATGTATCTGGCGACCCAAGATGGGTGATGTATACCTAATTTTGGGGGCGTCACATTGTTGATATGTCACTTAATACTTTTTTGATGAACTAAAAGAGTCTTATTTTAATTTTAAAAAGTTAATTATCAAAATTAAAATTTAAAATTAATGTGAATTTCATTTAAACTTTTTTTAAAATTTACAGTCAGATTATATTTAGTAAACTCAAATAAATTTATTTAAAAATTTAAAAGTTTTAAATCAAAGAGAATTCCCTTTGTTCTAAAATATAAGAAGTATACATTTACTTTTAAAAATAAATTAAAAATATTTTTAAATTTAAAATGAATGTGAATTAACTTTAATAAGGTAAATTTAAATTTTCTTTTAAAAAAAGTCTTCACATGTAAGAAGTCTAATGCGCATTATGGCTACACCTGTTAAATGGGTTCAAACGGGCCGGGTTAAAACGGTTTGAATTTTGGTGGGTCAAAAATATAAGTTCAAAGCCCTGTTTTTCACGGGCTGACCGAATATATTTTATGTCTATTTTTTGATATTTTTTTGGGTTTAAATTGAACGGACTGGATCAAAAAGGCCCGGATTTTTGTGGGCCGAAAAAATGTGACCCAAATTCTGTTTTTTAACGGGCGAACCGGCCCGACTCAACTCGCGGGCTTTGAACTCGTTTGTCAGGTTTAATTATGGCACAACGGTTAAAAAAGTTCATTTTAGTTGCATTTTGCTTGTAATGTTACGTAGAATGGGTTTAGTGATTCAAATGCACCGTATTACTTTTGAAATATTGTGTTAGAACTCTAAATATAATATTTGTGAGTTAAATAAATTACATTTGAAATAATTAACTTGTAAACAAATAACATTTTGAAGTACCGACTATGTTTGTTTATAAAAGTTATACCGGACGATTAATTCCAAGTCTTTTGTTTGTTTTTAAAAATAGACTTGAGATTATTAGTCCCGGGATAATAAAATAACTTGAAAGAGAGATTATTTAATAGCATGTCAAAGTAGGTATTATAATCTCTACCATTTGAGACTATAAATTTGTTAAAAAAATAACCTTTAATTTTGTTTAAAAAGACCGATATATCTTATTCTATCTATTCAAGTATACTTAAAACAAACAAAAATGTGATATTTTTGTTATTAATAATAAATATATGATAGTCCAAACGATAATAATTCTCAGAAAAAATAAACATAATATATAATTATTTTAAATTATTTCATAAAAAATAAATGTGATTTTTTCGGTTTATGCATAATTGTAAAGTGTAACGTTATAATTCCATTTGTCTAAATAATCAAACAACCCCAAGCTGGCCAACCAAAATGAAGGTGATATGATATGATGATATGAGTTGTATTTATTAATAATAAATAGAAATAGAATCGCATGTATTCTGTTTGGAGACAAATACCACATGGGGTTTGCCCATCAAATCGTCACTTTCAGCTGCAGCCACTGCCACTGCCAATTTAAATGGTTTGGCTTCGTTTCTCTTCTGTTATGATTGTGACTCCCATTTGTTCTTATGAGGAATAATATATCATCATTTTTCATTAAATATGATGGGAGTCAAGGAAAGAGTGTTAAATAATTAGTATACTAATTATTGTTTTGAATTTTTTCATAATTGCATTTGTTTACGTAAAGGTTTTCTTTTACGATAAATATAATACCTAATCACCCCATAATCACCAATGGACTACTAGTTAGTAGTTGCATCATTTTCATATGCAATTCGATTACCAATTACACCCTATAAAAAAAATTAGAGTATTGTTATATATAACGATAAATTTATGAAGGATAGTATATAGAAAATTATGTACACACATGAGATAATTTCACTCTAATTTATTCACGTTAGTCTCAATTCAAAATAGTATCTATACATTATTTAAGTCTAAATTTAAAAACAAACAAAACACTTGAGTTATGTTTATTTGCAAGAATTATAATCCCAACACTATTAATCCTTATAATTATAATTTCAATACTATTAAGTCATTTAACTAATAGTCTCAAGTCTAAATTTAAAAACAAACAATACACTTGAGATTAATATTCTTATTCTAAATATAATTATTCCAAATAAACATCGCGTTGGGATTAATAATCATATCCAAGTATAATCTTTATAAAAAAACATACCCTTCCTTGTCGTTGTGGTTGTCCTTGTCCACAGCTTACACCAAACAAACAAAATTTTGCCTTGGAACCACCATTACTCTCTGGAAAAACTATATTTTTTCTCAAGCCCAGAATCCTTTTCCATTTCCCCTGGCAATCTGTGTGGTTATCATACAAAGTCTAATTCCATATTTTGGGCACCAAAACCTCAAATACATTCAATATTATAAAATCCAATGCTCATCCTTTGCTTCGTTAGAAAGAATAAAGAATATTTTTTAAAAGAAAATTGAATATAAGATTCTAACGAATTATATCATCCAGAATAAGAATTTCCATTCAACCAAAGGTTGCTCTTTTTCTATTAATTATTTTTTCCCCTCATACAAGAAACAATCATTTTTCCAAAGGGTCTGCTCACAACTCGTCAGCCCCTGCTGGCTGGTCTCTGTTTCTAGGATACAGCTTTTTAACAAATAGTATATTTTCACATCCAAGTTCTTTCAGTCATCAAACTAAGCCACAGAGATGAGGAAAGTAAATAGGCATACGGGCAAAATATTACATGATGGATACAAATGGCAGCTTGAAAGGTAACCTTAGAAGGGCCACAGGCTGAAAGTTTATCTACTCTTCCTTGGTTCTCTTTCGTGCCATATAACGCTCTTTAGCGGCAGCAAGTGCATCTATGTTTCTCTTATGATGATGATCACCTCTCGGTTGCTCGGTTACTGGTTCAGTTGCAACTTTTTCTTGTGTGGAAGATTCAGAAACTGGAATTGCTTCTACAGATTCAGAACTTTCCTTGGGCGGCGCAGACATCTCACTTTGATGCCCCTGTTGCCTACTAGACGAGTCCAAATGCATGCCCGTTGACGGATGACTTCTTTCTGACGTCGGAATTCTCTCTTCCTCTTGCCGCTTCTCATGCTTCTTCCTCAACTCGGCCTCTCCAGCTCCAAAAGCAACATTCTTCGATAAATTGAAGTAGAAGTCACTCATATCACCCTTCTTGGTAATCTTCAGCAAAAAGGAAAATAAATAAATTACAAAAAAAGAGAGGAAAATAGATAAAAGTCAAATGCAGTTGTTAATAAGAAATACATCAAGTAAACATTGTTCACAGAGAGTTTAAATTTTAATAACACCGCAGTATTACAGTTTTGAAAAACTTGGAAACAGCAAGTTCAATACTTGAATGATATGATCTAATTCACAATATTGACTATTTAATTAAATACCATGGCAAACTTGTTTTCCCATAATCAAATAACTTGAAAGGATTGTTCCTTTCATCATAGCCTCTAATTTTCTCAGTACTACAGTGGACTTGTGTATTCCTAACAATCTGAAGTGAATTTATCACATCAAGAGCTCCATTTCACTTGAACAATTCTCTTTAATCAACACGTAAAAATTATCGGCTAAGCACTCTAGTCTTTTCCCATCAAGAGTCATTTCATCATCATGTGATGTCTATAGAAGAGGCTCACCGGTTTAAGATCAATTTTCCGTATCTCTGATAGCCCCACTGGATAAATATCAAAAACAGAAATAATGATATGCAAGTATGTGAAAAAATAAAGCAAACACAAGAACATCAAATTTACAAGGACAACCATCTCAAATCAAGAGATAAAAATCACTTGGACGATCCCCGAATGAATCCTCAATAGTCAACTGAGTACATTTGTCGTTCAAATTTTTGACCTCTAAAACTAGAAGTATCACCAAAAATTGAGAAAATACAAGAATACTTTAATCAGTAATCACTCAAATTACTTCAATGTCCAAATCCCGGATCGATCAAAGTTTTCTAGCTATTGATCATTTGGAACTATAGTGACAAGAAACCCAAAAACCAAAGCTGTTTATGCAACTGTAAATCTCTTAATTTTTCTCTGAACCTTAAAAAAGTGATTTCTACTTTTTTCCTCATCTGTGATGCAGCCCAAGGCAAGAATTACAATTTCACACCATGATTAACTAAACATATCATTGTATCGAATAGTAAGCCTTTGCTTGAGCAATAAGTCATACAGCACAGCTCACTGCAGTAAATCCAAAGATACAAGATCTAAGGTAATAGTAATGCCTTCTGTACCCAATAAATACAAGATCTAATGAGGAACCCCCTCAAAAAAGTTATTTTTTTTTCATTTCTTATTTGTGATGCAGCCCAAGAATTAATTTCAACCCTGCACCAGTTCGATAAGTCAAGGTACATAACTGAATTCGATGGTCAATCCCTTGGTCAGCTAAGAAATTGTAGGTGAACATCACAATCTTTTCTTTCCTAAGTCTATAGCGCATAGTAATGCTAAAATGTAGACCCTAGCATGCTTTAAGCACCCAAAGAATCCTAGGCTTGTTGATATGGCAATATGATATTTAACAGATACGCCCCAACAAGAACAGTTCATGGAGATAATCCAATCATGGCTCAATATACGAGATTGTTTCCTCTTAAAACAACTCTCTATATTCATATAGATTGAGTAACTGATAGGCTGGTTGATGGGGAGGACAAGTCGAGCATTTTTATATTTATTATTTGGAATTTTTATTTCCTTAATGTAAGAGTAATTGATGTAATTTATTTATTAGTGGGGATTTAGGACTTTTAATAGTGGTTAGGATTTTAATGCAAGGGTATATTAGTCGTTTAGTTATTTTATTGTTCCCTAAAATGTTAGGGTAACAGTACAGGATATATTATTGATTATTGATATTAAGCTAAGAGCTTTTTCCTCTCTTCTGTGGTTGAAAAATCCTCCTATGGGTAGTGGTGTGCGAAGCATCACCCATGTAAAAGATCATTGGGTAGTGACTTGTGGAGCCTCGGCCGAGTTGTTTTTCGTTGGTTTATCAATAATTTTCAACAATTGTTCATTTCCAATCCTGTCCTACATCAGTGGTTGGTTTACCTAGAGAGGGGCAGTTCTTACCTTCAAAGAGTGGTCTCTTTGTTTTCTCACTTTCTCCTTGTTGAATTCATATAGTTCTAGAAGTCTATTGCCCTTCTTGTACATTTAAGAAATAGTTCCCACTGGAAACTAAGCAGAGAAATGAAAGATAAGAACTAAAACATTCTTTGGACTTGCTGGTAAAAAGGAAAAGGCTAAACGGAATAAAAGAGTCCTGAAGAAAAGTATTAGTAATCCAAAATATGGGCTCGTTTACAGATCTCTCAGAAGTAATCGACCATTTAAGTTAGGATGTATAACTATAAATTACTATTATAGTGTAATAAGGTATACTTGATATTTATTAGTTAATGTGCTATTGTGTTCTACCTAAAAGGCAAAAGCTTGATTGCTACTGTTGTGCTTGGCTGCTTGTGCTAATAGTTGGAAAATTCATAAATTGATATTTATTAATTCATAATCTGGAAAATTCATAAATTGATATTTATTAAGTCATAATTTGTGAAATTTATTATTTTAATTGTGTTGTTTAGATTGATACATGGCTGAAAATTCAGGAACAGATTATGATCCAAGCAAAGATCCTAAAAGGAGGGCTAAATCAAAGGATCCCAGGGTGAAAATATGCTTATTGGCCAGATTTGACACAGAAAAATATAGTTCATTGCGAACTTTGTTGAAGAAATGTATCGGAGGGAAATTAAGAGATTAAAGCAACATCTAATTGGCGGTTATGGAGACGTGCAAAAGTGTCCCAAAACCACACCAGGAATTGCAGGAATCAAGCCAGTTGAGTTAGACTTGGATGAAGAAGAACAAATGGACTCTAATGCTCCTTCTAATGCTTCCTCTGCTACTATCCCAAGTTCTGGGATGGCAGCAAAAAAGATGAAGAGTGCTTTCCAATTCACTAAGGCACCACCACCACCACAATCTAAGACAATTGAAGCTCATATTAGAAAGACACGAAGAAGTTGTAGATGAGAGACATCGCAGAGAAGAAAGAGTCCACATGCACATAGCTAATTGCTTCTACGAGTTTGTAAACCTTTTAATGCCATAAATGCTAGGAGCTTTGAGGTGATGATTGAGGCCATTAGACATAATGGGCCGGGTTTGAAGTCCCTTTCTTATCATGAGTTGAGGGTCCCTTTATTAGATAATGCAAAGAAAAAAATATATGAGGTGAACGAGAAGCACATAATGTTTTGCAAACAATATGGTTGCACACTAATGTTTGATGGATGAATAGATAGGAGAGGAAGGCATTTGATCAATTTTATTGTTAATTGTCCCAAGGACTTACTTTATAGGGTATGTTGATGCCTCTAGCCAAGCTCAGGATGCAAAGATGTTGGCACAACTACTTGATAGTAAGATTGAAGAAATTGGACCGAAACATGTTATTCAAGTAGCCACAGACAATGCCTCCAACTACAAGGCAGTCGGTAACTTGTTGATGGTGAAGAGGCCTACTTTGTTTTGGACTCCTCGTGCAGTCCATTGCCTAGAACTTATGTTAGAGGACATAGGAAACTTGAAGAAATTCAAGCATACAATTGGGAAGGCGCGAAGAATAACTACCTTCATTTACAGGCATGGCCGCCTTCTTGATGCAATTAGGAACAAAACAATTGGCAAATACCTTGTGAGAGCTGGAGTCACTAGATTTGCCACAGCTTTCCTTACACTCCAAGCTTTCCTTACACTCCAAAGCTTGAACAAGCATCACGATGCTTTGAGATATTTGTTCATAAGTGATAAATTTAAGTTGTCACCTACCGAGGAAGGAAAGAAAATATGTGATACAATAATTTCTACAAATTTTTGGCATGTTGTGGAACTGCATTCGAGCATCACAACCACTTATTATTGTCTTCAGGATTGTAGATTCTGATGAGGTGCCTGTCATGCCTAAAGTTTATGCGGCTATGAAATTGGCAAAGAAAATAGTCAAGGACAATTTTAACACTAGGCCAAGACAATACAAGAAGATGTTGACATTATTGAGCAGTGTTGGGAGTGCCAAATGGAGCAAAAGCTATATGAGGCAACACTATTTCTTAATTCGGGTCGATATTTTGATATCAAGGAGGAGGATCCCAATTTATCTTATAAGTCGCGTGATAGCTTCAATGATGTTCTCACCAAAATGGTACCCAACGCCGCTTTGCTAGATAAGATTAGTAATCTAACCGATGTCTACGATTTTGTTCGTGATAATTTTGCAAAAGACATGGTTATTAGACAACGAAAATCGAAGAATCCTAGTAAGTATTTTATATATCGTATTATAATATAACTTATAAACAAGTTGTTTATAAGTTATATTAGATATACATATATAAAGTATAGTTAATTGTTATCTTATTTAATTCGTTTTATTTTATGTTTACTAGTTGATTGGTAGAACACTTTTGGTGGGTGTGTTATTGAGCTAACAAAATTTTCTAAGCGTATCATTGGCCTTTGTTGTTCATCTTCTGGCTGTAAACACAATTGGAGCACTTTTAGTTTGCAAGTATTAATTATCACATCTCAAATAAATAATTATAAAGTATTGTATATTTAGTTGTTAGTGCTAATTTTTTTTACACTTAGAAAATTTTAGATTCATACCAAGAAGAGAAATAGATTGGTGCATAACGATTGAATGATTTTGTATATGTTCAATACAGTTGCCGAATTATTTCAAGATTCCAAAAGAAGCCTGAAGTGGGAAGAAATTTTGATCCATTGGCCCTAATTTTGATTGGGGATGATCTTACATGGAGAGGTGTAAATATAGCAGTTGGGGCATCCACAACTGTCGCGGGTCTAATGTTCCTGGGAGGGCTCATTAAACAAGTTGTTCCACTCCTAGTTTGACTTGCTCTCGACATGGTCCTTCGAGTTCGAGAGTAGTTCGAGAGTAATGAGTGTTGATGGCTCTGACTCAGATATTGAAGAGATTATACTAGTAGTGATAGAGATGGAGAAATTTGATCGATGAATTTGCTTAATTGATGAGTACTTACTAGATATTAGAGAGTAGAGACTTTTTCTTTTCATTTGGAGAACTCTTTAGCATTATGTTCTAAATTTCATATTTTTTATGTGAAAATTTCATTAGTTTACTTTTGTTTCATGCTATTTACTACCTATTTGAATTGTAATGAACAATACCTTGCTTTAGTAGTTTCTTTCTTTTAAATATCAAATGACTTTGGTTGTGGCAATATTAATGTATGTGTTTCAAATAATATTTGATAGTATTGAATATTGTCAAATAATAATGCCAAATGTACATATATCTATATATAAAAATTTACACATATAAATTGTACATAAAAAATGACTTGTCGCCTTATGCACGACTAGTCATGCACCTAGTCGATTAGGCTCCCGACCAACAACTCGACTTTACGACTTGACAATTATGGTGTCCTTGAAATTAACACACTTAATACATAATTACATATAACAAATTAAATTGAAATACTCCATTTACTCTAGTTCCAAGCTAAGATAGCTAAACTAAAGGAACAATTGATTGCTCTCAAGTCTCAACTAAGTAACTTGCATGCACTGCATGCATGTATCAACTATTTACATGACTAAATAAGTTCTACAATAAAACAATTGTTTTATTTCACAAGACATCAGAGATAAAATCAAGACTAACATTTCACAAAAACACTTTATTAAATGACTTCTATCTCTAGGAATAGGAGAAGATATGGTCAAAAAGAATCAGCCAAATAACATTGTTTCAGTGTCATGTCCATAGTTGTCAAATCATGAATCGTATCGTGTATCGAAAACCCCGGTGGTATCATGTTTCATGCATTGTATCGTACGATACGGAAACAAAAGGAAAATGTGAAAAATATATATTTAAACATATAAAACACACAATTTATTAGACAAGTATATTAGTTTGACTATGTATTAAAGTAGTCAAGTAAATATTATTATAGATTAAAATTAATTTTAAAATTAAATAGTAGCCAAAATACTTTAAATTGATTTATTAGATATTATTTTAGTAATCTTTATAAAGTAACAAGAGAAAACAAAAAAATGCACATTCACCTTTTAAGTTTTAGTTATAAAGCAAAGAGAACAATTCAAATTAACAAGTGGAGATTTATATTTCTACTTGTGGAAAGTAACGTGAGAAAAATAAATTAACATTTGTAGAAGAAGATATGAAACTCTAAAAGGTGATTAAAGGATCATCAAGTGATATAAAACATGCTAACGCTAAAAAACCCTCTTCATTTGAAATAGAAGGCTCAAAAGTTTTGTTTTACTCATTTGGATCTACATAAAAGCTTTTTCAAGCCGGTTGCTAGCTATAAAGAGTATCGTGCATTGTATCGTGTTGTATCGCAACTAAATCGTATGTATGATAGGGTGCCATTTTTTATTCACCCTACGATAAGTACAATTCTGATATCTATGGTCATGTCTATATAGGTTGACACTTTTTCCACAAGGTCTGATGCAAAATCTAAGTCTATGCCAATCACAAGGTGTTATCTGCTTTTTAGAAGTGTAACATTTCATTATTAGAGATTCCAGTAGCAAACATGTTAACCATACAGTATGAATAAATACATGTGCGCATTTTGAAGCTCCACATTTTATTTGCTAGAAAGATATATGTGCATCTGAGGAAATAGGCTAACTTCAGATTATATGTGTGTGCACGCGCACTCCATTACAGTGACAGAATCAAAAAGATTAATGAAAGCATGCAAAAGATCTTGTTCTCTAAAGTTTAAATTAAGTTGTTATTCACAGTTAGATCGCATGAAAACCAAAGAAAAATAAAACTTACATCATCTTTCTCCTCTCGGAGTTGACGCAGACGTTCTTCCTCCAACCATTTTGCCTGCTCCGCAAGTTTCTTTTTGTAGGCACTAGTGACAAACTTGTCCTTGCCTTCATATAGATGATCTTCTTTGCTTCTCTCTTTAGCAAGTTTTCTTTCATATGCTATTTCACTTTCACGTGCACGTACTTTTGTACTATTCATTATGGCTTGAATATATTTTGGCTGCGACAGTAGAACAAAAGGTGGTCAACAATGAGCATAAACAAAAACCTGTGTATATATACTGTTTCCTTAATCAAGAAGATATAATCATGTGAATATCTGTGTTTGTGTGTGTATCACACACACAGACATATAGATGGTGGACAGAGAGAAAACAAGTATATATATATATACACACACACACACATGCACATACATATATCAACTCAATATCCAAAACAAAACTAACACAAAACTATGATTGAGAATCCAAATAGAATGACTGAAGAGAGAAACTATGTTCCTGTATAAAGAATCGTCCTTTCCGGCCACTAAAGTTAAAAACTTTTAAGAAAATAAATCTAAGAAACAAATTGAGCTTGCAACAAAGCCTATCAATTAGAACTACACTAAATTCTACAAGTAAGGATAAATCATAGGGTTTCATGATATTTCAGTCCATTAATATTTTGAAAAATTCAATAAAATAGTATACAGCAGTTTGAATAGATAGATACCTCAAAACATGCTGATTCTTTCTTAAGAGATTAATATCTATTATTGCATTTTAAAGCTGAAAAATAAATAAATATATAAATAAAGGGTTTATATACCCTAATCCTTTGAGCTCAAAATTGTGCCTTTTGTGTCTTAATCCGCCATTAATCAACAAAATTCAGATTTCCGGTTTTTTACAGTTACCTTCCTCTCCTCCCGGTCTTTGGCCAGAGGCCGAACAGCTTTCTGCTTCATATCGTCGTATACTCCATCGTAATCGAACACGGAGGGATCCTCTTCCAATGCTTTCTTATGCTGCTCCTCAATCTGCACAAAGGTAAAACAAAATACAATGGTAAATAGCACGATAAAATTAGCGCGTATAAATAAACGATTCGGCGTAAAATGGTGGTTTGGTTTCTTACATCCTTGAGAGCCTTGTTCTTGGAGGCTTGCCTAGATATTTCTCTTTCGATATCGTTTTCGTCGTCGTCCAAAAAACCAGCCGGTGGCCGGAGAGGTGGTCTCGTCGGTTGCTTCTTCTGCTCCGATGGCTTAACCCTAATTTGTAATCCGAATTTGCTCATTCCAAATTTTCTCAACGAACTCCAAAATTGGACAGAAGCATAGAGAAGAACACATAAATATAATAAATTAGAATAAGTAATATTTTTATAATTTTTATATTATTCTTAATTTTTAATATAATAAATTTTAAATTAACTCATACTTAAGAACACAGATTTTCTGCCATGTTGACAAAAGCGCGCCAAAATTTACATGTTTTGAGGATAAAATAAAGTTTGTCCAAAAAATTTGAGTCTCGTGCTCTTACCTTACAACACATTTTTTTAGGAGCCCCATTAAAATACAGGGGATAATTTACTTTATGAAAAATTCAAATTAAAGAGTTAAAGAGAGCACTTACTTGATTCAAAAATAAAATTGAATACAATACGAACTTGTAAGTTCAAAACAAATTATATCCACCAATACACACTATCTCTCAACTCACCGATATAAAGACAAAAAGAAAAATCTCACAACAAGCCAACATGATCTATTACGCATCAAAAATCTATCATCGTCAAAAATTTTGGTTATTTTTTGAAATTTTAATAGTTTTTGGTGCAATTAAAATAGTTTATACGTTTTTTAAAAATACTTATTTTTTAAGAAATACAATATAATTTTATAATAAAGTATATCATCGTTATTATAATTTCAATAATCAATCAAACTTTACTAAAGGATAAAGAAATAAACTAATAAATAACTTCACTTGAAATTAGGATTGAACCTGATACTTAAATGTTTTTTTTTGATAGCTTGACATGAGTTTAATATTTTTTTAATTATTAAATCAAAATAACTTGTGTAATTTTTGATATAAGAGTTCAATAATTTTTTATCATTAAGTTTATATCTTAATAAACTAATAGAAAAATGATAATAAATCACGAGACCTAAGGTTAGAGGATGTCAATTATAAGTATAAAGCTAAAATAATTGACATACAATCAATTAATAGAATAACAATACATGCTTTTTGAAAATCTTATTTATTTTTTATTTGTTTAACAAACCTATATAATTACATTTATTTCAACTCAATGGGACTAATAAGACTAGAAGGTTTTTTTTTTTTTTGAAATAAATAATTTTCACTGTAATACGGGTTTAAAGAGAATTTGAGGGGAGCAATACGAGAGAATTATAGCCAACTTAAAAGAAACATAAGTGAACTTATATTACGTTTAAATTAAAAAAATAAAATTAATAAATAAATTGAATAAATAAGAGAATTAAATAGATAATAGAATGATTCATTCAATTTAATATTTTATACGAATAAAATTTATAAATTTAACAATAATAAAAATAATTTATTTTATTTTAATAATAAAACAACCAAACAAAATATATAGTATAAGGTAAAAAGTGATATTTACTACGATTAATTAATAGCTATCACCTTTCATCAAAAATTCCAAGACTACTCGTCTATGAATGACGTCATGTCCATTTTTGTCTTTTTATTTTTGTATCATTAAAACTCTCTAAAATTTATAATTTCATAACCCTTTCATGAATATAACCTTTAAATATCTCATTATTTTTCTTATATATTTTATGCAAATATGTATACAATTCATATATTTTCTTAATCTCGTTAATTACAATATCTAAAATATTATATTGGCTAAATACACTAAAATTTTATTTATATATTAACACAAATATCTTCCATATTAATAGATATATTTATAAAAAGTCATGTAATAATTTATGTTCAAAATTTTAAAAATTATTAATTGAGACTAAAATTAATAAGCCCAAAATTGTCACCATTATATAAACCAAACATGCAAATTAGAAATAAATAAAGAAATATTGTTATTAATATATAAAGTGCTTCCTCCACATCTATATCCGAACCAAATTCTCCTTTTCTTCCCCTCTTCCCTCGTTTTCTGCTCTTTACCCCCTCACTTTCTCTCTCTTCCTTTTTTCCAATCCCTCCATTTTTCCTCCCATCCTCCAAATCAGATCTCACTCCTCAATTTCCCCCCTTCCCAAATTCCATTTCCCTCAACAATTCATCCGATTCGTCAATTTTTTTCCCTTTCCTCTTCCCAAAACCCCAAATCCCAACCTCAAGGGATCGATCTCTCACCAAAACCAGTACAATTGCAAATTCAGTATGTCGACTTCACGAGCTCCGAATCAGCCGGCGGAGCAGATTTCGATGAAGCCGCCGTTCGGAGATTACCACAGGTTTTCTCCCGGCAGTCATCGTACTCAGGAGCCCGAGGCTATAGTTGTTAAGACTCCTGTAAGTGTTTTTATCACTCTTTCTGTGTAGAAGGGGAAATTAGGAACGATCTGTGTTGCTTTCGTAGTGAAGTTTAGTTCTTTCCTGTTTGGTAATTGTTGAAATGGTGAAGGCGTTTGATTTGTTATTTTGTTTTAAGGAAAATTAATAGCTGAATTTAGTTTAATTAGTGTTATTTTGGGTATGGATTGGTTTAATTAATGTTTTTCTACTTTGACGTCTTTGTTTGGAACTTGGAAAGAGTGAGGGAAAGAGGGAATGCCAAAAGACATAAATGCTTTGTCTGCAGTCAATTACACCTATTTTATCTGCCCTGGATATGTTGAAGTGGGGAAGTTGTGATCTTAATGTTGTTTTAGGGGAGATTGGTAGATGAACCTCTATCAATGTATTTATAATACAAAGACTATATTTAAAATTGGTTGCATTCCGGAGGCTTGTAATGTATAGGATAAGTTTAGAGTTGTAGATAGTTATTTAGTTTTAGTTGAGTAGTAATTTTATGAATTCAAAAATTTTAATTACTTCTTGTTCAGCCTAATGTGCACATAATGAATGTGTTCTCAAGCCACTTAGTGAAAAACTGGATTTCTGTTGTAGGATAGAAGAGATAATGAGTATGACTTCATGGATGTGTTTCATTGCTGAATTCTTCTATTGCTTTATTTATTTATGGAGATAAGTATCAACTCAGTTCAATTTTTGGAGGGTTTCTACATAATAGAATGATTTTGCTTCAAAGAATTTGATATTGAATATACTCTATTAAATGTGTTGTTTTATTATATATTGATTCTATTGATTTGGAGTCAGTTGGCTGTGATAGTACTGTAAGCAATTAACAAAAATAACCAATTTAAGATGACTCCAATTTTAATGTCTTGTCAAGATGGCAATCGATATACATGTTCCACATGTTTCCAACTTCCAATATATATCCCGAGGACCCAATTCATGGTTTGATACTATAAGTATTGGTAGGCATTCTTAGATTGTCATATTACTGATCGAAGGATATTCTTCTGGGTGATATTTCAGATGGGAGAGTTTTCCGGTCCTCTAATTTTCACACACCTTAAGTTAGGATGCACCTGGATATGTCTCATCCATGTAATAGATATGACATTCGTTTAGTGCTACTATTTGATACTGAGCATTGACATGTCACTATGTCAGTACGTCACTATATTTGAAAGAGTAAGACTAGTAAGTTGATTGGGCTTTCATCAGATTACCACTTCCCTAACAATTTTAATTCTCCAACCAATCCTCATCAGATTCACTATTTTTGCCTACCTATTCACAAATCCTTTATGGAAAACACAAACATAAAAGTAATGCGTTCTCTATTTGCAAGAATAACTAAAATTATAAGTTCACTCAACAGCTTATTTTGCACACTCCTAAACATTCAGTAAAGCAGATAAGGCAACTTCCTTTTGATCATTATATTCCGTCCACATTTTTAAAGCTGCTATGGAGATTATCACTGATTCTCTTTATGTCCACTTGAATACAAAGTTATCATTATTAAGTCTTTGGTGAGGATTCACGTATTAGTTATTACTTTGGGAGTCACGTATGGAATGAATTCTACATTATGTGATTATTCCTATAGATTTATTTAGTGGTGATCCATGCATTTTCTTTAGCTTAAATATTTGAAATTTGAATTAATGGATTTTTAAGAGTGAGCCTTCTGTAACAGGGTAAAATCCCGAGTCCAAATCAAAACATAGCATAATCAATGCGCTTTCTCAATAGTATATTTTTGGATCGTTTTAGCCCACTACAGGCAATGTTCTAAAAGGAGCAGCTAGGTGGGAGGCGGACGGCCGAGGGGGGCCTAGCGCTTAGAATTTTTTATTTGAAGTCAATTTTAATATTTTATCTTACATTTAACTAAAAAAAACAATAATATAAAACAAAACAATCTATAATAAAGATAATAAAGGCCTTTGCTTAAAGTTCAAACACATATTCATATTGTCAAAGTTCAAACACAAACATGTAATTGTTAAAAGTTCAAACATATCTTTAACGTATGACTTTTATTCATAAACAAGATTGCTATTAAATAATAAAATTTAAAATTTCAAGAATTCAATTCAATATTAAAACTTAAGAATCTGAACATAAATTTAAGAATTATATTGAATTAAACTAAATATTACAAATGTATCATCATTTATATAAGTTGAAGTTGGTACAAGTTCAAAAAATTACAAATATAATAAAATTATCTATTTTGACTTGATCTTATTCACTTCTTGTTGTGATTTGATGTGATACAACCTACATTATAAATAGATAAATCATTAAAAAAAAAAAATCAAGATCTGGTTTGTGTAGTTATTAAAATAAAAAAAACTTATTCGCTTAGGCCCTGCCTAATTTTCTGTAGGGATTTTTTTACCGCCTTGGGCCTAGGTGAGGCGCCAGGGAGCCTAGCGCCTAGGCGGGGATTAATCGAACATGGGTGGGGATTTTTAGAACACTGACTACAGGCTCACATTAAAAGATGAATTTTCAATGTGATTTGTAGACTCATCTCTTACTGTTTTTTCATGCTTTCTTCTTTATCACCAAGGTTAAATAGAGTACATTGTATGATTATTTGTAACTTAGGATTGAAGAGGAAATTCTAGTTCATGATGCCTTTTTTATGAAGTGAAGTTTACTTGAGTATTCAATATGCATAGTAGCTTTATTTATTTTGTTGTTAATAACAAAATACATATAGCTGAAAACAGAAGTAGATAAAAGAAGAAGAAATTTTATTAATAGAAAAGAAATGATACAATAATTGGGTGTCAAGAAATCCACCCTCAACAAACTAAAAAATTAAAAACGGAAAAACACTTTAGTGTAGCCCTCCAAACTCTACATAAATCAGTAATAAAGATACCTCTAAAAGCGCACATAACAAAAGCCACGTAAGAAAAGTAACCCTATCATTCAATAGCTTTGGATAAGTAACTTTCTCTAAACAATTTAGCATTATGCTAATTCCAAATTCTCCACAAGATAGAAAAGAAGGCACACTTTCATAAAATTTTGGCATCCTTCATGCTTTCAAATCCTTAAAAATGAATTAGTAGCATATCTTCCACCATAACATGACACTCACTCCTTTCGTAGCACTCCAAAGAGAGAGCTCTACAATTCCTAAGTAACAGAACAATGCAAAAATAAATGAGCACGTGTTTGATTACTTTGTCTGCACATAAAACAAATGTCCGATAGAGCTTTGTTAGTTCTGCGACCTTGATAATGATCATTAGTATTTAATCTTTACAAAACCAGAGACCACACAAAAGCCTTGACATTGGAAGGTGTTAACACCAGGATCTTTTCCACGCGCCTCGATCACCAAAAAGCGCATCCAATTCTGCACAGAAAACGAATCAGCACTGAGAGCTTGACGGCTTGGGCCGCCGGGGGATAGCTCCGGTGAGAGTAAGTACGGGCCGAAAACAGGTTAACAATGGAGGTTGTGTGTTCTAGTGCTGGTAAAGTAATTTTGTATGTACCTTCCTTTCATGTAGTGCTCTGTACTTATCATCTTCTCACCGCCTTGCATGCATGCAATCTTTATCCAAAATCAAATTAGTGTTCCCCACTAACTCAGGATTAAATAAAATCCTTATTTAATTAAGGATATTAATCCATAACCCAAGTCCAGATAACTTCACATAATTAACAACCCAAATACCTATGACCCAATATTCTAAAGGCCCAAATAAGCATGGCCCAACAAGTCCAAATAGTCATGACCCAACATTGCCCTCCAGTCTTTCATCAAACAGAATGTTTGGTGGAAGAGTATACAAAAATGGTCCCATCATCAAAGAACCCCAACCAAAGCTAAACAAGGCCCAATCATCAACAAATCCAATACCAGACGCCAACTCTTCAAATCCATCATCATTATTCTCATTAAATGCGCCGCCCTCGAGTCTCGAAAACAACTAAAAGGACAACTCTATAAAAACCCAACTCCCCCAAATCAGACGGTTTCACCTGCCTAATTGGATTTCGAATTTTAAAAGCTTTCTTACTTTCTTCTTCCTTCAACTTTCTCTCTGCAAATTGATAACAATGACATCCCAAAACCCAGAAGATGCCATCCCAATATATGTAACCCCTCTTGCATATATTCCGGCCACCCATACCCCCACAAATGTCATACCAGAGGCAAACCCTAACACTGCCCCCTCCCCCAGCAAAAACCTTCCATCAGCTACTACTCAAAACCCTCTTCTTGAGTACCAAAACGAAGAACAATTCCCTCACGCCAACACCACCTCTCAACTTACAGATGATGATATCCGCATCATCCGAGAATGCTATCAAATACCAGACACCCATCATCTGAGAGTCCCAACCTCCAACCTCCAATGATCGTATGTATCAACGTCCCGAAGGCTGGACCACCATGCCACTCACCCTTCTGGAGAATGGAGTTCGCCTTCCCCTCCATGCCTTCATCATCACCCTTCTTGGGTTCATGGGTGTCGAATTATCCCAACTGGTGCCCAATTCTTACATCCACATCATTGCCTTTATCGCTTTCTGCCACGAGATAGGGATTCCACCTTTTATCGACTTCTACTTCTCTCTATTCACAGCCGGAAACTCTCAAGAACGGGGTTTGAAAATGCTGAGCAAACAATCCCCAAAACCCAACGTCAAATTTGAAAAACGACCTCTGATGGACACCCCTTCAAGCAACAAAGGGTGGCACAAAGACTGGTTCTTCGTCACCGAACCAGAGATTCCCATGGTCCCAAAATGGACTTCTCACAAACGTATAACTATGGACTTCGGCGATATCTCTGATGAACGTGTGAGAGAGATGACGAAGCTTTTGGAAAAACTTCCCATAAAGGAATGGAGCTTCGACCTCTTAAGCAAACAAGCATGGTTGTATGACCACAAATGTAAATCCCGAACTCAATACTTATGTAATTTTCAAATTTCCTTTAGTAATTATTCTAAAACACCCTTATCCATATTTTGCAGTATCCCTCATTAAACCAACTTCAATTGACTGAAAAGAACTTGAAAACTTCCTTTCTGCCAACCCAACCCAAACTCTTGCCGAACCCCAAAACATTGAACCTCAAGACACCGAACCCCCAATCCACTGGACCCCAAAACACTGAACCAACTCCTGCCGAAGAGACCACACATCCACGACGAAAGAAAAGAGCCGCTAGAAAACCAAAACACATCCATGTCCCAACACTTAACGAGAGCCTCCTTGATATGCCCATCGTCGAACGTACCCAAATTCTACGAACCAAAAAGAAGCGAGCTAAAATTATTCCTCTCACTGTCGAAGAACTCAGAAGCCAACCATCCTCCTGTCATACCAATCGAGATCAACGAAACCGAAGAAGAAACTGAAGAACAAGCCGAACCCGTTTCTCCCCTCATTAGAAATAGAATACACAATACAGACAACCAACCAACCCCATCAACTGAACCTCCAACAACTCAAGCCCCCATCCCAACCGTACAACCAATACCTTTTCCTCAACACCATCTTGTTCCACCACCATGCCCGAAGCCGTACGTTCGCCTACTTTCAGGCCTGACAACAATGAAGAATTTCCCCTACACTTGTATGATGCCTTCGTCCTAGGAACGGACGATCACCAATTTGGAAACAACTCCATTTCGGACCTCATCCAAGCCGACATGACCTACCAAGCCAGAGTAAGTCGACTATTACTTAACCACTTTCATTTATAAATGTCTTCTTAAAACTCTTTATTTAACTCTGAACAATATGCAGGCAAATGGAATCTTCGGGCGGCTCAACCAAAGATATAAAGAAATTGAAGCCGAAGAGGATGTTGCCCGAAGAGAAAACGCCATCCTGAAGTCTGCTTTGGCGAGGGAGAGAAGTCTGCATGGGGATGCCCTCTTCAACGC
Source organism: Panax ginseng (assembly GCA_020205605.1). Classification (NCBI taxonomy): domain Eukaryota; kingdom Viridiplantae; phylum Streptophyta; class Magnoliopsida; order Apiales; family Araliaceae; genus Panax; species Panax ginseng. The sequence goes on along the minus strand of CM035131.1, from coordinate 17,243,969 downwards.
CGAAGGCCTCAGAAAAGACATCGCCAAACTTAAAGAACAACTATCCTCAGCCGAAGCTCTCCAACAAACCACTTCCGAACAAAACCAAGAACTTACAATGACAACGAAGTGCTGATACAAAAGAACCAAGCCTTCACCAAAGAAATCAACGAAACAAAAATCTCCGAGCAGAGGCATCTTGCACTTCGGTGCAAAGTAGAAAAAGAACTTCGCGAACTCAAAGCCCTCGGCCCCCCACTTATCGAAGAACTCCGCCAAGAAATTCTAACCGAATAACGCCGATCTCTTGAACTAACCAACGAAATAGTTCAGATGTAAACAACCAGAAGCAAAGGCAAAGTGAAGCTCGTTGTTGCCTCTCAGACCCATTACTCCTCGATTCCTCGGAAGATGAAGACGAGGATAATGACGAAGATGACCCTCCTCAACCTTAACTTTAAACTTGTAAAAATTCAACACTATTGTAATCGCTTATATTTTTTAATGAAATATAATTAGCTTCTTTTTACTCCTTGTACATTTATTTACTTTATTAAATAATCAAATGATCTGAACTTGACACTTCAAATGAAATTCAATTAAAATTAGGCAATAATGCAAAGTAACACTATGCATTACCGAAGTATGAGATCTTTAACAATCCAACTCACCACCTTTAGGACGAAAAGATTCTGTTCACCATCTCTAGGATGAATAAGTTCTGTTCACTATCTTTAGGATGAACAGATCTAACCCAACCTCCCAACAAATCTGTTCACCATCTTGAGGATGAATAGACCCTGTTCACTATCTTTAGGATGAACATGTTTTGTTCACCATCTTTAGGATGAACAGATCCAACCGAACCTCTCAACAAACCTGTTCGCCATCTTGAGGACGAACAAGCCCTGTTCACCATCTTTATGATGAACAGGTTCTGTTCACCATCTTTAAGATGAATAGATCCAACCGAACCTCCCAACAAAGCTGTTCGCCATCTTTAGGATGAACATATCCTGTTCACCGTCTTTAGGATGAACATGTTTTGTTCACCATCTTTAGGATGAACAAACCACCGAGCCTCCCAACAAACCTGTTCGCCATCTTTAGGACGAATCGGGATCCTGTTCACCATCTTTAAGATGAACAGACCACCGAACCCCCACACAACTAGTAGATGAAACAACATTGAAGAAAAAAGCTTCTTTTATTAATAACTGTTTGCATAATTATAGACTCTTGTACTCTGACACTGGATCTACTGAAAATATTTCCGAAGCCTCCCAGCATGCCAAGTGTATTTTATCTCAGTTCCATCCATTGCTCGCAACCGATAAGTCCCTGGCTTCGGTACTTCAACAATCTCATGAGGACCTGCCCAATTCGACATCAACTTTCCCAAATTCTGAGGCATAGAAGCTTCCACTTCCGGAAGAACAAGATGTCCCATTTCAAATCTTCGAAGCTTTAACCGTTTGTTAAATATTAGCTACTCGACGTTGGTATGTTGCCAATTTTACCAAGGCTGCTTCCTTGACTTCTTCAAGCAAATCCAAATTGGCCCTAAGTCTCTTAGCATTGTACACCTCCCGAAACTGACTGACCCGAAGACTTGGAGACCCGATCTCCACAGGAGCCAAAGCATCTGAACCATAAGCCAGTCTAAAAGGCGAGTCCCCCGTAGTAGTCCTTGGTGTAGTTCGATAGGTTCATAACACACTAAGTAATTCTTCAGGCCATCTACCTTTTGCTTCATCAAGTCTTCTCTTAATTCCATTCAGGAGTGTTCTGTTAGTCACCTCAACTTGCCCATTAGACTGCGGATGAGCAACTGAAGTCTTGCTGAATTCTCAACTCCTTCAAAAATGCTTCAAACCTTGAACCCACAAACTGACGACCATTATCTGAAACCACCACTATAGGAATGCCGAAGCGAAACACCAGATACTCCTTAAGAAATTTCAAGCATTCTTGCTCCGTGATCGTTCGAAGAGGTTTCACCTCCACTCACTTAGTCATATAGTCAATCGCCACTATAACAAAGCTGACTTGCCCTTTTGCTTTCGGCAATGGATCCAATATATCCACCCCCCAAACAACAAAAGGTATGGGAGACAAAACTGAATATAACTCTTCTGGTGGCTGATGTGGGATCGGACTATTCAACTGACACTTCTTCACATAATCGGTAGCTTTGAAAATTGTTGGCCAGTAATACCCCTGTCGAAGTACCTTATAAGCTAGTGACTTTGCAGCCATGTGATCACCACAAATACCCTCATGGACTTCCCGAAGGACATACTCAGCTTCAGAAGGAACTAGACACTTCAACAAGAGAGAGGAGAAAGCCCTTCGATAAAGATCTCCATCAATAAGCACGAAGTTCGCGCTTTTATACTTCACTTTCTTGACCAACATCTGATCCGAAGGCAATACACCATCTAACAAGTAATCAAGATAAGGGGTCATCCAGCAGTTAGAACGTTCCACACACATCACTTCCTCATGTTGGGTTGTTTCAAAACCTCTAAATAAACCGTCCCATCAAACATATACGCTTTAGTTGTAGCTAGTTTCGCCAATGCATCAGCTATCGAATTATCTGATATGTTTATCCCTTGAAACTCATAAGAATCGAAGCATTGAAGCCGATCCCTCAACTCTGCCAGATACTTCACTATTCCCAAACCCCTAGCTTCATACTCTCTAGAGACCTGGCCCAACAGGTCCAAATAATCATGACCCACCAGAAGGGATCTTGTCTTTTTAAATGTATGAAGCCAATGGAAATGAATAAGGAACAACAGATTGAGTCAAAAAAGAGGAGTAACTCTTTCAAGAAAAGGAACTAGTTGGATCTAATATCCAGATACTTTTATCAGAAGAGGTACATAGATGAACCGAATCAAGCAATGTTAGCAAATACTCCATCTCATTAGACTCCAAATCCGTGAGATTTCTAAAGAAATGAAAATCCCAAAAAAATGAGTTTCTATCACACTTTATGAAGTTAGAAATGGGAGCATCATGAAGTGAAGAAATACGATACAAATGATTAAAAACAATAGAAAAGTGGTTATCTTGTAAGTAATAATCCTCCAAGAATCGAATTCGATGACCATCCCTAACACCATATCTCAAATGTCGAATGAAGGAAGTATATCCCAAGATGAATTTCCAAGAACTTGCATGAGTAACATAAATCTCGAGCCTAACATCCCACCCATACAAATGCATGTCGAACTTGCTCATAATAACCTTATGCCCAAGTGAATGAGGTTCCAACGAAAAATCTCCAAAGCCATTTACCAACCAGAACAACATTCTTGAGTATCTAAACCCCCCAAACCCCCCTCCTACTTAGAAAGACATTGTTTTTCACTTAACCAAATGATCCTTTCTCTTGTCATCAACTTTTGACCAAAGAAAATCTCTCATTAACTTTTCTAGGGTGTTAACTACACTAACTGGGATCCTAAAAAGAGAAAAATAATATAGGGGTATACTAGACAAGCAAGCCTGAATCAAAGTAATCCTACCCCTAAGGAAACATACACACCTTTAACCTATCTAAACGTTGACTCCCTCCCTCAATTACTGGATCCCAAAAAGAGACTGGCCTAGGATTCCCACTAAGCGGAACTGTAAGACCCCAATTTTTATGAATAAAGATTTAATTTTCTCAAAATATCTTTTTGAATAAAAAGGTGTGGATTTGATATAATGTTATAGTTGTGAGTAATATTTACAAATTTTGCAAAGTAAGCAAGTTGTCATAAAATATTTAATTGGTTGGGGAATATTCGTTTTATCAGTGAATATCTGCACGACGGCATAATCATTGGCGGAACCCACAACGGAATTACTGTCGGAGTGAGAAAACGATAGAAATAACTTTTTATAAAAGCAACGGCAAAATTTTTACCGTTAACTGTTGAAATAATCGGTGATAAAAGTACAGTAATACGCGTGGTTGTATAGTAGCACATGATATTGTACAGTATCTTTAATTATTGATGCTTAAATAATAAGTCATTCAGTTTTATTCAATTAATGTCACAATAATTGCTGCATAATATCTCACATTATTGATTCAATTATTTTCATAATATTTTATATTATTAAATCAATAATTGAGATGACAAAGTTATTCATATTATTATTTGCATTATTAATAATGTTTAGAAAGTTCTGTCGAGAAAAGGGGTTTGGTCACTTAATTGCGCGCCAATAAGGAGAAATACTTATCGAAAATCCCCCTTTTTCGTGGGAATGATCTGGTTGTTAATATTGTGAGTTATAATATTAATGATGAACGTTATTAAAAATGTGTTTTGTGAAGCCAAGTGAATTGAGATAAATAGAAGGGTATTTTATGAAGTATTTGTTGTAAATTTGGCTTATTATATGGGCCTCCACTTACTCATTTTTCAAAATTGTCGGAAAAAAGTTATCTCAGTTTTGTTTTATTACTTATATATATATATATATATTATATTTTATTAGAATATTTATTGTTTGCATAAGATTTGCATAAGATCTTTAAAATGCATAGTGTGTGCATAGTCTTGACATAGTAAATCGAGAAAATTTTCAAATTAGAATGAACTCGATTTACCGTGTAATTTCCCAATTGTTCACCCGTGATTATTTCTAAATAGTACCCTACCATTCTCTTATAAATAAGATGCTTAGTTTAGAATTGAAAATCATACAAGAATCAGAGAATTCTTCTTTTATAATATAGGACGTATTTATTTAGAGTTTAAGGAAGCTTTGAGTGTAGAAAACAATGCAAGTTTTTTTCAAAAATATTCCCGCTATACCATTTAGAAGTACTCTCCTTTTAAGGTAAGAGATATTATTTGTGTTCAATATTCGTATGAAATAATATTTTCTTCCATACTGTAGTATGTAAGTAATATTGTTTCGTTTCAGATTCCGAATTCTACGCTCATATTGATAAGTTTTGCTTCTATACTCCTTGAAATTAGTAGAATATCCTTGAAATTTGCGCTTCATCTAGTATCTTTTTATGAAAATATTATTTTAAACATTCTTGTTAATTTTTAATCTTTTCATGTTGGGGTACTATTCACTCGGGTACTATTCACCTGGGGTCCTGTCCAAATTATTTTTAATATAATATTATTCTTGAACTTTACTCCACAAAACAGTTATCATGTTGACAATTTGGACATTATTGAACTCTGGATAAATTGATTTAAATCTTTAAAATTTATCCTTACTTTCACTTAATTGAATTTTTATATCATTGTCATCATCCTCATGTTTATATTGTGATGAAAGTCATCTTTGGCCCGTAGTGCATAGATGGACTGTTGATTGGTATGATTATGATTATGTATCGGTATAATCATGACATGTAATGTTAAAAATGATGTGATAAAGGTCCTCATTGGCTCGTAGTGCATTGATGGACAGTTGTTGGCATGATCATGACTATTGGTGATAATAATGAATATCATTGACCCGTAGTGCATGGATAATTCATGGATGTGATACTAACGAATATTCTTGGCCCGTAGTGCATAGATAATTCAATGATGTGGATTATTTATTGAGTTGTGTTATAGCGATAAAATATTGATGATAAACTTTAAAATCATACAAGATAGTAGATATCATTCTCTACTTGACTCTTCTAATGAATTGTTTATTCTGCTGCAGTTAAACTTGATGTCTTTTATATTCTATCAGTTTAACATTGTTGATGGCTAACGATAATTTATTTTGCATTATCTTAGTCATAATATTCTTTACTGGGCTAGTTGAGCTCACCCTTTGCTTTCATTGTTCTCTTCAGGAAATGAGAATATAGTTGGGACTAGTTGAGGAATGGAGTGATGGTCCGAGATGGTGGCTATAGTAGTCTTCACTATTTTATAAAATAGTGTGATAATAATTGTAATGAGGACTCTATTTGAGTTTGAATATTGTCTACAAGACAATATTCGTGTTAAAAGTCTCAGCTTACGTTTGTCGTATTGTATTAATAAAGTTTGTATTTAAATTTTGTACTATATATTTGGCGACTCAGAATGAGTTATGTATATCTATTTTGGGGGCGTCACAGTTGGTATCAAAGTTTAGGGATATGATCCCTGGCTGAGATGTGAGGCTAGAACTAGGAGAAGAGAGACGGGTAAATCATTCGGTAGTATAACCTACCTAAGCTTATTTGTTATTTAATTGGCCAGTCAGAATATAAGGATAATATGTGGTATGTCAATTAATCCTTGTTTTGTGTCAGTGTTTGAAAATGACATCTGAAAATGTTGAGATAAACAATGGAGCACATGAGATCGTTAGTCACCGATGATCAATAACCATGATAATATGCATCAGGAAGGCAATAATCCTCAAGTAAACAACACCGACCAAATGATGAACGATGAGATGTTCAGAGGCTTTCTGCAATTCATGTAAAATCAGGCAAGAGAGACTATTGTGCAAAATGCAGGTGGAAACACTGGCAACTCACGGATGGTCACCGCTAAAGGCTGGGACCATCGAAGTTTTTGGAAAAGCCAGAACCACTTAAGGCAGAGACGTGGATAAAGCAGATCACCAAGATATTTGATGTCTTAGGATTTTCCGAGGACCAAAAGGTTCCCTTTGCCACCTTCATGTTGCAAGAAGAGGCAGATTATTAGTGAAAATTTGTAAAATGTATTCAACTTATCGCACTAAAAATGACTTGGGAGAAGTTCCAAAAATTGTTCAACAATAAGTAATTTCTCGAAAGTATTCGTTACATGAAGGAGGTGGAGTTCATCAAGTTGGAGCAAAATAATATGATTGTATCGCAGTACGAGGCTAAGTTTGCCGAGTTATCCCGGTTTGCATCCCATTTGGTTGATAATGAGGAAAGAATGACGCGAATGTTTTTGCTAGATTTGAAACTCGAAATACGTCGATATTTCATTTTTCACAAACTTTGCTTGTATTTAGATGTTGTGAATATAGCTCAGTTATTGGAGCTCGATAATGAGTCAACCCAACTAAGAGAGAAGTCAACAAAATGATAATATCAGTGGTAACAGTCATCGAAGCGGTGACAACAAACGTGGAGGAAATCAACATGCCAGAAATGGTAACCATATCAGTGGTAATCATGACCAAGATAATAGAAGTGAAAATTTCAAGAAGAGGAGATTTAACAATGATGGAAAGATGTCAGCACCAACACCCGTTGTTAACCAATCGTCATATCTTTACTACATCACGGAGGGAGGGACACATCAGTCCAAACTGTACGCAGCAACCCAAAACGTGTTACAATTGTGGAAGAGAAGGTCACCTAACTCAATTTTGTCGTGTGGTAAAGCCAAGTGCAGCTGGGATGGTGACACCAAATGCCGTCCCAGACAAGTCGAAGCTGATAGTTCAAGGGAGAGCGTTTGTCATGACCTTCCAAAAAGCGAGGAACCCAAATGAAGTTATCACGGGTAAGTTAATCATAAACTCTTGCGAAGTCTATACCTTATTTGATACCGGTTCTACTCATTCTTTTATTTCTCCTATTTGCGCTCGCGTTTTAATTTAACTACGGAGAAATTAGACTTTGATTTATCTATTAAAACTTCGTTGGGAGAAATCTTTATTACATTCACTATTTATAAATCTTGTTTGATTCAAATCGGCACCCTCACATTACCTGTCGATCTTATCTCTTCGAAAATATTTGCATTTGATGTGATTTTAGAGATTGATTGGTTAACTACTCATCATGCTAAAATTGATTGTTTTCGTAAGGTTGTTAGCTTTCATATTCCTAACCAACCTATTATACGAATTCAAGCAACCAAACCACTAAAGTCAATCACTGTCATATCAAGCCATAAATCCATTCGTTTATTGAAAAATATGTCAAGCTTTCTTAGCCCATGTTACAGATTTAAACAAAAATACGTCAGATTTGAATGATATTTCTATTGTTAATAAATTTCCTGACGTATTCCCTGAAGAACTTCCTAGCCTACTCCCAGAGCGTGAAATCGAATTTTGTATTAACTTTGAAACTGTTACAAAACCCATTTCCAAAGCCCCATATCGAACGACTCCAATTGAATTTCAGGAGTTAAAAACCCAACTGCAAGAATTGTTAGACATCGGTTTCATTCGTCCTAGTACGTCTCTTTGGGGTGCTTCTGTTCTATTCGTAAAGAAGAAAGATGGAAGTATGCGACTTTGTATTGACTATCGAGAGTTTAATCATGTCACCGTCAAAGGTACCCGTAGCCTCGCATTGATGACTTATTTGACTAGTTACAAGGCACTAAATTATTTTCAAAGATCGATCTTCGTTCCGGATATCATCAGTTAAAGATTAAAACTGATGACATTCCAAAGACTGCTTTCAGAACTCGGTACGGGCATTATGAATTCCTAGTCAAGTCTTTTGAATTGACTAATGCTCATGCTGCTTTCATGGATATGATGAACCGAGTATTCAAGGAATATTTGGATCATTTTGTACTCATATACTCTAAAAGCCGTGAAAATCATGAGCAACACTTGAGCTTGATACTCTAAAAGCTTCGTGAAGACAAGTTATAAGCCAAGTTAAAGAAATGCGAGTTCTGGCTTGAGGAAGTAACATTCTTTGGGCACGTGATATCAAATCACAGAATATTCGTTGACCCAGCGAAGATTGAAGCAATTCAAAGCTAGGAGCAACCTAAGTCAGTAACCGAAGTACGTAGCTTTCTGGGCTTAGATGGTTATTATAGAAGATTCGTGGAAGGATTTTCTCGAATCGCTACTCCATTAACTTATCTGACTCGAAAAGATACAAAATTTGGTTGGAGCGAGGAATGTGAGAAGAGTTTTCAAGAACTCAAGAAGAGACTCATTTCAGCACCTGTTCTGACAATACCATCTGGTTCGGAGGAATTTGTCATCTACAGTGGTGCTTTAGGCAGATGTTTGGGATGTGTTCTCATGCAACATGAGAAAGTCGTAGCCTATGCCTCGCGATAACTCAAAAAATATGAGAGGAATAATCCTACTCATGATTTAGAGTTGGCAGTTGTCGTTTTTACGCTTAAAATCTGGAGACATTACTTGTATGGGAAGAAAGTGGAGATCTATATGGATCATAAAAGCCTCAAATATTTCTTCATCCAAAAGGAACTCAACATGCGACAACGACGTTGGCTCGAGCTGTTGAAAGATTACGATCATAACATTCAATACCATCCTGGAAAATTGAACGTGATAGCTGACGCGTTGAGTAGAAGATCATATCTGACGTGCGAGTGCGATATTGTCGTATGAATACCCATTTTATATGACTTACAAAGGATGGAGATAGAGTTAAAGACTTGAGGACCCATGTGATGATGATGTCAAATTTACGAGTAGAACCAGGCTTTAATCGATAAAGTTAAAGTTTGCTTTCGAGTTAAAGACACGGAGGTGATCGCGTATGAGGAAGAAAGTCAAAGTCTTATTCAAGAAGCAAAAATCGATGAAGAAGGAATACTACTGAGTCACTCTAGACTTTGTGTTCCTAACGACCTTGATTTAAAGTATAAAATCATGATGGAGGCGCACAACACACCGTTTGTAATCCATCTTGAGAGTACCAAAATGTATAGTGATCTTTGACATACATTTTGGTGGAAGCAATATGAAGAGAAAGATCGCGGAGTTTATTTCAAGGTGTTTAACTTGTCAACGTGTCGGCGAGACATCAAGTGCCAAAAGGTCCATTCTGAACCACTTGAAATTCCAAAATGTAAATGGGAGCACATTACCATGGATTTCACGTTATTAGTCTTCCCAAGGTTTCTCAAGGCATAGATCACCAATTTGGGTCATTGTTGATAGATTGACCAAGTCCGCTCATTTCTTACTTATACGAGAAACTTATTCACTGAACGTTTTGCTTTATATGTATATAAATGAGATTGTAAGACTACATGGTATACCCAATATCTATAGTTTTTTGATCGAGACCCAAAATTCACTTTACGATTTTGGGTTACTTTCTGAAAGCTATGAAACGCAATTCTTATTGATTCGGCATATCATCCTCGGAGACACGACGGGCGATCGAGAGGACTATTCAAACTCTTGAAGATCTATTAAGACTCCGTGTCCTTGAATTCAAAGGAAGTTGGGACAAGTTCTTGTCATTAGTAGAATTCTCCTACAACAACAGTTCTCAAGCAAGTATCGGCATGGCTCCATTCGAGGCGTTGTATGGACGCAAATTTCATTCTCCAGTATGGTGGGATGATGTGGGTGGAGCAACGTTGTTGGGACCGGAATTGGTATGTATGACAACGAAAAAGATTTAAATGATCCGGTAACGTATAAAAACCTCACATGATCGACAAAAGAGTTATGCTGATCTTCATCGAAGGGACGTGGAATTCAATGTTGGAGAGCATGTGTTGTTACGTGTTGCTCTATGGAAAGGAAATACGAGATTTGGAAAGAGAGGAAAGCTCAATCCTCGATTCATTGGTCCATTTGAAATCCTCGATCGAGTAGGAACTGTGGCCTATAGACTTATCTTACCGCCAAGTATGTCTCGTGTTTATAACGTTTTTCACATATCTATGTTCCGTAAATATGTGGAAGACCCGAACCATATTATTAAATTAGAACCAGACGAGATAGCGGAAGATTTAACGTATGAATAAATACCTATTAAAATCTTGGATAAGAAGGAATATATTTTACGCTCCAAGGTTAAAATCTCAAGTCAAAGTTTTATGGAGACACCACGATGTTGAGGAAATGACCTGATAGTTAGAATCTGAAATGAAATCAGGTATCCTCACCTCTTTGACATACCAGGTACGTACACGAATTTCGAGGACGAAATTTCATAAGAAGGGGAGGTTATAAGACCCCAACTTTTATGAATAAAAATTTAATTTTCTCGAAATATCCGTACGACGACACAATTATTGGTGGACCTCACAACGGAATTACTGTCGGAGTGAGAAAACGACATGAATAACTTTTTATAAAAATAACGGCAAATTTTTTTACCGTTAACTGTTGAAATAACCAGTGATAAAAGTATAGTAATATGCGTGGTTACATACTAGCACACGGTATTGTACAGTATCTTTGATTATTGATACTTACGTGAGAAGTCACTCAGTTTTATTCAATTATTGCTATAGTAATTGCTGCATAGTATCTCACATTATTGATTCAATTATTGTCATAATATTTTATATTATGAAATCAATAATTGAGACGACAAAGTTATTCATATTATTATTTGTATTAGTGACAATGTCTAGAAAGTTCTGTCAAGGAAAGGGTTTGGTCACCTAATTGCATGCCAATAAGGAGAAGTCCTTATTGGAAATCCCCTTCTTTCCTGGGTATGATCTGGTTAATATTGTGAGCTATAATATTAATGATAAATGTTATTAAAAATGTGATTTGTGAAGCCAAGAGAATTGAGATAAATAGAGGGATATTTTATGAAGTATTTGTTGTAAATTTGGCTTATTATATGGACCCCCACTTACCCATTTTTCAAAATCGTCAGGAGAAAGTTATTTCAGTTTTGTTTTATTACTTATATATATATGTATATAAGTTATATATATATATATATATACATGCCATGCTGTATAAGGCATGTTATATATATATATATATATTATATTTTATTAGAATATTTTATTGTTTGCATAGTACCATATAGTGTTGCATAGTGTGTGCATAGTGCAACATAGTGAATAAATTTTTTTTCAGCCGAACGAATTCGGCACTCGTGAATTTCCCACTGTTCACCCGTGATTATTTCTAAATAGTACCATGTCATTCTCCTATAAATAGGATGTTTAGTTTAAAATTGAAAATCAGACCAGAATTAGAGAATTCTTCTTTTATAATATAGAGCGTATTTCTTTAGAGTTTAAGGAAGCTTTGAGCGTAGAAAATAGTGCAAGTTTTCTTCAAGAATATCCCTGTTATACTATTCAGAAGTATTCTCCTTTTAAGGTAAGGGATATTATTTTTGTTCAATATTCGTATGAAATAATATTTTCTTTCATACTATGTAGTATGTAAGTAATATTATTTTGTTTCAGATTCCGAATTCTACGCTCATGTTGAGAAGTTTTGCTTCTATACTCTTTGAAATTAGTAGAATATCCTTGAAATTTGCGCTTCATCTAGTATCTTTTTACGGAAATATTATTTTGAACATTCTTGTTAATTTTTAATCTTTTTATGTCGGGGTACTATTTACAGTGTACTATTCCCGAAGTAATATTCATGGGGTACTATTCACTCGGGTACTATTCACCCAGGGTACTATTTATGACAAAAATTGATTTCTTTTTTGTCCAAATTATTTTTGATACAATATTATTCTTGAATTTTACTCCACAAAGCAGTTATCATGTTGATAATTTGGACATTTTTGAACTATGGATAAATTGATTTATAAATCTTTAAAATTATCCTTACTTTCATTTAATTGAATTTTTATATCATTGTCATCATCCTCATGCTTATATTGTGATGAAAGTTATCTTTGGTACGTAGTGTATTGATGGACAGTTGTTGGCATGATCATGACCATTGGTGATAATAATGAATATCCTTGGCCCGTAGTGCATGAATAATTCGATGATGTGAATTATTTATTGAGTTATGTTACAACGATAAAATATTGATGCTGAACTTTTAAATCATAGAAGATAGTAGATATCATGTTCTACTTGACTCTTCTAATGAATTGTTTATTCCGTTGCCGTTAAATTTGTTGTCTATTGTATTCTATCAGTTTAACACTGTTGAAGGTTAACGATAATTTATTCTGCATTATCTTAGTCATAATATTCTTTACTGGGCTAGTTGAGCTCACTTTTTGCTTTCATTGTTCTCTTCAGGAAATGAGAATATAACTGAGACTAGTCGGGGAACGATGTGATGGTCCGAGATGGTGGCTATAGTAGTCATCACTATTTTATAAAATAGTGTGATAATAATTGTAATGATGATTCTATTTGAGTTTGGATATTGTCTACGAGATAATATTTGTGTTAAAACTCTCAGTTTACGTTTGTCGTATTGTATTAATGAAGTTTGTATTTAAATTTTGTACTATATATTTGGCGACTCAGAATGAGTTATGTATACCTATTTTGGGGGCGTCACAGGGACCCCGAGGTAACTAAGCAAAAAATCCTCAATTCTACTATCAGCCAGAGACGAATAAGCTAAAAGCTCCCCCATATCCATGTTGACCTCATCTACACTACATTTTGACAAATTAACCCTCATACCAAAAATAGCCTAAGAATTGTTTCAATAATTCCTCATGAATTTGGTGGTTTTATAAAATTTGATTTTCTTGGTGCTCATTAATTTATTGCAGTCGAGTCAATGAAATGGAACATCATCTTTACCTAGACTAAGAGGTGAGAATAATGTCTGTCACAGTTGATTACATTTATCAGAATACAGAATTCAACTGAAACATCAAAAAAGTGACAAACTTCATACAAGTGACCCTCACTCTGATCCACCTAGATTAAGAAGTGCCTATACTTGGTAACATAATGGAGGATTTTCATTTCAAATAAGTTTATATCCTTAACCCACATCAAGGGAGTAAAACTACAGCAAGGTCCACTGCCCTTCATAACTCTAGTTGGCAATGGAAGTTTTGACATGGAGGTGATTTGAATAAGTATTATTTTTGTGAGGATTTTTTTGCATCGTTAACCTCATTTTTATTTCCAAATTGGAACTACACTGTTTTTTATAGGTGAAAATTTAGTTGAACTTATCAGGGGTAAGTACCATATTTAACACCTATGCCTAAGGGTAAGTACCATATTTAACAGAACATTTCTGGGATGAAATAAAACCACTATATTATGTTATTTATGGATATGTAGTTTCTAGTTTCAGAGCATTCCAGATGAAGATGCATGCTGTTAAGGCCTATGGGGATTGTTTCTTCCTAGAATTTATGTAGGATTTGTTTCCTTCCTAACTGGTTCAAGTGGTTATATATAGACTATATAGTCTTTTTGAGCATGTTCAGTTGGTGATTATGGACCATTGGTTTCATGAAAGATTCAGCGATCGACCATTATTTTCTTGTAATTTTTTTCATGTTAATCGGTGATGGATTCGATCTCTCTTATATGCTGACCTATTCAAGTTACTAAAACTCAAATTTTTCTGCGTCTGTTGCAGAAAATTCATTTTTGCAAGATCTCCTGTGCTGTAATTATATTAAAACACTCATTAGTTGGGTCACTCATTATTTGTAAATTTTCCTTTTCTTGGTTTTACCAGATCTACACCTTATTGAATCTACAAATATGAAGTTTTTACAACTTTGCGTATACCCACCCCTCTCTAACTGCTTTCCCTCCTCCCCCCTCCTCTGCCATGTATTTATCCAAGGTTGTAATGCTGATATACTTTCTCATGCCGTATGATTGAGTGTGCAACTGTAGGTTTAGTCAACACGACGATGTTACTTGACTGTATCACAATAATGAGCCATCAATTTTGCTACAATTTGTTGCATTATCTTGCCGACATTTACATATTATTGGGTTTGGCCTGTACAAAAGATGTGTTCAATCTGTCAGTATGTTGCTTGCATGGTTCTGTAGATTTGTATGTTATTTCCTTTCTCACTCTCTTTTCTCTCATAAATTTTAAATTCTTTTCTTTTCTTTTGTCTCCAAGCTCGCAAACAGTGTAAATATTTCCAGTGGGCCAAAGTGCTAATAATGGCTAGTGGATTTTATGTCCAATGAGTGTGCTATGATGTATTAGTCTGTCTTATACTACTATTCTTTAGATTTAGATGCTTGATGATGTTGATAATTTTGATGTCCTGATGTATATCAATTGAGGGGATAGCCAGGACCCATAGAACTATGTGCTGTTTCAGCTCCAAAGAGGTTTCTAGGAATAATTTTTCTGTAGCTTTGTCATTTTCCTTTTTGATGAAATAATCTCTTATTCTGGATGGACCATGTATAGTATGTATGTAAGCTTTTTAGAGTTCATCCTAAAGATAACCTGAATCTGTGTTCAGTTTCAAGCACTATATTTGTGCTTTATCAAATCTTCTTTTCTCAAGTAATAATCTACAATAGAGTTTTTTTAATACACCCAAGCAGCACATTGCTTTTATGCATTATTGTGTTAGTGTTCAACCTTTAAATTCTCGCCCTCTACAGACAAAAACGTAAACTCTGATCTTCCAGAAAATTCACCATTAAGTTCAAGAAAATTTCACAGTTTCCTTCTATCAATCTACAATAGCAAGCTTTGCAGAATTCTCCCTAAAACTAGCTAAAAGAAATTGTTCAACACTATGTCCTTCATACCTCCATGATATAAATAAACTGTGGATTGGAAGTTTGTTAAGTTTTCGATTGATTTTGTTTCATTATCTATCCATTTTGATGTATTATCTGCTCATTATGAATTTATAGTTATGTGGGACTTGGTCAATTAGGTGCATTGCTTAATGCAATGCTAAGCAATGCACCTAACTGACTGCTCATTATGAATTTATGGTTACAAGAGACTTGGAGATGTTTGTTTAGAGTTGAATGGAGCTGAATGGCTGAATCGATCAGCTATTCAGTGCGTTTGTTTTGAATAAAAATCGTTTGAATGACTGAATCGGTTAGATTTTTGGGCTGAATAACCAAGTGTAATTTTTTTGGCTGGATGAGTACTGAATGAAGTATTTTATATATATTTTTACAATATTAACTATATATTAAGTAATATTAAATAAATTAACAACAATTTTGAATTTTTCAGAGGGGTAAAATAATACTCCCTCCGTCCCATAGTTAAAGGCTGATTTTCCATTTTGAGATGTCCCAATATATAGGCTACTTACTATTTATAAAATTTAGTTGGTTCATTATTTTACTTTTATGCCCTTATAATAAATATTCAACCATTACTCTTTTTTTGAAGAAACAACTTTCACTGTCATTATTTTTATCACCACATTTAATGTTGTATTCTCAATAAAAGAATTCAGTTTTTTAGGCTTTACTAGTTTAACATATTTTGTGTATAAAAGACAATTGTACCAGCAATTAATGAAGTTAAGAATTCCAGTGTGATAAGTAAGGAGTATTTAATTTATTCATTAATTCCATATTAAGGGGTATATGTGAAAAAATTTTGTTAAAAAATTGTCACTTAAACTGATTTTCTTAAACTATGTGCCAAAAGAAATCAGCCTATAACTATGGGACGGAGGGAGTAAAAATTTGTTATTCAGATATTTTAGACATGTCAATTATCAAACAACTTTTTTCATTCAGTATTCAGAATTCTGGTTCATTAAGTTCATTCAGATTATTTAAACATTCAGAACTATTTCATTCAATTTTATCAAACACCCCTAGTCAATTAGGTGTATTGCTTAATGCAGTTGTAAAATGCTCAGATTGCTAAGCATAAGAGTGCAGGTTCAAGTTTGAAGCATTCAGTTTGTCCAAAATCGTGGTAGTTGTGTATTTAGTCTATTGTCCAACCATTCTGTATAAGTAGCTTAATTATGACCAAAACTTGGTGATGGTTTTTATTATCCATTCATTATAATGTCTTAATTGTATGGAATGAGACTTCGTTTTATATCTCAATTATTTCATCTGCATAGTTCAGTTTTTGTTTTACTCTCTTTTGGTTACAATGATCTTGATCATGCCATAGTATACGATTCTTACTTTCTATTGTCCACATTATTGGTGCTCTTAAAACTCACTGGTTATTATTGTGATTTTTGGAAAATAAATTGTTTCTCTAGTCATTAAAGCGCAAAAATGAGGGGGCTGACTTTGAAGGTGAAAATGGCGAGCAGAACCCCAATCCTGGATTTGCTGAAGTTGTCAGTAGTCCTCTTCAAACACCCGTATCAGGAAAAGGTGGGAAGGCACATAAAATACCAAGGATTGCGAAGTTCAATCGAACTGGATCTCAAACCCCTGCATCAAACGTTGGTGAGCATTACATCCAAAATATCACATTGTCCCAATAATTTAAGTTTTTGCATGAGATATTCTATTATACAAAACGATGTGCACACTGAAGAAATTTGAGGCATAAAAAACTAAAAAAGTAACTCCTTTTTGTCAATCTGCAGGTTCCCCATCAGCCAACAATCTCACTCCAGCTGGTCCCTGTCGTTATGATAGCTCACTAGGTAATATCTGCTAATTCCTCCCTTTGAATTTTTATTTCATATTTTTCTTGTTTGTAACACTATGGTGCTTGTTTTCTTTCTTTATTTGCTCTATTTCATATACCTTGTAAATTAGTGCAAGTACAATAACAGATACTGGTGACAATGTGATGTGAACTTTCAGGCCTATTAACCAAGAAGTTCATCAATTTGATCAAACATGCAGAAGATGGTATTCTTGATCTAAATAAAGCTGCTGACACATTAGAGGTGACTATTACATTTTAAGTAGTCATTTGCTGTCAAGTTCTTTTATTGAAGGGTTTGTGCTGGTTACAGGTGCAAAAGAGGCGCATATATGACATTACAAATGTGCTAGAAGGAATTGGTCTCATAGAAAAGAAGCTTAAGAACAGAATCCAATGGAAGTATGGAAAATCTTCTTTAAATATTCGTGTTTTAGACAGAAGCCTCTTTCTATTCTTTATGTTGTGTGTGTATGTTCCCATCTAAGATTCACTTCCACATGGTGTTGAAAAATTGATTGATTAACTAGGGGACTTGATGCTGCAAGACCTGGGGATGTTGATGAGAGTGTTGGTAGCTTACAGGTATGTTAACATGTATAAACTAATTACATTTTCTAAGCTTGAATGGTTTGTATTAGGGACTATCTAGGAAAATGTGTGTTTTTCCTATATTTCTTTTCAATACTGGTTTCTTTTTATTCATTTTTTATTATAGAGTGTCACTTTAGAGCCATTTAACCCTCTGGCAGTCTTGTGTGTAGGTCCTAAATGCAACGTGAAAAGGGAGATAACATGAAGACTATAAATTTTAGTCACTTTACACGAATAGATGAAGGAATTCTGTTACCGACTCCAAATAATTATGTTACCGGATTTTTTTTGTTTGCTTCATTATAATCATGTTAGATTGCCTCATTTTTTTTCTTCTTCCATTTGGTTTTATATGAAACAACCGGGTCAAATAGTAACTGAATCTAATAGTATCTTCTTTAATAGTATCTTCTTGGGTCATCTTAGCCCACCACAAGCTCACCCAAAATGTCATAACTGAAGGTAATATTGTTAGTAACTTAATTCTTTATATACAGACGACAAGTTTTTTCCATATCTTTCAATGTGGGACCGGTCGAATTCGTATTCCCACCTCCGGACCTCTCTCCATTGTGGGATAATACTACCAGCCCTTGTGTCCCCACATCTGGTAACCAGACCGGAACTTTCAAAAGTCAGCTCTAATATTATATGAAACGACCCGGGTCAAATCACGAGTCTGGAACAAATCTCAGGTGAAATCCCAAGTCCAAATCAAATCAAATCCATCCAAACAAGACCTTAAATCACTAGCCCAACCCAAAAGGTCATAGTCTTGTTAGTAACTTAATTCCTTATATACAGACAATTTTTTTTCATATTTTCCGATGTGGGACTGGGGTGTTACATTATGGGTGCACTGTATCTAATTGAGTTGCATGGTATTATGCTCTACAGTTAATGTTTGGTAAGTGATCTATCTGCAGTCCACATATTTCAGCTATAAAACTTTCAGAGAACAATATAAAATGGATAATTGTTTAGGACCAAGTCAACATTTGTTCTAATATATACATTTCCCGCTGCAGGCAGACGTTGAAAGTCTTTCCATTGAGGAGCGCAGATTAGATGATCAAATAAGGTTATGTCCATATGGAAAGAAAACCCATGAATTTGGTCAAACAAATTTGCTCTGCTGATGCTTCTATATTGTTGCGCTATTGCAGAGAAACACAGGAAAGGTTGAGAGATCTA
This sequence comes from Panax ginseng, assembly GCA_020205605.1. Taxonomy (NCBI): domain Eukaryota; kingdom Viridiplantae; phylum Streptophyta; class Magnoliopsida; order Apiales; family Araliaceae; genus Panax; species Panax ginseng. The sequence goes on along the minus strand of CM035131.1, from coordinate 17,224,979 downwards.
AGCGAAGATGAAAATAATCAGAGGTAATGTTTGAATGTTTGTTTTCTTCTGTGACCTTGTACCAAGACATTTACATGTATTGCAGTTAGCTATCAAGTGAAGCACTGTAGGTGCATATTTAGTTGACTCCTTTATCTTGTTTTATATTCCTTCTGATCTAGGTGGCTTTTTGTTACCGAAGAAGATATCAAGACTTTACCCTGCTTCCAGGTAATATCCCAAGAAATTCATGAGTTGCTTTGGTAGCTTCACGGTATCTGAGAATACGCAGTTTCCATACCACCAGTTACTTATTGCCTACTGTTATTTAACCATGTTATTCATTACTCTGTTTCTAGAACGAAACCCTGATAGCAATCAAAGCTCCACATGGCACCACTCTAGAAGTCCCAGATCCCGATGAGGTAACATAAGTGAGCTATAAAATTCGAGATAATCTGTAAATTTAATACTCAAAAACAACTTTTCTTTGTTTACCAGGCTGTTGACTATCCTCAGAGGAGATATCGAGTTGTCTTGAGAAGTACCATGGGCCCCATAGATGTTTATCTTGTTAGGTACTTCTGCTGCTTTTTGATGTAGAATCAGTTTTGTGAACTTTTACCATGTTTTTTTCCTTTTACTGTGAGAAGTCTTCTTTTCTAAGCAATCATGTTAGTAAAGATGATAGATTGTCTGACGCAACCAGTTTTTGCATTGATTCCTCCATATCCTTAGCTTTTTTCTTTCCTGTCTTTATTTTTGCTACTTCAGTTATTTACTGTTACGTTTTTGTTAAATTTTAAATGTCTTAGTCAATTTGAGGAAAAGTTTGAGGAAATTAATGGAGTTGAGGCACCCTCAAGCATTCCTTCAACATCCGCAGTGGCGGAATATCAAGCTGCAGGAGTGGCAACTGAGGAAAGCAGCAGAGTAAATGAGACTGACATGCAGGCACAAAGTCATACGACATGCTCAGATGCTAATGCATCTCAAGATTTTGTGAGTGGGATCATGAAGATAGTTCCAGATGTTGATGTAAGTTTTGGCTTTAAATTTTTGTAATTGTCATTATCCAGACCATACTAAGTGTTTGGGAAACTCAAAACTCAAGATATTTTTATAATTCTTATTATCTATCCAGAGCACAAACACGAGCTGAATGCTTTTCTGAGAATGTACCATAAACATTTCTGTCAATAAACAAGTTTCTTTTGGCCTGTGCAGAGTGATGCAGATTACTGGCTTTTATCAGAGGCTGACGTTAGCATTACGGATATGTGGAGGACAGATTGTATCCTCCCTACCATTCTTTGATTTGTTCCTTTTTCTTTCTCCTCCACTTCTAGTATTTTTCTCTTAAACTCACTGAATTCCCTAACTCAAGAATAGCTGGAGTGGAGTGGAATGAGTTGGAGCCACTTCATGATGACTATACAATGGCTAATGTCAGTACGCCTCCACCATCCAGTGCAGCGGATGTGCCCTCTGCAACTAACACTACAGGGAGGTGAATTGGTGTTAGCTATGAAACATAATTAAGGATATTCCAGCTTGGTAATTTCGAGTGAATGGTTTAATCATCTATTTTGAATGCTCCTGATTCAATCCTCAAGTTATTGTAGCTCCCAGGAATTAGCAAAAGTTCCTAGACAGAGGTCAGAATAGAAAGCCAGAAAATGGAAGGAGCAGCTGGTTCATTGTACAGTATTATAATGCAAATGATACCTGTTTAGGAATGAATAAAAAGGTCAAAATATTCTCCTAATTCTGCTCTTGTATATTATTAGTAATTAGCATGAGAAATTATGACTAGGTTGCCTCCATATTTTGGACTAGTCTGCTATGAACATTTGATATTTTGGCTGCATTCTCTGGTTTTGTTTTGACCATTTTTGGCATGGGAATGGGTTTGATGGCCAGTTATGAGCAGTCATCCGGATGTATATGATCAGAAGATTTAAGACATGGTTCGCGCATCAGCATATCCATCACACTTTAGAGGTGAGTCCCTCCACACACAATGTTGCTTGTGATGGTCTCTTCATCTAAATTCATAGAAATCAATGCAACAACATAAAAATTGTTTATTAATCTTTATAATTGCACGACCATGGCAGCAGGTGAATATATTGTTACAATATATAATATATGATATTAACCGCCCATATATACTATGAACCCCTACAAAATATGACCCATCCATATATATTGTATTGTGAGATGCATATGATCTTCAAAATATAATATCAATTATGAGATATTGGAGTAAATTAAATATTCTTTGTTTTATTTTTGTTGGTAATTGTTATACATAATAATTGTATAAATTTGTTTGGTTATCATTGTAATTCTACATTTTTTTTCCTTTACCATTTTCTTTTTAATTTCTAGTATGGCTAGAAGTACTCCAACCCTCACTGATTCAAAATCTACTTATTCAGATGTTGGTTTGTATATAAAATAGTGTGAGGATGAAAGAATTTTGATTGAGACGAAAAAGTGAGAAAGCTCAGACACTAGTTGTGACAAAATAAGATGAAAGAGATACTTTTCAAATTTCAATAATGAAAAATATTACTTTTAAAAGTTTTATATACCTAAATTATTGATGGGATGAGATGATGATTATTATAATTACTTCTTTTATAAGTACTTGTTAGTTTTTATGAATATGTTGAGAACTTGTAGAATTATCAAAAAATGTGCATTTTAATATTTAATTCATAGGACTAGTTACACTAATAATAATGTACTCTTGAGTGGTTAAATGGCTGGCTTGATGTAAAAAGGTCATGAGTGTAAAAGATCATGAAATTACAAATATAGTTTAGGACCGGATGATATAGAAAGAAAGAGACACACTTTAGAACACTTGGTTAAAAATATTTTTTTATCTCAAACGGAAAAATGAAACTAAATTATTCATCTAAAGATATTAAAAATAATAAAATAATTAGGCCATGTAAATATTGATGGGTCTTTATATTTGTAGCTGTTAGGTCCTTTTTTATATATTTATTTTATTTAAATTGTTATGCTAAGATTGAGCCAATATAAATAAATTCATAGAAATTAATATAGCATAAAAATCGTTTATTAATCTTGAATTTTGCATGACTATGATATGAACATATTGTGACAACATATAATGCATGCATGAGCATGACATTTCCCCTCTACTGGGCAATACTATTTTTCAGGATTCTGCGCATGAATGGGGAGATATAGGGTTAAATATATTTTTTCTCACTCTATTAGGTCGTTGATAAATATATTATTAATTTGAATTTTTTTTTATAATCGATTCATTGAATTTCAAATATTTATCGAATTGTTATAAAATTCGTTAAATGAGTTAATTTTTAACGGAATATTTACATCAATTTTTAAATGAATATCAACGTCAGCTCAGCTGTTTTATGTGTAATTATTTTAACTACTGCCACATAAGAAATTAAATGAGTTTAACTATTTTTATTGACTTTTTCTTTACAAATTATCATAATACTCTCAACATTAATAATGAAAAATTATTAATATTTTCTTCTTTGGCAAATTTGTCTTTTATTGTATTAAGATATATTACATATATTATTAAAATAAGAGAAATTTAGGTAAATTTTGAATTTGAATAATGTCTTTAACATTATTCATAAGTATACAAATTAAAAATTAAAATTCATAAAATAAATTCAAACTTTAAAAATATAACAAAAATTTTGAAAATTAATTATTATTTTTATTTTTGAAAATTAATATAATTATTATTTATATTATAAAATTATTAAATATAAGCTTAAATATATATAAAATAAATATTAAATATATTAACAAACAATTAAATTAAATGATAAAATATACTATTAATTAAATTCATTAATAATAAAATATATTAATATATAATTTTTACAAATGTATTTATATAAAATTAATGAATTCATATTTTTTTTAATTGAGATGGATATATTGGGGGACATTGAGGAGACATTGGGAAAGAAGAATTCTTCAATTTTAATTCCTATTTTGATTTAACGACGATATTAAGGATGTGACGGAGGTATCAGAAGTTCAGATCTAGATTTGAATAGACTTGATTGAAATGCCTCTACCTCTGATCCTTTCTTCAAATCCTTCTTATAAAATCCACTCCTCTTCTTCGAACAGCTCCAGCTTAGAACTTTCATTGTCGGTTGCTTTCTTGTCTTTGAGAATAATCTCAATAGTTCAAGGCAGTTGAGAAGCGACTTGGTGGGGAGTGGGGAGTGGGGAGTGGGGGTGGGGGTCTAACAGCTGTGAGAGAGAATCAAGTTCTGAACGAGATTCAAGATGATGAAGTAGATTTGACTTGACTACTTCCGACTACAGATCTGGGTTGGGAGTTTTAGAACTTGCTTTAATTTGATTTTGATAAGTTTCAGATTTTTGATTTCGAATTATTTTGGATTTGTGGCGAAGAAGATAGATGAATTATATTTGTATTTCGGTTGGTTCTAATTATTATGATGAATTAAATTTGGCAAAACTAATGATTTAGTTGACACGTTTTTATTGAACACCTAATTGAACTTTTAATTTATTAAATTAACTAATTAACTAATTAAAATTTTCAAATTGAGCCATTATGTCAAAATCTGATTAACAACTATCAAATTGGTTCAAGATTTTTCATATATGGAAGCAAAAAAAAAAAGAATAAAATAAAAAATGAGGTGACCAATTAGCAACAATGACAAAGAAATAAAAATAAAAAAAAATTAATTTTTAACTCATTTTTAACATTTTAAAGTTTTAAAATGAAAAACATAATAAAATAAAACTAATAAAAATAAAACATTTTTTCATACATTAAATCAAATTTATTAATCAAGATAAATTAAATCTTAATCAATTAAAAAATCAAACATATTTTCTTTAAAAAAAGACAATATTAATAACCAAACATTAAAATTAAAATCAAAAAATTTTTAAGTTTCAATTCATCCAAAAAATTAATTTAATTATCTTCTCTTCCATATCAAATTATTCTGTTTTCATTTTTTTAGATTTGTTCTATTTTATTTTTTTTAATTCCTATCATTTTTTAGATCTGTTCTTCGAGAAGGGTGGAATTAAGGATGTGGATGGTGAGGATGTGGTGAAGAGGGGGATTTAGGCGGTAGAGGGTGGTGGTCACGGGAGGGTTGAAGGATGTGGATGCGGCGAAGGGTAGTAGCCTTCTTGTGATTTGCTCCAACAACGCCCACTTCTTCCTCTTCTTCTCTATCTTCTTCCACCACCACCGCCTCCACCTCCTCCATGGCTCTGTCTCTGCCTCTCATCAATGCCTCACTCGTCATTGGCACCAGATCCGATTCCCTCACCGATCCCTCCAAAAAGTCGTCGACCCAAATGGTGGCAAAAAGATAAACCAAAGATGAAGATTTGGATTTCCTCATGCCGTCAACCCAGTTCTCCCCAATGGCGTGAGTCTCTGTTTTAATTTCTTCTTCCTTCTGTCCAGTAAATTTTGTAAACTTTTTTTTTTGATTTTTATTAATTAGAAGTTTTGGATTCCTTTTGGCAACTTGTTCTGAATCTATTGTTAGTACTATAATTACATATGTATAAAGTTATATTGCTGGGAAGTTCTATGTTTTGATTCTTCTTATTTTTAGGGAAGATGACGATTTTTTAAATCTATTCTTCCATATATATGTAATCTGATTGATTTAATGAATTAAAATTTTAATTGATTGTATATTATTATTTTATTGATTGATGTAGAAAGTCAGAGTTGACGTTTTTTATTTATTTTTTTACCACGTGTAATATTTTTAATTTTATATATTTTTTTCAGTGCCACGTAGATAAAAAGTTAGCATCTGTCTATTTTTTTTAACGGAGTGACCCAATTTGAAAATTTTAATTAGTTCAATTAGTTAATTTGACAAATTAAAAGTTCAATCAAGTATTCAGTAAAACGTGTTAACTTCGGTGACCAAATTATTAGTTTTGCCATTAGATTTGGATTTGTGATAAAGAAGATGATAAATTCAGATTTGGTTTTGAAGTGAATAAGATGATGAGTTATATTAGATAATTTTGTATCTTTAAAGTTAACTTAAAATATTTAAAAATTAAAAAGATAATGTGAATTCATTAATTTTATATAAATGCATTTGTCAAAATTATATATTAATATATTTTATTATTAATTTATTTAATTAATATTTTTTTATTAATTTAATTATTTGTTATTTTTTAAATAACTTTAGTAGTCAAAAATTTAAATATAAAATCTTCTAATAATTAACAACATAAAATTTATTTAACAAAAATCATGATAATATATTAAACATTCACATTTTTCATTCTTTCTTATAACTTAAAAGAATTGTGAATTTTGTTTTTTCATACAGATTAATTTTTTCGCAATTGATTTTAAACAGAATTTTTCATAATGAAGAAATTAAAAAAAAAGTTGTGGAGTTTGTTGGACTAGTTTTCTTCAGCGCCCATAGGTGTTCTATTAGGCCGATTCAGAAAACTTTGTCCACTAAATATTGTTGCTATATATATATATATATATGATCGACTTTCTTCTTTATTCTCTATTATTTTGTTGAAAGGATTATTATCTCAATTCTTGGCTTTTTATCTTTTGTAACATATTACAATATTTTTAATATATTTCTGTGTTTGATAAAATAATGCAGCCTTGATCTTTATCATGGAGTCCGAATGTGTCAACTCAACACAACACAACACAACACAACGCACACATTAAAATCTAATTAACCAGAGCTAGCCTCAATAGGAATCAGCGTAACTATGAATGGTATCGGACAGATGCCCAGAACATGTTTGGTATATAACCGAATCTATATACATGAGTGGGTGAATTAAGTCTCATGGATATATATATATATATATATATATATATATATATAGAGAGAGAGAGAGAGAGAGAGAGAGAGAGAGAGATTTCTCTCCAAGTTTGTTTTCTTTGTAAACTTTTTTTTCCTAGTTCTATATATATATGTCCAACAATGTGTGCGAGAAGATTTATAGGAGGATTTAAATCTTATGGAATTTATTCACGTACAGCATATGCCAATGCAAAGGTTCCCTTTCTGCCAGTCTCATTAGTGCATGACAATTAGTATCTATCTATCAAGGTTACTAATTAATTTGAAAGATAAATTGAATGAGCTAGCCAGCCGGTTAACACCTTATTCCTGTACGTGTACGTAGTGATGCAGCAGTTCATCACCCATCCACTCCACTAGCTATCTAGTTCAAATTTAGCTACTGGGAGTGGGCCGGGCCGGGTGGATTCAAAGTACTAAATCTTATTTTCTTTCAATATTATCCCATAACTTAACTTAAAAATTATAATTCTATAGCGCGCGGTAAAATACAAAATGCTCTCTCCCTCCCTCCCTTCGCGGAGGGGGTATATATTAGTGATGACATTGGATAAACATAAATTAAAAACAGTACCTATCATCAGCATCAGGAATATATATATATATATATAAGCGAGGATCAAGTCATCATACTTCCTTTATCTTCTTTCACTCTTCCGCTCTCTTTAATGCGGCCAATTCCGTGACGGTTTCGATTATCTACAACCGTCGTCTATACTTTGTAATGACGATGACAACATATAGTGTCGCAAAAAGTATAGACGACGGTTGTATCTTTTCAACCGTCGCCAGTCGCGTCTTAAAGAGGATAAGACGGATGAATAAAATAAAAGTATCTTGACTGATCCTGAATCAGATATATATATCCTTAATTAAAGAGTCAACTACCTCTTAAAATACTTCCTTCTCCTCCACGACAGATTGGATGAGATCTAAAACTAAAATCCATCCAAGTCCCTACCCCAAAAATCCCCTTCTTCTATCAGTACTCTCCATCAGGAATATATATATATATATATATATATATATATATATATGTCTTCCAACAAGAAAAAGCTCATTTGGAACATACTCAAAACCAATTCAGGCTGTGGCTGTAACAAACTCAAGCAGTAGGACATCATCCAGCCCAAGCCCAAATCTCTCATGGACCAAAAACCCACCAGTCTTTACAATTCTTCATCAAGCTTTTCAGAAAAAGGTGCAGGTGCGGGTGATGATGATGAAGACGACTACACTTCCTGTTAGTCAAAAAGGTCCTCATCCATCCACTCCACTATCAATTGTTTTTTTTTACCAACTCCACTCCACCACCCTTGTGTTTTTTTATTCCCACCCACTCCACCTTGTCTGCCAATTTTTTGAATTGTTTGCCCAACTCATTATTACTCTCCTCCTTCATTCTACTATAAAAGGGGCAACAAATGGAAGAAGAAAACACACCAAAGTTTCATACTCCATCCGAGAGTTTAAGGAGAGAAGGAGAGAAAGAAAAGCTTCTGTGAAGCTTTAGATAATAGAGAGAGAAAGGTAGTTCAAATAAAAGGGAGTTTTATTTGGGTTCCATCACATAACTATTGTGATGAAGTAATTTGGGTTTGTACTCAAATTAAGATATCTGTGTATTCTCTCATATTATTCTAGTGAATTCTTCGGAGTTTGTCCCGTGGTTTTTACCTCTTAGTTTTAGAGGGTTTTCCACGTAAAATTCTTGGTGTCTCGTGGTTTGATATTTTCTACTTATTATTTCCTGCAGTGGTTATTATTTTGGTGGAGTTGCGATTTATTACTGTTTGGGCTTATACTAATATTATTATCCGTCTAATTTATCAAAGACAACGATATTTGGGTGGTGATTTTTCCAACAACCGGTATCGAGCTAAGGTTATTTGCTTTCGATTGTTTTTGATAAATTTTATGGAGGAATCGATCGAACCATGATTAAATTGACCTCTTCAAAATTTTTACGATCTGGAAGCCCGAAATGGAGGATATCCTTTATTGCAAGGATTTATATGATCCGTTGGAGCTCGAGGAAAGAAGCCAATGGATAAGTCCGAGGTGATTGGAATAAAATGAACAGGAAGACTATTGGTCACATCCGTGATGGATTGATCAAAGTGTATTCCACCATGTTTCGCGAGAGCGGATCTCACACTTTATGGATAACACTTAGAGTCTATGAGCGAGAAGAAGAATGCACAAAATAAAACTTTTGTCATTTAGAAAAATTGTGAATCTAAAGTATATAAGGGCCGGGAAAGCGATGTATCGGAGCGTATGAGTGAGTTTCAAAGTTTAGTGAACCACCGCTCTACCGTGAAGTTGAATCTTGATGATGAGATTCGAGGCTCTTTTTCTTTCTCGATTCGTTGCCCAAACAATTTGGGAGACTTTGGTGGTGTCTCTAAGTAATTCAGCTCCAGAAGGAAAAATGACTATCACAGATGGTCAATGACAATCTTCATAATGAGGAGACAAAGCGAAAGGAGCAAGGCGTAAATTTTGAGACACATGCTCTTGTCACGGAAAAAAGCGAGGTAAGCGATTTTAGAGGATCTCACAAAGGAGATCTGAAGTCGCAACAAAAGCAAAAGCTACGAGAAGCAAGTCGAAGACCGAATAAGGTGAAGCGTATAGATGCTTCCATTGTAATAAGGAAGGTCATTTCAAGAGAAATTGCGAGAATCTGGTTGATGCAATGCGGAAAAATGGTGAGCGAGGAAAGGTTGAGGGAGAAGAACACTTTGCCCACGAGCGATTCAAGATGTTGTTATTCTTTCATTTGGGGAAGAAGAATGTTTACATGTTGATAATCGAGAAGTTGATTGGGTGGTTGATCTTTGGTGCCTCGTGTCATCTTTACACCTAAGAGAGAATTTTTACAACTTACAAAGTTTGGAGATTTTGGAGTGCGTGAGAATGGGAAATCTTGATCGATCCAAGATTATTGGAATTGGTGATGTTTGCATTCGAGCGGGTGTTGGTTGCACTTTGTTACTTTGGGATGTTAGACGCCCAGATTTGCGTCTCAACTTGATTTACGGTATGGCCTTGGGCGAGAGAAGGCTATGAGAATCACTTTGCGATGGAAAATGGAAGCTTACGAAGGGCTCTATGGTGATTGCAAGAGGCGTTGCTTGTTGTTCGTTGTTATCTGAAGACTCGTGTGAAGATGTGTTACAGTGAATTGAATGCACGATTGAGGATGACTCTTCTTCACCAAACTTGTGGCATAAGAGGCTTGGCCACATGAGTGAGAAAGGGTTGTAGTTATTAGCAAAAGGTCATTCATTTCTTTTTCGCTAAAGGTCTTTTATTTTAAGCCCTTGTGATTATTGTTTGTTTGGGAAACAACATAGAGTCTCTTTTAGTAGTTAAATTTAAAGAAAATCGAACTACTAGAGAGAGTATATTCCGATGTATGTGGACCCATTGAGGTTGAGTCTTTGGGTGGAAATAGGTACTTTGTTACCTTTATTGATGATGTTCTTGCGGAAGGTGTGAGTATTTTGTTGAGAACAAAAGACCGGTATTTCAAAGATTTTCGAGTCTTCATGCTATGGTTGAAAGAGAGATCGGAAAATCGTTGAAGTGTCTTCAATAGCGACAACGGAGGGGAATACACTTGAAAGGAGTTTCTTGAATCTTGTAGTAAACATGGCATTCGACATGAGCCGGTATTCTGATACCCCACAAAGATAATGGTGTGGTAGGAGAATGAATCTGTCTTATTATTGAGAGAGTCACGATGCGTGTTGAGAATGGCTAAGCTACTAAGTCATTCTCAGGGTGAAGGTATTACGTCTTGCTTTGTTACACGATTAATAGATCTCCATCAGCACCGTTGGATTTTCAGATTCCAAAAAAGATTTGGAGTGGTAAGGATTTGTCTTATTCTTATTTGAGGGTATTTGGGTGCAAGGCTTTTGCACGTATCCCCAAGGAACAAAGATCGAAACTTGATGACAAGTCTACTCCATGTGTATTTGTTGGCTATGGAGATCTGAGTTTGGATCTGGGTTATGGGATCCAAAGTCACGAAAAAATTATTCGAGAGCGGAGATGTGGTGTTTCATGAGCACGAGAATTATGAGCATTCGATAATGCTACTGACCCCCGAGATAATAAAGTTCCAGATCTCGGTAGAGTTCCTCCTCGGTCTGAGAATGTCACAAATTGGAGAAGGAGGTCGAAATGAAGATATGGTAATCTGAGACTTGCACGATGGTGATGGGTCGATCGAGAGAGTGTTGATCGAGTGAAAGCAACTGATATTGAAGAACCTCAACTAAGAAGATCCACTAGAGAACGTGTGCCATCGATCGGATATCCTTCATCCGAATATCTTTTAGTTCTTTGAGGAGGGGGAGCGGAGGATTTTCGAAGTCGAAGACTCATAAGGAGAAGAGCAATTGGTGAGAGAGCTATGCAAGATGAGATGGATTCTTTGCACAAGAATCACACCTATGAGTTTACTACACTTAGAAGGCGAAAACATTGAAGAACAAATGGGTGTTTAAGCTTAAGAAGGATGGCGATAAACTAGTGAAGTCTGAGGCTTGATTAGTCGTCAAGGGTTTTGCTCAAAAGCAAGGTATTGACTTGATGAGATTTTTCTCTCCAGTTGTGAAGATGACTTATTCGAGTAGTCTTTAGGGTTAGTAGCTAGTATGGATCTTGAGCTTGAAAGCGGTTGGATGTGAAGACCGCTTTTCTTCATGGTGATTTGAAGGAAGAAATCTACATGGAGCGACCGGAGGATTTGAAGTTAAAGGGAAAGAGCACTTGGTTTGCAAGTTGAAGAAAAGTTTATGCGACTGAAACAAGCTCAAAGGCGGTGGTACATGAAATTTGATTCATTTATGGTAGATCAGGTTATAGTAGAACAATTGCGAGATCAACTTTATGTGTGTATGTCGAGAGGTTCCCGATGGTAACCGTTATTACATTGCTATATGTAGATGATATGTTGATAGTTAGGCGGGATGCGGATATGATTCGCAGTTCGAGGATGAGTTGTTCAAGTCCTTTGATATGAAGGACTTAGGTTCATTAAACAAATTTTGGGTATGAAGATTGTTACGTGACGGGAAAGCGAAGAGTTGTGGTTGTCACAAGAAAGTATGTTGGCGGGTGCTTGCGAAGATTGACATGAGTGATCTTAAACCGATTAGCACACCACTTGGTAGTCGTATTAAGTTGACAAAGTGCGTGTGTCCTTCTACCAGGAAAGGAGAGATGATATGGGCGGTTCCCTACTCCTCTGCTTGTAGGGAGTCTTATGTATGCAATGGTTTGTACGCAGCGAGATATTGCTCATGCGATTGGCGTTGTGGCGGTATTTGTCAAATCTGGCGAGAGAACATTGGGAAGCGATTAAGTGGATTCTCGGATACTTGAAAAGCTACTTCCGGTTTATGTTTGGTTTTTGGTAGTCGAGTCCGGTCTTGGAGGGTTTTACTGAGATCTGAGACATGGCGGGTTACGAAGAAAGAAGTCTCTTGGGGTATTTGTTTACTTTTAGGGGGGGCGATGTCATGGCAATCCAAGTTGCAAAAGTGTGTTCTTTGTCTGGCCGAGTCGAATACATATTCTTCTTGAAGCGAGCAAAGAGATGTTATGGTTAAAACGGTTTCTCGAAGAGTTGGGTTTAAAACAAGATGAGTATGTGGTTTATTGTGATAGTCGAAGTCTGAATTGACTTGACCAAGAATGCCACGTATCATAATCGGACCAAGCATATTGATGTTCGTTATCATTTGGCTTCGAAGTGATGGAAAAGGAATTGATGAAAGTGAAGAAAGTTCATACTAACGAGAATCCCTCAGACATGTTAACAAAAGTTGTTACTCGTGACAAGCTGAAATTTTGCAAGGAATTGGTCGGGATGGACTCCAAGTGACGGGGTCATGGAGATTACCTCCTCTAATGGGTTCGGAGGGGGAGATTGTTAGTCAAAAAGGTCCTCACCCACCCATTTCACTACCAATTGTTTTTCCTTCACCAACTCCACTCCACCACCCTTGTATTTTTTTATTCCCACCCACTCCACCTTGTCTGCCAATTTTTTGAATTGTTTGCCCAACTCATTATTACTCTCCTCCTTCATTCTACTATAAAAGGGGCAACAAATGGAAGAAGAAAACACACCAAAGTTTTATACTCCATCCGAGAGTTTAAGGAGAGAGGAGAGAAAGAAAAAAAGCTTACGTGAAGCTTTAGATAATAGAGAGAAAAAGGTAATTCAAATAAAAGGGAGTTTTATTTGGGTTCCCATCACATAGCTATTGTGATGAAGTAATTTGAGTTTGTCTTCAAATTAAGATATCTTTATTCTCTCATATTATTCTAGTGAATCCTTCTTGGAGTTTGTCCCATGGTTTACTACCTCTTAATTTTAGAGGTTTTCCACGTAAAATTCTTGGTGTCTCAAATGGTTTGATATTTTCTACTTATTATTTCTGCTGCGGTGGTTATTATTTTGGTGGAGTTGCAGATTTATTCTGTTTGACTTATACTGATATTATTATCCGTCTAATTTATCAAAGACAACAGTATTTGGGTGGTGATTTTTCCCACTTCCACCACATTTTCTCTCAATCTTGATTCATTATCTCAAAATTGTTCCGAACATGAAAATGATCCCACCACTGCCAAAACCTCCGGGAGCATCGCTGTCGTGAAAGATTCCGATGACCCGTATAACGATTTCCGGCAATCGATGCTTCAAATGATTATAGAAAGAGAAATCTACTCCAAGGAGGAGCTTCAAGAGCTTCTCAACCTGTTCTTGGAGCTAAATGATCCGACCCAACATGGGATTATTGTTGAAGCTTTTATGGAGATTTGGGACGAGGTGGTCTCCAAGAGACCTTTCATTCCGGGACAACCTTGAGGAGGATCGATCGAGGTGTCTCAGCTTTAGGTAGGTAGGTAAGGTGACATGGCACGTGCCATCGGCATGCATGCACGTGATGACATTCAATTCAAGATGTGAAGGGGTAATTTGGTTCAGAATATCTGACTTCAATTTGAGTTATGTGGTGGGAAAAATATATGTTAGGTCAGGACTTGAATGCATGATATTGATATATTTGATGGAGAAGATAACAAGCGGATAATAATATTGATTTTCTTGTTACTTTAAATTAACAGACAGATCACATGCATATTGGCTTCTTATTTTAATGATTAATTAAGTAGTTGGGTGTCAATTAATATTGCTACATTTATATATGTTTATAGATTAATACGACTGGTTTACTTGACTAAAGGTACTATTTAGTTGCTAATTTGTAATTATGCGTCGTCTATAATATTGGTAGACGAATTTGACCATGCTTTCATGCTTATGTAATTAAATAATATTGTTTTAAATAATATAACGAGTTATTTTGAAGAAAAACAATGGCGAAGGGAGTGGTAAAAAAGTAAGGATTATATATATATATATATATATATATATATATATATATATATATATATATATATATATATATATAAAATATGTCTTGATCTCCTACTATTTATTCGATATATCATTGATCCTGCATTTTTACAAGCATAAGGAGTACCATATGATGAAATGTTTTAATTATGACGGTTGTCAAAGTAAATACATATTTAATTTTATATTTGTACATTTATTTCAACGATATTTTAAACTTTCAATAAAAGTTATTGCTATATATGGCAGCATAACGGCCTTAATTAATCACTTAAAAGTTTGCAGTAATTCTGTAGGTTTCATATATTATACTCCTTCCATTCTTATATGTAGGTCGTTTTAGATTTTTTTTTATATTTCTAATTATTTGTCGTTTGTGGTTATCTAAGAGAATTGATTACTATTTTTTCCAAATTACCCCTTATTACTCCACCTAATCTTTTGATCTATATTTATGAGATAAGTGAGGTGAAGGGTATTATAGACAATTAATACTATAGTTAATGTTTTTCAATCATTTCGGCCTTCGTGCAAGTAATGTGGCTATAAACAGCGTATATTAAGGAACGGAGGGAGTATGAAAACGAAAACAATAATCTAGCCGACAAGACAATCTATATATATATATAGCAAAATTGTTAAGGTCAAGATCGATAGAGTTTAATTGAAACCTCGGTTTAAACTTGTAGGTTAGATTGACTAGAGTATTTATGAATGTTGTTATTCAGTAATTTACAAGGGTAATACTAGGGTAGTCTTCGATATTTAATCTCAAAAAGTATTTTAAATGATTTGTCATAAATCTTTACGTTGATTATATATATATATATATATATATATATATATATATATATATATATACTTATTGTGATTAATTATATAATAAAGTAACATTAAAATATTTAATGTCATCACTTTAAATCTAGTTGAGACAAAAAAATTGAGACTTCCACACTACAAGTATCCAATTTACAATCTGAATCATATCACAATCATTCACACCAGCTAGTCGTGTTTGCTTGGTTTAGAGTCTTCTCCACCTTTTTTTTTGTATTTCTTTCTTTTCATTTTTCTCTAATAATAGGGTATTTAAGGGAGCTGATGATGGCGGTTAAGGTTTGTTATGGTTTAGGCGGCTGCAAGCCTTCACCTTTGTGACTTATAATGGATCTAAGGTAGACCTGACAATATAAGTAGTTAACTGTTGAGTCAAACTATATTAATTGGAATCAAATGTGTAGGTTAACCATTTTTATATATTCAGGTTGGTTAAAATTTGAACTCATATTTTTAAAACAAATATAGTTAATTAACTGGTTAACCATTTTTCAACCCATATTCTATTCAATTGCACTTCTCTCTCTCTCTCAGTAACCGCATCAAACACGATTATTTTTTTTTGGGTGGGTGGGGGTAGAAGGTGAGTGGTGTATACATAATCACTTAATATTAATTTATTTTGGGAGAGAGTGGTGGGGTGGGTGGGGGTGGGGTGGGGGGTGGATGTGAGGATGGGGTAAAGGGGTATATACATAATCACATAATATTATTATTTTGGTTGGGTTGGGTTGGGTTGGGTTGGGTTGGGGGGTGCGTGGGTGGGTGCGTGGGTGGGTGGATGGGTGGGTGGGGGTGGGGGTGGGGTGGGGTGGAATGGGGTGGGGTGGGAGATAAGGGGTATGTACATAATCACATAATATTATTTTTTAGTGGTAGTGGTGGTGGTGGGGTGGGTGGATAGGTAAGTGGGGGTGGGGGTGGGGGTGGGGGTAGGGTGGGGGTGGGGGTGGGAATGGTGGGTAAGGGGTATATACATAATCACATAATATTATTATTTTTTGGTTGGGTTAGGTTGGGTTGGGTTGGGTTGGGTTGGGGTGGGGTGGGGTGGAGTGGGGTGGGGGTAAGGAGTATATATATAATCACATAATATTTTTTTTTTTTTTTAGTGATAGTGGGGTTAGGGTGAAGTGTGGTGGGGGTAAGGGGTATATATATAATCACATAATATTAGTGTCAAATTAAGTCTTCATGAAACCCATAACTCATAACAATATTAAAATGATTAATATAGTTAATATGATTTTAGTTTTTAAATGGAACCATAACTATATTTTAAAAACTAAAATCAACTCATAATTATATTTTGTCAGACCTAATTTAGGGGCACTTTTTGACCGTTAATAGATCTTGTGGAATGACTAGGATGGTGGTGTATTGAAAATGATGATGCATGGTTTGATGAATTTGTTAAAAAAAAATTAAATTCAAATTTTTTTATATATATTTCTACACTTTTAATTCTATGAAATGGTCTAAATTAAATTAAAAACGAGTCTTAACTGGGCACATAATCACAAGCCCACCATATGTCACAGTTATTAATTTATGACGTGATAATTATAATTGAATTAAAATAAAAAAAAATTAATAATTTAATAATTTAATTGAGGAAATTGAAAGTTCGATCACCAAAACGAAAAATAATTAATAATTTAAAATAATAATTTATATTTAAACTTTAAATTAAATACTCATTATATTATTTTTTTTAGCACTTCTCATATTTTTTAACAGATAGGAGTTAAAATAACCCTCATTTTTTAGCACTTAAGTCGTTTTTTTAGCATTTCTTTTAAGCATGATAAGGGAATAAAAATAACCAAAAAATTATTCTCATGTTTAGAAGATATGGTTAAAAACATTGATTCTTACTGTTCAATTAAATAGTAATTTTTTTTGGTATAAGGTTTAAATTCGTTCTATTCAATTAAACTGTAATTTTTTTTGGTATAAGGTGTAATTTTTCTTTTTTGGTATGAATAGGAGTACATAATGTGAATAGTTCAAATTTTGTATGGATAAATAGGGAAATTTTAGGTCAAAAGGTGACGTCTCTGTTGTTAGTCTATTGTGACTATCAAATCATTATTTATTTTGATAGTTCATCGTGTCCATCAAATCATTATTTTGATAGTTGATTGTCACCGATTAATTCAGTATTTTGATAGCTCTGATTATCATTATGTGATATTACATCAATTACTTAATATAAATCATTTTAAAAAATTATTTTTATTTCTAAATATAAGTCGTTTGAGAATTTTAAGTAAGTATTAATTGCTTAGTTTCTAATATTACCTCATGTAATAAATATAATTTTAGTTCTCTCATTATTTTTTGACCAATAAATAATACTCTTTTTTCTAATATAAGGGAAATATAAACAATTGATAGTATATTTAATGTTTTATAATCATTTTTTTAATATTTGTGCACAACTCTAAAATGACCTATATTAAGGAACGGAGAGAGTATTAAACTTGATTACAACTTGTATCTCATATTAGTGACTCTTGTTCTGGAACTTCTAAAAAATTTGTTTGTTCTTTTGAATAGTTAAATTTTTACAACTTTCTAGGAGAATAAATTTATTTATTTTTCTATATTACCTATAACTTCTCTCATTCTCCCAATAAATTTTCTTCCTTATTTCAGCATTAATAGTTTCCAAATTTCCATAAAGGGATAGTAATGGAATTACATATAAATTTTAATTTTTAAATGATAGTATTAAAAATGACTTTCTTAATTCATGTGTGTGAAGCTAAAAATGATAGTTATTATGGAACCGAAAAGAGGAAGTATTGAACAACTTTTTTCATTCAATATTCAGTATTCAGTTTCATTCAGCTTATTCAGATCAGTTTCATTTAGTTTTTATCAAACTACTCCTAAGACAAGATATTAGATTTGACTATGGTGTTTGATTGCATCTTAATGCATCTTAACAACTCAACTCTTAATAAATCTTAATAATCTACATCTTTATATTAAGATAATCTAAATAATTTAGACTCATATATATTTGTATCATATCTATGAGGATCTCTTAATATAAAAATATGGGCTATTAAGATGCATTAAGAGGTGAACTATTAATATGTAAACAAACACCAAAAGGGACTATTTAATAAAACTGAATAAAAAGTTTTGAATGTATAAAAAATTTGAATGAGATGAATGCAGTAAGAAATTTGAACACGGAATGAAATGATATATTGTTAGAATTTGAGCCTAATTTAAAGTGGGTTTCATTAATCATTTGAAATGAATTAACATATTAATGTGTTCTACTCCATGAGTAGATTAAAATTAAGTATTTGGAAGCTCAAATTCATGAGATAATTAATGAATGAGAAATTAAGTTTTAAATATCACCCTTGAAAATGATAACAATATTTTTGTTGTTGATATGTGGTTGTTGTAAAATCCCAAATTTACGAATAAAGATTTAAATTTCTTGAATTTTTTTTTGAATATTATGGTGTGGATTTAATATAATGTTATAGTTGTGGGTAATATTTATAAATTTTGCAAAGTATGCAAGTTGTTATATTATATTCGATTGGTCGGGGAATATTCCTTGTGTCGGGGAATATTCGTACGACAGCACAATCATTGGTGGACTCCACAACGGAATTATTGTCGGATTGAAAAAATGACAAAAATATTTTTAATGAAAATAACGATTTAAAGTTTTACTGCTATTATCTTTGTTGAACTACTCGGTAATAATAAAGATGCGATGAATACGCGATAGTTGCATAGTAGCACACAGATATTGATTATTGATGCTTACGTGAGAAGTCACTCGGTTTTTTTGTTCAATTATTGCTTCATGGTGTTGTTGCATAGTATTTCACGTTATTTGATTCAATTATTGTCGATATTTTATATATTATTAAATCAATAATTGAGATGACAGAGTTATTAATATTATTATTTGCAATATTAACGATGTCTAAAAGTTCTGCCAAGGAGAGGTTTGGTCACCTAATTGCGCGCCAATAGAAAGAAATTCTTATTGGAAAGCCCCCTCTTTCCTAGGAATGACCTACCTAAGTTTATTTGGTATTTAATTGGTTGGTCAGAGTATAGGGATAATGTGTGATATGCTAATTAACCCTTGTTTTGTGGCAGTATTTGAAAATGACATCCGAGAATGTTGAGAATAGCAATGGAGCACAGGAGACCGTTGAGTCTCTACATATCAATAATCAGGATAATGTGCATCAGGAAGGCGATAATCCTCCTGTAAACAACAACACTGACCAAATGATGAACGATGGAATGTTCAAAGGCTTTATGCAATTCATGCAACAACAGGTAAGAGAGACTCATGTTCAAAATATAGGTGGAAATAATGGCAACCCACGGTTGGTCACTGCTAAGCAGTTCAAGGAGCTGGGACCACCGGATAATAATGGCAACCCACTTGGTCACACCATTAGCAGCCTCAATGGCAACCAACATAATAATGAAGAATGGAATAACAACTCTTTAAAGTATTGAAAGAAAGTAATTCTCTTCATGAATACGAAAGAATAATACCCTTTATAGAGTACAACAAATAATATCCCTTACCTCAAAAGAAGACCGGATACTAGAATAGTGAGGAGAAGACTTCTCTTCTTCTTTCTCTCTCGATAATTTCTCTCTATAATAATGGCTCTAAAGCTTTTGTGAATTGGTGAGAAATGAAGGAATAATGAGCTTATTTATAGGAAAATATAGTTTCGATAATTGCACGCTTTTGGGGCTCGAAATATTACAATCTGATACCTCCAACTTTTCTTTCATTTTTAATTCACCATCCAAGTATTATCAAACTTGCACCATCTCCCCTAATAGTAAATCATGTGAATCAATAGTAAATCATGTGACTCAATAGTTCTAAACATGTGAAAAAATTAATTACAGTATAGTACCTCCATCTATACCTCCATTTTTAACTTAGTCATGCAAGTATCATCAATCTTGCACCAACTCCCCTAATAGTATAAGAATGTGATTCAATAGTACACACGTGAACAAATAGTTATATGAGCATGTGAATTAGTAACAATTAATTGCTCATTTACCCTATTAATTACCCGGTTTATCAATATAACCCCCAGACATCAATTATCATCGGAACAGATATCGATTTCTACTAACACAAATAATCCCAACACAATGGAACTATCAAATTCATCTTTAATCAACACAAACTTATACATCATTAATATTATAACTCACAATATTTAACAACCAGGTTGTTCCCAGGAAAGAGGGGGCTTTTCAATAAGGATTTCTCCTTATTGGCGCGCAATTAGGTGACCAAACCTCTCCTTGACAGAACTTCTAGACATTGTAAATATTGCAATTTAATAATATGAATAACTTTATCGTCTCAATTATTGATTTAATAATATAACATATAATGCAGATGATACTGTGACAATAATCGAATCAATAATATGAGAGATATGATGCAGCAATTACTATTACAATAATTGAGTATAACTGAGTGACTTCTCACGTAAGCATCAATAATCAATACCGTGTGCTACTATGCAACCACACGTATTACTGTACTTTTACTACCGGGTAGTTCAACAGTATTAACGGTAAAACCTTCGCCGTTATTTTCATAAAATATTTTTGTCGTTCTCTAACTACGACGACAGTACTTCCGTTGTGGGGTCCACTAATGATTATGCCATCGTACGAATATTCTCCGACAAAAAGAATATTCCCCGACCAAACGAATATTTTATAATAACTTGCATACTTTGCAGAATTTATAAATACTACCCACAACTATAACATTATCTCAAATTCACACCATAATATTCAAAAAAAAAATTCGAGAAAATTAAATCTTTATTCGTAAAATCTGGGATCTCACAATATCCTCTCCTTATGAAATTTTGCCCTCAAAATTTACGTACGTACCTGGTATGCCGAACAGATGAGGATACCTTGATTTCATTTCAGATTTTAACTCTTGAGGTATAACCTTTGAGTGTTGAATACAATCCTTCTTATTCAAGATTTTAACACATAATTCCTCATACGTTAAATCTTCCGCTGTCTCGTTCGGTTTTAAATCAATAATGTGGTTCGGGTTGTCCACATATTTACATAACATCGGTACGTGATAAACGTTATGAACACACAATATATTTGGCGATAAAATTAGTCTATAGGCCACAGTTCCTACTCGATCAAGGATTTCAAATGGGCCAATAAAATCGAGGGTTGAGATTTCCTCTCTTCGTCGATTCTTGCTTCTAGAATAACGCCCTCTTGAACCTTCTTTTTTACATTCATCAGCTTCGGGTGCGTAGTTTGAGCGGCCTTTATCTTTATCGACTAGAGTCGATTCTACTCGTATATTTGATATCACCACGTGGGTCTCTAGAGTCTTGAACTCTATCTTCATCATTTGTAAGTTATATGAAATGGGTCTTTGTGTTAACAACTTTGCACTCATAAACGCATATGATCTTCTACTCAACACGTCAGCTACCACGTTCGCTTTCCCACGATGGTATTAAATGGTACGATCGTTTTGGCGCATTATACGTTCGTTTTGGTTGAAGAAATATTTATGGGTTGAAGAAATGGGTTTTGTATTGGGGTCAATACAAATTCGATTTCACGCTACGGGGGTAGGCCAGGAAGTTCTTCAGGGAATACGTCGGGAAATTTATTAACAATAGAAATATCATTCAAATCTGACCTATTTTTATTTAAATCCGTGACATGGGCTAAGAAAGCTTGACATTCGTTTTTTCAATAAACGAATAGCTTTATGGCTTGAGATGACAGTGATGAATTTTAATGGTTTTGTTGCTTGAATTCGCATAATAGGTTGGTTAAGAATATGAAAGCTAACAACCTTACGAAAACAATCAATTTTTGCATGATGAGTAGTTAACCAATCAATCCCTAGAATCACATCGAATGCAAGTATTTTCAAAGAAATAAGATCGACGGGGTCAGTACCGACGGCGTTGGCAACGAATACACCGTCAGTAATATTTTTCCCAAAAAAATAAAAAACAGTCATTGCCGACGGCATACCGTCGCCAAGGACCCTTATCTCCCGTCGCCAATGAGTTTTTAAATAATTTTTTTTAAAAAAATTGCAAAATACCCCTGTTCATTTACATATACATAATTATACCTGTTATAAACTAAAGAAAAATTATAAAGAATTCTTCACGAACACATATCAATAACAATAATAGCTTTTGCTATATCAACCATCAAATATGTAAACAACGTAATGACTTATAGATAAAAGTCGTACAATGTAAATACAAAATGTAATCTAAACTCTAGTCTGCACAACTCAAAAGCTGTATAAATATACATATATAAAAGTCAAAATATAAACATAATGGGTACTACAACCCAAGACCAGGAATGTCGGTATCACCATCGCCATGGGTCCCATCGTGGCCCCATCCACGGCCCCACCCCATTCTTGTCCCACCTACGGACCCACCACGGCCCGATTGCTCGGTCCCCACCTCAATAGTCTCTCATCAAGATCAAAGACGGGGTCATCACCATCTCCACCACGGGAATCGCCTGTGCCACAGCCTCCACCCGCCGAAGTCTCATCAACAAGACCCTACAATTAATATTAAAATATTAATAACAAATTCAAAAATAGAGCATATTTAAATTAGTTTTGTTTGTGTTCGTCAAGTGTTGAGTTTTGCAAACTGGACGATAACTCAGATTTTATATGCTCTAATCGAGTCCCGTAAGTTCTAACGCGTGTTCAATACCTCTGCGGTGCTATGTGTGTGTTTCAAGTGGCATTGGACTACCGATGCGGGTTTTAGGTTTGGTATTTTTCGATTTTTTGCTTAAGTGTTGGCGAGTTTTGCAAATCGGGCGATAACTTTCGGATCAGTATATCTAATCGAGTCCCGTCAAGTTTTAACGTTTGTCTAATACCTACGCATCTATGTGTGTGTGTTTAATGTGGCATTCGAGACGATCGATCTGGGTTTAGGACTATTTTTCAGCTTTTTGCCTAAGTGTTGACGAGTTTTGCAAACTGGACAATAACTCGGATTCCGTATGTCAGAATCGAGTCCCGTAAGTTCTAACACGTGTTTAATACCTACGCGGTACTATGTGTGTGTTTGTGTGGCATTCGGACGTCCGATGCGGGTTTAGGGCTATTTTTCGGCTTTTTGCCTAAGTATTGGCGAGTTTTGCAAACTGGACGATAACTCGGATTCCATATGTCGGAATCGAGTCCCGTAAGTTCTAACACGTGAATAATAACTACGAGGTGCTATGTGTGTGTTTGCGTGGAATTCGGATGTCCGATGCGGGTTTTGGGCTATTTTTCGGCTTTTTACCTAAGTATTGACGAGTTTTATAAATGGGCGATAACTTTCGGATTACGTATGTCGAAATCGAGTCCCGTAAGTTCTAACGCGTGTCTAATACCTCACGCGGTACTATATGTGTGTTTTGCGTGGCATTCTGACTACCGATGTGGGTTTTGGGCTATTTTTCGGCTTTTTGCCTAAGTGTTGGCGAGTTTTGCAAACTGGACGATAACTCGGATTCCGTATGTCAGAATCGAGTCTCATAAGTTCTAACACGTGTTTAATACCTACGCGGTGCTATGTGTGTGTTTGCGTGGCATTCGGACGTCCGATGTGGGTTTTGGGCTGTTTTTCGGCTTTTTGCCTAAGTGTTGGCGAGTTTTGCAAACTGGACGATAACTCGGATTTCGTATGTCAAAATCGAGTCCCGTAAGTTCTAACGCGTGTCTAATACCTACGCGGTGCTATGTGTGTGTTTGCGTGTCATTCGGATGGCCGATGAGGGTTTTGGGCTATTTTTCGGCTTTTTGCCTAAGTGTTGGCGAGTTTTGCAAATTGGACGATAACTCGGATTTCGTTTATCGGAATCGAGTCCCATAAGTTCTAACACGTGATTAATACCTACGCGGTGCTATGTGTGTGTTTACGTGGCATTCGGACGGCCGTTTAGGGTTTTGGGCTATTTTTTAGCTTTTTACCTATGTGTTGGCGAGTTTTGCAAACTGGACGATAACTCGAATTCCGTATGTCAGAATCGAGTCCCGTAAGTTCTAACGCGTGTCTAATATCTACGCGGTACTATGTGTGTGTTTGCGTGGCATTCGGACGGTCGATACGGGTTTTGGGCTATTTTTCGGCTTTTTCGTAAATGTTGGCGAGTTTTGCAAACTGGACGATAACTCGGATTTCATATGTCAGAATTGAGTCCCGTAAGTTCTAACGCGTGTCTAATTCCTACGCGGTGCTATGTATGTGTTTGCGTGGCATTCGGACGGCCGATCTGGGTTTTGAATTTCGTTTTGGCTTTTTGCCTAAGTGTTTCGAGTTTTAAAAGCGGGCGATAACTTTCGGATTCCGTATGACGGAATCAAGTCCCGTAAGTTCTAACGCGTGTCTAATACCTACGCGGTGCTATGTGTGTGTTTGCGTGGCATTCGGAAGACCGATGCGGGTTTAGGGCTATTTTTCATCTTTTTGCCTAAGTGTTGGCGAGTTTTGCAAACTTGACGATAACTCGGATTCCGTATGTCAGAATCGAGTCCCGTAAGTTCTAACACGTGTTTAATACCTACGCGGTGCTATGTGTGTGTTTGCGTGGCATTCGAACGTCCGATGCGGGTTTTGGGATGTTTTTCAGCTTTTTACCTAAGTGTTGACGAGTTTTGCAAACTGGACGATAACTCAAATTCCGTATGTCGGAATCGAGTCCCATAAGTTCTAACGCGTGTCTAATACCTACGCGGTACTATGTGTGTGTTTGCATGGCATTCGGACGGCCGAAGCGGGTTTTAGGCTGTTTTTCGGCTTTTTCTTAAGTGTTGGCGAGTTTTGCAAACTGGACGATAACTCGGATTTCGTATGTCGGAATTGAGTCCCGTAAGTTCTAACGCGTGTCTAATACATACGCGGTGCTACGTGTGTGTTTGCGTGGGGATTGAACGGCCGATCACGAGTTTTGGGTCATTTTTTGGCTTTTTGCCTAAGTATTGGCGAGTTTTGCAAATCGACGATAACTTTCGGATTCCGTATGTCGAATCGAGTCCCATAAGTTCTAACACGTGTTTAATACCTCACGCTTGCTATGTGTGTTTCATGTGACATTCGGACGTCCGTCTGCGGGTTTACTGGTACCGTTTTTGGCTTTTTGCCTGTTGTGTTGGCGAGTTTTGCAAAGCCGGGCGATAACTTTCGGATTTCGTATGTCGGAATCGAGTCCCGTAAGTTCTAACACGTGATTAATACCTATGCGGTGCTATGTGTGTATTTGCGTGTCATTCGGACGTCCGATTCGGGTTTTGGGCTGTTTTTTGGCTTTTTACCTAAGTGTTGGCGAGTTTTGCAAACTGGACGATAACTCGGATTTCGTAAGTCGGAATCGAGTCCCGTAAGTTCTAACGCGTGTCTAATACCTACGCGGTACTATGTGTGTGTTTGCGTGGCATTCTGACGGCCGATGCGGGTTTTGGGTTATTTTTCGACTTTTTGCCTAAGTGTTGGCGAGTTTTGCAAACTGGACGATAACTCGGATTCCGTATGTCGAAATTTAGTCCCGTAAGTTCTAACGCGTGTCAAATACCTACGCGGTGCTATGTGTGTGTTTGCGTGGCATTCCGACGGCCGATGCGGGTTTTGGGCTATTTTTCAGCTTTTTGCCTAAATATTGGTGAGTTTTGCAAACTAGATGATAACTCGGATTCCGTATGTCAGAATCGAGTCCCGTAAGTTCTAACGCGTGTCTAATACCTACGCGGTGCTATGTGTGTGTTTGCATGGCATTCGGACCGGTAATCACGGTTTTGGGCTATTTTTCGCCTTTTTTGCCTAAGTGTTGGCGAGTTTTGCAACCGCTGGGCGATAACTTTCGGATTCCGTATGTCAGAATCGAGTCCCGTAAGTTCTAACGCATGTTTAATACCTCACGCGGTGCTATGTGTGTGTTTGCATGGCATTCAAAGATTGATGCGGGTTTAGGGTTATTTTTTAGCTTTTTACCTAAGTGTTGGCGAGTTTTGCAAACTGGACGATAACTCGGATTCCGTATGTCGGAATCGAGTCCCGTAAGTTCTAACACGTGTTTAATACCTACGCGGTGCTATGTGTGTATTTGTGTGGCATTCGGACGTCCGATGCGGGTTTAGGGCTGTTTTTTGGCTTTTTGCCTAAGTGTTGGTGAGTTTTGCAAACTGGACGATAACTCAGATTTCGTATGTCGGAATTGAGTCCCGTAAGTTCTAACACGTGATTAATACCTACGCGGTGCTATGTGTGTATTTACGTGGTATTCGGACGTCCGATGCGGGTTTTGGGCTATTTTTCGACTTTTTACCTAAGTGTTGGCGAGTTTTGCAAACTGAACGATAACTCGGATTCCGTATGTCGGAATCGAGTACCGTAAGTTCTAACGCGTGTCTAATACCTACGTGGTACTATATGTGTGTTTGTGTGGCATTCGAACAGCCGATGCGGGTTTTGGGCTGTTTATCGGCTTTTTGCCAAAGTGTTTGCGAGTTTTACAAACTGGACGATAACTCGAATTCCGTATGTCAGAATTGAGTCCCGTAAGTTCTAACGCGTGTCTAATACCTACGCGGTTCTATGTGTGTGTTTGCGTGGCATTCGGACCACCGATGCGGGTTTTGGGCTATTTTTCGGCTTTTTTCCTAAGTGTTTGTGAGTTTTGCAAACTGGACGATAACTCGGATTTCGTATGTCGGAATCGAGTCCCGTAAGTTCTAACACGTGTCTAATACCTACGTGGTGCTATGTGTGTGTTTGCGTGGCATTCGGATGGCTGATTCGGGTTTTGGGCTATTTTTCGGCTTTTTGCCTAAGTGTTGATGAGTTTTACAAACTGGACGATAACTCGGATTTCGTATGTCAAAATCGAGTCCCGTAAGTTATTACACGTGTTTAATACCTACGCGGTGCTATGTGTGTGTTTGCGTGGCATTCGGACGTCCTATGCGGGTTTTGGGCTATTTTTCGGCTTTTTGCCTAAGTGTTGGCGAGTTTTGCAAACTGGACGATAACTCGGATTTCGTATGTCGGAATTGAGTCCCGTAAGTTCTAACGCGTGTCTAATACCTACGCGGTGCTTTGTGTGTGTTTGCTTGGCATTCAGACGGACGATGCGGGTTTTTGGCTATTTTTTGGCTTTTTGCCTAAGTGTTGACGAGTTTTGCAAACTGGCCGATAACTCGGATTCTATATGTCGGAATCGAGTCCCGTAAGTTCTAACGCGTGTCTAATACCTACGCGGTGCTATGTGTGTATTTGCGTGTCATAGAAATACAATTACAAATTATAATTATAAATTACATAAATTAAATAAAGAAATACATAATTTAATTGTTTTTACCTGTCGAATATGTGGTGGGAAGATGTTGGTCAAGACAACTACACAAACGTGGATGGCCTCCTCCCGTACTACACCCATGAGGTCGTCAACGGCGGCTGACGGCTGTAGGATCTATAGAGCCGTGGACAACCTCCTGAGCCAGCTGTTTGATCCGCTCGCATAATGGTGCGCCTGTCTGCAAGACAACATCACTCGGCATGCACCCCTCTATGATCCGCTGGAAGAAGTCGTCGGATAATGAAGGGCCGGCACCCGATCCACTCGCACCACTACCTCCAGTAGGTGGGCGTTGTCGAGATCTCACAGCAGGGACTAGGGTGTAAGCTAGGACATGGGGAATGCCCACAACTCTACCTTTCTTCGGTCCCCACAGCGCAATGCAAATCCTCCTCTCTCTCTCTCAAAAGACGCTGCGACTCGCTCTCTCTTGGAGTGTCACCTCTCCTGGCCGCTTCCGGCCAATCGCAAGATCCTCGAACCGTCAAAAAAAAAACACATTAAGAGATGATACGCAAAGAATAAAATGAAATAATACAAAAGAATATCCGAATTTTACATACATACTAAATAAGATAATTACATAACTTACAAGAATGCGTTACGCCTCGGTGAGATATATAACCACCATCACCTTTCTTTTTTGGTGGGCGTGCCACCAAAACTCAAAGCAGGAGGTGCATGCTTTAAACTCATCTCGAGTCTCTCCCGTCTGGTCGTCGATTGAGACCCAGTCTGATGGGAGAGACTCATTGTCATTGGTGGTGTGGGAGGCTCGCCATCCCAAATGTTGCACATCTAGTCCCACACTGCAAATGAGATGAAATTTGGCTTGACATCCTTCTTCCATCCCATCGACCATCTTCGCCTCGGCCTTCTTCCAAATGTTGTGCAATTCATCTCTAGGTATACATGCATGATATAGGATTATGAAATTAATTACCTATGAGTCCCAACACGACATATAAGCGGTGCCTGGGGGGGATTCTCTAGCAAGCCACGTGCTAGTCCCCGTGTAGGCCTACGTCGATCACCTATGTAATGAAATACATCAATATTTATATAAACGAATATAATGTCAATACAATATAAAATAAAAAATAATAAGATGTATCCTAATAAAATATGTAATTATACCTGACGATCCGGCCTGATCATCACGCGTAGAATCGCCACGGCCCCCACGCCCTGCACGCCCACCACATTCACCATGTGGTGTGCGCGTCATATGTATGTATACTGTCAAATCATAAAAAAAATATTATTACATTTGAATACAACTAAAAGAGGATAACATACACATAGCACAATAACAAAGACGATAACATACAGATACAACTAAAAGAATGCAACATAAACAGTAACACCTTTAGTAGATTAATATAAGTTGAAGATAATGATTGCACTACTACAAACTATTACATTTGAAGATAATGATTGCACTACTATAAACTATTACATTTGAAGATAACATACGATGTTCAATCGGCAAAAACTGTCTGGATGTTGCAAAAAAACTCATTTTCCCCCCATGTTTGAGCCATGCATGACTTTAATCGACCCCATGCACACGGACATGACAAGCCCCCGTGAGTCGACCATCCACCGATCATTCTAACGCCGGGAAGTCATTTATTGTCCACAGTAAAGCTGCCCTCATGTCAAAGTTCTGCTTAAGAGATACATCATAAGTTTGAACCCCTTTTTCCCACAACATCTTCAACTCATCAAATAATGGCCTGAGGTATACATTGATATCTTTACTCGGACTCTTATCACCCGGAATCAGTAAAGGCATGAATATGTAGGGATCTTTCATGCACATCGAAGGTGGGAGGTTATACACCACAATAATCACCGGCCAAGTTGAGTAGGGCTTTGTGTAAGGCCCGTTAAATGGATTAAATCCATCCGTAGCAAGTCCAAGCCTAACATTACGAACCTCTTCAGCAAACGAGGGGTGCTGTTATCAAAATTTTTCCACTCAAGCCCATCTGTAAAAGGCGTCGGTTGACCTTCGACTATGTCCCGTGTAGAGTGCCACCTCATATCCACGACAGTATGTATTGACATGAACAACCGCTGAAGCCTCGGGGCAATGGGAAAGTAACGTAAGATCTTTCTCGGCACTTCTTTTTCCTTTTTCTTGCGCTGTTCACGGTATCTACTTGTACCACAAATATCACATGACCTCTTATCTTTATTGACATCACCGTAATACAACATACAATCATTCTCACAAGCATCAATCTTCTCATACCCTAGATTGAGCCTTTTAACCATTTTTTTCACATCATAAAATACGACTCCTAAGAACTTATTGCTGCGCAAAGCACTCCTTCACAATGCTTAACAGTTCATTAAAACCTCTCTCACTACTGATCATGCTTTCGTTCTTGAAGTGTAAAAAACTTAGTCACGGCAGATAAGGCGATTTGTGTTTTTTTTGTCTCCGTCATTATACGATTGGTGTCATTGCCGCTTCATGCAATAACTCATAGAAACCCTTAGCCCCATCATTCGGCTCTTGTTCGACGCTTCTTGTCATCCCTATCGTATTCCACTGGAAGTATGAACAATGACTTTCACTATCATGTTAAATGATCGAAAGGTTTACGTCACCTCTAGATTCCGGTTCGATTCATGTTCATCCAACCAAAGTTTCCCATAATAGATCCATGTCGATATAACCTGCTTGAACCCATACACGCAAATAAGTCGCATTATGACATCACTCCTTTCCTTCCACACTTCATTCACACACCTCTTACAAGGACATCTAATCTCATCGCCGCTTAACTTGCTCAAATGCTAAAATTGAAACTGTTCAACCCCACTATGGTACTCGAGCTAAGCCCACTCTTATCGATGGCTACCCTACGTTCCATCCAACTTCGATCAGCAGACATCTTGGACAACCTATGCGTATATATATGGAAAGTTAGACAAACACAATCAAGTCTCCAAGTTAATGTATATGCAAGCTTATGAGTTTCTAACTTCATCTCCCACTCTAACGGGTCGCTTATCCCATTCCGGACGTGTCATTCATCGATGCCAACAACTTGAACACATCTTTAAATTTTTAGAAATTTGGCGAAGACCTCCCCATGGTCTTCAAGTACGGAATAGACTAACACATCGTAGTCTAAATATGCACCAAAGAACGTCAAGAGATATATATTGATAGAAAATTCAAAAAATATAAAGACGTGCTCAAGTCGTTAACAAACCTAAGTGAGATCGAAATATGCAAAAACAGTCCCAAGCGGGGACTATTTGAGATTCACTCTACTACCAAGTGAATCTCAAACGGGTTTCTAAGCTTCCTAAACTATATGAAAATATGCACGTATCAAAGTAAGTATTATTTTTGTATAACAAAAAGAATACTAGCTTTTTATCGTGTCACAAACTATTATTAAACTAATTTTGGTGGGAATTTTTTATTATTAAACTATTATGTTTGGTTAAAGGTACGAGATTAATGTGTTCTTTGTAAACTCTAAATCACTGTTAAGATTTGCAGTTATCAAAATTCAACTTGTATGCTTGAATAACTCGAAAAAGTTGAGGTCTTGTCTTCATGCTCTTTGTAATATAAATAATTATCTTTTGACATATGTGGTTCCCTTTATCAAGCTTCATTTTCATCTATGCCAATTCAATATTCTTATATTTGATAGAATGGATTATTATGCATAACGTTAATAGTTAATTACATTTATAATGTTAAACTACATAGGTTATTTTACAGATTGATAAGGATTCAACCAACGAAAAGTTTGGTCTTTAACCGAACTCACACGCTTTGAGACATGATTATGGAAAGAAGCGGGAAGTGATTGCCTTGAAAAGGTGAAAGGGTTGGGAAAGCGGCAATGAGAGAGCAATTTATAAAGCTTGTGTAATTTTAATTGGATGGTGAAATTTTTACAAGCTTATGCCAACTAGTTTAAGATAAGAATTGTCATTGAGTTGAATTGTAAGAAGTCACATGCAACATAGATAAAATAATATTCCCCATGTTACACAAAAAGAGCCCAATTAGCCTATAAATTTTTTCCCGCAAAAAAGAGACCTCTTTATGATAATAATATGAGCACATGTTCGCATTCTAATTTCATTATCATGCCACAACTAAAGCTAACAACTTATTATTTTTAGAGGTCAACATGAAATAAACCTTAATACTTGAAAATGGGGATGAAACAAATTCATCCTTAAAATTCTAGAGGCTATGATAATACAAAGGTCTAAAACTTTGCTTCACGTGATCTATTAGTGGAAACCCATGAAATATTATAATAACGTAAACAAATAATCGAAAACGTATTGACAAATAGTCATATATGCAATCACAATCAAATTTCAATAAACGAAGACAAAGGGATTAAACTAGAAGAAGAATATAGAGTTCTGAGATCCCAATTTAATATTAATATCAATAACATATAAAACAAGACCCACAATCCAACAAATTTTGGATCACTCGAGAATGTAATTGTTATAGTATCTGGAATACCCAGATCAATAAATGATAATAAGAATTCGATAAGCGACAATAAATAAAGAGAAAACAAAGGGGCTAAGAAAAT
Organism: Panax ginseng; assembly: GCA_020205605.1. Taxonomy (NCBI): domain Eukaryota; kingdom Viridiplantae; phylum Streptophyta; class Magnoliopsida; order Apiales; family Araliaceae; genus Panax; species Panax ginseng. The sequence goes on along the minus strand of CM035131.1, from coordinate 17,192,778 downwards.
TCTCACACTTTGCACAAAAGGGTTCGATGAATCTAAAGCGAGAAAAATTGAAGAGGAGACTTCTCATTTTTTCGTTTGATATTATCACAAAAAAAAAAACTCTAGCAAACATTGCAATTGCTATTTTCACGTAAACTTGCAAATATTTGAAAGAGAGGAAGATTAACTTGCAAACAATTGCAGTCGATATTGGGAAGACTGAAATTTGGGGGAAAACTTGCAAACATTATTAGCTAGGTTAAATTTGGGGAAAAGCGAAATTGGGATTACCTTGCGATGAGAGAGAGAGAGAGGGCGAGGGACGGCGACCGGAAGAGAGACGGCGATGGCGACGGTAAGAAAAAGGCAGTGGGCGACGGCAAAGAGAAGCCAGCGACGACAGCAGGAAAAAGGGGGAGAAAAAAGAACAAGAGAAATGAAAAAAATTTAAGTTACTGTAAGTTAATATTAACCCATTCTTGACGGCACTCATTTACCCGATTAATTACCCGGTTTATCAATATAACCCCCAGACATCAATTATCATCAGAATAGATATCGATTTCTATTAACACAAATAATCCCAACACAATGGAACTATCAAATTCATCTTTAATCAACACAAACTTATTCATCATTAATATTATAACACATAATATTTAACAACGAGTCGTTCCTGGAAGAGGGGCTTTCAATAAGAATTTCTCCTATTGGCCGCATGATTAGGTGACGAAACCTCTCCTTGTGAACTTCTAGACATTATAAATATTGTAATTTAATAATATGAATAACTTTGTCGTCTCGATTATTGATTTAATAATATATCATATAATGCGAGATGATCTTTGTGCGAATAATCGAATCAATAATATATAGAGATATGATCGAAAGAATTACTATAGCAATAATTGAGAAAAATAATGTACCAATAATTGTAATGAGGACTTAGTTGGGTATGGATATTGTCTGGATGGCAATATTTGTATTTAAACTTACTGTTTATATGTTGTATTAATAAGTTGTAGTTATTTCTGTATCATGATATTGACAACTCAAAATGGGTGATGTATACCTATTTTGGGGCGTCATGATTGATATCGAGCTTAGGGATATGATCTACGGCGGAGATCGGAAATAGAACTAGGAGGAGAGAGGCGAGTAAATCCTTCGCTAGTGTGTCTTACCTAAGCTTATTTGTTGGTTGGTCAGTATATAGGGATATTATATGATATGTTGATTTCTTTAATTAACCTTTGTTTTATGGCAGTATTTGAGAATGTCGACTGAAAATGTTAACAGTGGAGCAATTAAGACCGTGGAGACACCATTACCCACCAACGAGGAGAACGTGCAACAGGCCGACAATGTTCCTCCTGTAAACAACATCACTGATCAGACGATGAACGACAGAATGTTTAGAAGCTTGTTGCAGTTTATGCAAAATCAGACGAGGGAGACTCGTGAATAAAATACCGATGGAAATGATAACAACGCACGGTTTGTCACAGCCAAGCAGTTCAAAGAATTAGGACCACCGAGTGCAGGAAAGCGGGATCAATTAAAGCGAAACGTGGGTCAAATAAATCACCAAGATATTCGATGTCTTGGGATGCACGAAGGAACAGAAGGTTCCATTTGCCACCTTTATGTTCCGTAATGAGGTAGATTACTAGTGGGAATTTGTGAAGCGTACACATCCAGCCGCACTCACCATGTCTTGGAAGACGTTTCAGAAACTTTTCAATGACAAGTACTTTCACGAAAGTATTCGTCGTATATGAAAAAGTGGAGTTCATTAATTTGGAACAAAATAACATGACGGTATCCCAAAGATGAGGCAAAGTTTACTGAGTTATCCGGTTTGCACCTCATTTGGTGGAGAATGAGGAACGATATATGTGGCGGATGTTTACGAGAGGTTTGAAACCAAGGCATAACGTCGATTATCTCATTTCTCATAAATTTTCTCTCTATTCGAGATGTTGTCAATGGGGCTCAATTATTAGAGCGAGATAACGAGTATGTTCAACCGAAGGACCATAACCAGGATCATACTGGTGATAGCAGTCATCAGAACAACGATAACCAGTGGAGAAAGAAGAATACGGACAAAGGCGGTAACCACTCTGGTGGTAATCATGGCCATGAGAATAGAAGAAGCAAGTCGGGAGGAGATTTTAAAAAGAGGAGATTCAACAATAACCATGTGAAGATGTCAACACCAGCAGCAACTGGTTCTAAGGGAGGAGAACGACCACCAGTCGTATGTTATAAATGTGGAAAAGAGGGACATATCAGCCCAAACTACCCACAATAGTTCAAGGTATGTTATAATTATGGAATGGAAGGACATATCGCACGCGATTGTACGGTTACGAAACCAAGTCCAGCGAGGATGGTGACTCAAAAGGCTATCCCAGAAAAGTCAAAGTTAACGGTTCCTGGAAGAGCGTTTGTTGTGACTGGTCAAAATGCGAGGAACCCAAACGAGTTGATCACGGGTAAGCTAATCATTAATTCTTGCGAAGTTTATACCTTACTTGATCTGGGTCTTACCCATTCATTTATCTCTCCTAGCTTGTGCTCAACGTTTAAACTTAACTCCGGAGAAATTAGACTTTGATTTATCTGTGGAGACTCATTAGGAGAAACTTTCATCACATCCACATTTATAAATCTTGTTTAATCCAAGTTGGCACCATCACATTACACATTGACCTTATCTCTTTAAAGATACTTGCTTTTGATGTGATTTTAGGGATTGATTGGTTAACTACTCATCATGCCAAAATTGATTATTTTAAGTAAGATTGTTAGTTTTCATATTCCTAACCAACTGTTATGCAATTCAAGCAACTAAACCATTAAAATCAATCATTTATCATATCTAGTCATAAAAGTATTCGTTTATTAAAAAAGCGGATGTCGAAGCTTTATTAGCCCATATTATGGATTTGAATAAAGACACGTCGATTTGAATAATATTCTGTTGTTAGTAAATTTCCTGACGTATTTTCGAAGAACTTTCCTATTACCCCGAGGCGTGAAGTAGAATTCTTTATTGATCTTGAGCCTAGTACAAAGCCCATTTCTAAAACCCCATATCGAATGGCTCCTATTGAACTTCAGGAGTTAAAGGTCCAACTATAGGAGTTGTTAGATATCGGTTTCATTCGTCCTAGTACATCTCCTTGGGGTGCTCCTGTTTTATTTATAAAGAAAAAAGACGGGAGTATGCGACTTTGTATTGACTACTAGGAATTAAATCATGTCACTATCAAGAATATGTATCCGCTACCTCGTATTGATGACCTGTTTTGTGACGCCCCCAAAATAGGTATACTTCACCCATCTTGAGTCGCCAAATACATGGTGCGAAATACAAATACAAACTTAATTATACAACCAGTAGTATGTGTAATATCGACAATACATAAATCGATAGTTTTAATAGGAATATTGTCATCTAGACAATATCCACACTCAAAGGAGTCCTCATTACATTTATTGTCACACTATTTAACGAATAGTGAGGACTACTAATGCTATCTTCTGGATAGTCACTCTTTTCCCAGACTCGTCCCAGATATATTCTCATTTCACAGAAGAAACGTGAAGGAAAGGGTGAGCTCAACTAGCCCGATGAAAAATATTATGACTAAGATAATGCGAATAAATTATCATTAGTCTTGAACAATGTTAAAGCGATAAAATATAATAGACATCAAGTTTAATTGCGGTGATGAATGTTAATCCATTAGAAAAGTCAAGTAGAGAATAAAATCTACTATCTTCTATGATTTAAAATGTTTTCATCAATTTTTTATCGGCGAGACTCGACAATAAATAAACCACATCATCGAATCATCCTGCCTTACTGGGCCAAGGATATTCATTAAATCATCAATGGTCATGACTATATCTAGAATAATCCACATTCATAATCATACCAAGTCCATCTCTTACGTAAGCCAAAGATATACAACAATAAAACCAATAATCAACAATTCATCTTTGCGTAAGCGAAAGATATATAATTGATAAACAACGATCCATCTTGCATCGTAAGTCGAAGATAACTTTCATCACCATATAAACATGAGGATGATGACAATGATATAAGCATTAATTTAACTAAAACAAGGATAAATATTAAAAACTTTAATTTTATCCAAACATTATCCATCACTTAAATAACTCATAATTATAACAATATTTTAATCACCTCTTAAACTTATAAACAATTTTTTCAATTGTTTACACTTTATCAAATAATGCATTTAATCATTTAAAAATGCCATACTCATAAGAATTCATCACCAATGATCAAATCCCTTATCAGTAATCTACATATACCTTATATAGGATTTTCAAGCCAAAAAATCCTATTTTCCAACTTTGTTACTTCACATAACATATTTAACTCATATATTCGTAACTAAACCATTTTCATGAAAAATACCAAATCAGTTCCAAAAATATTTCTTTTCTGGAATTTAGTATAATATAGTCCCATAAAGAACATATATTTTTCTTGAAATTTTTAAAATTCATTTACTATTTTTCAAAAATCAATTTTCAATTAATTCCTTAAGAAATTAGCAACCTCAAGTTTAACTCCAAAAATTCCCAAATCTTGGGAGGATCTTACACATGTTAATGTGAGCTTCCAATTTAAATTTCATGGTCATCGGAGTTATAGAACTCCGGTTATAGCATTTTTCATCGAAAAAACCTAAATATTGAAATGGTCATAACTTGCTCATTTTAAGTCGGAATGAGCTCATTTTTGGACAGGATGTTCTTTATACCATATACTTTCATGTACCAAAAGGCCAGAATTTTTCTCATAATTTAAGTGGCCGAAACAGCCCTTCAAAAATCTGGATAGCATTTCGGTAATTTCCAGCATTTTCATCCTTTATTAAAATCAGTCCACACGAAAATCTACAACACCTTTTCCGGTGATTCCACTTGGATCTTCTACAAAACTCATAGATCTAACTCTAGAACTTGACCACACTCAAAAAATTCAAAATATAATAGGAGATATGGTCAATTGAATTTCATGTTCCATTTTCTCCAAAATCGATTTTTCAACCCTATGTGATTTCTAAGAAACTTTCATGTTTTCACGCATAATAACCAACATAACTCATCATAACACTTACTAATACTTCATATACCCATGATTTTCATCAGTCCAATACTTTTATTATGACTCTCATCATAATCAACGTAAATGATCATTTCCACAATTTAATAAGGAATGAATATAAAGGATCATTCACCATGCATGTGGTAATCCATGTATACAGTTATTATTCCAGCGAATAATAAATAATGGAATAACGGAAGGATTCACCATGCATGCGATAGAGACCGCGTAGGCGGGGATATTTTCAATTTAATAATAATAAATACGAAGAATCAGTCCCAAGCGTAAAATCGCATTGCAGACGATATATTTCAACATAATAATAAAGAATGGAATAACGAACGAAATCACCGTGCATGCGATGACGTCGCGTAGAGCAGAGTTATTCAGCGAAATAATAAATGATGGAACCGGTCGGTAAAAACGCCAGACGAGGATATTTCGACAAAATAATAAAATGCGGAATAATAAATAATGGAACTAGGTCTAGCGTAAAATGCACAGACATGATATTCAGACAGAATAATAAATGCGGAATAATAAATAATGGAACCAGGTCAGGCGAAATTCGCATCGACCAGATATTCCAACAGAATAATAAAGAATGGAATAATAGAAGAATTTTACCATGTATGCGGTACTTCGCATAAATAAGTTATTCCAACATAATAATAAAGAATAGAATAACAGAAGAATTTCACCATGTATGCGGTACTTCACATAAACAGGTTATTCTAATATAATAATAAGGAATGGAATAACAACTCTTATAAGTATTGAAAGAAAGTAATTCTCTTCATGAATATGAAAGAATAATACCCCTTACAGGTACAACAAATAATATCTCTTACCTTAGAATGAAGCTGGATACTAGAATAGAAATGTAGCAGACTTCTCTTCTTTTTTCTCTCTATAATTTCTCTCTATAATAATGGCTCTAAAGCTTTAGTGAATTGGTGATAAATGAAGGAAAAATGAGCTTCTATTTATAGCAAAACATAGTTTCGATAATTGCACATTTTAGGACTCGAAAAATTACAGTACAATACCTCCAACTTTTCTTTCATTTATAATTCAGTCATCCAAGTATTATCAAACTTGCACCACCTCCCCTAATAGAAAATCATGTGAATCAATAGTAAATCATGTGACTCAATAGTTCTAAACATGTGAAAAAATTAATTACAGTATAGTACCTTCATCTATACCTCCATTTTTAACTTAGTCATGCAAGTATCAACAATCTTGCACCAACTCCCCTAATAGTATAAGAATGTGATTCAATAGTACACATATGTGAATAAATAGTTATATAAACATGTGAATTAGTTGCAATTAATTGCTCATTTATCCGATAAATTACCCGATTTATCAATATAACCCCCAGACATCAATTATCATCGGAATAGATGTCGATTTCAACTAACACCAATAATCCCAACACAATGGAACTATCCAATTCATCTTTAATCAACATGAACTTATTCATCATTAATATCATAACTCACAATATTTAACAACCAGGTCGTTCCCGAAAGAGGGGCTTTCGATAAGAATTTCTCCTATTGGCGCCGCGATTAGGTGACCAAACCTCTCCTTGGTGAACTTCTAAACATTGTAAATATTGCAATTTAATAATATGAATAACTTTATCGTCTCAATTATTGATTTAATAATATATCATATAATGCGGATGATCTTGTGTGACAATAATCGAATCAATAATATAAGAGATATGATCACGTGAATTCTATATAGCAATAATTGAGTATAAGCGAGTGACTTCTCACGTAAGTATCAATAATCAATCACAGGTATCTTACTATGCAACCACACGTATTCTTTATACTTTTACTACTAGGGTAGTTCACGAGTATTAACGGTAAAACCTCCGCTATTATTTTCATAAAATATTTTTGTCGTTTTCTAACTACGACGACAGTACTTCTGTTGTGGGGTCAACTAATGATTATCTTGGTCGTCTGAATATTCTCAAACAAAAAGAATATTTCCCACCAAACGAATATTTTATAACAACTTGCATACTTTGCAGAATTTATAAATACTACCCACAACTATAACATTATCTTAAATTCACACCATAATATTAAAAAAAATCGAGAAAATTATATCTTTATTCGAAAAATCTGGGATCTCACAATCTGCCATCCTTATGAAATTTTGCCCTCGAAATTTACGTACATACCTGGTATGCCGAACAGATGAGGATACCTTGACTTCATTTCAGATTCTAACTCTTGAGGTATAACCTTTGAGTGTTGAATACGATCCTTCTTATTCAAGATTTTAACACGTAATTCCTCATACGTTAAATCTTCCGCTGTCTCGTTCGGTTCTAAATCAATAATGTGGTTCGGGTTGTCCATATATTTATATAACATCGGTACGTGATAAACGTTATGAACACGCAATATATTTGGCGGTAAAACGAGTCTATAGGCCATAGTTCCTACTCGATCAAGGATTTCAAATGGGCCAATAAAATTGAGGGTTGCGATTTCCTCTCTTCGTCGATTCTTACTTCAAGAATAACGCCCTCTTGAACCTTCTTTTTCACATTCATCAGCTTGGGGTGCGTAGTTTGAACGGCCTATATCTTTATCGACTAGAGTTGATTCTACTTGTATATTTGATATCACCACGTGGGTCCCTAGAGTCTTGAACTCTATCTTCATCATTTGTAAGTTATATGAAATGGGTCTTTGTGTTAACAACTTTGCACTCATAAATGCATACGATCTTCTACTCAACACGTCAGCTACCACGTTTGCTTTCCCACGATGGTATTAAATGGTACGATCGTAATCTTCAACAGCTCAAGCCAACTTCCTTGGTGCATTATATGTTCATTTTGGTTGAAGAAATATTTATGGGTTGAAGAAATGGGTTTTGTCTTTGAAATCGATACAAAATTCGATTTCACGCTACTGGGAGTAAACTAAAAAGTCTTCAAGAATCGCCGGAAATTTATTAACAATAGAAATATCATTCAAAATCTGTGACTCTCATCCAAGACTTGGATAACACATGTAATGAAGGTTTCTCCCAATGGAGTTTCAATAGATAAGTCAAAGTCTAATTTTTTGGAGTCAAATTTAAGCGTTGAGCGCAAGCAAGAGAGATAAAATAATGGGTAGAGCAGGGTATCTAAAAAGTATAAACTTATTTAGCATTTATGATTAATTTTACCGTGATCACCTCGTTTGGATTCTCGCTTTTAGGGAGGTTACTACAAACGTTCTCCCTTGAACTACCGGTTTTGTCTTATCTGGGACACCCTTTGATGCCTCCATCCCAGCTGGACTTGACTTTGGTGCACGACAAAATCGGGCTAGGTGGCCTTCTTTTCCACAATTAAAACATACCATGAAAGGCTGTGAACAGTTTAGACTTATGTGTCCATCCCCTCCACATTTGCAACATACGATCGGCGGTCGTTCTCCTTCCTTAACAACGGGTGCTGGTGCTGACATCTTACCATCTTTGTTAAACCTTCTCTTCTTGAACTTTCCACTCCTATTGTCTTGGCCATGATTACCACCGAAGTGGTTATCATTTCTGGCATGCTGATTCCTTCCACATTTGTTGTCACCGCTTCGATGACTGCTACCATTGGTATTATCGACTTGTCGGCTGCTCTCCCTTAGTTGGGTTGACTCATTATCGCGTTCTAATAACTGAGCCATATTCACAACATCTGAATACAAACACAGTTTATGAGAGATAAGGTATTGACGTATCTCGGGTTTTAAACCTCTTAGAAACATCCGCGTCATTCTCTCCTCATTATCAACCAAGTGGGACGCAAATTAAATCAACTTAGCAAACTTAGCTTCGTACTGCGCCACGGTCATATTATTTTGCTCAAGCTTGATGAACTCTACCTCCTTCATGTGACGAATACTTTCAGGAAAGTACTTGTCGTTGAAAAGCTCTTGAAACTTCTCCCAAGACATCTTCAGTGCGGCAGGTTGAGTACGCTTTACAGATTCCCACCAGTAATCTGCCTCTGCACGCAACATGAAGGTGGCAAAAGGAACTTTTTGCTCCTCGGAGCATCCCAAAACATCAAATATCTTGTTGATCTGCTTTATCCACATCTCCGCCTTAAGTGGTTTTGGCTCTCCAAAAAAACTCCCGGTGGTCCCAGGTTCTTGAGCTCTTAGCGCGATATTTGTCCAGAGTTGTCGGTGTTTCACTGCATTTTGCCTTGAGCCGCTTTACGCTTTGTTGTTGCATGAATTGCATAAAGCATTTGACCATCCCATCATTCACCATTTCCTTGGTGTTATTATTTTCATGAGGATTATTGTCTTCCTGTTGCACATTACCCTGGGCATTAATCGTTGGTGACTCAACGGTCTCACGTGCTTCATTGTTTATCTCAACAATTTTGGATGTCATTTGCAAATACTGCAACAAAACAAGGGTCAATTAACATATCACATATTATCCCTATATTACGTGAGCTAATTAAATACCAAATAAACTTAGGTAGATCATACTTAGCGAAGGAATTCTCCGCCTCTCCTCCTAGTTCTTATCTCACATCTCGGCCGGGGATCATATCCTAAGCTTTGATACTGTTGTGATGCCCCCAAAATAGGTATCATCACCCATCTTGAGTCGCCAAATACATGGTACAAAAATACAAAATACAACTTAATAATACAACTATAGTGTAACATACGACAAAACATAAAATGAGAGTTCAAACAAGAATATTGCCTTCAGACAATATCAACTCTCGATGGAGTCCTCATTACATTTATTGTCACACTATTTAACGTAATAGTGAGGACTACTAATCTTATCATCTGGACCGATCACTCTGTTCCCCACTCGTCCCAGATATATTCTCATTTCTGAAGAAAGCAGTGAAAGAAAGGGTGAGCTCAACTAGCCCGATGAAAAATATTATGACTAAGATAATGCGAAATAAATTATCATTAGTCTTGAACAATGTTAAACTAATAAAATACAATAGACATCAAGTTTAAATACAATGAACAAGCAATCCATTAGAAAAGTCAAGTAGAGAATAAAATCTACTATCTTCTATGATTTAAAATGTTTTCATCAATTTTTATCATTGAGACTCGAATTTTAATAAATAAACCACATCATCGAATCATCCACGCACTATATAGGCGAGGATATTCATTAAATCATCAATAGTCAAGACTATCTAAGATAATCCTGGTCATAATCATACCAAGTCCATCTCTCTTGCACGTAAGCGAAGATATACAACAATAAAACCAATAATCAACAATTCATCTTTGCACGTAAGCCAAAGATATATAATTCAATAAACAACAGCCCATCTTCGCACGTAAGCCAAAGATAACTTTTATCACCAAATAAATATGAGGATGATGACAATGATATAAGCATTAGTTAAACTAAAACAAGGATAAATATTAAAGATTTTAATTTTATCTAAACATTATCCATCACTTAAATAACTCATAATTATAACAATATTTTAATCACCTCTTAAACTTATAAACAATTTATTTCAATTGTTTACACTTTATCAAATAATGCATTTAATCATTCAAAAATACCATACTCATAAGATTTCATCACCAATGATCAAATCCCTTATCAGCAATCTACATATACCTTATATAGGATTTTCAAGCCATAAAATCCTATTTTTCAACTTTGTTACTTCACATAACATATTTAACTCATATATTCGTAACTAAACTATTTTCATGAAAAATACCAAATCAGTTCCAAAACTATTTCTTTTCTGGAATTTAGCATAATATAGTCCCATAAAGAACATATATTTTTCTTGAAATTTTTAAAATTCATTTACTATTTTTCAAAAATCAATTTTCAATTAATTCCTTAAGAAATTAGCAACCTCAAGTTTAACTCCAAAAATTCCCAAATCTTGGCAGGATATAACACATGTTAATGTGAGCTTCCAATTTAAATTTCATGGTCATGAGAGTTATAGAACTCCTAAGTTATAGCATTTTTTCATCGAAAAAACCTAAATATTGAAATGGTCATAACTTGCTCATTTTAAGTCGGAATGAGCTCATTTTTGGACAGGATGTTCTTTATACCATATACTTTCATGTACCAAAAGGCCAGAATTTTTCTCATAATTTAAGTGGCCGAAACAGCCCTTCAAAAATCTGGATAGCATTTCGGTAATTTCCAGCATTTTCATCCTTTATTAAAATCAGTCCACACGAAAATCTACAACACCTTTTCCAGTGATTCCACTTGGAGATGCTACAAAACTCATAGATCTAACTCTAGAACTTGACCACACTCAAAAATTCAAAATATAATAGGAGATATGGTCAATTGAATTTCATGTTCCATTTTCTCCAAAATCTGATTGTCAACCCTATGTGATTTCTAAGAAACTTTCATGTTTTCACATAATAACCAACATAACTCATCATAACACTTACTAATACTTCATATACCCATGATTTTCATCAGTCCAATACTTTTATTATGACTCTCATCATAATCAACGTAAACAGATCATTTCCACAATTTAATAAGGAATGAATATAAAGGATCATTCACCATGCATGTGGTAATCCACATAGACATATTATTCCAACAGAATAATAAATAATGGAATAACAGAAGGATTCACCATGCATGCGATAGAGACCGCATAGACAGGATATTTCCAACAGAATAATAAAGACAGAACCAGGTCCGGCGTAAAACGCACAGACAGGATATTCCAACATAATAATAAAGAATGGAATAACAACAGAAATCACCATGCATGCGGTAGAGTCGCGTAGAGCGAGTTATTCCAACAAAATAATAAATGATGGAACCGGTCGGTAGTAAACGCATGAGGCGAGGATATTACAGCGAGAATAATAAATGCGGAATAATAAATAATGGAACCAGGTCCGGCGTAAAACGCACAGACATGATATTCCGACAGAATAATAAATGTGGAATAATAAATAATTGAACCAGGTCAGGCGAAATTCGCACCGACAAGATATTACAACAGAATAATAAATAATGGAATAATAGAAGAATTTCACCATGTATGCGGTACTTCGCATAAACAGGTTACTCCAACATAATAATAAAGAATGGAATAACAGAAGAATTTCACCATGTATGCGGTACTTCGCATAAACAGGTTATTCCAATATAATAATAAGGAATGGAATAACAACTCTTACGAGTATTGAAAGAAAGTAATTCTCTTCATGGATACGAAAGAATAATACCCCTTACAGGTCCAACAAATAATATCCCTTACCTTAGAATGAAGTTGGATACTGGAATAGAAATGTAGCAGACTTCTCTTCTTCTTTCTCTCTATAATAATGGCTCTGAAGCTTTAGTGAATTGGTGTGAAATGAAGGAAGAATGAGCTTCTATTTATAGGAAAACATAGTTTCGATAATTGCACATTTTGGGGCTCGAAAATTATAATCTGAATACCTCGACTTTTTTTTCATTTATAATTCAATCATCCAAGTATTATCAAACTTGCACCACCTCCCCTAATAGTAAATCATGTGAATCAATAGTAAATCATGTAACTCAATAGTTCTAAACATGTGAAAAAATTAATTACAGTATAGTACCTCCATCTATACCTCCATTTTTAACTTAGTCATGCAAGTATCATCAATCTTGCACCAACTCCCCTAATAGTATAAGAATGTGATTCAATAGTACACACATGTGAACAAATAGTTATATAAGCATGTGAATTAGTTGTAATTAATTGCTCATTTATCCAATAAATTACCCGATTTATCAATATAACCCCCAGACATCAATTATCATCAGAATAGATGTCGATTTCAACTAACACCAATAATCCCAACACAATGGAACTATCCAATTCATCTTTAATCAACACGAACTTATTCATCATTAATATCATAACTCATGATATTTAACAACCAAGTCATTCCCGGAAGAGGGCTTTCCAATAAGAATTTCTCCCTATTAGTAGCCTTGAATTAGGTGACCAAACCTCTCCTTGTGAGAACTTCTGACATTGTAAATATTGCAATTTAATAATATGAATAACTTTGTCATCTCAATTATTGATTTAATAATATATCATATAATGCGGATGATCTTTGTGACAATAATCGAATCAATAATATGAGAGATATGATCGTGAATTACTATAGCAATAATTGAGTATAAGCGGTGACTTCTCACGTAAGCATCAATAATCAATCTGGTGTCTTACTATGCAACCACACGTATTCTTCGTACTTTTACTACCGGGTAGTTCAACGATATTAACGTAAAACCTCTGTAGTTATTTTCATAAAATATTTTGTCATTTTCTAACTACTGACGGACGGTTCTTACATTGTGGGGTCCACTAATGATTATCTTGAGTCGTCTAATATTCTCAGAAAAAGAATATTCCCCGACCAAACGAATATTTTATAACAACTTGCATACTTTGCGAAATTTATAAATACTACCCACAACTATAACATTATCTCAAATTCACACCATAATATTCAAAAAAAAAAATTTGAGAAAATTAAATCTTTATTCAAAAAATCTGGGATCTCACATGTTTGACCAGTTGCAAGGAGCACAATTCTTTTCAAAGATTGATCTTCGTTCTGGATATCATTAATCGAAGATTAGAACCGAGGATATTCAAAGATCGCGCCCGAACTTCGATGCGGGCATTATGAATTATTAGTCATATCTTTTGGATTGACTAATGCTCTCTTGACTTTCATGGATATGATGAACCAAGTATTCAAGGACTATTTGGATCGATTCGTTGTTGTCTTTATTGATGACATTCTCATATATTCCAAAAAGCGAGTGAAGATCATGAGCACCATTTTGAAGGCGGTACTCTAAAGGCTTCGTGAAAACAAGCTATATGCCAAGTTAAAGAAATGCGAATTACGGCGAGGAAGTAGCATTCCTTGGGCGCGTGGTGTCAAAACATGGAGTATCTGTTGACCCGGCGAAGATTGAGGCAATACAAAGTTGGGAGCAAATAAAAGTGATGCAAAAGACGTAGCTTTTTGGGCTTAATTGGTGGTTATTATCGGAGATTCGTGGAAGGATTTTCTCGAATCGCTACTCAGATTAACTTCACCGACTCGGAAGATAAAAATTTGTATGGAGCGAGGAATTTGAGAAGAGTTTCCAAGAGATCAAGAGGAGACTCATTTTGGCACCTGTTCTGACAATACCATCTGGTTCGGATGGATTTTTTATCTACAGCGATGCTTCAGACAAAGGGTTAGGATGTGTTCTCGTGCAACGTGGGAAATTCATAGCCTATGCCTCGCGACAACTTAAAGAATATGAGAGGAAATATTCTACTCATGATTTAGAGTTGGCAGCAGTTGTTTTCGCGCTAAAGATCTGGAGGTACTATCTATATGGGGAGAAAGTGGAGATATATTCAGACCATAAAAGCCTCAAATATTTCTTCACCCAAAAGGAACTCAACATGCGACAACGACGTTGGCTCAAGCTGTTAAAAGATTATGACCACACCATTCAATACCATCCTGGAAAAGCAAACGTGGTAGCTGACGCGTTGAGTAGAAGATCATATCACGAGAAGCGAGTGCGATGATGTCAAGTATACGCATAGAACCAACTTTAATCGATGAAGTTAAAATTGCTCAAGCCATCGACCTGGAGTTGATGCATATGAAGAAGAAAGTACAAGAAGGTGTTATTCCGAAAGCGAGAATCGATGAAAAAGGAATACTTCAAGTCCATTCCAGACTTTGTGTTCTTAACGATTCTGATTTAAAGAACAAGATCATGATGGAGGCACACAATACACCATTTGCAATCCATCCTGGAAGTACCAAAATGTATCGTGATCTTCGACATACATTTTGGTGGAACAATATGAATAGAGATGGCAAAGTTTATCTCGAGGTGTTTAACTTGTCAACGTGTAAAGGCGAGCATCAAATTGCCTAAGGATCCATTGCAACTACTTGAGATTACGAAATGGAAGTGGAAACACATTACCATGGATTTTATTACGAGTCTTCCCACGGTTTCTTCTGAGCATAAATGCTATTTGGGTTATTGTTGATAGATTAACCAAGTCTGCTCATTTCTTGCCGTCACGGAGACTTATTCCTTGAAAGTCTTGCTCATATGTATGTAAATGAGATTGTGAGATTGCATGGCATGCCGATATCCATAGTTTGGATCATGACCCAAGATTCACTTCACGATTTTGGGTTAGCTTACAAAAAGCTATGGGCACAATTTACGATTGATTCTGCATACCATCCTCAAAGCAGACGGACAATCGAGAGGACTATTCAAACTCTTGAAGATCTATTAAGACTTTGTGTCCTAGACTTCAAAGGGAGTTGGGATAAGTATTTACCATTGGTGGAATTCTCCTACAACAACAGTTATCAGGCAAGTATAGGGGTAGCTCCATTCGAAGCATTGTATGGAAGAAAGTATCTCTCTCCAGTATGTTGGGATGAGGTGGGTGAAATAATATTATTGGGACCAGAGTTGGTACGTATTACTACAGAAAAGATCCAAATGATTCGACAACGTATACAAATGGCACAAGATCGACAAAAGAGTTATACGGATCTTCATCGAAAGGACGTGGAATTCAGTATTGGGAATTATGTATTATTGTGTGTTGCCCCATGGAAGGGAGTTACAAGATTCGGGAAGAGAGGAAAGCTCAATCCACGATTTATTGGTCCATTTCAGATTCTTGACCGAGTAGAAAATGTAGCCTATAGACTCATGTTACCTCCAAGTATGTCTCATGTTCATAATGTTTTTAACATATCAGTGCTTCGTAAATATGTGAAAGACCCGAACCACGTTATTGAGTTAGAAGCAGACGAGATAGCTGAAGAATTAACGTATGAAGAGGTACCTGTCAAGATCTTGGATAGGAAGGAGCATGTCCTACGCACCAAGGTCATACCACAAGTCAAAGTTTTGTGGAGGAACCATCTTTATTGAGGAAATGACACGGGAGTTGGAAAGCGGAAATGAAAGCGAGGTATCTCACCTTTTGAAACACCAGTGCGTCACGTCAATTTCGAGGATGAAATTTCATAAGGAGGGGAGGTTGTAAGACCCTAACTTATTATTAATGAAATTGAATTTCATCTATTTATTATTTTGAAATAGTAAGGGATGATTTGATTAATGTGGTTAGTTATGGGTAAAAAGCGCAAATATTTTAAATATGCAAGTGGTTATAAAATATTCATTTTTATCGGAGAATATTCGTTTGGTCGTGGAATATTCTTACTGTCGGGAATATTAAATGCGACGATGCCCTTGACACTTGTGTGGGCCCATAACTTGAAAGCGATTGGATGAAGAAAACGACAAGTATAAGTTGTTTATAAATAACAGGCGTAGTTATTACAGATTATCTTGTTGGAATACCGGTGGTTAAACACAAGAAGATACCAGCGGTGTTGTACCAATTATTGATTCTTACGTGGGAGGGCATTACTCAATAATTGTTACGATGAATTCTTGTTCAATATTTTATTTTATTGATTCAATAATTGCTACATTGATATTTTATATTATTGTTATTTCAATAATTGTCCTTACACAATATTTTCATTATCGGATCAATAATTCATATTATTTGAATAATATTATTAGATAACATTATTGGCAATGTCTAGAAAGTTACATCAAAAGAGAGGTTTGGTCACCTAATAATTGCGCGCCGATGAGGAGAAATCCTTATTGGAAAGCCTCTCTCTCTGAAAGCCCCTGGTTGTCGATGTTGTGATTACGTAATATTATTTGTGAATAATTAATTATTGATTTATATGATAAGGAAAATATTTATTTTATGTAGATATAGATGGAAAAAAATTTTGATGTGACAATTGTTAAAAATTGATATTTTATCTCTTTTGATAAAATAATTTATTTAAATATATTATTATATTTTAATAATACAATAATGGTGATATTTTACAATGAATGTGGGATATATGAATAAATGAGGAGGAAGAGTATTTTTGTTTCAATAAATGTTTAAAACATGTTTTTCATTTTTATGGACCACATTTCTTGACTGAAATTTGATTATAGCCTATAAAATCGCTCGTTTGTGGATTTCGGTCAATTTTTATTTGGAATTTGGAAAAACTTTCTTCTGTAAAGTTGTAGATAATGGAATATCCTATGAAAAAGACATGAGGTTCAAATTTTTCTGACAAAAGGGCTATATATTATGAATTATCGAAGTTCCGAAGTTCTGAAATAATTAATTTTTAAAGTTTAAAATATTTTAATTAAGAAAAACGTTTTTTTTTATTTTTGGGACATGTGTTAGTAGTTGAATTCAGCTGGTGGTGTGCATAGGGAGATTTGGAAAAAATATATTATTAATTTATTAAATTTTCTGCTTTGATGTTCTAAGCATTTTCTTATAAATAGGGTGCTTAGGTTAAAATTAAAAATCACACCGAAAACTGAAGTTTTCTCTTTTCTCTCTCTATATTATCGGTATTATTCTTGTGAGTATTTTGATACTTTGAGTGTTGCTATATGGTGCAAGTTTCCTTCAGCACTATATCTGGTATTCCAGCTAGAAGTACAATCTTTTCAAGGTAAGGGATATTATTTTTTTAAAATGATATTATTTCTTCTAATATCATTATGCCAGATTATTGGTAAGATTTTTCTTGTGAAATTCTTGTCTTTTAGTGTCGGGGTTACTATTCACGTATCACGACTATTCATTCACGAATCTGACCTTATTCTGAGAAAAATTAAAATTTTATTTTTTCCAAAATATCGATTATGGATACTAGCTTTGATTGTATCCATGTTTTGATTATTCTTGAATTTTACTTCGCTATGATTATTAATGAAGTATTTTTGAACTCGGATTGTTTAAAGTACGAATCCTTAATATTTATTCTTTTGTTTCACTGGATTCGTTTTCTTTAAAATATTTTTCATTATTCTCAGTCCTAAAAGATAATATTACTGAATATCTTTGGCCTGTAATTCAAAGATGGTTGATTTTCTTATGAATATCTTTGGCCCGTAGTGCAAAGATGTACAAGTGTTGAGATGAACATGACCAACTGATGAATATCTTTGGCCTGTAGTGCAAAGATGAATATTTGATTCAAGATGAATATTGATTGATGTTAAAGGGATAAAATATTGATGATGGACTTTTAAATTCATAGATTAATTTCATTCTCTACGTTAACTCATCTATGAATTATTATTTTCGTTGCGAATATTTATCTGAAACTTGTTGTTTATTATATTCTATCAGATTTTTCCCTGTTGAAGACTAACGATAATTTGTTCTATATTATCTTAGTCATAATATTCTTCTCTTGGGCTAGTTGAGCTCACCTTTTTCCTTTTTGTTCCATTTTTCTTCTCGGGAGCGAGAATGTAACGCAATCTTAGTCGGGGTGTGGAATGATGGTTCTAGAAGTTGTTTTAGTAGTCCTCACCATTTTTGTAAAATAATGTACCAATAATTATAATGAGGACTTAGTTGGGTATGGATATTGTCTGGATGGCAATATTTGTATTTAAACTTACAGTTTATATGTTGTATTAATAAAGTTGTAGTTGTTTCTGTACCATGATATTGATAACTCAAAATGGGTGATGTATACCTATTTTGGGGGCGTCATAGTTGGTATCAGAACTTAGGGATATGATCTCTGGCGGAGATCGGGGAATAGAACTAGGAGGGGAGAGACGAGTAAATCATTCGCTAGTGTGTCTTACCTAAGCTTATTTGTTGGTTGGTCAGTATATAGGGATATTATGTGATATGTTGATTTCTTTAATTAACCTTTGTTTTATGGCAGTATTTGAGAATGTCGACTGAGAATGTTAACAGTGGAGCAATTGAGAGCGTGGAGACACCTTTAACCACCAACGAGGAGAATGTGCAACAGGCCGACAATGTTCCTCCTGTAAACAACACCACTGATCAGACGATGAACGATGGTTAAGGGGTTGAATCTCGGGTATGAGAAGATCGATGCTTGTGAGCAGGATTGCATGTTATATTATAGGGAAGACAAAGATAAGGTGCAGTGTGATATCTATAACTCACCAAGGTACAAGATCATAAAACGTGGAGGGAAGGAGAAACATGTTCCAAAGAAGATTTTACGGTATTTTTTCCTCTTGCCGAGGTTGCGGTAATTATTCATGTCTGCGTCTGCCAAAGGCGTATGAGTTGGCATAAAACAAGGGATGTCGTGCTGGTCAAATTGACTCACCCAACAGATGGAGATGAATGGAAGAATTTTGATGCCAATTTTCCATAATTTGTCTAAGAAATGCACGAATGTCGGGCTTGGGATGGCTACTGATGGATTCATCCATTTAATAATTTTAGTCGACCTTATTCATTTCGCCAGGTGATTATGGTAGCTTCAATCTTCCACCGTTAATGTGCATGAGGATCCGTATCTTTTCTTGACCTTACTTTATACTTGGGGATAAGAGTCCTACAAAAGACATTAACGTGTACCTCGGTCATTAGTCGATGAACTTAAGATCTTTGTGGGAAACAAGTGTTCGGACTTTTGATAAATCATCGTCGGTAATTTTGTGATGAAAGCGACCTTGTTGTGGACTATCACCGACTTTCCGGACACTTGGGATGATTAGTGGTTGGTCGACTCATGGCAAGTTGTCATGTCCGGTCTGCGTGGGGATGTGCAACGACTCAACTACGTCGTGGAAGGAAAACTAGTTTCTTTGGGCTCGCTTTCATAGATTCTTGCATGTTGAAACGCAGTTATAGAAAGATGTCTACACAATTCAATGTAAAGAAGCGAGAGAAGAAAGGAGTTGTTGGTCGCTTGAGGCGGCAACATATTATAATTTGGCTAAATGATCTAACATTTACACCCCTAGGAAGGAGCATGAGTACGTTGAGAGCTATAGGATATGGGAAAAGTCATAACTGGACTCACTCGCCAATTTGGTTTGAGTTGTCATACTGGGTCACACTAACACTTCGTCATTGTATAGATGTTATGCATATAGAAAAGAATGTATTTGAGAACTTGTTTTACACGTACTTGAGATACAAGTGGTAAAACAAAAGACAATGATAAAACGCACGAAAGACTTGGAGGAAATGAATATCGGTAGAATTGTGGCTCGACCTAACAACACAAAACCAAAAGCTCCATTTTGTCTTAGCAATGACAGTTGAAAACATTTGCAAGTGGCTTAGCGCATTGAAGCTCCCAGGATGGATATGCTTCTAACATATCTCGTTGTCTTAAGGTTGAAAGCGATTAAAAATTATTGGCTTCAAAAGTCACGACTATCATGTATTCATACGAAGTTGATGCCATTTACATTTAAATAGAAGATGTTACCGGGAATATTAATGATACTTTTACTGCACTTTTAAATTTCTTTTCGGGATATTTGCTCAAATTGTTATAAGGTATAGTGATGTGGGCGGATGGAGAAAAAGTTAGTGTTGACAATGTGCAAGCTCAAAATGATTTTACCAAGGGTTCTTTGACAAAGACATGGAGCATTTGCTTATTCATCCGCCATATGAACTTAAGCTTGGAGGATCGGTGCAATATCGATGGATGTATCCATTTGAGAGGTAACATCACATACATTGTGCAATATTAAATCATCTTTATATTTAACTTATCGGGTAATATATATCACATACTTTCATGTGATGGTATATCGTCGATTAAAGCGAAAGTTAAAAACAAAAGCGTAGAGGGTTCTTCTATTGTTTGAATATACTGGAGGAAGAGCTTGTCAACTTCTGCTCATTGTACTTTGACGATGTAGTCACAATGAAGCATAATCGTCTAAATCGGAATGAGGTTGGGGATCCGTCTGGTCGTGCTGATGATGAGTTGGTTGTATTCACTTATCCAGCTAAACCATTTGGACATGAGACAAAGACTTACCTAACCGATAAAGATTTAAAGATTGTGTCTACATACGTGCTTCTAAATATGCCTGAAGTATCATCGTACATCAAGTATGTATTATTACAAGTTGAAAATGATTTATCTATCCGTAATCAAAAATTAATAAATTGCCATATTATTGTACGCAGTTCATTCGAATTGGAAGCGCATGCTTCTAACCCGGGGTTGACAGAATCATAGATGGAAGCATTCACTAATGCAAATTTTCACCATGGTTTAAAGAGAATTCAAAGAAGAGCGTATTATGATTGTTTTAGAGATGTCATTTTAGGCCCGTACAAACTCCGGCGTTGTCGTGTTGGGAAGTTGTTATGGAGATTTTGAATCCAATTACTATGGAAGATTAAAGGAAGTGGTTGTGCTCAATTATCCAGGGCTAAAAAAGGTCGTTACATTTAAGTATGTCATTTGGTTTGATCTTCGCAAGGGTGTTAAAGTTGATCGTAATAGAATCGTAATGATAGATATAAAATCTTTTTACATCGATGATGTATTTATGTTAGTGACCAAGCAACTCAAGTGTACTACGCCTCAATGTAGTTTCACGATGAGAGAACTCATTGGTATATCTGATTTGTGACAACGAAGACTTGGCCATTTGATGGTATTAATTTGTCTGAAACGGATGACCCATTGCAAGAACAAGTTAGCAATCCCAGCCACGTTGTGGTATATGATAACGATGTGTTGGGTAATGATGTCGTTGACGTACTCGATGTTGACGAAGTGGAGGAAGATGTGGTTGTTAGTCCGTATGTGATGGTAGAAGATGATATTGAGGAAGAAATTGATATAGAAAAGGAAGAGACAGAATTAGAGGATGAAAATGATTTTGACTCTGACGGGTTTGACAACGTACTACTTCTTCACTAATTGGTGTTTTGGAAATACTATACAACTAAAATCAATCATTATATATATATATATATATATATATATATTTTCCACATAGGATGGCCATTTGATCGTTCGTCGTATCTATGTATGTTATTTCAGTAGTACAGCTATATATGCCTCGATATAGCGGTGGAGGTGGCTGTGGTGGCGGCCGCTCTGGATCGGGTGACGGCTTTCAAGGAGGGTCGTCTTGAGATCTTAGTGAGTTTCATTCTTTTTGGCTCGAGAACATTATTTTTATAACTATATTATACATTCATTTACTATTTTTGGACAATGTCATAACTATATATATTAACATCTGAGATCTTTGACGCGTCGCGTTATGGAGGCCTAACCTCGGTCGATTAGGTCGTCCACCGTGATGCTGACACAATTCGATGAGATGTGCTTACAAATGCGTATGAGTTTCAACTCTAATATATCACTTATGTTCAATTAGAATGATATTATCATGTGATTAATCAATTAAAATGTGATTAATAAATTTTTTATTCTAGTATTATGGATCATGTCGCTATGGCGGCCGACACGCGATCATCTCACTGACGCGTCTCCCCACCGGGTACGTGCGCGATTTAGTCGATCTGGTATTATGATCTTAAACTTCATGGTGACAGTGTTGCGGGAGTTTCACATAAGTCGACTTACATATATATTATCAAGGTCCATGCATGTTATTTACATATTGTTCAAATAATAAATTATACGTATGTTATGTTTGTTTGATAGAGATACTACTGATCTGGTAGAGCATCATTTGAGGCGGATGGTGACGCCAGCAGTTATCATTGCCCACATCTCAAAATTATATTTGGTTGGTTGTATGTATGAGATGCGACGGAGGGCAATCCGGGCGATAGAAGAAGCGCTCGGGACTACTTTTGAGATCATCGGTACGCCGGTGATGTCGGATGTTGCGTGGGTCGCGATGTGTGCGTCTTGGGATGATCTTTGCGTTCAAGACCAAGTCGGAGTAGATGAAGAAGAATCGCGGCAAGCTGAGAGTTGTACATACTTCTGGCTCGCACTCGTTTCGGAGGTTAAGTCCGTAAGTATTTCTCTTTAGTTTAGTTTATTCTTATATTGCAACTATAGTAAATTAAGGTGATCTTATTTAATGAATATGATCTGGGCCATGCGAGTAGCTTGGCAGACCTCTCCTACTATGATCGAGTTCTAGGATAGAGTCCATACAGTAGAAGGGCTCTACTTGGGTCGACGATATCTCCAAAGCAACCTACTAGCTATCTGAGTAATACATTTACTATAATAGATATTATTAGGATAATATTACGTAATTTATATGATGATACCAAGATAACTCATTTGTATATCAAATTACGAGGAGGCGGTTTAAGAAGCTCATGATCGGTAAGATAAGCGAGTTCTTGCAGTTTCTTTAGGGCGATCTTTGAGACGTTAGATTCCACAGATCCCTCACTTAGAGATCGGTTTTATCTCGGGATGAGGAGATGGCTCTCTTTGGGTCGCGTCTCGGGATACTCCCACTAAGATACTCTACCAAGACGTCAGTCTTTGAGATTCTGAGGATACCAACTATCTACTTTGCCGGAGGTATAATATTTGTGTTTATTTCGTGTTTATGAATAAAAAGTAAACTTGTAATATTATTCATGTTATATTTATTTTTGATGGCTCTAGCCCAATGTCTACGCGTCAAGGCCCCCGTGGGACCATCACATCTGAAATATAAACTTAGATGATGCTTTATTCCAGTGTGTTATGGTTGCGATTGTCGAGAGGTTTGAGGCCGATCCGATGTTCCATCGTTAGGACCCCCAGTAGTTCTCGCCTCCATCGACTTGGGCATGGCGTTGCAAACCGGTGCCACCACTTTGAGTATCTGGTATTCCTCTGCTGAGGCGATTAGGTAGCGATACTGTGACGAGATTATTCGGATGGTGGTTACCTTAGTCGAGGGGCGCTTTTTATGCGATGTTGAGTCGGTATTCATTGCTTTCGGTATATTTCGTTTTAAATACAAATATATATTATGCATGTTATTTAATTTTCATTTAGTTATCTTTAATCTGAATCATATATATGGACTAATGAGTTACATTATATTGTATCAACGAAATTGTGTGAAAGGGATGACGATTTTCATACTCCGGAAGCGTGTCGGCGCTTGCTCCTGATGATCCTTCTCACAATCGGGGTTCTACTTAGCTTGACGACTTAGTTTACATTCTTTTGTAGTTTAAATTCTTTTGTATTAATTTTACATAACTTTTGACGTACATATTGTAGTTTAAAGTACCTTAGCATTAATTACTTTGATTTTGTTGTGGTTTGACACTTAGCTTAATGGGATGTGGGATCTTTTGTAATTTACATTAGTTTAATTTACTTTGATTAATGCGGTTTTACATTTCATTACTTTGGTTTGTTGCGGTTATCTTTGGTCGTAGTAATGGGATGTTTTGACATTTAGCTTAATTTAGCTTGTGTATGTGATGTTGGGAAAAGCAGTACAAAGTACAGTATAGAATACAAGTCAAGATGTGGGTTAAATCCTGGATATTGCAAAAACAAAAAATATTTTAAAAAAGAAACAATAACCTCGATTTTATAATGGTATTCTCGGCGAAAAACCGTCGAGGTTCGATTTCTTTCCATTTTCTGGATAATGCCACGTGCGGCGTACGCATAGCCTCGGCCAGAATATCCTCGTAGTATCCTCGATGAGCGTGTTATAAAGTCGATGAAATTCAAATTCGCTCTTAAGGTGATTTTCCATTTTTGTCGAGGTGCCACGTGGCATGATTATCATCGATAGAATATCCTCGACAAACACATTTCAGTCGGGGATAGATTAATGCCGACGAAATGTTCGGTCGCAAATAGGTCCGTCGATTTTAAGTATTCCTGACCGAAGAATCGACGGACTTATTTTCGATGTGCTTATATCGACCTAATTCCGAAGTAGAATGTTCCGTCGGAGAGATGAGGTTACCCTCGACGGAATAGTCTTGAAGTGCAAGCGGACATTCAAATTGAAATAAAACCTTTTGTTGTAGTGAATTAAAAATGGAGGTATAGATGAATGTACTATATCAGAACTTATTTTTTTTCATATGTATAGAACTATTGATTTACATGAATGTATTATTGATTCATATGATGTACTATTAGGGGAGGTAGTGCATGTTTGATAATACTTGCAGGACTAAATTAAAAATGAAGAAAAAGATAAAGGTATTATACTGTAATATTTTGAGCCCCAAAACGTGCAATTATCGAAACTATATTTTCCTATAAATAGAAGCTCATTCTTCTTCCATTCTCACCAATTCACTAAGACTCACAAGAGCAATTATAGAGAGAGAAGCTATAGAGAGAAAGAAGAAGAGAAGTCTGCTATCTCACTATTCCAGTATCCAGTCTTCTTCTAGATATTATATTTTTTAGTAGTCATAGAAATAATATTTTCTTCCATACTCTGTAGTATGTGAGTAATATTATTTCGTTTCATATTCCTAATTCTACACTCATTCTGTTAAAATATTGCTTCTATACTCCGTGAAATTAGTAGAATATCCTTGATATTTGCGCTTCATCTAGTATCTTTTCATGGAAATATTATTATGAGCTTTCTTGATAATTATTTATCTTTTCATACCAGAATACTATTCATGAGTTACTATTTACGGGTTATTCACCCGGTTACTATTCACTCAAATATTATTCACTCAGGTATTCGGGGTACTTTTCATGCCAGAGTACTATTCACGGGTTACTATTCACTCGGGTATTTAGGGCACTTTTCATGTCGAGGTACTATTCACGAGCTACTATTCTTGAAGTACTATTCACGGGGTACTATTCACCTGAAAAATATATTTCTTTTCTGTCATATTATTTTTGATACATGAATATTATTCTTGAATTTTACTCCACAAAGAAGTATCATGTTGACAATTTGGATATTTTTAAACTCTGGATAAATTTAAAGTTTTTAAAATTTATCCTTGATTTCGTTTGATTAATGCTTATATCATTGTCATCATCCTCATGCTTATATTGTGATGAAAGTCATCTTTGGCTTACGTGCATAGATGGACTATTGATTGGTATGATTATGACCATAGATCATTAGGTATAATCGTGACCCGTAATGTTACAAATGATGTGGTAAAAGTCATCATTGGCCTGTAGTGTATTGATGGACAGTTGTTGGTATGATTATGACCAGGGATTATTCGATATAATCATGACCATTGATGATTACATGAATATCCTTGGCCCGTAGTGCATGGATGATTCGATGATGTGGTTTATTTATTAAGCTGAGTCTCAGCGATAAAATTGATGAAAAACTTTTTAAATCATAGAAGATAGTAGATATCATGCTCTACTTGACTCTTCTAATGGATTGTTTGTTCCACTGCAGTTATACTTGATGTTTATTATATTTTATCAGTTTAACACTGTTGAAGACAAATGATAATTTATTCTGCATTATCTTAGTCATAATATTTCTTACTGGGCTAGTTGAGCTCACCCTTTTGCTTTCATTGTTCTCTTTAGGAAATGAGAACGTAGCCGGGACTAGTCGGGGAACGGAGTGATGGTCCGAGATGGTGTTATAGTAGTCCTCACTATTCTATAAAATAGTGTGACAATAAATGTAATGGAGACTCTATTTGAGTTTAGATATTGTCTAGAAGACAATATTTGTGTAAAAACTCTCAGCTCATGTTGTATAATTAAGTTTGTATTTGTATTCAGTATCATGTATTTGGCAACCCAAGATGGGTGATGTATACCTATTTTGGGGGCGTCACAAGAACTATCTTCTAGAAATTACAAGAAAAAAGAGATAATGTTATGTTTTATTAGAAAGGTGTGAGAGAACCAAATTTGTAATTGGAGTTTAACGGTAATAAGGAAAATGAGTTATGATATCTCCTTGATATCAAATCCTGCCACTGCCAAAACACGAACCCAAAATCCATTAAATGATAAGAAAAAAAAGGTCCATATTTCATATCAAAAAGAAAAATAAAGAAATTTCTCTTTCCAATCTAACTCAATACCAATTCATCTAACCATATACAATTTAGAATACAATTTTAAACAATTTAATAGAGAATAAACATGATACCTGACATTCCAGCTTTGAGGCAACCAGATATAACATCAACATATCGAGACTTAGGGCTCAAGGACCTAACAATCTTTGTCATAGAAGGAAGGAAACTCTATACATATACATCGACATATCAATAATTTCTCAAATCAATCTCAAAATCATTAAGATACATATGAACAGATTCGTTTATATATAAATTATAGATCCAAGTTAATTTTTTTTTAAAAAAGTGATAAATAAACAAAACACTCAGATTTTGAAGGCTCTATTAAGAGCTTTAAGGTTAAGAGTTTCAAAAGTAATGATAAATATGCCAAAAATAATGAATATTAAAAAAATCACACGTAAATCATTCATTAAGAGAGCCAAAAAGGGGACGAACCCAATTACACGTGCACTATATAGAGCATAGAAGAACAAAAGACAATCATATGCCAGAAAGCTAAAGGCCTCACTCTATACATAGAGCATGACAAAAGATAAATATTATTGGCAGAAAAACAAAGTAAAGAAATAAGAATGTGCGCCCAAAATCAAATTAATCATAACTGATCAAGCGTCAAGTTATTTGTTACAATATGTGCACATGCACCACCAAGAAATGATTGCCAAAAGTTGTTTCTATGAAAAATATTTTGTATGTTGAGAGTATATACCTGAATGTAAGATCCATTAAAACGTACGATTACACTTGCCAACACAATACAAACCTCCTTGGATGAAGTATCTTCTTTTAGATCTTTCTAAGTTCTAAGAACTCTTAACTTAAGAATTCGTCCAGGATAAACAATCTGCAAGAACACAAACTGACTACCAAGTTCCATTCAAATTGTAACTTATCATAACAAAGAAATTTTGCGATAATAGAAACTCTAAAAAAATAGAAAAAAGATTTAAGGCAGAGCAAGCATATTAGATGCTTAAATAAATAGGGTTAACAATTCTCCAAATCAGTTTTCGCACTTATATTGTATTTCAACTCTATCAATCCACCCTACTTCTCTTTATTGCAAATCGTGTACCTGTTATGTAATCTTCTGGATTTATCAAGTCTGCTAACTAATTAATTTTTTATCTTGCAAAGATAGGACTGACAATAATCCTACCGTATCTGCACTGCAGAAGAGAGGATAACAGAAAAATCATACCCCTGTTGCATGATCGATCTCCTGACAACCAAACATGAGTTGTACCACCAGCTCCAATAGACATTACTTGCACCAAACATTGGTTACCATATTACTTTTCCATTTCTATATTCCTTTTTCATCTTTATTTTTAGTTTTTGTCAACTAAATGTTTTGAAAAAAGAGCAAACAATTGATTTCTTTTCAAAAGTTAATTTTTTAAGCAAAATGCAGTGATACATAATGATTTAACTCTTTTTACATCTCTAGTATATATTTTGAACATTTCTAGTGGTCATTTTAGATTTCTTATTCAAATTTAAAATTTATAATGTAATGTAGAAAGTTTTTTGAGTGAGAAATTGAAAACTCTGTCAAAACAGACTTCAAATGATCGTTCATCAGCTAATTCCATTGTTTTCATCTCTAACAAAACAAATCAATACTATAGAATAATCACTCCAATCATCATAAACGTATTTAACCATAATCAGAATCAATGCTATCAATTTCTGACAAATTTAAAATTTGAATTTCTTAGTTCTAAACAATAAAGTTAATTACTCATATGTAATGCTCAATTGTGTGAAAACATCAACACCCATTACACCAAGCAACTTGAATATAAAGATAAAAAACACAATCTTGAAAAAAATTATGAAGATTCACATTAATAGACCATTTATAGACACATTTAAAGCTAAATTGCAAAAAACTAAAGCAAGCCCAGATGACAAAATAAAGTAAATTAGCAACAATACCTCCCTCTAGATCAAATCGACTGATTTATTACTAATCAAGAGACGAAGACCTGTGCCCCAACAACATATTTCTTTTTTCTCCATCATAGCCTACGAAAAAATTGGTCATATCTTACCAATCAATTTTTAATTTTGTATATGTGACAAAATATAATCAAAACAAAGAGCAATAGAAGGGAGAGATACTATATCCAGAACCATAAAGGTTCTAGACGGGAGGATAATTCAAAGAGAAAAAACTTTTTGATAAAAAAATCACCTGGAATCGATTGATGCATAAATGACTTGAAGCAAATCGCCGGATCCTTTTGTTGGGTTTCTCTAAAGCTGAAATTGAGAGAAGAAGAACAAATTGGACTCGACTTTCTGAGGATTTTGATGTAGAACGTTGGTTGATTTACTCAATTGGTGTGAGCTGTTATTGGCCCTAATTGGGAAGAGAGATTATCAACGATTTTTCTACAATTGAAGCTCTAGATTCGAAAGAGAGAGATGAGGGTAATTGGAATACGATTTTTCTGCATCTAATTTCGGAAAGACAAAAACGTTAAAGCCATTGGAAAGAATCGCAAAAGTCAGGCAAAAAAAAAGAACCGACATTCAATTTAACCGAGATGATTCGTCCAATTTTTAAATTAACTGAGTTAACTCATTTATTTTTCAAATTTAAAAGATCGCTTTACGTCATGTATGCCAACGGTTTTATTGTGATGATTGGACGCCCTTATAGCTGGACTAGGATAATTTCATTTTAAATAAATAAAAATTAAATGTAAAATTTTTATTTATTTAAAATGAAGAGGATCCTCGTCCCCTTTTTAGTTCCGTAATATTTGTATTTCCCGTTTTAAATTATAAATTAAATATTATTTTAAAAAAAATAATTTTAATTATTATTTTAAACTTAGAATTAACATAAAATTATTTAATTTATATAAATATAATTATAAAAGTCAAAAACTACCTAATAAATATTACTATTCAAAATTTATTATTATTTTTAAAATTTAAATAAATCATGTTAATTTTAAATTTAAAAATATTTTAAATTAATTTTAAAAAATCAATATTAATTAAGAACGAAGGG
Organism: Panax ginseng; assembly: GCA_020205605.1. NCBI lineage: Eukaryota > Viridiplantae > Streptophyta > Magnoliopsida > Apiales > Araliaceae > Panax > Panax ginseng. The sequence goes on along the minus strand of CM035131.1, from coordinate 17,162,655 downwards.
AGTATATTATTTGAACAAGTAGTGAATTCTTTCATGAAAATTGAGAAGTTGCTGGTGGAAATATGGGAGATTAAACAGATATTAGAAAATTCTTAAAGGATCAAATAAGAGTCATAATCTAATAAGAATAATTTTTTTGATCAAAATGTGATTAATTTCATATATATATATGATTCGTCCTTACTGAAAGTGCATGTGGGAGAAGATCTTGGTTTCTCAAATGAAGCAATTAATGCCTAATTAAGTTTCTCAAGGGAAATAAATAATTTATAAATAAAATTCATTTATATTCAAAAAATGATATACATTTGGACTTGAACATCAAACCAAGCAAAAGAAAGAGACGGTTTTGTTTTAAATGCATGGGAGGCGGGCGTTACACGAGAATTTTTGACCAAGAGAGACGAGTCTCCGGTGATACACCATGATTTGAAGAAAAAAGTCAATATTTCATCTCAATTTAACTTGAGAAATAGAGAATTCAATTATGTTTCAATTAATATTTAAATATAAATAAATTTTAAAATTTAATAAACGAATTTCAATCAAACTTTAATAATAACAATCTTATTTCTCACTTAAATTATTGGAGTACTTAATTTCTATAATTATATTTTTATAATTTTATCTATTTTAATTGTAATTATGATTATTTTATTTCTATTCTATCGGAAATTGGAAATGTACTTTTTTTCTAACTCTATACCTATGTAATTAATTCATTCATTCATTCTTACTACTTTTAATTTGTTTCATTCATTCACTCTGCCGATTTATCCCTACTAAAAAGAGTATTAACTATTAACCCAAACATCTTAATCGCTCAGTTTAATAATTTAATTTTACTTTGTACATAATATATTTTCAAATAATTTTATATATTAACTAGAAGTTACAAAAAAATTACTACTACTAATTACACATTAGTACTAATAAACCTCTAATCCATACACCACTCCGGCGTGTTTTTCCGGGCCATCGCTGACAAAGTAGATGTCTCTCATTTTCTGAAAGGCATGCCAGGTAAGCAAACTATCTGAACCGGCCTGGTGACACTTCCCAACCGCCCGGTCCACATCAAGCATACTAGCAACCCGGTCTAACCCACCATACAAGCTCTTGCAAAACTTCATCAAGTGCTTCACATCATAAACTTTATTTCCGAAAAACACCCTCATAACCTTCAAAAACCCATTCAACCCAGTCGGCAACTCCCGGCCCGTCAGTATCTTCACCAAGTACCCGAAATCATACGCGCTGTGAAACGTCACCCAACTCACCGAGTCATTACAAACAAGCCCCGAAGACATCATCAACTCAGCAAATCTCGGCGAGTCAATCCCATCCACTCGATTTCTTTCAAAGTCGATCCCTTGCCGTTTTAATAGCTCGATGGAGTCAGCCGCGTGGGCATCACGCGTCACGTCAAAGTCCCTAAAATTAAACTCCCAGATGTACCGGTGACCGCCGGAGCCGAGGTCCGGTAAGTTACCGGAGGCGTCGGAGAGCGTGAGGCCGAGCTGAATGAGGTTTAAAGCGTCAACGTTTGACTTTAAAAGCTTGTAGTGATCGGATGGACGGCGTTGGCGGTGGTAGGACTTAGTATGGTCCACCGCCGACCGGTATACAACGCCGGGAAACTCAGTATCCATTGAAATGTAAGAGTACTGATCGATTAGTTCTCGAATTAATTCGAATTCGGACTCCAAATTTTCCGACCAAACCTCTCGGATTGTGATGGGATTTGGTTTGGATTCAGCTTCCGATTCAAATTCAATTTCATCCATTGACATAATTCTTGCTTCTTAATTAAATAAACAAAATTCACTTCTCCACTCCAGCTGTTTATAAGCAGATGAGTTTTGAGAGATAAGAGTGGTCGTTGGTTTGTGAGGTGAGGATCAGGGGATGGGAGGTGGAGTTTTATATGGATAGATGAAGAAATGGGGGAAAAGAGGTTGCTTGGAAAGAGGGGATGAATGAGTTTTTTTTTTTTTTTAAATATATAGAAAGTTCAACGCGTTTGAGGGTAAATTGACTGATAAAGTGAAGGTGGGGGAAGGATGAGACTAAGGAATTGGTCCAAGTTCAACTCCTCACTTGCCACTATTTTATTATTATTATTATTGGATAAAGACAGCATGAAGAAGATGATAAGAAGTGATGAGGTAAGGTTTGTTCTGTTTCTGTGAAAGTGATGAATACAGCTTTGTCCACGTTGCGTATGTTTAGGGGAACTTATGTCATTACGTGTAATGTAATCCATATTAAATTAATTATATATATAAAGGAAATGATTCATAAAAAACGTTAATTCTGGACACTATTTCAACTAACACTCGTCCAATGAAAGATCTAACGACCTAGGTTGGAGCCAGCCGCTACTCTCTCTAACGGCCAATCAAATTCTTTTATCTTAGCCGCTACTCCTCTAGTGGCCTGATTATCCTTATAGATACTACTTATTAATCACTAAAATAAAATAATAAAAATTATAAGAATAATCAGTAATTATTCTTATATTTATCATTATTTTAAAATAAAATAATAAAAAATTATAAGGATAATCGGTAATTATCCTTATACTTATTAATAAAATAAGTATGTATAAGAATAATTACTGATTATCGTCTTATGATTTTTAATTATAAATAAAAAATAGTTATTGAGTTTATATTATATTTCTATTCAAATAATTATTCTTATATTTATCCTTATATTTATTAATAAAATAATTATACTTATTAATTATTTTATTTTATAATTATCCTTATTTCTTATTTATAATTAAAATCATAAGGCGATAATCAATAAAGATCATAAGGATAATCGGTAATTAAACTTAGCGGCCAACATAATAGTTGAAATTGTTTTCTATGAATCATTTCCCTATATATATATATATATATACGAGAAATATGGAGGTGCACAATCGTATAACTTTTAAAGTTATACGGTTTACGATAGTAGAATGAATTCAGTACATGACTGTGTATTTTTATTTTTACCTATATATATATATATAATTTAATAAAGTCTCTTATATGAAATGAATCGTATATTGGTCTGTTAAATTTTGGGTCAAAATTGAATCAAATTCATCTAAATAAGATTTTAGTCTCATTTAAAAAGTCATGACTGAAGACACTATTATTAATAACTTAAATTTTATACACAGATAATTTTTTTTTATATATATGTGAAACTGAAGTGTTATAAAATCAGTCCGTCATAACAAATATATCCGTGAGAGATTTGTAAAAACTAAAATATATACCAAAAATAAAAGAGGAAGAAACTATGTATTCTGATATGAATAATGCTAGAGACATAAACTATTCTATAAATATTTTATAAACTGTTGATGTGGCATACTCCATATCAGCATATTGTGTGGGATCGGAGACTACATTAAAACAATTTATAAATCAATATACTGAGGTAGAGTATACCACATCAGCAATTTATAAAATATTTATAAAATAATTTATGTCTGTAGCATTCCTCTTCTGATATGAAGCTCCCACAAACGAGTAAAAACATGACTTGTAAATAATAATAATAAATTGTAAAAATAATTATTTTCTGCGGGGATGCGACAATTTGAAGTTAAATCCCACATTGAAATCCGTCAAAACCAAATCGAACCGACCGATTTTAATTGAACCAATAACTTTGCCGGTGTAATTTGGCTTTTGGATGCGACAAAAAAAAAATAAAATAAAAAATACAGTACTTGTTGTATTTGGTGTTAAGCTACCGCCTAAGTCCTAACACATGCATGATCCAGTAATATTAAGCAACTGTTTATAATTATAATAATGAGATACTTCATGAACTTGTTTCTTATATATGTAATTATTATTATTATTATTATTATTATTAAGCACCTTTGATGTTGCTTTACTTGTTGAATTTTTTAAATTTATTTTGTTTAGAACCCTTCTGATCAGGAGCGCAATATGGTGGACCTTTCCGTCCGTACTCAGGAACAATTCCGGATTATTAATATTCTCATAAATAAATTTATTTTGTATTTTGCCAAAAAAAAATATGGTTTTAATTTTGTTTTGAAAGGGAAAGTTAGAAGTGTAAGAACATCCGTCCCAAGCAATAGTTGCAGCTGCCCGAGTGCCGACTTCTTACTTGTTTTAACACGTTTTAAATGTAAGTGAATATAGTACAGGATATGACCATTTTTTTGGAACGGACCGATAAGTATTTAATTATGAATTCGGTTATTATGAAATTAATTTTATGATAAGTTGATTAATATAATATTGAGATTATTTTTCAGCCTGTATATCGATACTGTATTGATCAATTGACAAAAGTTAACTTTATGCTAACTGGTCCCTTTAATTATTGAGATAAATTTCTAATATTGTTTGCTTTATTTAGCTACTATGTTAATTTTTAGAACTCTACTAGGTGGGCATGAAAATTGGACGTTTCATTTATTTGTATTTTTACTCGTCATTAATATTTAAAATACAAATAAATAAAATTTAAATATAATTATGTCTAATTTTTATTTACAGATAGAGTTTTTATAATTTTTAATGTACGTGATGAGTTTCTTTGACTTGACTAGAAGCTGATCAGTATAAATGCTGCAAATTTGGCAGCTATATGGGAAACTTGTATTCTCACTTGTTCTTATACTCCATGAGAGTTTAAAATCATTAAATGAAAGTGCTATTGAATCTATTTTGGTCAAATTGATGACCTTTTCTTTTAAAATTTTCGGGTCGAACCTTCCAACCGATGACTAAGCACGTGTTTTGAGTGTACGTTATTTTATTTTAGAAATATAATTTTTTTCACAAAAAAAGAATTAATATTTTTATAAAGTCTCATCCACATAAAATAGGATAAACTATTTTTTCTTAAAAAAATTCTGTTGAATCTCATTTTTAACATAAATATTTTGGGTCATAAAATAAAAAAGTTTAGATCTTACTTTACTACAAAGTTTAATGTCAACTGCAAACAAAATAATTTTCATTAATTTATATTTTCCTTTATTTTCTTTAACTTGAAACGAGATTCTTATATATTGAACAAGTCAATCAAGAATGTCTTTGGTATTTAATATTTTAATCGATCTCTTTGACATATATGGAGCAGGAGTAGTATCTAAATCAAAATTAAAAATGAAGGACTATATCGTCAATTAACAAATTGAGAAAGAGATTAGAGCATTCACAACAGATTTTTCAATAGACTTTCTATCCCTACACTTGAAGAATATATCAATAAATCAATATCCAATAATTTTCTTATCCTTATATAATTCTCTATTTTAATCCCTATATATGATTTGACTCCCCAAGGTGAGGGAATCAAAAAAGCGTTCCCTATTTATGTAAAATGACATTTCACACCCTATTTATTGCGATTTTATGTTGGTTAAAGGATCTTTATCTCACTTAATTGCTGATTTGGGTATGCATGCCTATCAAATTCACTCATTTTTATTTTTTAAACAGAGGATTTAGAGAAGAAAGAAAACTATAAAAAAAATTAAAAATCAGTCAAATTTTGATTTTGATCATTTTTGTAAAAAATATTACTACTAATTATAAATTTTATTATTTTATAATTAAAAATGTTGTTTTAGTTCTCATAAATACATAACGATCGTTGCACATTTTGATTTCTAGCAATATTTATTTTAAATTAAAATAATTGCAATTTTAAATTTAAACAACAATTACTTTTAAATAAAAAAATAATTCTGACGTTCAAAATATGATTTGATCATTTGAAACTTTCAAATTTTAAATTTCAAAATTTAATATTTAAGGAATCGATATAAGGAAAACGTGTTGGAGTGCATAGTGAAAAAAATTGAATCTCTATCCTGCAGAAATGGCCGATAAAGCCTACATAAGTAGGGATAGAGATAAGAAAACTGTTGCGAATGCTCTTAGACTTAGTACAGATCTAAGCTAACTTTCTGCATTCATGTATTTTATGATCTCTGTTTAAAGTCAACCTAATCGGTTACTCTATATAGTATTACAATCCTCTCCATATATAATAGTAATCCCAAAAAGCTAGCATTCTATAATTTGATTGATGAAGATAAAGAAGCAAAGCAAAAAGCTAGCTTAGATTTGGATGCATTAATTAATTTGACCATAATTAAGACTCGATCGAAATGAAATTAATAGTATTTGGTTTATATATTTATCCAACACCTAAACGTGTACAGCTTTAATTAACTCATCAATATACGTACGTACGTACACATGTAACTACATATATCTTGTACACGTGCGTAATTAGTTTCTCTTCTTTGCATTCGATCTGCAGCTTTAACTTATGCTAGCTCTCTTTTTTTTCTGTTTTGGCAAGATGCATGCATATATATGCCTTGCAAACGTATTTTGATATGTACGTACGTACGTAGATGATAAGTGCAACCAGCCGGCGTCACCTCATCCCTCTGTTTGAGCTTAACACGTATTATTAATAAGACTCGCCTACATTCTCATTACTTTTTTTTTATTCATATTTCTTTGAAAAATATATGAATATTTAATTAGATGGGAGACACGAATTAATATAAAAAAAATAACTACGTATATACGACGGAGGATCCAAAGACACAAAAACTCAGATTACTTAATTGAATAGACCGTAGACGAGTTTAATTTGAATCTATATATTAATGGAGCCATTAGGACGTCGTTTAATATTGAAAACTCACTTGCAGCCAACAACATTATTCTAATAGGAGTTGAAAAGAAAAGTGTACGTACGTAGACACATAATGAAAACTAGCTAGTTTATAATCCAACAATTTCATGTTATATATATCTAAGGCACTTGAAACAATTTCACTATATAACCGTTCTGAATTATATATAGTGTAAATTTCTCCGGTCAACTATTTTTTAAATGTGAGAAATTAAATGGCTAGTCGACTCATTGATCAAGAGGTCAATATGTAATAGACTTGAATATTTCTCGAGCATCAAAATGATGGCAAGGGCCGGGAGGCGGGAAGGAATATATAACCTACCAGAATAGCATAAATGAAAAGGACCGTCCTTTTGCAAGAAAAGCTCAAAATTAAAGGATGTTAGAAAGGGGGTAGTGGGTTAGATCAGCAGCTCCACATCAATTTTAAGTTTGTGATTTGGAAACTCAGTTGGTTTCAAGTTCAATGTTCAACATGGTGTATATATATATATATATATAAGAGCTAGCTAATGTCTTCTCATTTCATGTAGTCGATCTAACTCTACACACATTAACTAGTACCTCATGGGGATACGTACGTGAGTAAATTAAAGTACTCTTCACATTAATTATTAAGTTTGATTTGCAAACTCAATATATATATATATATATATATATATATATATATATATATATATGAAAAAATGTATATACTGCTGTACATGTATTCTGCTGATGGAGTTATAATGACGATTTTTTGGGATATAACGACGGTTTCACCTTCGTCATAGCTAATAAATTTATGGCGACAGTTTACGCGTCGTTATAACTACAAAAAATTTAATCGTCTAAGCTCTTGTGTGTCTGTATTGTCTTCTCTCTATATATATTATATATATATATATATATATATATATATACACACATATATGTTTGAGAGATTTCTCCACTTACAATTAATTGATTTTAAGTTAGATATTTCAATAGATAAAATGATTGTCACTACGTGTGGAGGAGGATACAAGCATAAATTAAAGACCCGCGATCATATTTGAAAATAAAAATACTTATAAGAAATATATTCAGCGCGGATATATTGAAATAACCATTATTAACATATCTGCAGTTCAACAAAAAAATACAATATATCTTGAAATAACCATTATTAACATATCTGGAATATGATATGAAAGGTCCATTTAATTATTATGCACCGATGCAAGTTTCTAGAGCTTTTTCAGCATCTGGGGGGATATATATTTTTACAAACAAAACTCAGGAACCATGCAACTGCACCGGAGAAAACTCTACCGTCAACTGCGCATGATCAGACAGGGAATAATTCTCAGGCCACATCCCTCTTTCAACCTCCACAGGAGAAAGCATAGCTTTTTTCACATTGAAACCAAGCGTAGACCCATCAACGAGTGTGTTTACTGTTGGTTTTGATTGTGTTCCAATTTGTTCAATCTCTTCTTTCTGTTTAACTAAAGTGCGGGGATCCCACTCCCTCTTCAAGACAAAGGCACAAAAAAGAACTTAATTGATCAGTCTAGCTAATATCTCCGAAATAAAAATAAACACCACATCTAATGAAGAATGTTACCAAGACTAAAGGACAGCCACATACAGAAAAGTGTGATATATCGATTGCGCCATCCCCACTGGTGTCGATATGTTCCCAAAGGTCCCTTATCTCTTCAGGACTAAAGACATTATAAGGGGGGCCAATCAACCCTATCTGAAGAATCAGTAATATACAGAATATATTAGTCACAATAATGTGAATATTATTTGTAAAGCAAGCAATACAACCTCCAAATATTCTTAAGAAGAGGATCGAAAAAATACCTCAGCAAGAGCTTCAGAAAACTGAGAGTAGGTTATGTAACTACCATCAGTTTTAGGATAAGGCAGTGGATAGGCACCTTCAGTCGACACTCTACTTGGCAGGTTCTGTGGGATAAACAAGAATTAAACCAACCTTATATAAAACTCTAATACATAAAGGGGCTATATAAAAAATCATTAGACAAATTTATCCTACGCACATAAACATTTCCTAGAAGTGCTTCCATGAAGCTCCTTTTTAGCGGCTTCCGATAAACATTAGGATTAAGGAGCCAAACAAAATCCACAGCACATATATTTCCTCTATGGTTGCGATGACTAACCCACTGCAAACATAAAAAAGAGATTTGGCCTCCCCAAGTTACTAATCATGCATCAGCCTGGGAAAAAGATGATCAATCATCAAACAAACAACGATGAAAATGAAAATACCTTGCAGGGACCTCCAATAGTGTCCACAGAGTGATGAGCCATATCGTAGGTTGAGACAAAACCCTGTGATAACAGAAACTTACAGACATTACCCTTCATGCTCCCATTCCAGTCCCTACACAAATTTTAAGTAATACGAGGTGGGAGAAGTAAAACTTTCTGGACAAAATGAACAAAGATAAATGAAAATAAGAACATCAAGTGCAAATAAACATATCATTACATTCAATATTCTTGGTTATTTAAAGCTTACCCACATAAAATGATAGGGACAGCTGGGAGCTTGTGTTCATGGCAATATGATTCTATGAACTGTAAAATTTTGTATACCTTTAAGAAGCAGAAGGTAAATTACTGTTACAAATCTTATTGGTCAGTCGAAACATGACATAGTCAGGTGGATAATAACCAAAAACAATTACCTGTTGTAACCTGACAAAGCAATATCTAGAATCATGTGGAAAGATTAAGTGAGTATTTACAACAAGAGCATTCCTCCTCATTTCGCTAAATTGGTCTGCAGGAGGAATAAGTAACTCAACATACAAGAGTTGAGCAACACGGTCACCAATGCCATTGAACAAACATTCCTTATAGTTCAAAACATTGAAGCAGTTTTGATGCACTGCTGTTAGCAGACCTAAAATCAATGAAATTGTTAACCACTCCTATCCAGCTCAAGAAACTTATAATTAAGATAACTAGATCCCAAATTAAAAAAATCATTTTAAGAATCAGCACAAACATTGAGCAACAACATTTTAATTACAATAACAGAAACCAATTATACAACGAAAGCCAGTATTTAGGTTTACCTATAGCATATTAACCACTACACCATTTTTATCAGCATAAGAATAAAGTAAGAACAGTGAGAAGCAGAAGTTATCTTCGAGGGGGTAAAAGGAACAACATATAGAAATGAATTCTCATTTTATCATCTATTCCCGAAAATAAGGGGGCCAAGACACTGATGCTCTTTACAAGATAAGGTGCGTAAAGTTACGTAGGTTGTACACAGTGCAAAAGAAGTTAGGCAGTTTCCTGGATATGTTATACCTGTATAAAATGTCTTCATAATTCTAGTTAGTACAGAAGGGAAGTAAAGTTAGGATGAGTACCCCCCCCCTCTTTTATTTTTCCCAAAGATAAGGGGGTAAATTGATCCCCAAAGCAATCACATGATCTCAGATGGAAAAACGCCAAGTTTATGGTATCTGGATCCTACCTCCTAAGCTGATGCCTAGACCAAATTAAAACCTATTTGCATTGAGGATCTGGCTTCCTGTTATCTTTTTTTTTTCTTCTTTTTTTCTTAAGTAATAGTTATAAAAGAAGAGCATCAAAAGGGGAAGTTGGCCCAGTACAGGCTGAGTATACAAAAAACAATAACAAAAGCCCAAAACCCAATTTCCTGCAATATTCTAGCAGACATGTTTTGAGTATTAGAATCACTCAAAGGTTCAAATATTATTCTTGACCCATAACTTTCTTCCGCTTATTCACATGCATAAATTTTAAGTTCTTCTGTAATATGAATTCCAAAATATATTGAGTTATTGACTAATGTGAATTGTTTTCGGAATAAGGCAGGAATCCTTTTGCATTGCAAAGACTGAAGAAAGCTATCTAAATACCTTGGACCTTTTGACCTTCCCCAAACTGAAAGTGAAACTTCATTCCATAACTAGAAAATAGGTGTTTATAACTTTATAAAGTAATACAATATTTGAAACTATATAGAACAAACCTTAAATCACTTTGACAAATCTATTTAGGTTTATGATGCAGTGCAGGGTGAAGATGATATGTATCCTTCGAGTTTATAGCTAACAGAAACCTCTGTTTAGAAAATGTTCATAAGTTTCCTGAAGCACAAGTTCCGGCATTGGACAGACTCGTAGATCTTCGCCATGGTGCTTGATTTTCCTTGAGAAAATCAAACGTTTTGGATTAATACAGGATACTCTCCAGAAACATAGACCAAAAGATGTGCATAATTTTTCTTGCTTTGATAGTTTTCCAAGTAAACTGTTTAAAGTATCTAGTGACTAGTGAGGAGTTCAACTAACATTTCTTGATTTGCTGTTTAGCAAGGGGATAGATTATGTATAGCTTATGAAGATGAAGCTGCAAACACATCCTATATTATTTTTCAAAAATTTATCCTCGGTGATATATCAAATTTTTTTAACAAGTCTCCCCTTTTCATCCTATACTATAGCTCAAACTTCTTTCCCAGTTCCTCGCCCCTAACCACCCGCATCAGTTTATAGAACCTTGTACTTAAGGTAGAAGATAATGAACTTTTTGACCTTCCCCAAAGATGTTGACAAGTAACTTATTCAGGTAAATGTATATTGAGGGTCTGTTTGGTAACTACTTTGATTCCAAATTTACTATTTCATTCTTTTTAAATAGTAGCAGAAAATGTTGTCTGATAAGTGATTGTTTTTGTTTTGGAAAAAGTGGAAGCAAAAAGATGAAAACTTCAAAGCCTTGCATCTTCATTTTTGGCAACACATGGCTACTAGGAAATGTTACTAGATTTGTGCTTTCAATAGTAAAAACAAATAAAAGCACAAACATATGGAATAATACTCCCTTTGGTCCAAAATACAAGTTCAAATTGACTTTTGAAAAGTCAACTTGAACTATTTTTCAAATCCAAAAAAAAAAGAATCCATTTAATAGTGGTCAATACAATTATGAATAGTATAAACTACAAACACCATACCACACACCATTACATGGTATATAATTATATACTTGTATAGTATAATTAATAATTATAGGAGTTGTGCATCACAAGTTGGCAAACACCATATATTACATGAAATAAAAAATCCTATATACTAATTTCTTAAATAACTCCATTGTATCATACTAGAAGTCGATGCTAAATTAAGTACATCATCACAAAGGCCAATATGACGTGAAAAAAGAATCATATTTCGTCCTTAAGTCCTTCGATTGACACAATCACGCAAAAGTCATGGTTCCCAGGTGAAAGAAAAGGAAGAAAGCAGCAAAATCAACTGAACTTCACGCCTTTTCAAACAAAACTAGTTGGGGTAGGCTGAAAATAATACATAAACTAAATAGCCCGGAACACAAAATATAGAAACATATCAGTAAAGAGAAATTGTACCGTCTCCCCGGCTGTTTGTACGAGCTAGTATGTAAGTTTTATAACTGGCATCCCCAAGTCTCTTCTCATACATTCTAACAAGTTCTTCATTACCCACCCAAAATTCCTAGGTGAAAGAAAAAGACCAATATCAAGACCAAAAGGAAACCGCTAAATGAAAACATGCAATGATACAAATAATAAGAGTAACCTGCAGACAAATAATTGAAGATTTTAACTCCAGTAGTCTATCCAATATGCTGTCATTCCGAAGAAGCCATAGTTCAGGGTATTCATTCTCACAATTCTGAAAATTTCAACCACAGAAACAAAAATTACTGAATCATTTGAAATGAAGCACCGCTTTCATTCAGTATGAAATGAGTACAAAAAAGACATATACCTTGTCACTCAAACGCTTGTAAATTGGGGCGAGAATGTTAAAAGTAGTACACGAAACACAAGCCAAGAAACCACCATTTTTGGACCACCATTCTTCATCAGAACCTCCTCCGTTGGAGTTATCCATTAAACTAAGCAACGAAAAGCACTCTATACCAATATAAAGAAAAAAAAATTCTCAGGGGACTTTCATCAAGCACTTAACATCATTAATCAAAAACTTGCCAGAACTTCCCTAAATAATGTTTTAAAAGTAAAAATCGAATGAATTTCTGGGTATCTAATTCTCTAACAACGCATGTTGGACTTGCAGTGATTCGACCCACTTGAAAGAATTGACAAAAGAATATTTAAATTCAAAACAAAACATTTATCAATGTTCTTATATTTTTTGTCCTGATAATAACAATCCCTTTTTTTAATATAACTTTTATATATATATATATATATATAGAATACTAGAACAAAGACGAAGTACTCATATGTATATTTGACCGATATTTTGGTACAAATTTGAAAAGTCGTGTTCAAATCCCAAAAATTTTGTACTCCACTAATTAACATTTGGTAGGTCTTTTCGTCGGAGTTTCTTAAATGTTGACGAGGAGGGGTATCATTTCTTTTCTAAGGATGAGCGCGGAATTTAATGGACGTTATGAGAGAAGCAAACGGGTAGATATAGTGCAACTTTCATAGTATATCTATATACTACTACTAATTAAAAAGGGTGATGGTGATACTACTACTACTCCTCCTCTACTACTATCTATATTCCGAACGAATCCGAGTAGTTAGTGATGTTTAAATTCTCAATTTTTTTTCATATCTAATTGAATTGGTTTTTTATTGTCCGTATTTATTATTAACATTAAAAAAATTATGTTAATTTTAAATTTAAAATGTCTTTCAAAAATCTTAAATTTTGAAATAAAATAGTAGTATTATGAAGAAAATACCAAGGGTCTCAAATATTTTGTACCCACATTAGTCCTTCACAAGCAGATAAGTAGTACTTTGTAACCTCTACAGATTTGGAACTCGACTCGAGAGATTTAAGAGGGAAGAAGTGTGTAATTCTAATACTAATAAAATGAACTATGAATCTGTTCACTGTAGATGACTTTTTATTGAGGATACATGCATAAAATAACTACTTAAAAGACACTTATTTGCTTTGGATTGAAAACAAAGAACAAATCCTCCTCCACAGCCACAAAAACTTTTTCACCCTGTTCTCCCCTCTCCCTCTCCCTCTCCCTCTCCCTCTCCCTCTCCCTCTATCTCTCCAACACCAGACGGATCGAAAACCAACAGAGCTTCATCTAACTCCTCTCCCTACCCCTCCTCCTCGTGAGCCATCTCCAGCACAAGCTCCGCCATAGCACAATACAACACGTTCTATTCCACAATAGGATGATGCTGCAACTCTTCACACTCTCTTTGTTACCAATGCCAATATGCGATCCAAAGGCTGATGGTGGTTCAAAGAGAGGAAAGTCTTCATCTTACAACCAACAAGACTTGTAAAAATGCAGGAACACTAATTAAAAGACTAGTATATACACTAAAAGGTCAGTAGGAGTTGACATTAATAACAAAAATAAATAAATAAATAAAAAGAAAAGAGCTTGTTATTCTTGCCCAGTAAACCCACTCACATTTCTCAAAGAAGCCAACTTAGTAATCCTCCAGAACAGTTAGCCCAAAAGCTAGAAACGGTTCCAGTGACCATAGGATTTTCTTCAGAAGATGGATCTTCAACACCAGATATCTGTAAAGCAACCAGCAAAACAACATTAATATGACAATAGAGCCTCAATTCTTCTCTTTTATTGGAGAACAGAGCAAGTGGTTTGCTATTAATATTAAAGGTTGAGAGTCAAAAGCCCAGACCTCGATCTTTATTCTAAAGTATGTGTTCTAAAAAAATTACCATTTTTCATGTAAACAAGACATTTGCCTCAGGAATGCTACGTGAACTTATTAGATCAAACAATGCACTTGCAATATTGCTAACAAAGTGAGAGAAAATTTGTGTTTCGGTAATCTATATGTTCAAGATTAACCAAGCACCAAAGTCAAAATCAAAATCATGATAGTAGTAAACGATTTAAAAATCGACTGCATAAACTTACAAGTTCACCCCTAGTTGGTGATGATTTCATAGGCCGAAACTTCAGTTACCTGCTTGATCTGTCGCCCATTCTATTACCATTCTTAGAACAAGAAGTTATGACCAAAATCTTTGACTTGCCAGAGTTGTGCCAACAAAGACAAACAGAACCAGTAAAGTCAGGATTAACAAAAGTGTAACGCTATGGTGATTGGCCAACATATCAGACAATGTACTCATCAGCCAATGTGGTGACTGTGGTGAATGTGTCTGTACGTCTTCCCCACCAGAGAAGTTTTCATCTCCAACTTTAGATGCTTCTGGATTTGAGAGAGAATTTATTTCCTTTTCCCTCCAGAATCTGATTCTTCGGTTTGCTGTTCCCTGGGAAGGTAGCATACTTGGCATGTTACGATGAACTGGCTCCTTAAATTTTACATCAATCTTAGGTTCTGTGGATAGCAGAAGATCTGAAGTTGTTGATAGGGAAGATTCATCAAGCTTGACAATGTCATCATTTAGTATATCAGCAAAACAATCGTCTACATCATCACTACCCTAAAATTCAAATACCAAATCAATCAGAAAGGTATGGTTCCAAAATGCAAGTAAAAGATGAAACTTGAAATCAATCCTGCCAGTAGCCAATCACGTGAAACATATCAATACAACACATTTATAGAATACAGTACATATTTTGCACTAATAATTATTTTTCCCTTCTTTTGGAGTATTTGATTTTTCAAGAAAATACTACCACAATAGTGTAGCAGGAAGAATCTTATGCAAGACAAAAACCAGGAGAAAGCATAAGTGCAAAAAAAAAAATCACCTTCTGCCAGCTGCTGCAACCATCCTGAAAAATCTCATTTGCTGGTTTATGATCAGATTCACATTCAGAATTGATATGTTCAACTGAATGAGAATTAGCACTGCAGATACAGTCCTTGTAACTGCCATCAACGCCTTTATGTTGAAGACCTTCAGCTAAAGCAGAGGTACTAATATCACCAGGCGATGAATGCCTCGATTCTTTTCTCGGAGTATCGTGAAAATGGAATTCACAGTTTCTACGAAGGCGGCAAACAAACAAAGAATCCTATACATACAGAAGGACAACTTAGCAACTACTTAATTGACCAAGTAACATTACATGGGATCATATTCACGAGAACTCATCATTTTAGTAAAGAATAACTGTGACAATTAATAGATGACTAGTGTTGCTAGGGCTAACTTTAGAAGGAACTTGAAAATAAGAGAAAATGGAAGATATCTTAAATCAAATTTCTTGTCAAATACTGCATAAAAGAGGGGAAAATACAGGTCTTTATAGCCGGTTCTCTCAAAACCAAATTTAACAATATCATTTGCTGAAAAAGGCACATCTATGCCAGCAGAAGGAATCTATTTCAAAGAACATGCAACAACTATGATGCAGAGCACTTGAAAAAAAGTCTAGTAGCCCTAATTAGTACCACCTCTCTATTATTTATTACCACATACTCAAAATCATAAGTTTGTTACAGTATAGAGAGTTTTGTGACATACTTATACCCTTAATAATACATTTTATAATGCAAAAGACAGCTACAGATTCTACTTCCTCAGATCCCTGTTTTCCTAAGAAATCAGGGATGTTTGTTTAGAACTGAATGGATGAATGGCTCAATCAATCAGCCATTCAGTGCGTTTATTTTGAATAAAATTCGTCTTAATGGCTGTATCGGTCATATTTTTGGGCTGAATGGCAAAGTGTAATTTTTTTTGTTGAATTTAGTATTTTATATTTAATTTTTTTTTTAACAATATTAACTATTATATTAAGTAATATTAAATAAATTTACAACAATTTTGAATTTTTTCAGCGGAGTAAAATAATAAAAATCTGTTATTCATCAGACATGTCAAAGTATTCAGAATTCTGCTTCATTCAGCACATTCGGATTACTTAAACATTCAAAACTATTTCATTCAATTTTATCAAACACCCTCTCAATGAATCTTTCTAGGTCAATAGAACTTCTGCTTGCAATTAATTTAACATTTCTTTCCAATGTATTGTCATACTACAGCTAACTAAAAGTATTGGGTATAGTTGAAAGAAGCTGGCTGAAAGATTAAAACTTGCAAGATTATTTAACCCTCAATCTTTCTTCAGTGTATAAGGTTAATCCTTCCATGTTACAATGCATATTCTGAACAATTTTTAATTTACAAAAACAACACCAAAGAAATATATGGTCCTTAGCAATGTCTAAACTACAGAAGAAATATCTAAATTGTCGGTGATATATATAGTGAGAAATGATTGATTTTATACATATATAAATAACTAACACAATCAAAATGATATTATTATAAGAAGCTACATGCATACAGTATACAGTATATTATAAAGTTCTTTCTGGCCCAAAGCAGCACACGGAGAGACCTTGTACATTAAAAGCAGTGCCACAATAAGACCACCATTGGACTACTCTACATTACATATACAAAAGGACTTGCAATTTCAGTTAAAAACATCTTCCACATAATTATCCTCTCCACTAACAATAAGCACATTGATTAAATTTTACTAGGTTATATCCGACATAAGAAGTTGGAGTACTTTTTGGTTGTTATAATTGACAGGAGTTTT
This sequence comes from Panax ginseng, assembly GCA_020205605.1. Classification (NCBI taxonomy): domain Eukaryota; kingdom Viridiplantae; phylum Streptophyta; class Magnoliopsida; order Apiales; family Araliaceae; genus Panax; species Panax ginseng. The sequence continues at coordinate 17,145,393 of CM035131.1, read as the reverse complement.
GTCAATTGAGTGACCATAAATATTAGTATTGCAGTTTATTTCCTGACCCCAACCAATTAGGTGATTCACTGTAGACAAGCCATGAGAGAACAGAGATAAAGAGATGTTAGTCCTTTGAAACTTTCTGTGACATGGACTAGGGGATACCCCAAGTGTCTTATGTCAGAGGATGTGCTTTTCACTTCGATTTCTTTGTTTACATCATTACATAATGTTGGTCATAATTTTGAATGGTAGCAAAATAGTTCAACAAGACATTGCCATCTTTATGTTTCCATTTCCAAAATTTTCCCTCTAGCAGGTAAAGGGAGGTTGTTTCCATTAGTTTTAACAACTGTAACAAATTTCTACAGAAGAAAGGAATAATTAATTAACTTACATGAGAAGATTTTTTATTTTTTATGTTTTTTTTTTTTTGGGGGAGAGAGAGGGGGTGATAGAGAATTGACATAAATTAATTGTCTTCTTCTTTCATCACCCAGAAGGCATTACAGCTACTGGATTGAAAATTATCCATAATCTTCTTTCATTCCTCAGAAGGGTCTACTTTAAATAGATCAAAATTGCCTATAAAATTCCTCTTCCGCAACCAGCAATTAAGTTGCAGTTTTCTCTGAAAGTTTAAGTTAATAGAAAATAACATGACAACCTATACTATGCTCCAAAGTTTAGAAAAATTTCTCGTATGAATTTTTATGAATTTGAACAGACATTATCATAATCATAATGTAGAAAAAGGAAACCGTGCAACTGCACCAACATGGAAATTACATGAAAGTTGAGGTCTTGAACCAAAGAAATTCAGAACCTCGATATCAGGATGAAGTTGGAGAACCAGAAAAAGATTGTGGAGAGATTTCAATGCATAATCAACTAAATTTTACTTCATTAGTTATGCGCATAATCAAATATACAATTCATTATTTATATGATTTAAGCTACAAGACATAGGTACTCTCTTAACAACCATCAAAAATGCCCTTCACATATAATATAATGCATATCATATTTTTCAAATTTTCATACTTATCCAAATAACACAAACTATCTATTCACATAATGTGTCTCCGGACCATATTTTATTTTTAAAACATCTTTTAACCATTGTGCACTTTATGTTTTGGGAATTAAACGGATTGAGCTTTTCACACACTGATTTCATGTAAGAGATTAATAGATCCACCTGCTGGAATCCCTTAGGAATCAAACTTTGGACCAGTAAATCCGTTTGCGAGAGGAGACGACATCTATTTTTATAAATCTTCTGGGGATCTGACCCCATTTTTGAGATGATCAACCATTCAACCTGAAGTTTAGGTACTTTGCTATATGCTTAAATTGTATGAATTCTTCTTGCAATAGTAAAGATAAATCAACAGTGGAAAAGACAAACACTTCCAAGAAGACAAATGATGTCTCAAGTTCAGATCTGAAAATGAGAATTTTCGAGATGAAGAATCAGCATTTCATTCTCTAAACAACTGTTCAATGTACACAGAGATGGGGCACATGTAAGCCAAAAGATAAAATGGTTTCTACTAGAAATTGTTTTAAAAACCTTACAAGGCTCATCAATTTAATAGGATTAAATCTGACACTCATATATATACATATACATATACATACATACATATATATATATATATATATATATATATATATATATATATATATATATTATGATTGGATTTATGCAAGAAGAAAAGACATGATATATTGGTATCCTAATTTCAAACCAGTCAAACAAGTAGTAGGTAACTCTGCTCCTAGTTCTTCTTATCCTTCTCTGGATAAGTATCTAACTCAACTTATCTACTTGATAAATGCATTACCAGATATATGAAAGTAGGTAAAATTTCACAAGCCTCTCCTACCTAAAACCAAGCACTAAAAAGCAATTCAAGAACAAATCATTTAGTAATATACTATAAAATATAACAAGCGAGCATGATGTCTTGTTGTATCAATCAACACCCATGACTATATATGTGACATTCAGATACGTCTAGCTGAAAAGAAAAAAGAAGGGGGGCGGGGGGATAAGTATCTAACTCAACTTATCTACTTGATAAATGCATTACCGGATATATGAAAGTAGGTAAAATTTCACAAGCCTCTCGTACCTAAAACCAAGCACTAAAAAGTAATTCAAGAACAAATCATTTAGTAATATACTCAAAAATATAACAAGCGAGCATGATGTCTTGTTGTATCAATCAACACCCATGACTATATATGTGACATTCAGATACGTCTAGCTGAAAAGAAAAAGAAGGGGGGCGGGGGGAACTAAATTCAGAGTGTTATAGCAACACAGCAGTTAGTAAGAAGGTAGAACATCTCAGTTGCTGATATGACAGGTACAAAACTAAAAAATTTGTTAACTAATTAATTCAAATCATGTACCTCTTACAATTATTAATATTCTTGTCAAATAAATTTTTTTAACAATATTCTTAAATAACAATGACCAAGATTACCTGAGAAGTTCTGCTCATACAATACTCATGCATTATCCATTCTGTTCTCTCCCCTTTTGGGGCACGACCTTTATGGAAAACCAGTGTCCTCTTTGTGCCAATAATATTTGAACCTGTCTTTACATTGCGTTCTTTTCCTGTGGCTTTCCAGTAACCGGATTCAGTTGCCCTCCTACTCTGCAAGCCTCTTGGGTACTTCCTTCCACGAGCAGAAAAGAAAAACCACTCATTATCTGACTGAATAATTGATTTGGCTGGTCATACATAAGTCATCAGTAATTAGTTGGTACACCATTGAATATTAGCATCATTGCAAAGTCATCACAGTAAGACCCACATTTGTAGGTGGAGAACCATATACATAGTTAGACTGATATGTAAAGTTAACAATGATGAAAGGAAGATCCAAAACAGCACCTTTCTAATGCAAAGTCAAGCAAATTAAAACTAAACATCCCTGTGTTTAGACTTCATTAAGGGTGTTTTTTTGTTGGGGGGGGAGGGTAAACCAGCATAAATCCAACATATTGTGAATCTGGAATATGAAGTCATTTCTTTCTAATTTAAAAGAATGTTAATTTATACATTTCATGTCAAGAACAAAAGAATAGGACAGATTTGACCCTTTATGAGGAACCAAAATCTACATCGGTACAAAGCGCCAGACAATTAACAGTAGGTGAACTAAACAAGAAGATTCTACTAACTTTTCTTGACTACAACTCTTTTTGACTCTTTTCCTATTTCCCCCCCAAAAAAAAAAACACAGAAGAAAAAAACGTAGTTTAGGTGGTACAAGCATCCCACCTATTTGATTTAGCCATCCACTAAGCTGAAAAAATTTTCACAAGCACCTGATGGATTCGTACTAATCAGGCAACAGTAACAGCCAGAAGCGTGACACAAGTCATACATGTCAACAGCAGCTAAAAGGTCATCAATTAACTTCCGACTTAATAAACTAAGGGGTTGTTTGTTTACTTCTAAATGAGCCTAAATCTGACCGAATAAGTCATTAAGAATATTTATTTACAATTTTTAAACTCTGAATACATCTGGATATTTTTGAACAATTCTTCCAAAAAATTGTGGTTGAATCGGTAAATAGTATTGAATGATATTTTTACTTGCATACCCTCATTGACAATTAAAAACTACATTCAATATTCATTTTGTTTTATTATTGTAAACAAATTTTGTTATGTATAAATTGATTTTAATTTTTCTTTAACAAATTGATCAATAACCAATTTAATGAATGTTGTTGTAGTTTTTTGTTTTTTGATTTTATGAACAGATAGAATAATTATTAATATTTTTTAGTGTTTTATTCCTAAAACTTTATGACTAATTGAAACAACTTGGGTCAAATCCCGAGTCCGGAACAAATCTTGAGTCAAATCCCAAGTCCGAATCGAATCGAATCCATTCAAATAAGACCTTAAATCACTGACTCAATAATATCTTCTTGAGTCATCTTAGCCCACCATAGACTCACAATAATATATTCTTGGGTCATCGTAGTCCACCACATGCTCACCCAAAAAGTCATAACTTGAAGGTACTATTGTTAGTAATTTAATTACTTATACACAGACAAATTTTCCTCAAAGATATTCCCAAAATAATATCTTTCGATGTGGGATTGACGTGTTACAAACTCTCTCACTTAAATTTTTGATGTCATTGTGGGGATAATATCACCAGCCTTCGTGTCCCCGCCTCCAGCAACCTAATCGGATGACCTGATCCGAGCTTTCGAGAGTCGGCTCTAATACCATATGGTCAAATTCCGAGTCCGGAATAAATCTTAGGTCAAATTCAAAGTTCGAATTGAATCAAATTCATCCAAATAAGGCCTTAAACCATTAGTCCAATAATATTTTTTTGAGTAATCTTAGGGCTCACCCAAAAGATAATGACTTGAATGTACTATTGTTAGTAATTTAATTCCTTATACACACAAATTTTTGAAATATTTCGATGTGGGACTGAGGTATTACACTAATAGTATATTCCACCAAAGATCGTTCAAAAGTTTATCTTTAATTTATTTTCAGATGTAATTATAAAATTGTTCATAAAAGCCAAGAAGGTTAAAATAGAAAAATATAAGTATTCAAATCTTTTACATAGAAAATTATCAAACACATTATATCATTTTGTATTAAGATTTTCTACTCCATTCAGCGCATTTATATTTTCTTATATATTCAGGATTTTTCATTCAGCCCTAACTACATTTAGAGCTTGGAATACACGAGGAAAAAAATACAAATAAATATAAGAAAGGAAAAAATCTATCTTGATTCAAAAAATTCTAATTCAAGATTAATGAATGTAGTGCCATATAAAAACCTCTAATAAAATTTTAATTTTCATCGTCTTCTCTTTTTACTTCTTTCCCTTAGATTTCCCAAAGCTATGAAAGATTATGGGATAGGACTATTTTTACTAGTTTAATAACTTTAGACACTATTTATCCTTTATTTATACATGTATTTAGTCTGACTATGTTTTTTTATTTTTTTAGTTATAAGGCGACTAACAAGTTCTAGGGGAGGTGGGTGGTATTATATAGTACCCTTTTAATTTATCAAATGAGTTAAATATCTTGCTAATAAAAATCACACATTTAAGACCTACTTTCATTTTACCTGCTGTCAAGTTTATTCATTTCCAAAGTCTTAGTCTTCATTAACCCATTTTCATACTCTATAAAATTCCCCCGGCCGTAGAGGAAGACCTATTTGATCTTATTATATCCTGCTTGGCACACAGCTTTATTAAAACAACTTCTTACAAGAATAAGTTGTTATGGAAGGTGTTTTACTCAACTTATATCTTTATTCTAAATAACTTAAAACAAACACTACTTTTAGCTTATTATTTACTATAAGATCAGACACACAGGGACTTGGCCACTACAGGCACACCAAAAGAAACAAGAACAAGGATAACAAAATGATCTTTAGACCAGAATAAACGAAACACTAACTTGAATCCGCATATTAAAATCCTATAGATGGAAATTAAAGCACATTAACAAAGTTTAAGAAATACAATAATTAAGCAGCAGAGCACGAGATTGGACCTGGTAAATCCCAGGGCTCGAATTGCGTTATATCAATCTCAGCAATAACTTCCACACAGTTATCAAACCCCTCAATCTTCTTCTTCAGGTAGTACAATATCAGCTCTTCCTCCGTCGGAGAAAATTTAAACCCTGGAAATGATCCTATCGAAATCTCCCCCTCCTTCGACATTTCAAAAGCTTATTCCCCAACAACACAAATCAAAGATACACTATATATATATATATATATATAGATCTATATACAAAATATTCTTTTCAAATGCTTGACAATGAAGAAGCGTATATACTTTCTCTCTCTAAATTTGTGAAAACTTTCGGCTACTTTTTTTGGATGGAAAGAAGTGAGAACTTGACTCAGCTATAAAATACGCAGTACATAGTGTATGCATATATTGGGGAGTGATAGCAACACGCGGTACATAGTGTATGGTTATAGCCTTATAGGGGAATGATTCATACATAGGGCTCGTATACATATCGGAAACGATCCAGAGCAAAAAGCAGTATATATATATAAAAATTGAGTAGTTTGCACGAAATTAATTTTGATTAATTTATTAATATTAAAAATTAAATTTTTTTTTGTTAATTAATTAATTTATTATAAAATTAATTTCATAGTAATCGAATTTATAGAGAATAATGGATAATAATTCGTACTTGTTTTAAATTAAAAATGAAAAAATATTATCATTAATCCAATATAAGAATTAACAATAAAAATTTTATATTCATAACTATTAACCGCGAACGGTCGATTACTCGTGTCGTCCCTATTAATAATAATCAATATTCAATACTGTTAAAAATAATAATAATAGTAGCGAAATAATTTTTTGTTAATTTTTATATTAATGGTGTAAATCTATTTTTGATCTACATTAATTTTTATTAGTTCCTATATTAATGTATGAATTATTATCTATACATATATTCTGTATATACGGGTATATTTAGTTTTTGGATGTTAACAGTTAGATAACTGACGGCAAGTATGGACACGTCGGATGATGACATGGAGGTGGAACGTGAATGTCACGTGGAAAGTACACGTGTCGAGTAGTTGAGAATGATGACGTGGCAATTATTGGTTTGGGTTAGTCCACGTGTTGGATCCCTAGAGTGACGTAGTAACCAAGAAGAACAGACAAACACCTTACAAATTACTGCAAATTAAATTGTGTCGGTGGTGTGACCAGACCAGGCTAAATCTAAATTGTTTGAATTCAACTTTCAAGTAACGGCTGACAAGCTGCATGAAAGAAAGTGAGAGCAAAATTCATGAAATTTATGCTGTTTTACAAAAATAATCGCGGTTATTATAGTTTTAATTTTTTTGTAAATTGTTTTATGAAATACAATATTAAGTATAACCATTTGCATTAGTGAAAGACAAATAATTCTACATCAATTTTAAAATTTAAGATAAAACAAATTGACTAGGAAAAATAAATCAGCTGTTTTTTGGGGAGTATATCTTGCTCAATCAGTTGGTTGTTTTCAAAAAAGAAATTGATATTTACAAAGAAAAATAAAATATTATCATTTCCTTCCATTCCAAATGTAAAATATTTAATAAATACCATTAAATTTTGTACTGCATAAACTATTTTGAAATGATATTATTATTTAATGATAATAATTAACACTAAAACAAGCAAGCAAGGATTTAATTAACATTTCTCACAAGTGGACCAGTTTCTGATCATGATCATATATATATAGATATAAAATTAACTTAGATTTTACTTTTGCTTATCATTTTCCTTCTCGGCAACTTCTCAATTAAATCTGAATCTGCACTAAAACAGTTGTCCTGAGCATTACATGTCAGTAATTAAAGTTTCAGTTATAAGAAGCAATTCTGATCCTAAAACAATTCACCAAAGTAACACTTCCATGAGACCTGTCGAGATGAATCAAAAAGGATGGAAATGTAATATGCCTTCAAAACTAGTTTTCCTCTCCGTCTACTCCATTCAGGTTTTGGTCAACTGCCAACTGAATGAAGGTATTGAAGGCCAATACAGACCATGAGAATCATCCACCAGGGGCCCACTTAACTTCTTTTGCGGGGGTCCTTGGCCGTTGAACCAGACCTCTTTTTCTTTTGTCCCCATCCCCATGTAAGAGTGTCCGAATTCTGCAAATTCCAAAAGCAGTATAATTTTTAGGACAAAAAGAAAATATCTTAATTAAGGATCTAATCAAGTAAATTTGAATAATTTCCTCACCCTAACATAAGCATTAGGACTTGGCCTTCTTCTGAGCTTGCTTCCAGTTTCCAGGAAATGAAGCACCTCGTTCTTCGAACGCAATCGACGTCCTGAGGTTGGTTCAATATAATACTGCACAAGAGACGGTTTAGAACATATTTCGTACTCACAGAAGGCTTTTAGTTTCATTCCTCACGCCATATATACCAGAAACGACTGCTAACATGTTACCAATCAAAATATCCAACCGAAGCAGTAATTATTGGCAATAACATGAGCTAGTCACATCCCATCATGTAATCTAAAAACTGATTCTAATCTTTTACTAAGAAAATAACAAGAGATACCCCCTTCCTCTCAAAACATAAGATACACATGTATACATATATACATGTGTATGTGTGTGTGTGTGTGTGTGTGTGTGTGTGTGTATATATATATATAAGAACAATAGTACAATTTGTAAGTAGCACTGCTCTATCTCATATCAAGTGCTTAATGACAACATCCGGACCTTAAAAAATGAACTTCAGATGCAAAAGAATCATCTCAGAAAAACTATACTAATAGCCATTTTTATTTTAAACACTCTAATTCCATGTTGAAAGCACAATTCTACAATAGCTAGCAATTATTGGAAGTTATTTGGAACTGTCAAAAAATAACAATTCAAGGAGGTGTGGGACTGTGGGAGGAATGAAGTTCACTGAATAACAATATGGAATTACATGTTAGTGTTTGACAGTACTGCAATAATAAATGACTATTTTACCAGAGCAATTAAAGGAGGAATAAAGGACTACCCCTCCCGTAGTTGCAGCACATTTTTGCTGAATTAATCTCATCCAACTAGCTTCTACTCAAAGCAAAACCAGAATTTTCTCAAGGGTAGTTTTTATCAAGATGGTAGCTTTTGCTGACAGACTTAATGAAGTGAAGGGGCATTTTGCTTTGTATCCATTATCTTCTTTATTTCCCCTTTTTCTTGGATCAGTGTGGTCTCAACATTCCTGCAGTTTGTTTCAATGTGATAATGGATGATTGTTATACGAGGGCTTATTTTATTGGGTTAATTATTCTGGCACCACTACGATGTCCTGATCTATTGTAAATTGAGACCTACTATAAGGATTTGAAATAGATTAGAGCTAGATCGAAATAAAAAGAGATTCCAGAGTTTAGAAAAAAGTTAGTTAGGCAAAAAACAAAGAGACAATTTAGAGCACTATTGGAGAGAAAATGAATTCACCTTAGCCAACGATCCAAACTATGAACTAGTAAAGGTATTTATAGCCGAACAACTACTACTTTTCTACTAAGCTACTGTTACAGAACCCCCCCCCCCCCCCCAACCCACTCACCCCTCCCCACTCGCACTTAAAAAGTCAATGTCCTCACAATCACGGATTTAGATCAAGATCAGGGAAGTAATAATCATACTTTCTTCCTCTTCACAAGCTGCTTCATCTAGGCTAGCATTTTTCCATTGTACCAACACTTGCCTTAATTGTGTCCTTTGATTCCTTTCTTGATAATACTACTCTTGTTCGCTACTCTAAGAGGGCTAAGTGCCCAACTGAGGGTAGAGCGGGCATGGGAAGGTCACCATCCTACTTTTCAGCTGAGATGTTGCTGGCAGCTCCAATTTGTGAGCACCAAACCAATCTTGGTGAGCACGCCCATAGAACTTTGGGAGGAAGTTTCAAATTTTCCCTCTGCATTACAGAGAGGTTTGCCTGTAAGGTTGAACTACAACTAGACAAAGTGCCCAATGTCAAATGTCTCATCAGTTCTCCTTTCAACAGCTATAGTGGTGCTTGAGAATATCAGCAATTGCTCTTTTCTTTCTTGTATGACATCTCCAACTGCAATGACTTTTGATCCTTCTTGATGAGGTGAAATTAGCACCGAAGATGGTCTACCATACACAACTTGAGAGAGGGTAGTGCCCTGGGTTAAATGGTAGGTCTCATTACCAGCCAAAGGCTTCACCTACTTGGGGTGTGATCACCATTACTTAAGCCGTACACGTGTAACTTAGGATGAGAGTGGTTGGCTTAATGGCATGCGCTACACCATAATAAAAGGGAGGTCAAGTGATCAAATATTGCACTCTCCAAGGGATACCCACACAAGTTCATTATTGGATTTGCCTGGTGCAGGGATCTTGTGAGGGGGACGTGAACCCATGGATTAGTTGAATGCTCTAATGCTGCGCTTGAATTTAAGGAATGGAAATGAGGACGGAATGCAATGATTTTAAGGTATTTTAAGTGTATGTTTGGTTGTTGTTGATGGTGAGTGTTGTCATATAATGACAAAATTATCACATATATCCATTCCATTGGAATGGATTTTATTCCACCTTCTCCACATGGAATAAAAAAACAAAAGGATGGAATGAATTTTCATTCCATTGGAATAATTTATCCTCCAAAATAATCATCAAATACACTATTTTTATTTCATTCCTCTATTTCATTCTCTCAATCCAAAGCATGGTTTCAAAAAGGATGAGATAGGAATATGAAATGGTTGTACTTACTCAGCCCATCACTAACCGCCCAAATAACTTCAAAGCCCTTGGAATTTGGAAAACCAGAGATAAAGTCAACAGTTAAGTACATTCAAAATGTCTCTAGTATGGGCAGAGGTTGCAAAATAGTTAAGTACTTCTAAAATATCTCTGGATATGGTACGTGCCCAGCTTTAACTCTTTGAAAACTTTCACATTCTGCCACCCAAGATTCGAGGTTTGGTTTCAGCCCTACCCAAGGAAAATATTGTTGCACCCTCTTTTCAAGTAGCTTGATAACCAAAATGACCACCTACTTGTGCAACTCCCCTAAAATTTGCCTCCTTATATCACCATTCACCGCCTAAGCCTACAAACAATATTCCTCATGCTTCAGCTGTCCCTAACTCCCTATTCTAATGCGTACTCATGAGGTCAATTCTGCTTATAGATAGCTCGGACACAGTAACTTATAGATTAGTCTCCCAACTCCTTCATAGGTCTCAATGATTGGGTCATCAATAAAGGTTTAACTGTAGATATGGCTGTAGCTTTCTCTTGCTCTCATATAGTAAGTCCATCAGCCACCAGTTAAATCGAAAAAGTAATCGAATCAAAAGTTATCAGTTGTGTGTTAAAAAACAAAGGTGTACAAATTTACTACTTCATGATATTGTAGGACAAGTTTTCTTCTCTAATTCAGCACAATATGCTTTGAAATTCTCAAGTTCGTATGATGGAAGGAATTTGTCTATGATTCATACAGAAATGTGAGATATATAGAATGACTAATTGGAACTGAATTAGGAAAATTACGAGGGACAGGTCGCAGAAAATCAGCCTGATACTAACTTACTACAACACTGATGGTTCTGCTCTATTGGAAATTGAGAGGCAGAAGGATTTGAACGATATTTTCTGTAAACAGAGGTAGAGAGATATTTAGAGTTCAGAGAGAAAGATAGGCAGAAACTAGAGATAATGAAATTCACATTAACCAACATTCTTAAGTAATCACTAGGTATCAACTGATGACAGTTCTAATGACAACTATTCTACTAAGCTACCATGACATATTCTTGCTTATAATGAGATGATCATGTGCATAGAGAATTTCTGTCAGATGTCTGTTTTTAGTTGGACTAAATTTTCCTCTTTCTATTATCAAACTAGCAAAAATAATGTGTGCAACTAAGTAATATGAGGTGTTAAAACAATGATTAATAACTTTCCTGGCTTCATCTAATTGCTAATATATAGATTCCCTTTTTCATCTGTTTTGAAAGGTTGGCTGTCGATTCAATTATTGAATACTGTTTAATCAAAGAGCATTCATTTAAAACAAATTCGTATGAAATACCACCAAGGATTCTATCCCACTCCTAATGGGAATTATAAAACTTATGAGATTGCTACTACCCATAGTAGCAACATTATAAAGGTATTCTGTGTTGGTTGAATACATGCATATTTTCCACAGCACATTAAAACTAAAATATACAGGTTTATCCAATATATTTCATTAATTTCCACTACAGAAGATAAAGAAATTTTTCAGAAAGCTCTTGAACTAATAAAAAAAAGAGAGAGAAATTAACAAATACCATATTTTCTTTAAAATCCGATAATAATATTATTTCTACAAGAAACAAATTAAGTATGTATTCTAAATTCTTTACCAAAAATAGCATATAATCCTAGTGGTTTCCAGTTCAAGAACCCAAAGCCTTTTTTAGATGAGATTCCCACTTAAGTGGAATTTAGACACTAAGAAACCACACACTTATAAGCCATCAAACTTAAATGTACATGACTCCATGTAAACCTTATATACTATTTAGTAAAAAGCAATAAACATAATATCTATATCAATTTCCTAATAGAATATCAAAGATCTAAATAAATGGTATCATGATTATATTTACCATGATAATATATTAATTGAGAAATAATTATACCTTATCAATCTTTCCAACTGAGGCACCGCCCTTCCGATGCTTGAATTCAATTCTCCAATCATTAGGCAACGACATTGGCCTCCCCTCATTTGCAGGAAAGAAAACTTGCAACGCTTTCTCACAAATCTGTGGACCAGATTGCTGAATCTTAGAATTAGTTATCTCGACCAACTCAATTTTTGTTGCAAGATTTGAAAGATTAAATTGATTGACCACCGGATGAATGAAATGTGCTAGATTATTATTTTCAAGATCTTGAGCTTTGAATTGATTTGGGTCTGATGATGCGCCTTGAACGTCAGTTATCTCATGTCCACGTATGTTTACTGTTTCATTTTCGCCAGGTTCTAAATTAAGATCGAATCGATAAGGTGGTGGGTTGGTGGAGGTGCGATGGTGAAATTCAAGAAATTTTTGGTCATACATGTCAAGATTCTAAGTTTAGGGCTACGAGATAGTCTGGGAGAGATGCTAGATCAAATGAATTGCGCTTTCTGATGCACTAGAATGACAAGAATATTAAAATGTGGCAATCTATTTAGCCCAATGTCAGGCCAACGTAGCAACATGTAAAACAAAGATTTTTCTAGCCCATGCTACTTAATTGACCTTGAGCTAGCTGGGCCAAACCTAAACCTTTAGGCCATAAGAATAGGTTTTTTTTTCAGTTTTTGTTAATTGTGCAACTTACCATATGCAATTGTTCAAACAAATAACAAACTTGGTAGTCATTTTCATAAATTAGGACATATCATATGAGATTTAAGATTGAGATTTTCATCCAAAATCTATAAAACGAAAATGGAAACCATGTTTGTTAATATTCATACATATACTAGGTAGCACATTAAACAAAAAATAATAATTTTATGATTCTTGTGGCTTATGGTCCTTATGGTCATTGGATATGCTTTTAATTAAGGCTTGGGTTTGGCCCATTCTAGCCCAAGATCAGGCTGGGGCAAATATTGGTTAACAAAACAAAATGCCTTCGTTACACAGTGCTAGAGCTACATTGGGAAAGGTAGAAATTAACCACCCTTCTTTTATATTTTTCTAACATTTTTGCTCAATAAAATTAATAAAACAACACATTAATTATTTTATTTTCCTAACCATCTCAAAATCGCTAATAGCCTTATAACTATGAACGATAAGTTGCATAACTAGAAGGAAAAAAAAAAAAGTATTCTCAAGCCCTCTGGTTTGTTCTTTCTATCCTAAGGTCAACTTAAAGGTAGTATGGATTAAAATATATAGTGCAAGGCTTGCCAGACATTCAGCTAAATAAGTGGTCATATTTTTAAAACTTTATCCTGAATGAAGAGAAAAAGAAAAAAAACTATTTAATTTGATTAAGTATCTCTCTCAAAAGATCTGTGAACCCTAAACTCCAAACCTTGACATGGATGACAATTTTTAAACTCTAAACTTTACAACAACAAATAATTTGTTAACCCCTAATAGCACTAACTCAACCACGTTTTTAGATTGTCGTCCCAAATATGGAAAAAATAAAGTTGAAGACTTGCGTGGATATAAATAACTCACGTCCAAAGCACATCATCGAAACCATTTTATTACAAAACTCAAGATCCTGAAAATGATAACCTAACTCATTTCATTCATCCGATCGGTCAACAAATTTAACCTTTCAAACCTTGCAACAAAAATCGAATTAGTGAAGGTAACTAACACTAAGATTCAACAAACTGTGTCCGACGACACTTGAAACTTAAACAAAAGTATATGTATTTGACACTTCAATTTAATGTAAAAAATTAACACAATTGAAGAGTATCTATGTCGAACTCTTCAAAATATCGTGTCCAACTGGACACACTAGTTGGACACACCATCCAAGTCAGTGTAACATAGGTCCTAAATGAAGCGCATAAAACACAATAGTTAATTTGATTTAGTATCTAACTCAAAATATCTCGTAACCATAAACTCAGTAACTTGATGACAATTTCTAAAAGTTAACCGGCTCACCTTCACCAACACACTACCTTACCCATTCGACCTAAACTTAATACCTAAACAAAATAAAGAACAAGATTTTTGTGGACATGTCTAAAAGACAACATCGTCCAAACCAAACAAAGTAATAAATCATAATCCTAAAAAGAAAACCTTGTTCATCACATTCATTTGGTGAACAATAGATATAATCTTCCAAATTATTTTACAAAAATTAGGCCAATGGAGGAAACTATAAATGAGGTTCAACAATCTCAACCACAAAAACTAAGAAAAGCATTGCAAGTATTTGATGCATATGAGAAGAGGCTGAAGTGGAAATTTGAGGGTTGTAGAATAGAGCTCGAGGGCCTCCGGAATAATGTTGCCTCAGTTGGAATGATTAACAAGGTAAAACTATTTCTCAGTTATTATATCGTAGACAATAGGCAATAATTGAGAGAATACCCTAACTTTATCAATAATTCAAGTCAAGACTCCACACTTCCAACTCTTGATTTCAATACACCAATCCTCAAGTAACCACTCCTACCTATTCTCACAAGCAGTTCAACAAATTTTTCAATGATTTCCCTTATTCTAATAGCCATGATTGCAAAACAATGATGCTAGTTTTTGTAACAACATTCGAAGGAGATAATTTGTTGGCCACCGCATGAAAATCATGAAACTTTTGACTTATGGCATGTTTTGGTCATGAAAATGTTGTGTACTAGATGTGAGGCCTTTCATGTCCACCTATTCTTATTTGGTATTTCTTCTAGGTATCAAGTAGAGGTCGAATATGGTAAGTTGATTACTTGATGGAGGAGAGGCGGTAAAACCCAAAAACACTCTTCCATGATAAGGTTTTAGTCTAGGGCTACGAGAGCTCTAAGACAGATAAAAAATAAACAAACTAGTGTATACACAGTATCTACATGATATGGAAATAATTGGAAAGTAACTAAATATTGTAAATCATTGATGTGTACAATAACAAAATTTATCAAGAGGTAGGGGTGTTCAAAAAATTCGGTTTTTCGGTTTTTTTACCGAACCGGTTGAAACCGGTACCGGTTTTTTCCGGTTTCGGTTTTTCCGGTTTTGGTTTTTCGGTTTTTTTAGACTTTTCGGTACCGGTAACGGTAACGAGAATTTTGAATTCGGTAAAAACCGAAAAACCGAATAAAAACCGAAATTGATATAACAAGCCAACACTATACAGTACTGCAGTAGCTTGAATTGATATAACAACAACAATTGATACAATACCAAGCCAACTACAACAAGGCAACAATACATACATACTGCAGTACTGCTTCAATTGATATAACAAGCGAATTACAAGTCTACAACAATTGATATATAATTGTATTATTTGTATATGATTTCTACATGCAACAAGCCAACGGCTCAACAGTACAACAAGCCAACTACAACAAGTCAACAGTATAACTGATATATAATTGTAGATGATTTCTTAGTTTTAAAAAAAAATTGTTAATATATTAAAAAAAATTATTTAATTATTATTATTTATTAATAATTATATATATTACCATGCATGCGGTGTAACCGAAAACCGAACCGAAAAAACCGGTACCGATTTTGTACCGAACCGGTACCGAAACCGGTAATTCGGTACCGGTTCCGGTTCTTGTTTTTTCGATAATTTTGGATCGATACCGGTTCGATTTTTTCGGTACCGGTTCGATTTTTTACCGATGAGCACCCCTATCAAGAGGTATAACAAGATAAAGTTAAATCTTTTTATATACTCCCTCCGTTCCAAATTAATTGCTCAATTTTGATTTTTTAAGTCAAATTGACTATTTTTAGAATTAATAATTAAGCATATATACATATATTTCTAAAATTATAAAAATTGGGGTTAGTAATAAATTATATATTTTTTCTTTTGGTTATAATCTCTTCACCTATATTTTAGCAAAAATAGTAAAAAGATTAGTTTTAAAAATGGTCAATTTGACTTTAAAAGTCAAAATTAAGCAATTAATTTGGGACAGAGGGAGTATTTAAAAAAAAGCTATAACATTTGAACGAAGCAACAGTTACCTGGGCACATTCAAGTTAACGGTCTCAAAAGCAATCTTTAGGACATACTTTTGAAACTTCTAAGTCTTTGGAGGCCTGAGTTCCAAATCAACTTTTTGATATTCGATATCATCCTCGGAAAGTAGACCGAACAAAAGTCTATTCTGCAAACCAAAGGCTTCTATTATTATCTAAAAATCAGTAGTCTAGAAAAATAATACTATCGATATAAAAGAATCTCCAACACCTACAGATTATCCCAACACTTAAAAGTATATGCATTCTTATATCAAGCAACAATTCAGAATATCAACTCCTCAATAGAAAGAAAAGAATAATTGGGGTAGGTTATCCATTATAGGTTTAGAGAGAAAGAAATAACCACATTCGTAAATAAAATCCAAATGGTCTTTTTAAGGATCTGATCATTTAAGTTGCACATCTTTGATAACTATTAAGTGCTTACAAAGTTAGCTACTTAAATAGTTATATTGAACTCATCTTATTATAGATAGTATCTACCACTTAAAAAATATTTTTAAAAAATCCACCAAAAAGAAAATCAAGACAAGATGACTTGGCTTAACAGAAATAACTACGATCAAGCCATCTAAACCATTATACCAATTTATAATTTATTAAGAACTATGAAACCCATTTACTTCTTCGAGTTATTTATAAATAGTAGTGGTAAGATATGCATGCAAAACCAGCTATGCCTGGCAAGATAGTAGAAACTTGTATAAAGAAAGCATCTTCTCCCGTAAACAAATTTCAAACACAATTCCTAGAATTACTAATCAAATCCTACTACTTTGAACAAACTTTGTATGTGCGTGTATATATTGATAAACACATTCACGAATTCTTCCAAGGAGTTCCTTACATTTTTGGAAAAAAATATAGGGAATAACAATATATCTACTCCTATTAGTTCTTCTATAGATACTAAACAAACAACTTAAACTTTCACTAAATAAAAAGAATCCTCAATTTTTAATTGTATACGACATACGAAAATAAAAAATGAAATAAAAATAAAATTAGAAGAGTAAGAATGGCATCAAAAGGTCTGCTACATAAAGAAATTTAAATCTTTCTTTCAATTCTTATATCCTTTCCCTCATCATATCCCTCCTCCCCAAGTTCCAAACATAAACCTATAAAAATAATGTATCCCAAAAAATCATAACCAAAAACAATTAAAATAAAAAAATTGTTCAAGCACATGTATGAATACATACTAGCACATATATGTATATATACATACAGATATATGAATATATACACATGGATATACGAAGGTAAACACTCTCATATATTACAAAATTTGTGTGTGTGTATATATACACACACACACAAACGTACAAGAGTAATGCTACATTTCCCAGAGAATAATGATGAAAGCAAGCTTTTCAACAAAATGATCCAAAGAACAGAACTAAGTATACAAAAATTAAACGAATAAATACAAATCTGTATATGAGAAATGACCTATCCATGGAACCAGCGGACACAACGTCTCTCCAATTCTTTCTTCTGCCGAATGACGGCGGAGTTTCGGCAGTTCTGAGTAATCTACGCCGCCGTGCGAATTCGCTAAGTCGTAAGTTGCGCCAATTAATCTTCCGATTCAAAGAGCGAATTGAATTACGACGCAGCTGAAAGGAGAAAGTATGTATTGGAGGATTGGGTTGGGTTGGTGTGGGGCAGGGCGGGGCGGGGCGGGGCGGGGGAGGAAGCGGTGCGACTGTAGGCACAAAAGAGTTGAAGGGCTTTCTATGCGTAAAAATAGTCCCTTACAAAAATTTAGTAAAATGATCTATTTATGCAATATTTTTTTCTTATCAATCTTTTTAAATGAAAAAAATTATTGTTTTTTATTTATTGTTGGTAGATTTTAGGAAAAAAATTGAATGTTTAGATTTAAGTATTATCACTAAACATTAAATATTATTTTTTCCCTCATCTTTCTATGAATAGTAAAAGGTTAATATTATTATTTTATACACCAATTTAATCAATAAAGTATTAATTGTATTTCTTAATAAATGTGTTTATTCCTAAAACATCAATTAAAAGAAAAAGGATGAGTATACTACTTTTATAAATATTAATATTAATATTACTATAATTTAGGGTAATGATACGAGACTCTCCATTCCATAATAAGAATCTCATTTATAAAATCTAAAATATTACAAATAAATTGTTATTCTATATTTTATCTATAAACGTGTAAGTTTATTTACTTTTAATTGCACAATAATGAGATCAAATTTGAAGATATTGTGTCACTTTAAATGATTAACGATAAAAAAAGTTATAATTTAAAAAAATAAGTCTTTTATTAAACATAAAGAATTTACAAATGAGACTTTTTTTTTTTGTCAAAGACAATAAAAGGTTATCATTGATCATTTACTTTAATTTTTAATAGAGTAAAAAAATTGAAGAGGGTGTGGAGTGGTGGCTGCCATCTTAGACACCAAACCAAACGCAATCACATCGCATGGAAGTGTTTGACAAAAATTGAATAAATTTGAATTTAAATAAAAAATATCGTTTAATAATTAATATTTCTAAAACATTTGAATAACAAAATTTTATTATTTTATTCCTCTAAAAAATTCAAAATTATTATAAATTTATTTAATATTACTTAATATTTTTTTTTATTTCATTCAGTTGCTCCTTCAATTAAAAAATCTGACTTAACCATTTAACTCGTCCATCTTACCGATTCAGCATTGACCGATTCAGCCATTCAGTCGTTTAGCTCTAAACAAACGCCCCCATAAGATTGAAAAGTTTAGAACAATGTTAACAAAGGACCACATTTGATGAACACTGTTAGCTAAGAATGTATTCTTTTAGTTTTAATAATTGAAAAAGAAAACCAAAAACAAACAAACAATCTTAAATTTCGTGCACATTGTTGTACGAAAAGTAAAAGAGCACAACAACAATGTACTGGATTTTGGTCAGGGATTGCTGAAAGAAAACTACCTCAGATATAAAAAAAAACAGTCAAATGTAAGTAAAAGCAAGTCTAACAAGTATCAAATCAGTGTGTTCACACAAAGTACCGGACCGCCGACTATTTATTTTTTATTTTTTTTATCAGGGCCTGATGAGCTCCCACTTAACCTGAAAAAAAAACAAACAAACTACCTCCAATATAAAACTAGTCTACTTCCAAGTAAAAGCAAGTCTAACTTGTACCAAAACTTCACCTGAGACTAACACGAGATTTAACTCGGACATAAGTTACAAAGGGGCTGAAACTGAAGGGGAGGGGTCGGTTTGCAAGTTTTATGTCCTCCAACTTGAGTGGAATTGGAATGTCTTCAAGTCGAGGTGTTCATCATGTCACAGATGTGCTCAAATGTAGTTGTCCACTCTTGTTTACTCGACTTAGGTATCTGCTGATCGCCAATCAAAGGTTTCCATAAACCCTGAGAAACATCCACGAGGGCCCAGCTGACTTCTTCTGGTGGATTTTGGAAATCAAAGGTCCAAGGAGCAGGCTTCTTGCTCTTTGAGTCAGACTCCTTCTGTTTATTTGTGCCGGGGGTTTCCGAATTCTGCAAATTGTAAAAGCAGTCAATTCTGTAGGACAAGAGAAAAAAAAAAATCTGAATGATCTAACCCTTTAAATTAAGGATTATACCAAAAAAATCAAAACATGTTTTGAAGGATACTCTATAAATTAAAGAAGCATTCCCTTACCGTAACATTAGCATCAGAATCTAGCTTTTTCTTGACCTTGCTTCCTGTTTCCAGGAAGCGAAGCACCTCATTCTTTGAACGGAATCGTAGACCTGAGGTTGGCTCAATATAATACTGCACAAGACACAGTTCAAAGCTTTCAATTCTGATTCCCACGGCATATATGCCAGAAATGAATCCCAGCATGTAACAAATGCACTATCCATTAGAACTGAACTGATAACTACAATACAAAGCAGAAGCACTCATAAAATCTCAAAACTGATTCTACATCTGGTCCCAGAACGTGATACCCCACCCCACCCCACCCCCTTACCCCAAACCAAACCAAAAAAAAAACAATAAAGTTATAACTAAATGTTTTCCCCAAACAAATAAAATAATTAAGAGAATAATAAGGGAAAACTGAAAGAGAAATCTATCTCATACTCCCACCCACCATGCAGATTGGTACCATATTTTAGAAGACTCTCAACTGTTCCCCCACCCCACCCCCCACCCCCACCCCCACCCCCACCCGTACCCTTAATGTGGCCATTCTTGCTGCATGCTTCTTACATCTTTAATCATTCCCTCCAAACGACTTAAAAGTAGAGGTGGACTGATTGATTTCATTTCATTAATATCAAAATCTTCCCGAAACTTTCATGCAGGTACCATCTGAAAATTACCTCAATAATATCCAAGATGATCCCTTGGTTTATCAGTTTGGTACTCCAAGAGGCATTCAATGCTGCCTAGATTAGCTAACTAAAGCCAGAAGGAATATGAAGTTCAGGAATGATGAAAATTGTATAACTACCTCCAGCAGTTTTTGCTAAACGGTAATCCTAACTGTGCGTTTGTGAAACTAAAATAAATGCTAAAGGTGTGTGATTATTTTTATGTTTATTGAATAATTTATTGATTTTTATTAGGTTGATTAGAAGATAGTTTTATCTTTGTGAAAAAATGGCATCATAAACGTCTATAGTAGTAAAGAAATGATATTTTTAGCACAGGTGTAAAAATTTTAAATAAATGATACAACTGTGTACTGAATTATATATGTTGGAAAATTAGATTTTGAGCTAGAAATATTAGTTCTAATTGTAAAATATAGATACTTCTAAGAATTAAATGTAACAAATTCCATTGCTTAAATTTGTCTAAATTTGGTTACCTTTGATTGCAGATGCGGAATGTACCCTGATGTTGAGAAAACCACAGCTGCAACCATCATTGATGAGGTTGCACCAATGAAGATGTGTGTGTGTGTGTATATATGGAACAACTTAACTATCGCAACACTATTGTGTTGCAGAGAGGATGTTGTCTTACCGTAAATTCGAAATTAGAAATTTTTCTCTACTCCAACACTTCGTTGATGTAGTTAAGATATTCAGCAACACTTGTGGAAAGTGTTAGTTTATAGAAAAATGACCATTAGAGTGCAAGATCTGGTGACCATATGAGGCTTATTATAGCTACTATTTGTTATGGTTCGGATATATATATATATAGACCATGTGGTTCATTGATGCAAAATGTATTCCAGATCTTTTTATCGGTTCATTTTTGTCATATTTGGCTTCCAAGATCTGGTCACCAGTTAAGGCTTATAGCTACTATTTGACTATTTGTTATGGTTCATTTTTGTATTCCAGATCTTTTTATCCGTTCATTTTTGTTATATACCAGTTTATATTGAATTCTGCAAACTGTAATTTTATTTTTGCTAAAGGTGCAAAAATAAATGCACTTTGATAAGAAAATAGAATTAATAAAAGGATTTCTTTAAGGTTTTTTATGAGAGAATGTGTGTGTGTGTGTGTGTGTGTGAGAGAGAGAGAGAGAGAGTTCCGTGATTGTACACTCAACATTTCTTTATTCAAGCGACAAGTTAAAATTCAAGAGAATTATAGAGTAGGGGCTAGTCTGAACATTTTACAGGTTTGATAGTAAATCTGTAACAAAGTAAAAAGTCTTCTAGTGTTAAACTTCAATCGTACGCCTTACCCAAATGTACTTTTGGTGTTACTCAACTGTTCTATCAATTGGATCATCATAATTATAGAAAGTCCTTGTATTTCCAAACTCAAAACGTGTCAAGTATTGCTATGCTCCTTAAGTGATTAACAACAATGATGGCAAAGATAATTGTGGAACTAATTTGGATTGGAAAGAGATTTTTAGTGTTGACTTTTAGGTTTGTATGTAATCTTCATCTAGGACATAAAAATCCTTTGACTGTTCCAACAAAATGCAAAATAAATAAAAAAAACATCCAAGCTTCTATGGCCAACTCATTAAAAACATACTAGGGGTTATTTGTTTGGGTTATTTGTTTAGAACTGAATGGTTGAATTAGTATCGGTTAGCCATTCAGACGATTTGAGCTGAATAATTTAGTGTCATTTTTTTAGTTGAATAGGCTGAATGAAGTTTTTTTTTTTTACAATATTAACTATTATATTACGTAATATTAAATAAATTTACAACAATTTTGAATTTTTTAAAGGTGTAAAATAATAAAAATTTATTAACTATTATTCAGATGTTTCAGACATGACAATTATCAAACTACTTTTTTTATCAGATTCAGATTCATTTAGTTTTTATCAAACACTCCCCCTAAGACTTCAAAAAGATTTCCCACCTATTATTTGAAAGTGATATGCACACAAGCCAATCATATTTGATATTATGTAGCATATACTTTGTAATATTATTCATTTGTTAATAAAAGAAATAATTTATTTAAAGACATTTTCTTTATTCACATTGTAATGTTGATTTAATTGTGATAAACTCATAGTTTTGAGTAATGCTTTTAGAATCATGATAATGATCATGCTAATGAGATCTAAATTCTTAGATAGCTCAAAAACTAAAATCGTTCCTAATCGTTGAATTACTAAGAAGGGATTAGTGAATCCGGATAAATTAGTACATACTACATACTATGCTTGTTATTATGAATAGGATGATTGATCCCATAATCATTTATGTATAGATACTAAAGCAAGCAAGTATGTAGGTGCTTATTAGAGAATAAGTTCAATGAACGTGACTCGCTAAAAGAATACCTAATGGAATTTTACTTGTCTGTCAATAGAAATTCCTAATGTGATAGTAGTACAAGTGATCCTTAGACTTGAGATCATCATAGTATCTTATGTATAATGAGTTATGCTTTGACATGTCCCTTAAAACCTTTAGTATATCAAAGGGGTATGTTTGGGTATAATAAGTTGTATATAGAGATAGGTGAATGATCAACAAAGAATCTACCACTTCAAGTAAAAGAAGAGAATGATCTATGTGATTCGATAAATGACAACTCAGTACTAAGGCAGAATGAAATTAAAAAGGAGCTTCTAATTTGCATTATTTAGAGTTGTGCATTTGAGAATCAAAATGCATATAATCAAATAAAATAAGACTTGACAATAATTTCATGTCTTATATTTGATTGGGATTTGTATGGTAGAAGGATTGAATTGTATTATAACTATTCGCTGAAAGGTTTTTTTATGATTAAATATTAAAATATATATTATCTGAAAAGTCGTTGATCGCTAAGGAGGTTTACCTTTATTGTGAAATAAATATTATTTATTTAAATGAATTAAATGATTTAATTTAATTTATTTATTTAAATAAGATTAGAAATTGTTCTAATTGATTTATTCTACAAACAATAACCAAAAGGGTAACACTGCAAAAGAAAAATATTTATTTAAGAAGTGAATGGCATAATGTAATAATAAGTTAAATATATTTAATTTATACTATGGTGATAGAATAAATTAAATTACTTAATATTTATTATTTAATATTTTGGAAATACTAATTATAAATTAATAAGAGGAGTCTTATTATTATTATTATTATTATTTATTTCCTAAATGGTTTAGAAATTAATTAATAAGAGTATTCTCATAAAAGTTCCTAATATAAATTATATTAGGAATAAAATAAAAACCCTATTCCTAAATAGTTTAGGAGAGATGTCTACATCTATAAATTAGAGTCTTATTATGGATTAGGATAACCCACACTTCCATTAGACTTGGAAAAATACTCATAAATTCTCTAGAGAGAAAACTAGGATTTGCCACTACCCATTTCTTATTTTCTTGAATCCTTATTATTCCTTGGTGAATCACCTCTAGAGACCAAACACTTGGGTGGCTAACATTGATCAAATAGATCTAATTGGTGGAATTCAAAGAGGACGCAAATGATTTGGAGTTGAACTTGTACCTGATGAAGCTTTGTTCTCCAAATGTATAATTCTCTATCTCCTTTGTTGATTGATAATTGTGCATAAAAATGATCATGATTTTGGGATTGTAAACATTTTTAAAATTCGATTTTATCACGCTTTCACTTATTATATGCAATTTGTGTGTATGCTCGTGAATCTTACAAACCTAACATTATTAACCAATGATGAATAATTCGTTCTACTTCCACCAATTACTAAACATTTGAAATAGCATGTCCTACACATAATATCTAGCTTGCACAAGCGGAGCTGAAACTCATCCTTATACGCTAAAGGCACAAAATAAAGGTTCAATTGCTATCTATCTCAAACGCTAGTTAATTCAATTTTGCTATCTACAAACTCTGGTTCATTTGATTTTGCTATCTATCTAAAATCTCACATAACCATAAATTATCACACCGACACATAGTTAAACTTAACATGTATAAAAAAAAAATTATATTCTGACTACCTCACATCCAATAGCTCACAACCACAACCTCCTTTGAGATTCGTCACATCTTACCTTACAATTGAAACATTTAAAGAACAAACCCTAGCTAGACATGAAAAAGCTTGCATTAATAACACAATATCCACATAACCACACCAAGGCAAAACTCAAAATTCTGAAAAGGAAAATCGAGTTCATTACATATATATAGTGTCCAACTAGTTCAACCTTCACATGTTGTGACAGAGATTAAGCAATGGAGGGAACTAGTACCAAGTACCTCAAAATTCAAGCAAATATACATGTACTCCTAGCCAGACCCTAAATTCGAAGCTAAGCTAGGTCGTCCGACCCGACCTCACTATTTCTTCCCGACCTATTTGACTAGCTAGGAGCAGCAAGGTCCATAACCACCTAGTTCCTATACAAGGTACTACAGCTGGGTGAGTGAAGTTGGGGCAACTTAAAAAAACTGATCCAGGTCTTGAATTCAATGATTGAGAGTGACAAATCAAGGTTCATATAAATATATTGCATCAGATTCCTAATTGTAAGTGTTGTCTTCATCGGTGTCAAACAGCTAACCGTATTTTGCTCGCTCACTTCTACAAGATTTTTGACTCTTCTTACAACTGACATAGCTGGCAAATCTTACTATTTTGGTGTAGCTCCTTGTCTCATTCTTCTTTAAAGGGCGAGGGTGGCAGCTTTCTTGTCTTTCTCGTCGTGGGAACTAAACAACAGGGAAAGACCCGACCGAGGCTTCGGGATATTTCTCTATAGATGGATTCAAATAGGAAATTGAATAGAATTGAACTTTAATCTTAGATAAAAAAAAAATGTTGATAAAGAGAGAAGAAATTAAAACACGCAGAGGACAAGAAAGCAGCCTCAAAAGAAAACCAAAAGAAATCAAAGAAAATAAATGGAATAAATATCAAGGCATTAGTGAAGCACCTACAACCAATCCCTATGAAGAGTTGACAAATTTCTTCGAAAAGCACCCAATGCATGAGAGTTAAAGTAAAGCAAAAGACACTACATTCCAAAACAAATCTATATCATTGCCGAACGATGAAAAATCATACCATTCATCTCAATACAAATTCTCCAAAAATTGGCGAACACGCAGATCTTCAGAGTTCAGATAATAACAAATTTGGAGATGTAATTTGTAAGGTCTACGCATCTCTCACACATGTATCTAGTGTTAAGCCGACCAATACAATAAATCTATATAAATTCAACTTCGCAACACTTGGCACACAAACTACAAGATAATATATATATATATATATATATATATATAACATTTTTCTATAAATAATAAATGTATAATATATAAATATATAGAACAAAAGAAGCTATCTCACACCCCACCTAAAACCTCTTTTTCTAATCACATTCTATAGTCTGCTATTTATAAAAGGAAGATGATAGAACATAAAATATAAAAGTATATGAACCTGCAACTTACTGCCAAAAGATACCACACATCCCATGACATTTACTTTAATATGCATGAGCCCGACCGCTCATAATTCATCCAACCACAAAATATCCCCACAAATGGAGAGGTGAAGGTGGTGAGTTGCGCTGTCAGCACACAGCACATACAACTGCAGCATCATACTTCTTTTATGCACCAGCAACTGAAGCTAGAATATTCCTTTCAAGGTGGAGACTGCGGAGTAGCAGATGGTGAGCTACAATGGCTTTACTTAACCCTAACGACCAAGTGAGCTAACCCCATATTAAATAAACATAAGAATAGAAAAAGAGGCATAGTTAGTCGAATAATTTGATACCAATTCAGGAACGATTAAAAGGATACAGTTGATTAGCCCAATTCCTTATTTGGTAGGAGATCGAATAAATACCAATTTGAGGTTAATACACTAACTACCAAACTACTTAGTGCTTTAGCTGATTCCCCTATAGAATCTAAATCAATATGACCTAAATTGTAAGACTTGAATCACACAACCATAGTCATTGCCTAACCATATGGTATATCTACGTACTTGGAGCTCTTTAATTTAAGTTCATATATAATCCTTAGGGGGAAGAAAAAGAAACAATTTTCACTAAATCAAGAATTAAATTCCAAAGGCTGCTATATGTATTAGATGTGTAATGATTCCAATTTTACAACTATTAGAAGAGAATGTTACTCTATCAACATCTAATGGTTAAAACAGCCGATTAGGAAAACATATATTTAAGCACACATACTTTTATAATGCTACCTACACCATCTTTTCAAAAGAAATAATAAATTTAACATTTCAGTTAACTTCGTAACCCAACAATGGATGTGCAAATTTTTACTGCAATTAGCTTTAAAAAAAATTGGTGATAAAAGGTACATTCAGCACTAACATATATCTACGGCAATAAAACATCAAACCTTGAAATTAAAATGATGAAGTAAAGAGATTAAAACAATTTTAGGCTGTTTAATGAATAAAAATTACCCTATCGGTGGATCCGGCTGTTTTCCCATTAGATCGCGTCTTAGAGATCATGTTCCAACTCTCCGGTAACCAGTCTGGTCTCTCCGTCTCCTCTGGCCCTTTTCTCTGCCGCCGTGACGGCGGAGTCCCAGTAGTTTCCGCCACCGGACGCTTTTGTTTCTTTTCCTTGGATGGTGGAGACGGTTCGGGTTGACTTGGTTGTTCTGTGTCCTTTACGCCGCCGTTTTGATTAGCGAAATCGTTGTTGGTGGCGATGAAAGAGTCCGATCTCAAAAGAGGGTCTGGGGGTATTTGATCAGGCTCATACCGGTACGTATCGTCCCAGATTGAACTCGATTCTGGCATTGGTATGAGACGATACGGCGGAGGGAGAGATGGAGAGAGGAAAAATTGTGGCAGAGGTGAGAGCTAGTGACGAATTGCGAACTGAAATCAAGTGTTGGGATCGTTCAGTAGAATTTTGTAGGAGTATTATTGTAGTAATAATTAAAGTAATAAATTGTGTTTATGATGTCACGAATTGTAGGATATTTTAAATTTTTCAATAAAAACAACTACTACTAAATTATTCAAAATATTTTTAATCAATAACCCAAGCCACGAGCCACATGTACGGTAAATGAATCGAGTTAAGCCGAATATTGAGTTGTTTAGATTTAGTTTATAGAATTTATCAAATTTGAAATAAGTTTGATTGAGACTCGTTTAAGTATCGAGTCAATCTCGAATCGAATCTGAACAATTTGAACTATTCAAACAAATATGATCAAAGTATCAATATACAATTGTTATTTAAAAAGACTCAAGTAATTTATCAAATTTTAAATTTTATTCATATTTAGAACGTTTGTATTTTAAGTCGAACTTAAACTTTTAGTTGAACAAGTACGAATTAAGCTCGAACCGTACCATTCATTTTAAAGCATTAGCTATGTGTCAACTCACCTGCAAAAAAGTGAGCTTTGGTCACATTTTTAAACCCAAACAAATATAGTAGGCCCATATCAGCCAAGTTCAACGGACCCATTTCTTAATAACATTCTACTTCGGTTTGAGTGATTCACAAGTGGTTCTTATTCGAGTATTTTATAATATTTGATATAATTTTTATTTTAGCTCGTTGATGATATGTCCGCAAACAGTTAATGATCCGAATTTGTACATGAGTGTTAGTTAGATCGTGTTACTGAAATATGTTCGATTTTAACTTATTGTGTTCGAGTTCAGTTCGAGTTCGTTAAATTTCGGATCGGATTGTTTGCATCTCTAATTCAAACTACTTTAGTTCATTAGTTCTTTTTTTTTTTGCTAAATTTTAGTTCATTAATTCAATTCACAACATTTACACATTGTCTTGTAGTTTTAAATGGGATGAAAAAAAAAAGATAAAATAAATTGGGAGTGTTCTTGGAGTTTTTTTCTGGTTCAAGTGACTAGGAGGGTGTATTCAATTAAGATTTTTAAAGACTTTTAAAGATTTTAAAAGTTTGGTTGTATTCAATCAAGACATTTAAAGAGTTTATAAAAGTTTAGTGGTATTCAATTACAACTTTTTTAATGTCTTTAAAAGTTAGGTGGTATTGAATTAAGATTTTTACAAAGTCTATAAAAGTATTTTGGTATTCAAAAAGTCATAGACTTTTCAGATTTCTATTAAATGGTAGAGTTTGACCGACTTTAGAAGAAGAATTATAACTATCAACCCATATCCAAAGTCTGATCTCATCTCTAACGGGGATGTATTCAATTAAGATTTTTAAAGACTTTTTTTTAAGTGACATACTTTTGTAGAATTTGTGGGATTTTAATGACTTTCAAAGACTTTAAAGACTTTTTTAAAATGACTTTTATAGACTCTATGAAATAAGTAACTGACTTTTATAAACTTTTTATCAAGACTTTGATAGACTTTTGTATACTTCTAATATATCTTGCAACTTATATTAATTGTTAATTAGCCCATGTGTACAACATCTTCCTCTTTTTTCATGAACTAGAGTAAATCTCATTATATTATTGTGGCGTGAGATTTTATATATGTTGAAAGCATTAATATTATTCTACTCATTTAATAATACATTTGGATACTCGGATACTAATAAAACTTTAGAAATTACAGACACAGTACAAAAATTAAACTCACTTTTCATTGAGCTATATATACTTTATGCATATGCGTACGCTTATTTGGAATGATTGTTTTTCATTCCAGTCTACAAAAGTTGTAATCAATACTTATTTACGTAACTAGCAATTAAAAAATTAATATAAACATTTGCAATATATATCGATTTCCATTCAAATATTTGAATATTACCTCGTCTTAGTATCAAAATTTGCAAATAAAAATAATATATACTTGTTTTCATGTATATTTTAAAATAGCAAGTTATTTTTAAATAAAAATTATTTTTTATTTATATTCTTTTTAATAAATTTTTAGTTTAGTAATGTAACGTATAATAAAATTATAATAAAAAGTTTGAAGAACTTATATATTTTATACAACTATATATATCACTATAAAGTATAAAAGTACGTACTCTATATATATTATTTTTCCTCTCTCTCACTTTTTTTCTTCTTCATTTAACTCTCGATTCTAAGTTAATTTACGAAATTATAAAATTTTAAAATATTGTGTATTTATTTTTATTTTTAAAATAATAACGTGTGTTTATTATTAAATAACAAATAAATTCAAAATTTAAAAATTTTGAATTTTGTATGTTGATTACAAAAAACAAAAATAAATATTTTATTTTTGTGGGTACAACAAAAGTATTAATTATTCTAGATTATAAAGTAATTAGAAATATTGGATTCATGTGAAGTAATTAAAATATTAGATTCATGTGAATTGTATTTTAAATTTATTTAGTTTATTAAGATGAGATATAAAGTCTTTAGAAATCTTTAGGGGGTGTATTCAATTAAGATTTTTAAAGTTATAACCTATAACTTTATATATATATATATATATATATATATATATAGTTAAATTATATAGTAATTTGCCTAGTACATTGAGCCAATTTTAAAATTTTAAGAGGAAAAAACATGTAAAAAGTCTATGGACCAGCCCAACCAGTCGTTCCGATCATGGGCCTCACTTTTCAAAACCCAGTAAAAACTGGATAAATAGATATGCAGTCCTTCAATTTACCCACACTGGTACTGGACGTTGTACCTGACGAAGCTATATAAGAGATTGTGGGGTCAATTAATTATACTGAAAAAAAAAATTATTTTATAATATAAGGTAAGTTTTAAAAATTTTAAGTATTATATATAAATGGTTTAAATATAAATTATTAACTTAAACTATTAATCTTTTTTTATTTCGGTGATCGACCTTTCGATTTTTTCAATCAAGTCATTAACAATCAATTTTTTTTACTTCAATTCAATTGCAACTGTCACATCATAAATTGATGATGTGAATGTGACAGGTGGTGTGTATATGATTATGTGGCAAATTAAGACTCATTTTTTATTTAACTTGGATCATTTTATATAATTGAAAGGGCATAAATGTAAAAAAACAAATAACTATAAAAAAAGTTAATTACAAATTCATCAAATCATCTTCTTCTTCGTTGCACGACCGCCCTAGCTGCATTACCAAATCCATAGTTGATCATAAAGAGGAGTTACAGCCTCCTAAATTTTAGGAAACCTGAAAAAAATTAAAGAAAAAGGTGGAAAAGATTCTAAATCAAGCAAACACAAGCAATTTCAGCATCAAAATTAGTTTCAAATAGCATAAACGGCGACTCAAAACCCTTTTCTTCTTCTTTTTTTTTTCTTCTATTTTACTTAGATTCGACATGGGTGCGGATTCTTCTACGCTCACGGTCCGAGCCACCGTCATCCAAGCCTCCACAATCTTCTACGACACCCCAGCCACTCTAGGTTCACTTTACTCCATCTTTTCAATCCCAATTTCCACTTAATTTTACCTGAAAATTTGTTTCCCCCCTTTTTCCTTTTCTTCTGTAGCTTTATAGATTCAATTTTATTAAGGTACACGTTGTGTGATCATACATTCCTTACCTGCTTCTTTAATTCATTTGTTTTTCGGAAAAATGTTGTCCGACTATAGATAGCCTTCGGCTCCAAATTCTGTTTGGTTGGTAGGGAAATGGTAGGTAGAGAAATGAAATTCAATTGGTTTGTTTATGTAGTGCTTAATTATCTACAAATTTAAAATTTAAAATTGAGTTTAGATTATGTAAAAGGCATTTGTTTTCACTGTGGCTTTATACAATTAAGCATATTTTATATTTAGTATTAACATGAAATGATAAGAGCTGTCAAATACCCCTCTGTTCCACAAAAAGAGTCTTATTTGCAAAATTTAATGAGCATTACGTTCATGCATAGCTTCCATACCAAGGCCCTTTGAGAATGTATCACTTTGGGATTAAATATAGTCCATCCAATTTTCCGGAAAGCAAAAGGACTATATCAAGGAATCAAAACTGATGGACTATAATTTTTAATATATTTAAATAGGAGAGATGTTGATGAGGAAGAAGGAGAAGGGAGATGGTGAGGAAGGAAAAGGGGAATTCTGAAGAAGAAGGAGGAGGAAACAAGCGGCGAAGTATTTTGTTAATAATAATTTATATTTTTATTATATTTGATTTTTATTTTTTTATTGATAATATTTATTTAATTTATTTTTTAGATGAAAAATTATGATCCTCCTATGTATTATATTATTTTTTATTATATTTGAGTTCTTTTGAATTTATTGATTATTTTAATCTTTTTATATTATAGTCCACCGAATGGTCCACATGATAGTCCATCTGCTGGAAGGATCGAAGACTAAAGGACATCTGTGGACTAAATATAGTCCAGCAGATAGTCCATCTGCTGGAGATGCTCTTACTCCACCTTGTTAACAACAAATGGGGGGGGGGGGGGGATCTTGGTGTATAAAATATTTGCAGAAATGTTGGAATTACTATGATGTTTTAATTATTTATTCAGTTAGTAGTTTAGGTTGGGAGGTTTAAATATTGTTTACTCTTCTGAGTGCAGAGTTTTATCTATCACTAACCTACTCAGAATAAAATATAGTTCCTGATTATCTTCAGATAAGGTGAAAGGTTGCTGGCTGAAGCAGCCTCATACGGGTCTCAGCTGGTTGTGTTTCCTGAAGCTTTTGTGGGTAGTTATCCACGTGGTTCAAATTTTGGAGTTACAATTGGTAGCCGTACGGCAAAGGGACAAGAGGAGTTCAGGAAATATCATGATGCGACCATTGATGTACCTGGTGAGACCCTGGTATTGTGTTTTCTTTTACATATACATTGGTTGGTTATAGGTTTTGACTGAATTAGCTTTTACAACCATTTTTTCACTAATTTTTGAGTTTCAAGAATTGAAGCTGTGTTATGGTGGCTAGGCCTCAATTTATATACATTTCATTAATAGTTTTGAAACTTAGATTTTGATATCCCTTTGTCACTATAATTGCCGCTGATGCTGATTTTGCCGATGTTTCTGGAAAGCACTCCAGTTTGAGTGGCATGTGATTGCTGCATGTTATTTTCCTCACAGTTCAAGCATTCACACTTTCTAATGGCCAGTTGTTTAAGCAAATTGTTCTAAATCGAACTAGCTGGAGATTTGTTAACCTTGTCTAGCTTTTGTCTACAGATTTTAAAGTGTTTTTATAAGGTTAATGAGAAGTATCACCTACGGAGGTACGAGAGCTTGAGTAGGATTTGTACTGTACAAGTATGATATTATTGCACAATTCACATATGCCTATAGTAAAATATTAACTTGATCCAAACTAGTAAGTAGTAATTAAACTTTTTCCTGTGCTATTATCCTTTTAAATTGATAATTCTGTCTTTGTTACATATTTATTCAAAAATGTTCCATTGATATGTGGTCAACTAAAATTAGAACTCCTGCTTTTAACTATTAGAACATTTGTACCAGTTCTCCAGGCTTGATTCAATCATAACCATGTTCTATTTTTAGGCCCCTTTGGGTTGATATAGCGATGAAACTTAGATGTATGTGGTTCTGGGTTTCTTTATACTTTATATCTTGATATATTTGGGATTGAGGGAATTACTTCGCAGGAAAAGAAAATTGTTTCAATCAACCTTACATTTGTTGACCCAATATTTTATTTATTGATTCCATAGTTTATAATTTTGTATATATACTTGTGCGGTTACTCATGTTTCTATACTATTATTCGTTATGATAAATCAGGTCCTGAAGTTGATCGTTTGGCAGCCATGGCCGGAAAATATAAGGTATATTTAGTGATGGGTGTAATAGAGAGATGGATATACACTCTATTGTACTGTCCTTTTTTTTGATTCACAAGGTCATTACCTTGGAAAGCACTGAAAACTCATGCCTACAGCATTGGAGCGCATCATCTGGGGCTTTGGGGATGGATCTATGGTTCCAGTTTTTGAGACTTCAATTGGAAAAATTGGTGCCGCCATATGCTGGGAAAACAGAATGCCACTTCTAAGGACAACAATGTATGGTAAAGGTTAGTATTTGATGCTGGAACATATATTTTGTCAATCTTTTCTTCTGTTTGGCCTACAGTAGGTTTAAAACATCTCTTCTATGTAAGCTGCTCTATGTAAATAACTTTTCATTTTTAGTCTTTTAATCAGTGTGGGAACATTTCTCAAACCTTGATAAATGGATTATTTGGAAAGGAAAAAATTTTTAAGACTTCAAATTTAGAAGTTCTGTATGAAGAAGATTCATCTGTCTGTCTGTTTCTCCCTCTCTCTCCCTCTATATATTCACATACATATATATATATATATGTATATTTAAATATACATACATATATACACACACACACACACTATTCTGCTCACTTTTGTGTGCAATATGGTTGAAACCAATGACAAAACTCTAGATCAATGTTACTTGGATCACGGTTTGATATAGGAGGCAAAAATGGGAACGGAAATCACATTCACAAAATTTATCTTTAAATTGAATTCATAATGAAATTGCGAGTAATTTTTATTAACATACAACATCAAAGAGTGATAAGATTTCTTGTATACATAAATTGCATAAAAATCACAATAAAATATTTTTCACTTATAAGTTATACTTTAAAAGAGGGTAAAAAGTGTCAAACCTATACATGTACAGCTGTACAGGAAAACTTATTCAACCAGCTAACCATTAGAGTTATATTAAACCAAAATAAATAATTATAAAGACCTAATTTATAATATATATTGTAGAATCCTAATTAATTTCATATATTTTTGGAAGACATGCAATAAAAAAAATATTAACACAAAAAAAATTCAAAAACTCAAATAATAATATACTCATCACATTTTTAACTATAAAGTAAATTATGTTGAAATTAACAATAAAATCCCTGACTCTATGTAGTTCCGCCATTGATAGCTTCTGGAATAGAAGTTTTAGTCTCTTGTTACGAAGACTAGATTAATTCTTTAATATATCCTTAATTAATATTTTAGGCAAATTAGAAACAAAAATGGTGGAGAAGATTTTTAACTAAATTATGCAAACTATTAATTAATGACGAAAACTATTAATGAGAAAAGATACCTAGAATTAGAATCCACCAAATATTAACATAATAAATAATTTCTTATTTCCTAAATCAATTCCCAAATTATTTTCCTTCCTTTAAAAAATAATGATTCATATAATTAATATGGGCAAGCATAAGTTATGAAAAATTCACAGATTAACTATAACTTATCAAAACCTCGCAATCAATATAAAAATCATATGCAATTTATACGAGAGAAAAAATATGAAGGTGAGAATAATTAGGCATTAATTTTGAACTAAAGAAAAATATTTTTATGAAATATTTAGTTTCATCATAATCCTAGGTATTAGAAATTTAGCTAGCCATGGAATTAAAAAACAAAAACAAATAATATTAGTACTACTATTCGCATGAAATAAGAACAATAATTAAAAAGAGAATTTCTATTATATAAATAAAAGAAAGTTACAAATACTCCCCGACAAGAAGTACCACAACGTGATTGAATAAGAGAAAGGACAAACTCTAAATATCTTACTCCTCTCCTACACTAGTGAAAAACCGAGAAAAAGAAAAATAACAAGTGGTGCTTTCTCTCTAAAACAAGAGGCCTATTTATAGGAAAATAACTTTGAACCCTAATTTAGATTCATCAACTTGGACACTTTTGTTCCCTTTCCATGTAGGATTCAACTTCCTAAGAAGCAATCAACTTCAAAAAGATCTTCTAGATAGACTTTTCTTTCTCTCTTTGGATTTGACTTCACACACAAGATTGTTCCACCTCTTTCCTTCTCCTCAGGATTCTTCTCGACATTCCTTATATGAATAAGAGCATTAAATATCGCTTGATCACCAAGATTTTGACTTTATCACAACAAATATTAAATCCTACAAAATAAAATAAAACATATTAATTTAATAAACTAATATAATTAAAAGGACAAAATTAGGGATAATTAAATGTATGAATTACGTGTTCATCAAATACCCCCATACCTAGCTTTTGCTCGCCCCTCTAGTAAAAAAATAAAAATAAAATAAAAAAAACAAAATTACACTACCCCATTTTCAGAGGGAAACACGATTGCACTTAAGATGTGCAACAAGCCTTTAAACCTTTAAACCCCAAGGTTACCCCAAGTGGACGAAGTCAGTGTCTCGTGAGGGTTTGCAAAGTGAATATACCCACAAAATTCAAAAAATATTTTTGGGTTCAACAAATTATGAAATTGAAAGAAAACTTCTAAATATTTATGGGCATTATACATAAGCAAGATTAAATTCAAAATCACACTTTCACCTTTATCAAAAAATACTCGATCTTCATTTTAGACACCATCCTTCATTAAATCAATTTCATGTGATGCATGCATGCATGTGATGTAACTCTTAGTAGGATTTTTACCATGAAAATCAAGCAAACTCTTTTTTTCTTTTTTTTTTTTTTTTTTTTTTTTTCCATTTTTTTTCAATTTTGATTCTCGACTTGTGCAATGTCTCATTTTCTTAGGCTTTTCAGAGTTACCCATGTAGAGCGAGCTGCGTTGGACCAATGACTCCCAAACCAGATGGCTTTAGGGCACTAGTGTAGAGACACCCCCTAAGGATTTACTAACTCGAGTAACAAAGGCCACAAAATTAGACTAGTCAAGTCGCTTTTATCCATCACACTTTTCAAATGTGAATATCGATGCTTCCCGAGGCTTGATACCCGCTATTTCGCTTTATGGGACATCAAGCAATTTATTTATTTCTTTTTTTTTTTTTTTCACTTTTTCTCAACTTCATTTTTTTTCTTTTTTCTTTTTTTTTTTTTTTTTTTTAAAATTACTCAATCATGGTTTATACCCCACAACTAAGAATTAGTGCAAACGTGAAGTGCAAAAAATGCTTGTGAAATCAATTTTAAATCCAGATGGTGTTTTGAACTAAGATTTCAGATCTTATCAAAAATTTCAAGAGTTCTAAATCTTTCAATCTCACTCATGAGTTTTGCTCCACAAACACTTATTAGAATTAATTCAATTCATAAAAAGTCAAACAAAATTTTTAATTTTTTTTTTTCAATTTTTTTTTTTTTTTTTTACTTTTTTCCTAAAAAAAAAAAAAATCTAATACAAAATACAAACAAACTCCCCCATACCTAAATCATGCATTGTCCTCAATGTATGCAAATGAAGAAAAGAGAACAAAGATGTGAAAAAAATTATACCTTGAATGCGGACATTTGTTCTGCAAGAAAATGTGGTGAGAAAAGAAAACAAATGTACATATCTACAAATTTTATGCATCCTAAAAACTATGCGAATCAGAAATGATCAATGATACAAACAGACAAAACCTAAAGTGGATTTCAGATGATTTTCGTGAGGTCCGGTAATCGAAATAGTTAGAATTTGCAACTAAGAACAATCAGAGCATACCCGATCGATTCTTTTAAAATCGAGTCGTGGAAGGATAACGAAAAATGATAGTTCCTTTTGAAAATTCTAACTTCATAAAATCTATCCAAACTTGCCATCCATATTCGCTACTAAGGGGCTCTAAAACATTTTCATCATTTTGAATAATCATATACCATGTTTAGGCACCAATCGGATTAACACACGCATTATTTGAAATGGGAGATATGATCTCATTATCTAAACATGGAAGATTATCATTGTCCACAACCTTTGGTTCATTTGTTAAATCATATTTAGTGTTTCTCGAAAGCGCTTTTTGATGGACCCAAGGTAGACTTAAAATGATCATAAGAGGATTTAAGGTCAATTTGATTCTCTCTGAAAATGCTCAAAATGTGTCAAACTTGATTCAATTATAGGTTCCAATCTAGAGTAAGATTTTTGGGTCAGGAGTCCAACATCTCATCGACCTCATTCAAGTATTCGGCCATCCCAATTTCACCAAAATGATTTAGACAAAAGTTAATAATTTCATCTTCCCCGTAAGTTCATTTCCGACATTTTCTCGAATCATGTTCACTTCAACCTGACCGGTCAAACAAATCACTAGGTTGCTCTCCCCACATTAAACACATTTAAGTCAATTGTCATGTTTCCAAATGTCAATTTCATTAGTCCATTTCTACAATTAATTAACGATTAGAAGTCGCTAGAAATGGTCTACCTAAAATTACAGAATTTGACCATTGGATCGACAACAAAGTCGGGTTTCAAGAACAACAAAGTCAACAGGAAATACAAAATCACCAATCTTAATGAAAGTACATCCTCAACTATTCCTTTTGCACTTTAATGTAACGATCACTAGTCGAGGTGACACTTGTCTTTTTTTAACTCCCCTAAGCCTAAGGTTTGGTACACGTAAAATGGTAATAGTTCACACTAGCTCCTAAATCAAGCAAAGCTTTTTCAATTAACGTGTCACCCATGATGCATGAAATAGTAGGACAACCGGGGTCCTTATACTTCATGTGGACTCGACATGACAAGATAGAACTAATACGGGTCGTTAGAAAAGCTTTCTTAGAACATGAGTGGTTCTTTTGTGTGTGCACAAATCTTTTTAGACATTTAGCATATGAGGGAACTTGTTGAATGGCATCTAGAAGGGGAATATTAATTTTCACTTGTTTGAACACTTCTAGAATTTTGTCCAACTGGGATGACTGCTTGTTTGAAATAAGTCTTTGAGGGAATGAGGCTTTTGGTTTAAAGACTTTTTCATTTGATTCAGAAGATGTGGTTTGATCATTTTTTGACACAAGCTAGTAGATGGACCTACCGACTCGTAGTTTGTGGGCTTTTCAGTCAATGACTTTCAAGATGGATTATTAGATTCAACATTTAAATTTTTCTCTTCTTCATTATCAATTCCAAAGATGATTATTAAAATAATTTTCGCACCTTAAAGAGATTACGTAATTCACATGATCGACTTGGTTGTTTTCAAGTGAATTAACATGATAAGGTTTTTGAGTAGGGACCTAAAATTTTGGATTGGTCTCTCGTCGACCAGAAGTTTACCCTCTCTTTCACTAACTATAGTGGCCAATCGACTCATTTGGATCTCTAAAGAGATATGGTTTGGTTAGTGCTT
The DNA here is from genome assembly GCA_020205605.1 of Panax ginseng. Taxonomy (NCBI): domain Eukaryota; kingdom Viridiplantae; phylum Streptophyta; class Magnoliopsida; order Apiales; family Araliaceae; genus Panax; species Panax ginseng. Next base: position 17,106,572 of record CM035131.1, on the reverse strand, counting down.
TGTTGAAAATTATTGAAATTATTATGAGATTTCATTAAAGTTTCCATGCTCTTCTCTAAAACGTTAAGTCTCTTCTCACTTTCATTAGAAAAACCGTGGATATTGAGGTTGTTGAACTTGAATTTTGGTACGAACCAGATTCGACTTTTGGTAAGGTTGAAAAGATTGATTTAGAGACCGATCGACCGATTTGAAAGAATTATTCGGGTAGGGTCCTTGGTTCCATGCAAAATTAGGATGATTTCTCCAACCAGATTATATAAGTAAGCAAATGGGTCATTCCTAGGTCGTTGAAACATCAGATCGACTTGTTCATATTCTTCAAATTGGGGCACGACTTCAGGACATTCCTCAATCACATGGCTTGGTGAATTACACTTTAGACACAAAGGTGTTGGTGTTGAGACTTGGTTCACGTGTGATTGTCCCCTAGTTTCTAAATCTTCAAGTCTTTTAAGACACCACCAACTTAACTTCTAGAGCAATTCGAATTGTCAATTGTATGAACACCCCTAGATGAACTAGGTTTATCTGCTCTCGTGTGGTTTCCTCATCGCATGGTTTTTTCTCGCTAAGTCTTCTAAAAACTCCCAAGCCTTTTCCTCATCATTATTCAAAAATCCCTCGACACATCGACTTAACATTGTTTTAGTGGGATAGTCTAAACCTTCATAAAGCAATTTGACACAATCTCCATTTCTCAATTCCATGGTGTGGGCACTCGGATAACAAATTTTAAATCTATCAAAATATTTCCAAAAGGACTCTTTTTCAAGTCAGGCAAAATTGATGAATCATAAATTCTAATTTTAGCAGCTTTTTATGATTTGAAAAATATTTTTTAGAAATGTAACGACAAATCCTCCTCCTGTTGTTGATATGGAATTATTTGTAGGCTATATAACCACTTTTTAGCATTATCTTTAAAGCAAATGTTATAAATCTTAGCCTAATTGAAATATCGACAATTGTTGAATTTTCATTAAGGCACAAACTTCCTCAAATTCCTGAATAAATAAATATGCATCTTCTATCCCCGTAAACCTAGTTAACATATTTATAAAATGTGGCTTAAGTTCAAAATTATTACCAGTTACCGGTGGTAGACTAATACATGAAGGTTGGGCAGAGCGGGAAGGATAACATCGATCCCTTAAAGAAACAGTTAGGGCGCCCTCCATTTTTGTTAAAGTGAGATCTTTTAAAGTGAAATCCAAAATCAAAGTTTTCTCACTAATCGGATGTTTCATCCCTAATCCACACTTTTTGCATACACTAATTAACAAATAATCAGATAAGCACAAAAAAAAAAAAAAAAAAAAATAAAAAAAAAAAAAAAAAAAAAAAAAAATAAAATTATTTCTAAGGTTAACCTAAATAAAATCTAGACAGCTCCTAACTGTTCCAAGTTACACCGCAAGGTCCACCAAATTCAAATTAATCATACCACTAGCTGTAAGTGTAAGAAAGGTGGAGTCTCTCCGTAGATACACGGTGACTAATTAAATAACCACACAATCTTTAGGCGATACCTTTTCAACCACTTGCCTGCACACCAAAGAGTTTGATTAATTTAAAATTCACACTCTCTGGAGTTTCTTGTCCTAATTGAGCTCGAGAGTCCTAGGGGCCAACGCTCTACTTGATTTTATTAGGTCATGGTTATGCAAAATGCAAATTGGGTTGTTTATGGGCCAAGGAAAGGGTGATGAAATCCCCACCTTATCTTGTTATGTGTCAGTGCCCTTAATGTTAGATTAAAGATGAAAATGCACAAATAAAAAAAAAACTATAAACAAATAAAATGTCCTAAAACTATGTGAATTACGAAAGAAGGAGAAATTTTGACGCATTCTCAATCCTCCAAAGAATCACCACAGCTTTATATTTGACAAAAAATAAAAAAAAAAAAAAATAAAACCTAACAGATGTGCTTTCTACGTGAGTGAATGCATGAATGCGATAAATAAAAAAAATATATATAAAAAAAAAACTACTATTTTTTTTTTTTTTTTTAAAAAAAAAAAATATGGAGATACGGCAGTACCAAGAAAGCGCAAAGAACAAAATCTTTATCTTTTTCGCTTCTTCGATCCGCTTCAATAATCTCGAAAAAAAATGAGTTAAAACTAATTCAATAAATAAAAATTAAGGAATAAATAAAATTAATTCTAGTCCCCAAGAATTCAAGCGCCAAAAAACTTGATGTGATAAAATATGTAATCGCAAGTGCACAAAGGTCGAATCAAGAACTGGCAAGTACAGTGTCGAACCCACAGAGACTAGATTAATTCTTTAATATATCCTTAATTAATATTTTAGGCAAATTAGAAACAAAATGGTGGAGAAGATTTTTAACTAAATTATGCAAACTATTAATTAATGACGAAAAACTATTAATGAGAAAAGATACCTAGAATTTAGAATCCACCAAATATTAACATAATAAATAATTTCTTATTTCCTAAATCAATTCCCAAATTATTTTCCTTCCCTTTAAAAAAATAATTTCATATAATTAATATGGGCAAGCATAAGTTATGAAAAATTCACAGATTAACTATAACTTATCAAAACCTCGCAAATCAATATAAAAATCATATGCAATTTATGCGAGGAAAATATGAAGGTGAGAATAATTAGGCATTAATTTTGGAACTAAAAGAAATATTTTTATGAAATATTTAGTTTCATCATAATCCTAGGTATTAGAAATTTAGCTAGCCATGGAATTAAAAACAAAACAAATAATATTAGTACTACTATTCGCATGAAATAAGAACAATAATTAAAAAGAGAATTTCTATTATATAAATAAAAGAAAGTTACAAATACTCCCCGACAAAGAATACAAACCGATTGAAATAAGAGAAAGGACAAACTCTAAATATCTTACTCCTCCTACACACTAGAAAAAACGAGAAAAAGAAAATAACAAGTGGTGCTTTCTCTCTAAAACAAGAGGCCTATTTATAGAAAAATAACTTTGAACCCTAATTTAACTTCATCAACTTGACACTTTTGTTCCCTTTCCATGTAGGATTCAATTTCCTAAGTAAGAATCAACTTCTCAAAAAGATCTTCTAGATAGACTTTTCTTTCTCTTGGATTTGAATCACACACTAAGATTGTTCCACCTCTTTCCTTCTCCTCAGTAGGATTCTTCTCGACATTCCTTATATGAATAAGAGCATTAAATATCGCTTGATCACCAAGATTTTGACTTTATTGCAACAAATATTAAATCCTACAAAATAAAATAAAACATATTAATTTAATAAACTAATATAATTAAAAGGACAAAATTAGGGATAATTAAATGTATGAATTACGTGTCACCATCAGGGACTGTTCTTGCAGGACCAAATTATGATGGGGAGGCACTGATCTCGGCTGACTTCGGTATGTCCTGCCCTTTCCACTGTGTACTACTCAATATTTAGGTCACATAAGTTAGCTAGTAGCCTTTACTAAGTATGTCACATGAGTTAAGACGCCAACAACTTTCTTATTATGTTCGTGTGTAGCTTCATAAATGCATCCATGCAAAACACTCAAATGCCATTAACTTCATTGACCATAGGAAATGGAAGTAGAGTTATTTATAATGCTCGTGTAATCGAATTTGATAATTTGAAAAATCCACCACCAGATGCATACTTGCATCTGACAAAAGGATACAACTGCAATAACAGGGAAAATAATTACTTGATACTTAGTCATGGCTAACAAGGAAAAGTAAATGATATGTACAGAATGTTAGAACTTAAAGGCAATGAAATCAAGAAAACTTAACTCCAGTTGGATGGTTTGGGCATCCTGTTTGTAGAACTGTAACAACCAAACACCACATTAAAAATGAAAATGAAAACAGAATGAGATTGTCCTACATCCACTGGTGGAGGAGAAGAGTAATCCGCTATCCTGCAATTTAGCTGCACTCACATCCCACGTCTTCTCTTATTTGTTTGTTATATCTTTTGCTTAATAGCTTGACCTTTGTACTTCTAGTTCTAGGATCCTGGGGCTACCGGTCTTTTTCTTTCCCGAGCTTTGATCTGTCTTGCCCACTATTTTCACATTTAAATATAAGTGTCCTTGTAACTGCCTTTTCAGCTTTTATGACTTTCTAAGCATCCTGGCTCACCTGTTTTACTAAGGCATGCAGTCTGACCAGGTTCCCTCATTATTATGGAGTATGGACTACTCCCTCCGTCCTCAAAAACATGAGCAAAATACAAATTTCACACATATTAAGAAAAACAAAAGTAGAGGAAAGAGAGTAAATAAAGTTCCAAATTTCTCCTTCACAAGATTTATAAAGTGGTGGGTAGTTTTATTTTTTATTCTAATGGACCCCACTAAATGACATAATTACCCTTCACTTTATTTAAATCTCATCTTTTTGGGATAAAAATAATTGTAACTTTAGTCATCCTTTTGAGGACGGAGGGAGTATGTAATATCAAAATTTAATTTGGTGGGTACCTGTAAAAAGTCTCTTTCATTTAACCTCTATACATTTGTATTGTCCTGTTTTATTGACGCATCTGTTCTGGCTTCTACTGCATTCTATGTGCAAGCTGAGTTTGCGCATAAGGAAGCTTAGAAACACTTGTCCAACAATCGTAAATAAAGCGTCCCAAACTAGTATATGTGGTTTTAGTGGATTGTTTAACACTATCATCTGATTGGAGCTACTAATGTTCGAGTTTCATGAGCTACTTTTAAGCAAAGATCTTATTATTTATGGTTTTAGTTAACTTTGAAAATTACTTTTCATCATTCAAACTCGTTGAAGATTACCTCTTTCTTTTCCTCCATTGTGCTTTTAGACTTAAATCTGGGTCAAGTATACCGCCTCTTTAATTTTCTGAATAATGGAATTGACGACGTTTCAATGCTTGCATAGATCTTGGAGAGATAGCAAGGGCAAAGTTTGACTTTGATGTGGTTGGGCATTATTCAAGGCCTGAAGTTCTCAGTGAGGGACCATCCAACGACCCCTGTAACTTTCACATCAGCATCTGCAAAAGCAGAAGATTCTAAAAAGTAGTGTTTCCTGCCAATTAAAGTTTCCGAGTTACATCTACCAAAAGCTGGTGGTCTATTCACTTGTTACACCGTCAGGAGCTAATTTGTAAGCAGTCTGAATTCCTGAAGTCCAATCAATTGTGTGATGTTATTGACTTAATGTACTTTCTTTATTCTACTGGAGAATCTTTACTTGCATTGTTAATTTGGCATTTTAAACTGAGCAGTAGCACATTAATTGATATGGTTAGGCTCTTTAGTGATACTAATTTCTGAAATTTCTTACAGCAGAAATGTGCAACTTAGGTTCTATGTATGTGTTATGTAGATTATTTGTGCTGTTTTTTCTGGGGAACTTGCTTGTTGACTTATATTTCTAATACTCCCTCGGTCTCAATATGGGAGCTCTCCTTTACAAGTCAAAGTTTTAAGAAAAGTTTGACATGAATAAATTGTTGGCCAAGACTACAACTTAAATAAATGATGTTTCGTACATGAACTTTGAAAGTGGAGTCCAATTTTGTGATGATTACAAAGTGAGAGTAGTCTATCATTTTGGGATGGACGAGGTATAAGTTTTTAGAAATTAATTTTAAAAATATTTTGCTATTTTAAATGCATTTAGATGAACGTGTGTAGGCTGTAGCATATTAATATATCCCCCAGTGAGGACCTAAACGTCAAGGTTCGACTCCTACCACATTTAGCTTGATGGTCCCTTCCTTAATGATGTAATGTAGAATCGTGGATATCCTTCATGGAAGGAGATCTTCTCTTTTGTAGCTTCAAGTTTTTGGTGCTGGAAGGATAGGAGTATTTTTTTTTGTACACATGCTCCTTTCGCCATTTTTTGTGTGTGGGTGAAGGGGTGGTTCTTGGATTTGAAAGGAATGCTAGGATTTTGGTGATAGTTTATTTTTTTTTCCATCGCTTTAGGCTTACAGCTTACTCAAATATATATTTTATAGGAGTTCCATTGTTCTATATATGGATTGGCATGGTTCTTCACTAATGCTTGGAGTTTGTACGATTTTCCCCTTTCTTTCTTTTATTTCTTTATCTTTCTTCTTTTTCTTTGGGAGAACTTCTTTTCCTCCTGCCTTGTAGTTCGTTTCTCTGATCTTTAATAATATTTTTTTATATAAGAAAAATAAAATAAAATGATGTCATGCGGTTATATTTACTTATGGAAGCGGCAACATGGTGGTGATGACAATAATATAACAAAAGAGTGGTTGTAAAAATTTGGGAATTTAACATACGATAAGGCTTAAAATATTACTGAAATAGGATGGAAGTAGTAAGGTTTATATAATGTGTCGTCATACGCTTGTCTGGACTGAGCGATTTTGCAAGCATTTAGTTCTATAAAAATAAATAGTAAAGTACTCATCCATCTCATAATATATGACGTTTTTGATGATTTTATTTTTATTAAATTATTTAACGTTTTATATAATCTATAAGAGAATTTGTCACAATCTTTCTAAAATTACCCCTCATAGGAAAATGTTACAGATGAGAGAGAGGGAGAGTATGAGATAAGTATGGTAAAGGGTATTATGGACAATTGATACTATATTTAATGTTATAGAATCATTTTTTTAATTCTTGCACAAAACCCTAAAACGTTATATATTATGGGACGGATGGAGTAAGAATTACAAGCACACGACCAAATTATGCAAGTGTAAAAATCTAAAAGTTGGGCTGCTTTGCTATGGATATTCATTAGGAGAACAATAAACTTATTCCATTACTGTAATCTAGCTGGTGGATATCTACATTCTAGATGGATCACGTAACCCAACAAAACCTTCAAAGTTTAGCTGGCAATTATTGAGTGCATGTGACTTAGATTATCAAAGAAAAACCATTATCATTGACTTGGAAGTTGGAATAATTGAAATATGAACCCCACTCATTTTAGGGTGTAAACCTGTTAGCCAGTAGCCAATTCTTATGCATTCTTATCTTCAATATTCAAATGTATCGAAAGATAATTGAGTGGTTGATGGATCTTTTATTAATGGAGCATTCAAAGGGATTAGATAGAGTAATAAGATGTACTAGTTAATATAAGACATACTGACCATGTACAAACCGAGCCAAAACCAAAACAAATTAAAGCAGCCGCATATTGTGTGCTTGGATTTTCTTACTTTGTTCGAGTCATGATTACCGGTAACAGTGATTGATTGGGTACACTGAACGAAATCGGGTACAAGAAACGTTATTTATGGTAGAATGCACATGGCATATTAGTTCTCGTATCACGATTTAGAACGATAGCACGTGAAATGCAGAAAAATAGGTGTTCCTTAATAACCCTGTTGTGTTTTATCAAGTGCGCTTTGTGCCTTTCGATAGTGGTTAAGATTATAGGACATCAAGTTTTTGCCTATGTCAGCACCTTTTAAATTGTTCTACTCTTTGGTTGGTTAAGGTCCCAACTGTTATTTTTCTCTCTCGTTCATATATATTATTGTATTTCCTTTACACAGACAAAATGAAGTTCTTACCGTTTACCACAATAAAAAAACATAGAAGACAAACTGAAGGTGAAAGTATGAGTTACCCTTATAAATTTTTAGATGGTTTTGATTTAGAGATGATCTAGAATTCCCCCTTCACTTGGGCTGGACTGTTTGAATGTAATTGATAGAAGATAAACTGAATGTGAAGGTATTAGTCAATCTAGTAACGACTTCAGATTGTTGTAATAGAGAGATTAGCTACAGTTCTGCCTTGCCGGAAAAAAGAGACATCTTAAACTGCAGTTTGATACTTTGTAGCATATTCATTGACTAGTATAAAAGAAACAATTTTGTACCGTTGAACTTTGTCTTGTAACAATTTCTATTCACATATTTTGCATTCTAGCATTTGGCAATTGATTCAGTCAAACACAGCAGCCATTAGGAAGATTTGATGGTCTTTTAGGATATGTAAGTAAGTTCACAATACAAGCAAATGAAAGTATATTTTTACATATATATGTTTGAGCTTTGGCCTTCTCTTTGATCCCCTCTAACATTGTGTTCAAGCGGCTCCCTGCAACATTGCCAATCCAGAACCTGAAACAATATGGTCTCTTAGATCCTTAATCAGCTTGTATCTTTGGATTTCATCTTCATAATCTTCTTTCCGTGCTTTTGATGTAAACTTCACAAATCTTTCCTTATTCAGACCATCTGAATCGTCTTGAGGTTTAGTGCTAAATTCCCACTCAATACCATCTGAAATTTGTCTTTCTAAGCAAATGGTTTTCTTTTGAGTTTTGTTAGAGATTGAATTCCTTTCCATTTTTCCATCAGCATAGGAGATAATCTTTGAATCATTTTGAGCAGCAAACCCACCAGCATAACTCCATCCATATGTCTTGCCATTGTTGTCCATGTTTAACTCAATGGACTGAAGATCACTATCAGGCGAATCCACTCGTTCCCTATATTGTTGGCTTGACTGTATTAGTGTTTTCTGTAAATATTCCTCGAGCTCTTTGATTCTATCATAGTTAGGAGAGCCATTGCCTTTTTCAGCTCTCAAGCAGGTCTCGAGCTCACTTCTTAGCTTGTCCACTGCTGCATTTTTCTCCTCAAATTGATATTTAGCTTCTGAAAGCTTCATCTGAACTCTCGCCTCCCGCAACACATCAGCCACCTGAAGCATTTCTCGCTCTTTTTCTACTTCTTCTCGAGCTATTACTGATTCTTTCTTTAATTCTTCAACTTCAACTCTGTCTTCTCCGATTCCTCTGGCCAACTCATCACAGACTTGCTCCAGTATCTCTCTCACCCTCTTTTCACTCTCAACCTCTTTCTCTGCTTTGGACAGAGAGGCTTTTGTTATTTCTAACTCTTGTCCGAGCTTCTTGTTTAGTCTCTCAGTTTGCTTTCTCAGCTTCTTCTCCACCTCTAGCTCTCCTGCTGTGGACTTGACGGCATTGTGAATCCTATCTTGCTCTTTCACTTTCCAAGCTGACCTTTCTTCTTGAAACTGCTTCAGAAGGTAGTCAATCTCACTATGGTTAGATTGTTGTTCTTGAATTAACTTCTCAACCTTAACACGAGCACGGTCAATCTCAACTTTTAGTGCCGCGACAAGGGATGATATACTAGTTGAACTCTTCTTGTCCAACTCCCAAATGTGATTCAGAACTTTCAGCAGCTCTTTAGATGTAGTTAGGCCTTCGCTGATATCCTTCAGACGGGACTTTGTTCCCACACTGTGTCTGCGAGGTTGAGTTTCAACCTGCGAAGCCCGAGCTTAGATCAATGAAGTCAATTTTATATTTCTCAGTTTGGATCAAAACTTAACAGGAAGAGATGTAGAAAAATCACTCCTAATAGCAAAATTGTAAGTGAAAAAGCCACATGATAGGTATGTTGCCTTTATTGGTGGCAAACTTGGAACACGTTTAGAGATTGTAAGGAAAAATTAGAGTGCTAGTGCAATGTGGAGTCTTGCAAGTCTTTTTCAGTCATAACTTTTGGCATAAACTCAAATGCCAATTATTAAGGATAATGTCATATACTGCTATTGACTATGAAGTTAAAATGAGTGCTGATTTTGGAAGTTGTTGGTTTTATACAATTGAGAATTCTGGAATTTTTGCTATAGTTTGTAGTTTTGTAGTAATGAAAACTTATAACTCCGTAGTTACATAGTTTTTCCGGTAACTATGTAAATTAGTCTGATATGTTTTGTTAGAATTGCTTATTTTTTTTACATGAAGTAATCATAGGGACAAGGATCCTCTCCATTTCATGATTCAGATTTAAAATGTATTGGAATGTGACATAACATAAGTTGTATATTTGACAATATGGTTAGAAACCATACAGGTACTATTCTTTTCTTTTTTTTGCTAATTACAAGTACTATTCTTTCCCTTATTCTTTTGTTACCTTTACAAAGCTAGCATTCTCAAGAGAATCCAATCCTCCCAAATTCTTATCATTGGGCATAAATTTATGAGAATCAACTGATTTCCTTGTCCTGTGCCTGTTCATACCCTGCAAAACATAACACACAAAGATCATAAAAGCTTTTATATAATAATCTAAAATATAAGAACTTCAGAACACAAATCCGAGAACTTGTACCTATTCCAAATCAAATATTCCTAAGAAAAAAAAAATCACACTCACCTCTGAAATAGGGCTATAAGATAGATCAGGCAATGCCACTGAACCCATTTTGGAAGCCTTCAAAATTTTCTCCCTGCTTCCCATTTCCACTTTACTCCCTCTATCCTTCAAATTATGTTTCATGTTATGAGAAGGAACCTCATTAATCTCCCACAAGGTAGCTGCTAGTTTTCGCGCTGACATCGAAGCTTCTTTTCCCTTACCAGCAGCCTTATCATTATGCAATGTAGGCAACCTTGTACTCATCTTCCAAGTCGGCATAGGCGTGTTTGATCCCCCTCTTTTCCCAACCAAAATCGCCCGCTTCATCCTATAATTGTGCACTAGTGAGGAAGAAGAAGATGAAGAACACCCTCTTTTTCTGATCTTGCATTTCCCTCCAATCTTGCCGTCCTCATTCAAGTTTTTCCGCGGCATTTGCTAGCTCCTCAAGGTTTGTGAAATTTAGATATAGAGATCCTCAAGATTATATGATGAAAATAATGGGTTGTTGTTTTTTTTTTTTTCTGTTACTTGGATCTGAGGCTATTTATTGGATGGCCAGGTGTTTATAATCTATAAGCTTCTTTTTGGTAACTTAGGTGAGGTTTGTAAAATTCTGTGACGAAAGTTTAACCGTCAAAAGATTGTTCTAATTCTTTTCACAGTCAAAGGGAAGAGTGGGAAGTTCAAGAAATGATGATTTGTTCTTTTGGTAGAAATGATGATAGGCAGATTACAGCTTAAAAGTGGCTTTGAATTCAAAATTCTATAGAGGGAAAAGAAGAATTGAGGGCTTGTTCTTGAAGTTGGACTGAAAAAGGAAGAATGCAAATAGGAAAGAACACAAGATTGATTCTGTTTCTTTTCATGAAAGAAGATAGAGATAGAGATAGAGAGAGAGAGAGGTGGTTATGATGAAAAGAAGAGAGGAAGATGTGGTGGGCAGTTGCGTATGTAAATGAAGGTTCTGAATCTTGACTAGGTTCTCTGTTTTTCTTCCTTTTCTTTTAATACCCGTTATGACGGGTAATTTTCATCCCTTTCACTATCAGACCTTGTGATGCGACGGGTGTGGTTGTATCACGAAAGCTATTAAATGTAACGGTAATATCATCATCATGTTATTATTTATAAGCTAAAAATAGAAATGCATCTCTAGTAACTTTTTAAAGTTATACTCGATCTACGATTAATAGAATAGTGTCTTCGTCGTGAGAGTAATAGAAAGAAATTCACAAATCGCAAGTAGTGAATTATACTTTCGACGATCGTAAACCGTATAACTTTAAAAATTACACATCTATGCACCTCTATATTCTCCTATTTATAATATATATTTATAAAATAGAAGATAGAAAACAGTTTTGGTTATCACATTCTCCTTTTCATTTTATGCGATAACACATATATCAGTGATTCATCAAATTTTCGAAAGCAAAGTAATGACATCCCAAAAAATATGTTGCACTTTTAATCTGGTGGCTAAGAGTAGAGGAAGGTAGAGCAAAAATACAAAATTTGCTACTACAGTATCTAAGCTAAGCTAGCAATGAATCACTCGTCTACTTGTTTGTTTATGAGGAAAATGGTAGAGATGGGGTAGTAATTGTGGTCCATTATATTTAAATGGCTGCTAATGGTAGTAGTATACACTATACAGTGAATGAGTGGATTGCGCAGGGAGAGGGCACGAGGTTGGGACCCATTAACGGCTCAAATGTTTCAGGGATCTCATTGCTTGCGGAATTCATATAACACCCGCATTGGGTCCCCCAAAAATAATGCCATTGCCGTCGGACAAATGATAGTAATTCTGTCATTTGCTTATGGATGGATGGATATGTTCTTGGAAGTTGGAACCTACTGTCCTGTCTTTGGAGACGTTAATAGCTAGCTAATCAAACAACTTTTAAACTCGTGGAGGAGGAGGAAGTTACTCCAGTATATATATATATATATATATATATATATATATATATATATATATATATATATATATATATATATATATATATATTGAGATCAATCAAGATATATCACTTTATTTCTTTAATATTCTTTTAAGCTTTAAGCGGCGGTTTGGTCATACAACCGTCGTCTATACTTTTAAATGACGCTTATATGTTTGTCCGTCATTAAAAGTATGATTTACTATTTAATATAACCTGAACCGCTCTTAAAAGTGTAAAGACAGTGAAATAAAGATAAGTATACACTTTGATCCGGATCATATATATATATATATATATATATATATATATATGATCATTTAAAGCGAATCTTAAGAAGCGAACTAAAAGATTTAACTGTCGTTTTTTGGTGTCTATGGTGACGGTTCGACCACGTCATATAGCCATGTAGTCTTTAGCGACCCAGGTTTAACTGTCGCCATAGACACCAAAGACGCATTTGCCTGCTTTTGATTCGCTTCTTTAAAATTCACTTTAGTAGCTTTCTCCAGTATATATATATATATATATATATATGGTTCAATGGTTTATTTACCATCCACATAATAACTGTTGTGCATAGTTATCAATATTGTATCTGACGCAATATCCACACAACTGTTATTCTAAGCTACTAATTCAAGTACGTACATTACATTCATTCATTTATTTGCATAGTATGTTAATATTGTATCTAACGCAACAAATATCGCATTATTTTTTGTCGTAATATATCGCTACACTAGATTCTATAAACAAAGATATGAAAGTTATTACATGCATTGACCTACTTTTATAGGTGGTTTTGAAATAATGAACTACTAGCATAGAAGTTTTAGATTTTGATCAATCATGATGACGTAACAGGAGGATACAAACTTTATTATTCAAGTGAATAAGAGTAATAAAGTTTGTGTGTAAAATAAGTTGTTTCTGAAATTTGAATTATAGTCTGTGTATTTATAGTTTGATCATACCTTCTCATTTATACTAAAAATTTTATATAAAAATAATTGTAAGTACTCTTGATTGAATATAACTCTACCTCACTAAAATGAAGTCAATAGAATAAAGGGTTCATAAGACCGCAGACTCCCTAGAATGCCGAATCTCCTGTTAAAATATTTTGCACAAAATCACACTCCAACCCATTTTCATTTCCTTAGCTTTTCAGCTTAATTTTCTTTGACTTTTCTCGACTTAAAAAACTCAGACATGAGATTTTCTTTACCTTCTTCCTCCCCTTTACTTAGTTTTAAAAACTCACAAACAGGGTGTTACATACATACTGTTGCACATAATTTGTATCAGGAATCTTGTATTTGGTGCATACATGAATGTTGAAAATAAAAAAAATACAATTATATAATATACACGAGTACAACCTGCAAAACAGGATTGCTGACAATTATATATATACTAGCTATAACCCGTGTCTAATAAAGACTACAGAATGAAAAATTAAATTAAAATTTAAAAAATATTATATTATCTAAAGACACATACTATCACAACAATTAATACAAACTCAATCATCAATACATATATAACTACCAAAACATCGAGCTATTTTAGTAGCGATAACTCGCGTCTTTGAAGGCAATCAGATAATTCTCAAAAAAGTAAAAATAAATTATGAACAAAAAGAATTGAAATGAGAATTATTTTGCGGCAACATGTGATATCTGGGATTTGCACTGCTCTTTCTTAACAAACACATGCTACTAAGAGGAGAATTATCTCCTAGTGACACAAAATATAGACGCATCATGTACATATAACAACCATCTTGAAATTAGATTAAATTAATACCAGTGCATGATGTACATATAACAACATAAAAGCACGACGTAATGAAAAATATTACATTATCTAAAGACATACCAACACAACAATTAATACATACTCAATCATCAACACATATCCAACCACCAAAACATCAAGCTACTGCAGACTAATTTCAAAAAAATTCTAGCGAGTTTCCTTTAAAAATAAATATCCAAAAAATTTTAAACCTGTCTACAAAACTTATAATCATCAATACATATACAAACCACCAAAAAAACAATCATTTCATACCCAAAAATCATCATAACCATGTATAATTAGTTAACTTTACAAAAGATGGAACCAAAAATATACAAACATGCAGAAAATAGAGAAACAACATTTTGAGCATAAGACCCATTACTTTACAGCTTACACCAAGTATTCTTTACAGTTTACACCAAGTATCCTTCAATGTATACTTGAAAATATTTAAAATATAAAAATTATCGAAATATGTGAGTCAAAATAAAACAACTATAAATCCGAAACATAAGAACCCTTACTTTACCATGAATTATCTAAAAAATAAATGAGTGCACACATATTTACTTTATGAACAACGCAACGCTTTGAAAGACCTCCTCACCTTATATATTATTCCAAAGATTTCATTCCTAATAAAATTTTGAGAAAAAATATCACTACCTGATCCTCAACCTTCATATGCTTTGAGAAAAGCTTGGCAGCATGACATTCTTTAGTCAAAGGTTGCAAACCCCTGCAGTAGCAAAAGAAACATGATACACAAACTACTCAATTTGACTACTATCATAAGTTTCTCTCTCCCATTTTCTCTACCTGAAGTAATTTTTTTAGAATTATGAATAAACTGATATTAATGAGAATGTTTGACTGTGTTATTTTCCATTAAGACTCAGTTCAAAGCTTTAGCCTTTGTTTGAATTTCTAGATCCTAAGACAAAAGTCTCAGACACTCATTTTAATTGGTTTACATAATTAAAGAAATTATTTTTCCTTTTGATCATAGAAAAGAAAGCATGGAGATGTAACATCAAAACGACCAATTTCTTCTAGTCATTATGTTTATTATTGATTGTTAGGAGTCAGTCTATACCTAATTCTAAGCTTGAAAAAAATAAACTTCCATGAAAAAGAAATCTACAATACTAATATGTAAAAATAAATGTATACCAAAAAACAATCTATAATTATGAAAGTGATCCAAATTTTCACTTAACTCAATATGAAAGTAAATATCTTAATTTTTTTTAAAGTACATCAGGATTCATTGGCGTTCATTTTCCAGTTTCAGACATAATTCATATAAGGTTATAATTTCTCCTTTATTTCCAGAACTCGCAATTTCTTGTTTTCTCTTTTATACTATAAGACAATGAGTGCACAAAAAAACCACCCTCACCAAAAAAAGACACAAATAAGCACTTCAAAAAGAGTATAAATAAGTTATGTTCTAGGAATATTTATTTCAACAGTAAATTAAGATGGCTCAAGTTAAGATAGGTTGTTTCAATATGTTCAAGGACTAAATGCTACTCTTGGGCTCAATGTGACCTTAAAATTTAAGGTTAATATCAATAGTACTTGTGGGACAATAAATTTGAGACTTGATTCGGGCTCAAGTGGTTACTATAAATATGTTCAAAATATTATTTAATAACGCCACCGCCTTCTCATCTCCTATAGACTATAACTACGACATTTCGTAATATTGGACTTATGAATTGCTTTTCCATTCCCAAGCGTCTAAGAGCGAATCTAATCAGGTACTTTTCAGTTTTTAATCTCTCTTAAAATGACAATATAAGGTGCTGCCAATTAATTTTGAAATTAGGGTATTGGAAATTTGAATTAGAAACATCCCAGTTCGAGGGTTTTGATTTTGATATGAATTTTGATATTGGGTAGGAAAAATGTTAATCAAAAATCCTAATTTCAAGATTACTAAAGGAGTAGACTAAAGGTACGTCATACATTAAAACTAACAAATGAAGAACATTTCAAATCAAGAATCTAATAAAACAATTTTTCTACCAAGAAAGAAGTTTGTTGATTTCTTGGAACGTAACAAAAGTCATGAACCAATTACCTGACCTAAGTTGCAAAACATTAAAAAAGGTACTAATATTTACACCGAGTCCAACAACACCTCCGGATATACGATATTTGTCATGGTAAATGATCCATTAGGAGGGAGAAGGACACTGATGCGATCAGCCGACGTGCACCTACACATGGCCACATACAGGTGACCGTGGCTGAATACAGGCAAACACAGATCTACACCAACAAACTTGACTGACTGTCTTTGCGACTTATTGATTGTTATAGCATATGAAATGGTAAATCTTTGGACGACGGTGATAATGATATCCGCGGGATGAAACACAGATTCGAAGATTTGTCACCAGTTAGAATTCTAGCCTCAATAACTCATGATGCGCGACTTGACAACCATTAGTCCGGTCCTCACATTCAGAGTCCATTTTTCGGGGCTATATTCCTCAACAATATGATGGGGCACCCGACCTTTAGCTCCAACTTGAAAGGCGGTAAACCTGGCGGGTTTAGAGAATTTAGAAACTCACTTGGATATTGATTAGTGGTAGAACGACAGAGTTCGTCCCCATCTGACACCTTGTCAGCTGCCAAGTAGGTATACGTCTTGCCAGGATAAATTTGTAGAGCAACATCATTGATGGCGCAGACATCATCATTCCGAGCAGAAAGAATTGTGCGCTCAGTTAAGTAGGATGAGGTTATCACACTGAGCACATCTAGTTGTGGATAAACTCTGGAAATTAGTTCATGCATAGTTCGACACCAGTGTATCATTGGAGGAAGTTCCACAATATCTTGCGTACTGATCCCAATCTAAGTATGATGTGAAACATATCAGTACATATAAATGAATAATTAAATGAATAATTTGTAATATAAATCACCTCTTCCAAGAAGGATGCGTGAGAAGAATTTGCAGGATGATTGCTATTCAGATGCATGTTTATGCTCAAAGTCAATACGCACACATTCGCCCACATTGCAGAACGTCTTAAAGATGCACCAACAATTTTTTCTTGATGACCCTTAGGTATCATCGGTAGTATTTGACGGAAATCCCCGCCAAGCACAATCGTGATACCACCGAATGGTCGGTTATCGTCACGGACGTCACAAAGTATGCGATCAACTGCCTCAACACCATGTCGATGCTGCATGGGAACTTCGTCCCATATTATCAAGTGAGCCTCCCTAAATAATTCCCCATGCGATGACTGTTTGCTGAAACCACATACCGAGCTTTCTATGATATCGAATGGAATGCAAAATGTAGAATGAGCTGTCCGACCGCCTAACAACAACAACGATGCAATTCCTGATGAAGTAAATGTAACGACGATTTGACCCTCGCTGCGCATTTTACTGGTGATGGTGTTGTACAAAAAAGTTTTCCCAGTTCCTGCACCTCCACTAAGGAAAAACATTTTGCCCTGATTTTCAGCAAAGAAGATAGTGATAGCATCATAAGCCATACGTTGAGCATTAGTTAAAACATCAATATTCAAAAGGCCATTCAGTTGATTAGCTTCATATCGTAGTTGCATATGATCGATCAACAATCTATTACTTGAAACAGAACTCCAATTTTGAACAGGGTGTGGCATAGGTGGGAAGTCATCCAATTTTTTGCCAGATTCATGTAGCAACTGATCAATCAAATATAAACCGTAATCTTCGATTTGAGATCATGTTGGATCAGATATGCCAAAAGTTGTTTGTAGCTTGTGACGAAGATCATCACATATATGAACGGAGAATTGATTCCATAGAGTGCATGGCTGTATTGGGGAGCATTCTACCAAAATGATGCAGAATAGTCTCCGTAATTGGTATCCCGTATTCATGGTTGAAGCCTCCTGGAGGCATTGTACCCACTCTACATCATCTTCCAGGAGCCCCATAGCTACACACGCTGATTTAAAATTATCATGAAACACACCGTTGATCGTGCGTAGATCGTCAAAAGAATGCGGTTCTCTGACAACTGTTAATAGCAATCGAAGGTAAAATTGCTCCCCAGAATTGGGTGTAGCAAAGTATAATCTGCCAATTGCAAACCCACTTTGTCTCGGAGTCCAAATCTTCTGACCTTTGTTCAAAACGAAATGTTGGGGAAATTCTTGGTACGTGCAACATCATTTGAAGAACAACAGTCAAAGAATCCAGTCAGAATTGTGATTTAACTCCTAGACCCAAGTCTTATTGTTTCAAGTGTTTTAGTAGGATCGTAAACAACTTGATGCATCCCAGGTAAATGTAGATCTAGCCGTACAACCGAAGGAATTTCTTCATGAAGAGGATAACCAAAGAGTCGCTATGCAGCCTCTATCGGTCCAATATACCTTGCATCAAGGTATTGCTTTATCTCATTGTTTCCATCTGGTCCCTCTAAAACCAGTAGGGAATAGAAGTACATAGTGTAATGGTAAATATGCTGGATGACACTCATTGATCTGGCTAAGGGCTCTATTATCTCCTTTTAGGTGCAGAAAAAATCTCGCATACCACTACTCTCACTACCATTACCAGGAAAAATCACAGCTATTTCATCAGTGGTTGGAAGATTGTACTGATGCCTATTAGTTGATGAGGTGTAATGAAGGTGAGCACGTAAATCATGATCTGAAGATTCTGACTCAGTTAGTATTTCATGGGCACATTTCTACTTTGAAGCAAAATGATTCACTGACAACAAACAATTCTGTACAGTGTTGAGGATATCTAGACACAAGTTATTATTCTGCGCACACCGAATATCCAATACAGTGGTTGGGTCATATATTACAACTGACAGTAGATGGGTGTGCGACCATACGGGGGTAACAATGACCCATTACGATGACGTAATTCTCCGTAGATAGTGAATGATGTTGGCCCTCTTGAGTTGAGTAATCTGTCGTCAAGCTTAGCACCCAAGCTCGTGAAAGCATTAGCTGCATTGTACTCCCTAATATGCCGATGAAATGATTTTGCTTGACCATCATGGCCATCAAACAATGCACGAATAAGAGGTGGGGGTGCAATGAGTTCCAGTAACTTAATTTTTCCTTGTAGACAACATGTTCCGAATCTTGGATTGGCCAATCCTGTGCGAGATAATCGTTCGTCCCTCCAATGTAAGGCTGAACAATAAGGACACTGAATATTCATCGGCCCGAGAAAAGGACACTGATTCATATTTGAATTTTCCTAGGAAGTACAAAATAAGGCATTAGGTTAACATCTCCAAAAAGCATAACTTTTTAAAATCAAATTCATAAGAAATATCGCTCTCATAATAATACCACAACACAATAATTCTACTCGATGATGGTATGGAGTCGTGTGTGCGTGAGAGAGAAGTGTAAGAGTGAGTGAGACTGAGACTGAGGGGTGAGGAACTCAAAATATCACCGACAATTTAGTGTATAATGCTCAACAATTTTAGCAAAAGATAAACAATGATTAAGACACATAATACCTGGTTGATTAAACCAATTCTCTTTCTAATGTAACAACCAATTTTTTCTTTCCCTTCGTTGAAGATGGAATAACACTTGGGGTATTCAAGTGATTCACATGTGAATTCTCCTAGAAGTACAAAATAAGACATTAGTCAAAAAATGCAAACTAATATCAAAATAATTTTTTTAACAATACCAATGAGTGTTACCTTCTCCATAGGTAATTGATTAAGCGCACATTCAGACAAAACATTGACAGGTATGTTGTTACTATCAAGATCAACCTGTAAGAGCAAACTTAATAAATTAAACATGAGTTAAACATGAGCAAATGAAGTTGCAAAGATAGATTTCGTATCTTGAATATCATGACAAAAACTTAACATTTGATCAAAACTATGATTAGTTTCAAAAAAACATTTAATTGTTCCAAACTATATATATTGTTCTGTAAGAGAGGAATTCCCTCAATTTTGATGATAGTTGAGGTTTCAAACTGTTGGAAGTTGAATCAGAATAAAAGATTGAGTTTATTTTCTTGATATCTTATGTTTAACTTCTTTAATTGGTGTCACTTTTTCATTAAGAATAATGTTATGATCCTGAACTTGTATACCCTAAGATAAACAATGGATTTATGCACCAAATATTTAGTAAAAGATTGTGAATAGAGGGATCTTTTAACTGGTGGCAACCCTTGGGTTACAATTCAACAGAGGTTATCACAAATTTTATCACATTTTACCCCATCATTCTGTGGCAAATCATGCTTCTGCATATGTTCGTTGGTAGGGATCACAAATAACTCTTACATTGGACATAGAACTAATAATTTTAAAATAAAAAAATGATAAAGAAATTAAGAAAGTAAAGATGCAAATTTTGTCATATCATGGTTTCTTATTTCTGCAGCTTCCGCTAAATATTGACCAACACCTAAAATACTCAAATAGTCAAATACAAATACAAATACAAACACAAACTTCAAAACACAGATTTGTATATATATTGTTTAAAATCAATATATTTATGAGACATAGAAAGAATCAAGTTGGGGCAGGGTGACGTGATTAATTACATCAGCAAGCAAATCTATATCTATAACCTATTTTGATATTCAGGTTAAATTCCTTAAAAGGGCATAGAGAAGTACAGAAGTGCCAAATTTGCAAACACCCTTACTTTATTTTCGTGTATTATCCATCATACTCTACGCTTATTTCTAAAGTTTCAAGCTTTAGTGGGTACCCAAAACACTAAGTGCCACTATTTGGGCTCATAATACAGTTTTTGAACAAGTTTTTAAAATTATAAGCAGAAAATGGTCTGCAAACCAAATCCATTCACTCATTTTAGTTGAAAAAAAGCTATTACAAATTATGACTTATATATATATATATATAGATTGATAAAATTAATTACCATTTCTGAACCACGAAAGTGTAATCAACAGAGCAAGTTTGCCCAAAATAACTCCGCACAAAGGGAAGCCCAAGACGAAATCATAAGTTGAGATTCAAAGGTCTTAACACCTGGACAGATACCAACAATGGACAACTAAATCCAAATCCATGCTCAAAATTATGGCATTGGACATTATGTAAAATCCCAAATTTTACGAATAAAGATTTAATTTTCTCGAAATATTTTTTTGAATATCATGGTGTGAATTTGAGATAATGTTATAGTTGTGGGTAGTATTTATAAATTTTGCAAAGTATGCAAGTTGTTATATAATATTCGATTTGTCGGGAAATATTCGTTTTAACAGGGAATATTCATACGACGGCACAATCATTGGTGGACCCCACAACGGAATTATTGTCGGATTGAGAAAACGACCAAAATATTTTTATGAAAATAACGGTACGAAGTTTTACCGTTAAAAGCGCTGAACTACTCTAGGTAGTAAAAAATACGATGTCTGGCGTGGTTGCATAGTAGCACTTCGGTATTGATTATTGATGTTTACGTGAGAAGTCACCCGCTTTTGTTCAATTATCACTATAAGAGTTCTTTACGTAAGTATCTCACGTTATTTGATTCAATTATTGTTGATTGTTATATATATATATATATAAGTTTTGTTTTATTAGTATTATTAATGTAATAAAATGTAAAAGCTTTTATATAAAAATGTAATACTTTTATAAAGTTATTCGCTTTTATTAGACTAATAAGAAAATCTTTTTATATAAAATGTAATACTTTTATAAAGTTATCTATTTTATTAGATAATAATTAGAATATATTATATTTTATTATGCATAGTGTTTGCATAGGTAATGTATAGTGTTTGTATAGTAAAATCTTTTTATATAAAACAAAATACTTTTATAAAGTTATTCGTTTTATTAGATTATAAATAGAATGTATTATATTTTATTGTAAACCAATCCTGACCGTCTGCTTTAAAAGTAAATCAATACGGACCGCTTCATGGATTGGTTACTATTCATCCATTCTTCATAAATAAAGCTCATTCCTTCATTATTTCTTACGAATTCACTCGAAACTCTGAGAGAAAACTATAGAGAAAAGAAGAAAAGTATTTTACTACTTCACTAATTCGATATCAAGTTTCTTTTACTAGTAGTGGTATTATTTTTTCATATTCATGAAGAGAACTTCATTATTCCATTATTTATTATTCCATTGAATAACCTATATACGCTGTGATCTACCCTATACTTGGTTATTTCATTGTTATTTCATTTTTATTATTCATTTGGAACATCCCATGCATGCGTTTTCTGACCGATTCCGTTATTTATTATTCTCGTTGGAATAACTCTGTCATCGCAAGCACCGCATGCACGGTGATTTCGTTGTTATTCTATTCTTTATTATTCATTGGAATATCCCGCTTGTCAAGTATATACGCCTTTGACACGGTTTAGTTATTTATTGTTCATTGAATAACTCACCTACATGCCAAGTATCGCATGCATGGTGATTTCTTTTGTTATTCCATTCTTTATTATACTCAGTTGGTTAAAGTTTTGACTTCTATACTCCATGAAATTGGTGGACTATCCTTGATATTTGCGCTTCATCCAGTATCTTTTTGTGAAAATATTCTTCTGAGCATTCTTGAATGTTACTCTATAAAGAAGTATCATGTTGACAATTTCGACGTTATTAGTTCCTGGATAAATTAATTCTTGAACTTGTTTTATTGAATTCTTATATCATTGTCATCATCCTCATGTTTATATTTTGTTGAAAGTCATCTATGGCACAGTAGTGCGTAGATGGACTTGGTATGATTATGACTGTGGATTATTCTTAAGATAATCATGATAGTAATGTTATAAATGATGTGGAAAAAGTCCTCATTGGCCCGTAGTAGTGCATTGATGGACAATTTTGGTATGATTATGGCTATGAATTCTCTTCGACCAAGGAGCAAAAGATGAATTATTTTATGGCACGATCAAGATCATTGATGAAAACACAATTATCTTTGGTCCGTAGTATACGGATAATTCGTGGTCGTGATACTTGAATAATATCCTTGGCCAGAGTGCGGGGATGAATTGATGATGTGGATTATTTATTAAGCTGAGTCCCAACGATAAAAGTGATGAAAAACTTTTTAAATCATAAAAGATAGTAGATTTTATTCTCTACTTGACTCTTTTAATGGATTGCTTGTTCCGCTGCAGTTAAACTTGATGTCTATTATATTTTATCAGTTTAACATTGTTGAAGACTAATGATAATTTATTCGCATTATCTTAGTCATAATATTTCTTACTTGGCTAGTTGAGCTCACCCTTTCTTTCACCGGTCTCTTTCAGGAAATGAGAATATAAATTTGGACGAGTCAGGGAATGGAGTAATAGTCCGCAGGATATGTGAGACCCCGTATTTTATGAATAAAGATTTAAATTTCTCAAAATATTTTTTTAAATATTGTGGAGTGGGATTTGATATAATGTTATAGTTGGTAATATTTATAAATTTTGCAAAGTATGCAAGTTGTTGTATTATATTCGATTGGTCGTACTATTCTCTTTTCTTTGTCGGGGAATATTCAGACGACGGCACAATTATTAGTGGACCCTACAACAAAATTATTATCGGATTGAGAAAATGACAAAAATATTTTTATGAAAATAACTATTAAAGTTTTACCGTTATCTTTGTTGAACTACTTCTGTAGTAAAAAATACGATGAATACGCGTGGTTTGCATAAGAAATACGTTATTGATTATTAATGCTTACGTGAGAAGTCACTCGCTTTTGTTCAATTATTGCTATAGTAATTATTGCATAAGTATCTCACGTTATTTGATTCAATTATTGTCGATATTTTATATATTATTAATCAATAATTGAAATGACAGAGTTATTAATATTATAAATTACAATATTAACGATGTCTAGAAGTTACGCTTAATGAGAGATTTGGTCACCTAATCACGCTACTAATAGAGAGAAATCCTTATTGAAAGCCCCTCTTTCACGAGAAATCCAATGGTCGATTAATATTGTGAATTGTAATAAAGATGATAAATGTTGTTAAAATTATTAAGGTGATTTTTTATGAAGTTTTGCTTATTTTATGGACCCTATTTACCCATTTTTCAAAATAATCGGTGAAAATTATTTAAAGGTGGGGCCCATATGTGGGGCCCATATGTCTTTGAAGAATTGATTTTTTGAAATGGGGTGAGAGGAGTTACGATATAGGGAAGGAATTGTTATATATGTATATGATGTGTATATATATATATATATATTATATGTGTGAGTGGAAAATAGTGGGGGGAAAAGAAAGAGTAAAAGTGATAGTGTGATAGTGATGTGTAAGAGTGTAGTGAATTTGATTATTGGGTGGGTGGGGATTGATGTTGGTTATGGGGAGAAAAATTAAGTGGTGTATATATAATATTGATATATATAAGTTGAAAACATGTGTTTATATATATGTATTATATTTTAATTTTTGTTGTGATTTTATTAAGTTAGTTGATTGATCAGTATTGTATTTGGTTGAAGAAATAATTCTCGAGTAAATAATTCGCTCATAAACAAAGACACTTCCATTCTCCTATAAATAGAAGCTCATTCCTTCATTATTTCTTACAAATTCACCTGAAACTCCAGAGAGAAAATTATAGAAAACTATAGAAAAGTATTCTCGCTACTTCCTACTCTTATATTCGCTTTTACTTACAGTGAAGGATATTATTCTTTTATATTCATGAAGAGAACTTACATTATTCCATTTCTTATTATTACATTGGAATAACTTTTGTATCATGCCGAACTACCCTATACTTGATGACATTTTTCTATTATTCTGCATCTTTATTATTCTCGCTTGGAATATCCTGTGCATGTGTTTTACACCTACTTCGGTTCCGCTCTTTATATATTATTCTCGTCGGAATATCCTCATCATCGTTTCGCGCGTTTACGCCGGACCGTTCCATTATTTATTATTCCGCACTTATTATTCTCATTTGGAACATCCTGTTTCGGTGTGAATTTCACCCGACTTTGGTTTCGTTATTATTATTCTCGTTGAATAACTCCGTCATCGCAATACCGCATGCATGGTGATTTCTTTTGTTAATCCATTCGTTATTATACTCGGGTTGGTTAAAATTTTGACTTCTATACTCCATGAAATTAGTGGAATATCCTCGATATTTCAAGCTTCATCCAAAGATTTTCATGAAAATATTCTTCGAGAGCATTCTTGAATTTTACTCTACAAAGCGGTATCATGTTGACAATTTGGGCGTTATTAGTTCTGAATAAATTAATTCGTGAACTTGTTTTATTGAATTCTTATATCATTGTCATCATCCTCATGTTTATATTTTTTTTAAAAAGTCATCTATGGCACGTAGAGCATGGATGGACTTGGTATGATTATGACCAGGATTATTCTTGTAATCATGACCGTAATGTAACAAGTGATGTGGTAAAAGTCCTCATTGGCAGTAGTGCATTGATGGACGCTTGTTGGCATGATCATGACCATTGATGAATACACAAATATCCTTGGCAGTAGTGCATGGAATTTGTGGTCGTGACCTAATGAATATCATTGGTAGTAGTGCGGATGATGTGGATTATTTTTTAAGTGAGTCCCAATGATAAAAGTGATGAAAACCTTTTAAAACATAAAAGATAGTAGATTTTATTCTCTACTTGACTCTTTTAATGGATTGCTTGTTCCACTGCAGTTAAACTTGATGTCTATTGTATTTTATCAGTTTAACATTGTTGGAGACTAATGATAATTTATTCTGCATTATCTTGGTCATAATATTTCTTGTTGGGCTAGTTGAGCTCACCCTTTCTTTCACTGTTCTATTCAGGAAATGAAAACATAGCCGGAACTAGTCGGGGGACGGAGTGATGGTCCGAGATGGTGTCTTAGTAGTCCTCAATATTCTATAAATAGTGTGATAATAAATGTAATGAGGACTTTTTCTGAGAGTGGATATTGTCTAGAAGACAATATTTGTATTAAAACTCACAGCATATGTTTTGTCGTATTTTACACGACTGCTGTATTATTAGTTTGTATTTGAATTTTGTACCATGTATTTAGCGACTCAAGATGAGTGATGTATACCTATTTTGGGAGCGTCACAGGATAGCATTAGTAGTCCTCACTATTCTGTGAAATAGTGTGTTAATAAATGTATTGAGGACTTATTTTGAGTTTTAATACTGTCTAGAAGAAAATGTTTGTATTAAAACTCACAGCTTATGTTGTATATTTAAGATTTTATTTGTATTCTGTACCATGTATTTGGCGACTCAGAAGAGGTGATGTATACCTATTTTGGGGGCGTCACACATCATATTGCATGCATGAATACATAATTAAGCAATTCAATTTTAAAGAGAGATATATTTAAAACACACAATTAAAACATGCAAAACACCAGAATGGGGAAATAGATAAACTATAAAAGCATCCAAATTGGTGGTTGGATATGTATTGATGATTGAGTATGTATTAATTATTGTGGTGGTATGTGTCTTTAGATAATGTAATATTTTTCAAAATTTAATTTAATTTTTCTTAGTTCTGTAGTGCCTTGAGCACTGAGTTATAATAAGACTCCTATAAACATGCAAAACTATTTTTAGATACGTAAAGCAATTGTATTACAAACTTCTTAAGGGGAGGGTGAACCTAAGTACACAAAGTGAAAACTTCCAAAAGGGTAAATAAAAATTTTTAAAAGTAAAAACTTAAAACAACCATTTGAGTTTCCTCTTGAGAACAATCTTTATAGCAGAACTTTAATCTACTTAAGCAATTGGTTTTTTTGTGCTTTTCATATGTCTCATAGCACTCTCTCGTCGGTGTAGTATGTTAGCTAGTCAGATTTTCCCCCAACAGCGTAGTTGGTTTAAGCCTCAAAATCATAATATACACAAGGGTAAACTATGCTTAATATCTCATACTTTTCCAAAGACAGCCGGTAGATCTTAAAGACAGCCGGTAGATCTATCATTCCTCTCAATTTCTCTCTATATCTTTGTTTCTCTTTAATTTCTTTGGTTAGGATCCAAGCAGGGCCTGACAAATTGGTATCTAGGTTCTATCCAAAATTATCTTCTTCCTTCTAAATCCTCTGTTTTCATCTATCTTCAACCTCCAATTCTAATTCTCCGATCCTTATTTTACTGTTATGTCAATGTTCATAAACCCAAAAAAAACAAAAGAAATTCATTCAATTTCCTTACTTTTTGCCATCAAAACACTTTGGGTAGTTCACTACTACTAAGATATAGTACCAATGCTGAATTAGCCTAGAAATCAAGCCATTCATCATCAACGATGCTTTGTTTTTTAAGGTGACTTTAGAATCAAGTGATTCATCCATCATTAGAGGTATTAAGCTCTTCAAACTCACTTGTATTGATTACATACACATAACCCAAAACCATAATTCTCATAAATAACAACACCTGAGCATATTTCAATACATAATTTGTCAGTTTATTCTTGGTTGGCAAAATTTCAAATTCTTATGATATAATTTGGTTTGATCTGCATCTGCTTTGTGTTTAAGTAACTTAATTCACTTTGTTTTAGCATATCTAGCATTAGTTTAAACATATAAAAAATCGAAAAAACATAGTTATTAAATTTTCATTGTTTTTCAAATTTCAAAACTAAATAGTTACGCTCTTATTACTAATATTAATGCTTATTACTACGGGTAACTTGTGTTAGTATTTAGCTTTGATCCTTTGATGCTTGTGCTTGTTTAAAACATTGTTCATAAAAAAGAAGAATACCTAATAGCAGATCACAAGTTACGTCTCCTTTTTATCGCACATTAAGCGTTGGACACACTATCATCTGTGAAAGATACTTTACATAAAAGTTGCACAAAACCAATCATAAGTAAATCCATGAGAAGAAATAATTAGAACAAAAGAGGATAAAAGACCAAAGGCAAAGATAAACATAAAAAAAGTAAGATACGTTGAATTTGTCATTTTCATTAACAATCAACGCATCATTTAAAAATTGCTAGATACAATCATAAAAGAGCATAAATAAAAGCCCTCTTACGACTTTTCACTACTCGTAAATCAAAGAATGTCACATATGCAACAAGATGAGTTCAAGAAAAATTATGTTTGTGGTGCTACAACTTTTTCTATATCAAAGTTTTAGGGGAAAATGCCAAGAAATGTGAAAGACCAACTCTTTTCAAAAAAAAAGCTATCTCTTCATGCTAGACATCATCCTTTCATTTTTCAAAAGAATTTGAGCCACCACGCCTAAATTAATTCCTTTTGTAGAAAAAAAATGTTTTCAAATTGGGACTAAATGTCAAGAAAATTTCAATGCCAACATTTTAGAACTATGAGCATATTATATTTGAAGTAAGACGTAAATATATCAGATAACTTATATCATCAACAAAACACAAGTTAGCCATATGCAGAACAAAAGGTTTTCTATGACAAGTTGCAGAAACAGGTTAAACATCAAAGCTCAACAAATTAATGAAGAGGAAAGTAAAGAGCTATCTTTGTCACTTCCAAACCGGAAGAAAATCCTCCCCACGCTAACACAACTACTTTCCAAAATCGCAAGAGTATGATCAGAAATCAGTTAAATGGGTAGAGGGCCTCATTATTATACAAACTCCATTGAAATTAAAAATCTGTCTATTCTTGAAATTAACTCCATAAACTCCATTGAAATTAAAATCTGTCTATTCTTGACAGCCGATTTATTTTAGTTACATGGGTAGAGGGCCTCGTTATTATACGAAAACCACATAATTGGGTAGAGGGCCACAAACTCCATATAGGCTACATAACAATGCCTCCACTGAGGCTTGATAAACTAATGCCTCTATTAAGGCTTAAAATTCTGTGCGCTCCCAATGCAACAGAGATCTAACTTACATACTTAAAATCCAAGTCAAGCAGTCCAATTCCAAAAG
This sequence comes from Panax ginseng, assembly GCA_020205605.1. Lineage (NCBI taxonomy): Eukaryota > Viridiplantae > Streptophyta > Magnoliopsida > Apiales > Araliaceae > Panax > Panax ginseng. Next base: position 17,077,688 of record CM035131.1, on the reverse strand, counting down.
TAAAAGAACAGATTAATCAGCTAAAAAAGAAATTTTATGTTCAGTCCAACATCGAGCTATCAAAAACTGAGAAATAAAAGCATCCAAGCAACCAAATGTAGAACTGCAACATAATATTACAATCCTCCAGTAAAGAAACTGAGAAAATAGAGAGCAACCAAAAAATTATTTCTACAGCAACCCAATTCCAAAATTAGGCAGAAAATTCAAAAGATAAACCCTAAAACAATAAACCAATCCAAAGGAACCCTAAAAAAAACCAATCCAAAGGAACCCTAAAAAAAAAGCAAATCAAGAACCCCATAAACCCAATAAAGCTAAACCCTCAGACAAATGAAAAAAAATGAAAAAAATAAACTGAATTGAAGAAACCAAGATAAGGTGCCGAGGAATTTCATACTTTTTGTAAGAAGTCAAACTGAAATTGAAGAAAAACCAAGATAAGGTGCCGAGGAAGAAATACCAAGATAAGGATTCGCCGTGCCTTGAGTCTCTGATGGCCTACCGATGCGGAGGAAGAGGAGAGCCAAGAGGAGAAGGTCGTAGATCTTCGACTTCTTCTCTGCTTCGCCGAGGAAGAGGGTTATCGACTTCTTCTTCTGCTTCTGGGTTTCAAGTGTAAGAAGAGACAGATAGAAGATTTCAAATTTGGATGGGACACTTATCTTTTTTTTCTCTCTGCTCTGTTTTATAGATATAGATATATATGTATCGGATCTTGTCTACTTTATTTCATCGACTCACCGAAGCTCACTTCCCTTTTAGCGGATGGACGGACGTGACAGTTGAATTAACAATCAACCGTCGACTATACTTTTAGCGACAGACAACATATAACACTAAAAGTATAGATTTACGGTTGTATGGCCAAATCACGTCGCCATTTCCGTCATTAAAAGGGGGTGAGCTCTCGTGAGTTGGATAAGGGTGAGCTTAAGATCCGGACTCTATATATATATATATCCGTCGCTAAAAGTATAGACGATGGTTGTATGAACGAACCGTCGCCGGGTCCGTCGCTAAAGGAGAAGTGAGGTCCGGTGAGTTGGATAAGGGGTGAACTTAAGATCCGAATCGTATATATATATATATATTAAGATGCTTTAACAATTAAGGTTCCTTTTAGCAAATCTTTGAAGGAATCTTAAACAACCTTTCAAGGTCTAATCTCTATTAGCATTAATACCAAAAACAAATCCAAGAAGAAAGAGCTGCTTTTAGTAATCTTCTTTTTCAATTTTTTTTCAGGCCCGTAATTGTAATTGTGTTTCTGATGTAGGATGATGTTCCCAGCCATTTGGGCTGACCTCCTCAATTGGTGGTACAGGCCCACCATAAGCGCCCCAACTAATTGTCGCTCAACTATTCTCCTTAGATCTTTGATCATAATTGACACTAGGCACCATTAATGTTAAAAAGTGTGGACCTTTTACTGGGTGTCAAATACTATGGCATGGGCCCCGGGCCATTGGGAGAGGATAGGATGTATTTGTGGTGTGCGTTATCAAATCTATGTAGTTATAGCCTGATTTTTCTAATTTTAGCCTCAACCAAACTGAACCTCGAAGATATGGCCTTAGTATTTTATTTGTTATATTCGGGTGCCGTTCAATTTGGTGGATCGGTTAGTGTGGTGAATTATGATATTTGTTATGTCGATATAATATTTTTTGAATTTTAATTTAATTTTTTGTTACACCGCCTTTCCTAGCATTTAACATTACTAGTCAATCAATATATATATATATATATATATATATATATATATATATATATATATATATATATATATATATTTCTTGGAGTAAATTGTATTCCCTCCATTCCATTACAATTTATTTTGTATATTTTAAAATAATTATTGTTTGCATGTGGAGAATCTAAAATTCTTTTTTCTATAGTAATATTTATATCATTTTTCAAGAATATTTAGTACTTATCTTCTTTCTCTCTCTTTTTTTTAATAAAAGATAATAGTAATATTTTCTTAGCTATTAATTAGTATTACTTTTGATAAATGCGCATGTTCTTTTAATGACAGATAATATAAAATAAAAGGAGTATTAAAGATAATGCGGTTCAAATCACTTATGACTATATTACTCCTATTTATTTATTTGTTGCGGAATGAAGGGAATAATTATTGTCTTCTAGATGGATTGGACCACTAATGTAATTACTAGTATTAGTATGATTTTGTGGGGTACGCGGGGGGGCCCTCCGGTACACATTGTACCGGACTAACGATTGATACATGTGTTATTTATTTATTTATTTTAATTATAATTATCAAAATAATAAATAAAAATAATAGAATAAATTTGAACAAAAAATTAAAAAAAAATATATTTTTTATTATAAAAACACTGTAAAAAAAAAATAACACTGCACCAGTTAACGACCGATACAGCACCTCCCCCCAATTTGATTTTGTGACGGGTAATGGGTCAATTGGTGCATGGTATTTGATCAAACATTTAATACATGGTTGTAACGTTGTGATTACTGATAACGACGACGATAATTAAGGGTCGGCTGCCTGCTCATAATGGTGATAAAAGATACTATCTCCGTTTCACAATAAGTGTTTTTTTAGACTTAAATTTTTTTTCTAAAATAAGTGATGTGTTAGAACTTCAATACAAATTTTATAATATTTTTCCATATATGCCCTCCATTATTCTTGACTTTTCGTTTCCTCCATTACTCACTATAATTAAGGGTAGAAAATGAACCAAATGCTTATGCATGTTACGTTTGAATTGAAGATTGGAATGAATTATTTCATGTTCTTTCTCTCTCAAGAAACCAAATATAATTTTTTTTTTCATTTCGATCGTAATCAAAAAATATTTTTTTCATTTCATAAAAATGAGTCATTCCATTCCCCCTCTCATTTCACCAATCCAAACGTAGCATTAGAGTTTTATTCGAATTTGTTAACACGACTCGAAATATAAATAAATGATTTATAAATCTGAGCAAATTTTAAATTTTGATAAATTACTCGAAATTTTTTGAATTGTAATATAAATATTCGGATCATATTCGTTCGAAAAAGTTCAAACTGTTCGGGCTCGATTTGAGATCGTGATCGACTTGATTATCAAATGAGTCTCGTTCAAACTTTATTTTTGATTCGATAAATTTTATGAATCAAATCTAAACAACTCAATACTCGTCTGACTTAATTCATTTTCATAATTTGATTATATTTTTCAAGTCTTAATGTACCTTTATCTCATCACTTTAATAACACATAAAATCATACCTTTAATCATTTTTTTAGGACCGAGTAGTACGTATATGACCGTTGAAATAAAAAAGCGATGCTAGTCTTCAAATTTTATTATGTCCCTTCAATAAATAAGATATGGAATTGATATTTTTATATATATATTTTTTAAAATTTTTATATGTTCTTTTATTACATTAACGTACTACAATAAATCCCATCTTTACGTGAGAATGAAATATATAAAAATATCACAAACATATTTAAAAATAATGCTTCTCGTAAGTAAGAAAGGGGTTCTTAGAATTAATAATTGCGTGTTAATCTGAAATTCAGCCCCTAAGCAAATTAGTTGAAATTTTTGTAAATACTCATGGGTGTCTCAATTTAAGAAGGTACTACAATAATCTACAAAAACTTTGTTTTATTTTCAATTACTAAATGTTCTAGAGAGTTCGAGTTGGCAATTATGAGAACTGAAAGGCGGCATATTGTCATAGCCGACAAGTTAGAGGGTCGATTTTGTACTTTACTCATATTTAAATTAGTTAAATAAAAATAGAAAATAGAAAATAATATATATTATGAATATTTATATTAATTTTTTAATTATCAATTATGTAAATAAATATTAATAATATATATATAAAATTTTTATTATACAATGATAAATTTCGTATAAATATTTTGAAATACATATTAATGAAAATTTTGTTGAAACTCCTGATGGATTATTAGTTGAGGCGGCGGCGGCTGCTGCAATCCCAAGGCACTTCGTCAGTCCTTACAGCTGACTGAAACTTTGAATTGTATTCAGGCATGCTGTTAATTATTTCTTGACTGGCACTAGATAACTTGTGCTAAATATCCTGTTGAAAGTTGAATAATACTCTCTTTTAATAATTATTACTTTTTAAAAATTAATTTGATATATTTTAAAATTAAGATAATACATTAATTTTTTTATAATAAATAGTTCCTTTGAGATAACTTATAATATTAATTATTGTATTGAATAAATTTAACTAATTTTATGTCAATTTAGAGTTTAAAAAATTAATAATCAATATAATAAAACAGAATTTATTTTGAATCTTTCATTCGACAAAACACAAGAACGGTTCAGATTTCATCTCAATTCTTTCAACTTAATCTAAAAGCTCACTTTTCATTTCACACTAAAAATTTCCTCCCAAATCAAATAACAATAATTATAATAATAATAATTACTACTATTATAATAATAATAATAATAATAATAACAATTATTATTATTATTATTATTATTAGTACTATTATAATTATTATGATAATAGTAATAATTATAATAATAATAATAGTATATGATAATAGACAAATAAAATTTTATATATTTCTCTTAATAGTATATGATAAGATACAGCTCTTAATAATTTGAATTTATATATTTCTCTTACCGATTAAAAGACGATAATAGACAAATAAAATTTTACTTAGACCTGGCAAAAAAGTGAATTTAATTTGGTTATGGTTTACAAAAAAATAGGTATAGTTCCAATAAAACTAAAACCATATAACTTGTTTTTAATATGAGTTAGCTAGGTTTTTAATATGAGTTAGCTAGGTGGGTTGGAACTAAATGATTATGGATTTAATATAGGTCAACCCAATTTTTAGATTTTATGCTTACTATTATTATGACACAATAAAATAAATTATTTAATATATTGATTTTTTATCTTCATTTAACTTATCTCCCTAATTTTTTTTATAAATTATTTCTTTCTCTCTCTAAATTTATACATCCATTTTCTAACTCTGAAATTCAAACTTTATCTCTCTCTGAAAAACCGAAATGGGCTTACTATGATTAATGAACTAATTAAGAAATATTTGATTTGGGATTTTATACAATCAATGGAACTCTAAATTCTGGACTAAAATAAGTTGGATAAATTTAGTTGAATTATTCTTCTTTTTGTTAGAACATTATTTTTGGAAGAAACTGAATAGTCCAATTTAACGTTTGGTTTGAAAAAAATAATTCAACTTAAACATTAAACTATACAACAAATGATGAAAGTGACCCCATAGGTTAAGTAAATAAAAGTGAAAACATTCTTATATCAAACAAAAGGGCAAAAATATGTGTCCAGAAGGTCCCATTAAACACCTCTTCCAAATTAAATAATAAATTAAGACATTTTAAATTCAAAAATAATTAGATTATTTAAGTATTTAAAATAATAAATTTTATAATTATTAATACTTTTACATAATTTACAATAACTATAATATTTATAATTATATTGAATTGAAATAAATAAATAAATATATATTAATTGTTAACATTAAAATATTATAGATTGACTTTAAAAAACTAAATGTCTATTAAATTTTAGTAATGGAGGAGCTAAATTACAAGTGAGTTGCACTAAAAAGTTACTAAAATATAATTCTGTTCCAAATATAAAATCAGTATTTATTTTTTAAAATTAACTTAAAATATTTTTAAATTCAAAATAATATAATAACAATTATTATAAATTAAGTATTACTAGCTTTAAAATTTATTATTTCGTAATGTTCACTGAATCTTATTAATATTAATTGTAAGTTTGAAAGTGTTATAATTTAACTTTTAAAATTTAGCAATAATCTTATAATTTAGAATGAAAAATAATTAAAAATGTCTAACATGTACAAAAGTGGTGTTTTATTATTGTTTTTTTAATATATTAAATTATCTTAAAATGATACTAATAAATAATTCATACATACAGGAAGGATAATCATGGGTTTCCTAAAGCTTCGCCTGCTGGGGAAGGTAACGGATATTATTATTAATCCGGAGGAACCTCAGTCTTACAGCTGACTGAAACTTTGAATTGTAGTATTCAATATCAAGACTATCAGAGACTGATTCTTTATACTTTTCCAGTGTCCCAAAGTTTGGTTCAACCACGTACGTCGGTACGTGTGTATATAAACCTAAAATAAGACTTAATTTATGTCTCAATATCTTGATCATCTTCTGTGTGTCCTTAATTTCCAGCACCTAGGCTATGCACACTTAAAAAATGGGATGACCCAATTCGAGTTTTTGAGACAGACTAACTTATGAAATTATAATTTCAAATGGAAATCACGTGGTGTAATCTGCTGCTTTTAGTTTCAAATGACTTTAAAATGATAATAAATAATCTATTAATGAGATTAAATAACTTGCAACATGACATGAGATAAATTAACTACTTAATAACTATTAGTGTTAGATTAGTACTACAAATTACTAATAGTAATATCACATACATGAATGCATGCATGCATGCATCAAATATGAAATATGTAACTTGATGAAATTACGAAACTATCATATCATATCATTCAATGAAACTAAATTTCCGAGATATCTATCTATCTATCTATTATGTATTTTAGATAGCCATAGCCAAAGAAATATGTGGCAAGCAGTGCGTTAATGACTTGAAATATTTTCTCATGCTACCTGTTCTAACACCTTATTATAACCAACGCCAACATAGCTAAGAAAACCAAAGCCATAATACCGGTTACCGCTCTTGCCGGTATCCTCCACTTCTTTCTCTCCCTCCTCTTTCTCTTCATTTCCACATACTTTCTATACCTTTCTTTCTCCTCCCCTTTCTTTCCTTTCCTTCTCTTCCCACTTTCCACCGCCTCCACCAGAATCCCCAAACTATCCCTCCCACTCAAGCACTTGCTATCCATATCATGAATTTGCAAATTTACCGTCTTCAACTCCAATTCTCCTCCTTCCTTCCACTCAAGCATAGCCGCTATTCTCAACTCCACCAACTTCGACATACCGGCCCGGCAACCGCCGACCGCCAAAGTCGCATACTTTACCTCAATATGGCCGCCAATCCAGTGCGGCCGGACAGATACTGGCAGCAGACTAGACACATTAGCGGCCCTCTTTAGAGCTGGGTCAATCACGATCCAGCTCAAAGTCATGTACTCTTTTAAATCCGACCAATAAGTATCGACGTCACGTTCAAAATTTTCAGGTATTACGATCGAGTCTTTCGGGTTTAGTACATCGATCCGAAAGGTGGACTCGAGGAAACTTTTACTGCCCGTGTTTGTTACATCAACGTTGGAGTATACAAGATTGTTTTTGTAGTGTATATCCACGGCCGAGATCAACAAATTCGTCTTCCTGCGGTGGCTCCGGCGGCGGTTTCCGGCGACGCCGGGGTGGAGGACGGGAAAGGAGTCGGAGAAGAAAGAGCGGTAGCCGCCGGGGAAGGTAGAAATGATGCGGCGGACAAGTGGATGGCTGGTTGAGGTCCACGTGGAGTTGCACATGTCACTCCAGACCTTCTCTTTGCTGCAGAGCGAGTGCAAAAATGGTGATGCTGAGGCGGCGGAGGCGAGATCTGGGCCATCTATTCTTGTTAAGATTTGGGCCTGGATGATCTCCGAGTGGATGTCGGTGATTGATGTGAGTTTTCCGGCACAGTTGGGTGATGCCATTTTTAATTAATGTGAATGAATTAAGGAGAGGGATTTTTGTAGGGGAACGGTTTGCCAAAAAAGGTCAAAAAGAGGGAAAAAGACAAGGAAAGGAAAGAAAGTTTTGCACGTTAGGACATACTTGTTGACAAATACTAGTACTACTCCATTTAAGTTGTTTATTCGGATTTTGTCTTCTTTTAGTAAATCATGTGATTGATTTGTGACGACATTTATAGTAGCAGCCGTTCGTTCACATGGAATTAAGATTGTGAAAGATAATGGATGAGACACCAAAAGGATAATTCTTTTTTTTTTTTTAACTTTAAAAAAAATAATATAAAATATATATAATGGATTTTTTTATTATAAAAAATAAAAATAATAATGTTGTTATCTTTAACAAACTATAAGTCGATTCTAGGAGCAAAGTATATAATAAAAATTAAATCTGAAACTTGTAACTCTGTAATATCTATCAGGCTAAAACATCTTTCTTGTGCATAACTAAGGCAAGGATCCCTTCAATTTTTCCCTAGTTCCCTTTCCCCCTAGTTTTTAATTAGAATATTAAAATTAAAATATAATATTATAAATTTCTAAAAAAAAATATAATGACTATAAGATCATAAAATAGTGACTACCAAGGCTTGTAAATTAAAGAGTGCATAAAGTTCATTGATTTTTTTTAAAAATAAAAATAAAAATATATCCATTATTTCAAAATACTAGTTCGTTTTACAAATAGAGTCCGGTCAATTTTAACTTTTGAATTCAATGTTGAAACTTTAAAATTATTAAATATAATATGATTCATGTAAATATTTTATTCTTCTTATTTTCTATGCAAGTTTTAAAACAATAACTTATTTTGTAATTTGTAGTACTTTTTGATACCTTACAACAACTTTGATAATATATATTACTTAAAATTAAATAAATTTATATCAATTTTAAAATATAATTATACAAATCGACTTTAATAAAAAAAAATAAAAATGAGCTAGGAATATATGTTTAATCACTGATATATTATGTTTTATTTTATATATGCCAAATAAATCAAATTATTGTAGTTTTGATATGCATGGATAATATTTATGTGACATATAACAGAGCGATTAGAATTTAAAAAGTAAGAATTGATTAAACCAAACGCAACCAATTTCCAAGTTTTCCCAGTAAACTATTTAAGTCGGTTACTTTAGAAAAAGTAAATCAAACTGCCTTCAAAGTGGTACGGTTCTACTAATATTTAATACTATTTGATTGAGATTGTAAGACTTCAAATTATTAATAAATGAAATTTATTTTTTTGAAATAGTAAGGGTTGATTTGATTAATGTAGATAGTTATGGGTAAAATACGTAAATATTTCGAATAAACAAGTGGTTATAAAATATTCATTATTATTAGGGAATATTCGTTTGGTGCGTGAAATATTAAATCTTGTCGGGGAATATTAAATGCGACGACGCGATCTTTTTGTAGCCCCCATGACGGAAAGCGATTGGATGAAAAAAATGACAAATATAAGTTGTTTAAAAATAACGGCGTAGTTATATTCTGATTAATCTTTGTTAAAATACTTTGATTGGTTAACACACAAGAAGCTACGCCAGTATTGCACCAATTATTGATTCTTACGTAAGAAGGCACTACTCAATAATGGTTATGATAATTCTTATTCAATATTTTATTTTATTGATTTAATAATTCTTTGCGTTGATATTTTATATTCTTTGTTGTTTCAATAATTGTCATTACACAAAGATTTTTTCATTATCGAAGCAATAATTCATATTATCCTAATAATATTATTAGATAACATTATTGACAATGTCTAAAAAGTTCTATCTAAGGAGAGGTTTGGTCACCTAATTGCGCTACCAATAAGGAGAAATTCTTATTGGAAAGCCCCTCTATCCCGGAACCTATGCAGTTTGTCGATATTGTAATTACATAATATTATTCGTGAATAATTAATTATTGATTTATATGATGAGGAAAATATTGATTTTATGTGGATATAGATGGAGAAAATTTTAATGTGACAATTGTTGAAAATTGAAATTTTATCTTTTTCCGATAAAATAATTCATTTAAATATATTATTATATTTTAATAATATAATAATGATGATATTTTTAACGATGAATGTGGGATATATGAGTATATGTGGAGGAGGAGTATTTTTGTTACCAAAAATATTTAAAGCATGTTTTATGTGTTTCATGACCCCATTTCTTGAATGAAATTTGATTATAGCTTTAATAAAATCGCTGCTTATGAATTTCGGTTAATTTACCATTTGGAATTTAGAAAAACTTTCTTACGTAAATTGTAGAAATTGAATTTCTATAAAAATTATGAGTTTGAATTTTCCGACAAAAGAGATATTTATTATGAATTATTGAAGTTACAAGCTCAAATAATTGATTTTGGAAGTTTAAATTATTTTAAATTAGAAAAACGTTTTTCTTACTTTTTTTTCTAGAAGGTGGCATGTGCTTATTGAAATGAAATCAGATTTCAAGAGTGGCGTAGAATTTTGATATATATATTTATATTTTATTAAATTTTTCTACTTTGGTGTTCTTCTAAGCATTTTCCTATAAATAGGGTGCTTAGGTTAAATTGAAAATCACACCGAAATCAAGTTTTCTCTCTCTATATTATCGGCGTGATTCTTGTGAGTATTTTGAGTATACTTTGAGTATTGCTATATCTGATGCAAGTTCAAGTCATAGCCTTTATATCCCAGGTGTTTATTTAGAAATCTTGTCTTTCGAGGTAAGGGATGTTATTTTATTCAAAATGATATTATTTCTTCAATATCATTATCTTTGAAATATTGGTTGGAACTTTTATCAAATTTGAAACTTTTTCATGTAGCGGGATTACTTATTCATGAGTTCTTATTCACGAGTTACTATTTACGAGTTACTATTCACGAAAGTCTTATTCACGAAGCGTGATGATGTTTTTTGTGAAATTTCTATCTTTTGGTGTCTGAGTTACTTATTCACGTATACTGGCCTTATTCACGATATCTGACCTTTATTCACGAATACTTGCCTTTATTCATAGAAAAATTAAATTTTTGTTTTTCGTCCAAGATATCTATTATGGATACTAGCTTTGATTGTATCCATATTTTGATCATTCTTGAATTTTACTCTACTCTGATTACTTATGAAGTATTTTTGAACTTGGATTGTTTAAAATAAGAATCCTTAATATTTGTTCTTTTGTTTCACTGGATTCGTTTTCTTTAAAATATTTTTCATCATCCTCAGTCCTAAATGATGATATTCTTGAATATCTTTGGCACATAGTCAAAGATGAATGATTTCTTGATGAATATCTTTGACCAGTAGTGCAAAGATGAACATGTGTTGAGATGAACATGGCGATCGATTAATATCTTTGGCCGTAGTGCGAAGATGAGCAGTGTTTAGATGAACATGACCAATGATGAATATCTTTGGCACAGAGTGCAAAGATGAATATTTGATTCTAGATATATATTGATTGATGTTCTGAGTAAAATATCGACGATGAACTTTTAAATTCATATATAGAAGATAGTATTTTGCATTCTCTACTTAACTCTTCTAATGAATTGTTGTTTCATTGCAATTGTTGATTTAAAAGCGGTTTGTATTGTATTCTATTAGATTTTTCCTGTTGAAGACTAACAATAATTTGCTCTCTATGTTATCTTAGTCATAATGTTCTTTCTTTGGGCTAGTTGAGCTCACCCTTTTCCTTGTTGTTCCATTTTTCTTCTCGGGAGGCGAGAATGTAAATGGCAATCTTAGTCGGGGTATGGAATGAAGGTTCAGAGAGAGTTGTTTAGTAGTCCTCACCATTTTGTAAAATAATGTATCAATAATTATGATGGGGATTTATTTGCGTGTGGATATTGTCTAGATGGCAATATCTCGTATTTAAACTCACGGTTTATATGTTGTAATAATAAAGTTGTAGTTATTTACGTATGCATGTATTTTGTGACTTTCGAATGGGTGTTGTATACCTATTCCTGGGGCGTCCATGATTAATATCGAGCTTAGGGATATGGTCTCTGCGCGGAGATCGGGGAATAGAACTAGGAGGGGAGAACGAGTAAATCCTTCGCTTAGTGTGTCCTACCTAAGCTTATTTGTTAGTTGGTCGATATATAGGGATATTATGTGATATATTGATTTCATTAATTAACCCTTATTTTATGACAAGATGTTGAGAATGTCGATCGAGAATATTAACGATGGAGTAAATGAGACCAGTGGAGAGGCTGTCTTTTACCAACGAGGAGAAGCGTGTAACAAGCTCTCATGATGTTCTCCTGTGAACAACACCACCGAAAGCGAGATGATGAACGAGGGATGTTTAGAAACTTTTTGCGATTCATGCAAAATCGAGACGAGGAGACTCGTGTTCAAAATACGAGGAGAAATGATAGCAATTCACGGGTGGTCACCGCCAAGCGATTCGAAAGAGTTGGGACCACCAGACTGCAGGAAAGCCGTGTCCGATTAAAGCGAGGAGGCGTGGGTCAAACAAATTACCAAGATATTCGATGTCTTGGGATGCGGAGGAATGCAGAAAAGTTTCATTCGCTTACTTTTATGTTCCAAAACGAGCGGACATCTTGGTGGGAATCATGAAGCGTACCATCCGGTTGCACTCGGCGTGTCATGAGAGGCGTTTGAAGCAGTTCAATGACAAGTACTTCTTTGAAAGTATTCGTCATATGAAGGAAGTGGAGTTTTTTAGACTATAGCAGAATAACATGACGGTGTCCCAGTACGAGGCGAAGTTTCACGGAGTTATCTAGGTTTACCTCATTTGGTGGAGAATGAGGAACGTTATGACGCAGATGTTTACGAGAGGTTTGAAACCCGGCGTCGTCGATATCTCATTTCATAAATATTTTCTCTATTCAGATGTTGTCAACAGAGGGCTCGGTTGTTAGAAGCGAGATAACTTGAATGCGTTCAACCGAGGACCATAACCGAGGATCATCACCAAGATAGAAGTCATCGAATAACGATAACCAGCGGAGAAAGAAGAATACGGACAAAGGCGGTAACCACTCTGGTGGTAATCGTAGCCATGAAAATAGAAGAAGCGAGTCGGGAGGAGATTTTAAAAAGAGGAGATTCAACAACGACCGTGTGAAGAGAATCGTCGCTATGATGTAATTGGTTCCAAGGAGGAGAAAGACCACCGGTCGTATGTTACAAATCTTGGGAAAGAAGGACATATCATTGAACTTGCCCTAGCAGTTTAAGGTATTCTATAATTGTGGAAAAGAAGGACATATCGCTCGAGATTGTACGGTATCGAAACCCGGTCCAGCGGGAATGGTGACTCAAAAGGATGTCCCAGAAAAGTCAAAGTCAACGGTTCCTAGAAGAGCGTTTGTCGTGACCGGTCAAAATACGAGGAACCCGAACAAAGTTAGCACGGGTTAGTTAATTATAAATTCTTGCGAAGTTTATACCTTACTAGATAACGGTTCTACCCATTCTTTTATCTCTCTTGTTTGCGCTCAACGTTTGAACTTGACTACGAAGAAATTAGACTTTGACCTATTTATGGAGACTCAGATTGGGAGAAACTTTCATTACAACCGTTGTTTAGAAATCTTGCTTGATTCAAAGTTGGCCTATCACATTACACAGTTAACCTTATTTCTATAGAGATATTTGCTTTTGATGTGATTTTAAGGTTAACTACTCATCATGCCGAAATTGATTACTTTAAGTAAGGTTGTTAGTTTTCATATTCCTAAGCAACCTTGTTATTCGAATTCAAGCAATCAAACCATTGTAGTCAAATATTTTCATATCAAGCCATGAAGTCATTCGTTTATTACGGATGTCAAGTTTTCTTAGTCCATGTTATGGATTTGAATAAAGACACGTCCGATTTGAATAATATTCCGTTATTGTTATTGATTTTTCTTGACGTATTTCTGAAGAATTTCTTGGCTTATTCCCAAAGCTTCGATATTAAATTTTGTATCGACTTTGAACCCGTTACAAAACTCATTTCTAAAATCTCATATCGAATGGCTCCTATTAAACTTCGAGTTAAAAAATCAACTATAGAATTTGGTACACGAGCCTTTATCTCGGTGACTTCCTTTGTGGAATGCACCAAAGCCAAACTCTCCGTAGGGGGCGCCATATTAAATGCGGTAGTAAAGCGATAGGTGTCATTGTGACGTCTTATCCAAGATTGGGATGTGAGTCACGAGTTGAGAAGCAACCTAAGTCGATGAATCGAAATACGTAACTTTACTAGGCTTAGTTGGCTATTACACGGAGATTCGTGGAAAGATTTTCTCAAATCACTACTCCATTAACTCAGCTGACTCGTAGAGATACAAAATTCGAATGGAGCAAGGAATGTGGGAAGAGCATCGAAGAACACAAGAAAAGACTCATTTCGACACATGTTACGACCATACTGAGTCTTGGAAAAGCGAGCACGTGTAGGCGGCGTGTTGAGTAGAAGATCGATATCTGATCTGAGTGCGATATTGTCAAAGACTCATTTCGTATAACTTACAAATATTAGAGATGGAGATAAAAACTCTAGGTACCCATGATGATATCGCGAGTATAATCGACTTTAATCGATAAAGTTAAAGCTGCTTCAAGCTACACAACGGGTGATGAATTTGAAGAAGGAGGTGCAAGAGTTGTTATTTCAAAAGCGAGAATCGGTGATGTAAGGAAAGCTCAAACCTTCGATTTATTAATCCATTTGAAATTCTCGATCGAATAGGAGCGTGGCCTATAGACTTCGTTTTTGCCGCTAAGTATGGCGCGTGTTCATAACGTTTTTCACGTATCGATGTTACGTAAATATGTGGACGACCGAACCACGTAATTGAGTTAGAACCCGACGAGATAGATAGAAGACTTAACGTCACGAGGAGGTACTGTCAAGATCTTGGATAGGAAAAAACATGTTACATGTCTTCGGGGTTATACCACAAGTTAAAGTTTTGTGAAAAAACTATCTTTATTGAGGAAATGACACGGGAGTTGGAAACGGAAATGAAAGCGAGGTATTCTCATCTTTTGAAACACCGGTGCGTCACGTTAATTTTAGGACGAAATTTCATAAGGAAGGGAGGTTGTAAGACCCCAAATTATTAATAAATGAAATTTATTTTCTTATTTATTATTTTGAAATAGTAAGGGTTAATTTGATTAATGGTGATAGTTATGGGTAAAATCTGTGAAATATTTTGAATAAGCAAGTGGTTATAAAATATTCATTATTGTTAAGGGAATATTCGTTTGGTCGTGGAATATTAAATCTTTGTCGAGGAATATTAAATGCGACGGCCTGTGAGTCTTTTATGGGCCCCATAACAAAAAGCGATTGGATGAAGAAAACGACAAATATAAGTTGTTTAAAAAATAACTGGCGTGAGTTATTCACTGAATTAATATTGTTAAAATACTTCGGTGGTTAACACACAAGATTGATGCAGTATTGCACCAATTATTGATTCTTACGTAAAAGGCACTTCTCAATAATGGTTACGATAATTCTTTATTCAATTATTTTATTTTATTGATTTAATAATTCTTTGCGTTGATATTTTATATTCATTGTTTTTGATAATTGTCATTACACAAAGATTTTTTCATTATCGAAGCAATAATTCATATTATCCGAATAATATTATTAGATAACATTATTGGCAATGTCTAGAAAGTTCTATCTAAGGAGAGGTTTGGTCACCTAATTGCGCTACTAATAAGGAGAAATTCTTATTGGAAAGCCCCTCATCACAGGAACTACACAGTTTACGATGATTGTGAATTACAGAATATTATTCGTGAATAATTAATTATTGATTTATATGATGAGAAAATATTGATTTTATGTGGATATAGATGGAGAAAATTTTTAATGTGACAATTGTTGAAAATTGAAATTTTATCTTTTACGATAAAATAATTCATTTAAATATATTATTATATTTTAATAATATAATAATGATGATATTTTTACGATGAATGTGGGATATATGAGTATATGTGGAGGATGAGTATTTTTATTACCAAAATATTTAAAACATGTTTTATATGTGTCGGTGGACCCCATTTCTTGGTGAAAATTTGATTATAGCACATAAAAAATAGCTTGTTTGTGAATTTGGTCAATTTACATTTGAAATTTGGAAAAACTTTCTTACAGAAGTTGTAGAAATTAAATTTCCTATAAAAATTGCGAGTTTGAATTTTACGACAAAAGGGCTATTTATTGTGAATTATTGAAGTTAGAAGCTCAAAATAATTGATTTTTGGAAGTTTAAATTATTTTAAATTAGAAAAACGTTTTTTCTTACTTTTTCTAGAAGGTGGCATGTGCTTATTGAGTGAAATCAGATTTCAAGAGTGGCGTAGAATTTTGATATATATATTTATATTTTATTAAATTTTCTACTTTGGTGTTCTAAAGCATTTTCCTATAAATAAGGTCTTGGGTTAGAATTGAAAATCACAATGAAATGAAGTTTTCTCTCTATATTATCGGTATTCTTGTGAGTATTTTGAGTATACTTTGAGTATTGCTATACTGATGTAAGTTCAAGTCATAGCCTATATCCAGGTGTTTCATTTAAAAGTCTTGTCTTTTCGAGGTAAGGGATGTTATTTTATTCAAAATGATATTATTTCTTCAATATCATTATCTTTGAAATATTGGTTGGAACTTTTATCAAATTTGGAACTTTTTTCATATGTCCGGTTACTATTCATGAGTTTCTATTCATGAGTTCTTATTCACGAGTTACTATTCACGAGTCTTTATTCACGAAGCGTGATGATGTTTTTTTATGAAATTTCTATCTTTTGGTGTCTGAGTTCTTATTCACGTGTATACGGCCTTATTCACGATATCTGACTATTCATTCACGAATCGACACTATTCACAGAAAAATTAAATTTTTGTTTTTCGTCCATGATATCTATTATGGATACTAGCTTTGATTGTATCCATGTTTTGATCATTCTTGAATTTTACCATACTCTGATTACTTATGAAGTATTTTTGAACTTGGATTGTTTAAAATACGAATCCTTAATATTTGTTGTTTCACTGGATTCGTTTCTTTAAAATATTTTCATCATCCCCATCTCTAAATGATGATATTCTTTGAATATCTTTGGCACCAGAGTGCAAAGATGAATGATTTCTTGATGAATATCTTTGACCCGTAATGCAAAGATGAACAGTGTGTTGAGATGAACATATTAAAATGATTAATATCTTTGGCCCGTAGTGTAAAGATGAACAGTGTTTAGATGAACATGACTTAATCGATGAATATCTTTGGCTGTAGTGCAAAAGATGAATATTTGATTCCGGATATATATTGATTGATGTTACGGGATAAAATATCGACGATGAACTTTTAAATTCATATATAGAATATAGTAGTTTTCATTCTCTACTTAACTCTTCTAATGAATTGTTGTTTCACTTGCGATTGTTGATTTAAAAGCGGTTGTGTAAGACCCCAAATTTTATGAAATAAAATTATTTAATTTTTTCTTATAATTATTATTCAAGAAATGGTTAAATTGATAAAAGTTTAAAGTTATGGGTGAATTATGCAAATTTTACAAAATACGTGAGTGGCTATAAAATATTCATTGTTGTTTAGGGAATATTCGTTTGGTCGTGGAATATTCTTGTTGTCGGGGAATATTCGCATTTACGGCAAGCAGCTTTTAATGGGCCCCATAATGAAGCGATTGGATGAAGAAAACGACAAATATAAGTTGTTTATAAATGACTACAGACGTAGTTATTCTCAATTATCTTGTTAAAATACTAAATTGGTTAAAACACAATATAAGACACGATTGCACCAATTATTGATTCTTACATAAGAAGACACTACTCAATAATTGTTACAGTAATTTACCGCTCAATATTTTATTTTATTGATTAAATAATTCTTTGCATTGATATTTTATATTACTTGTTGTTTCAATAAATTGTCATTACACGATATTTTCCATTATCTGAGCAATAATTCATATTATCCTGAATAATATTATTGGATAACATTATTGGCAATGTCTAGAAAATTACATCTAAGGAGAGGTTTGGTCACCTAATTGCATGGCGCCAAAGAAGGAGAAATTCTTATTGGAAAGCCCCTCTTTTCTTGAACCTTTTCAATTGTCAATATTGTGATTATATAATATTATTTGTGAATAATTAATTATTGATTTTTATGATGAGGAAAATATTCATTTTATGTGGATATAGATAGAAAATTTTTAATGTGAAAATTATTGAAAATTAATATTTTATCTTTTTATGATAAAATAATTCATTTAAATATATTATTATATTTTTTAATAATATAATAATGGTGATATTTTTACAGTGAATGTGGGATATATGAGTATATGAGGAGGAGTATTTTTGTTACCAAAAATGTTTTAAACATGTTAAACATGTCGGTGGACCCCATTTCTTGACTGAAATTTGATTATAGCGTGTAAAATCGCTCGTTTGTGGATTTCGGTTAATTTTTGTTTGGAATTTGGAAAAACTTTCTTCTGCAAAGTTGTAGAGAATTGAATTTTCTATAAAAACTCGCGAGATTCGAATTTTCTGATAAAAGAGCTATTTATTATGAATTATTGAAGTTTCGGATTAATTAATTATCATTTTTTTGGAGTTTTTAATTAATTAATTAAGAAAAACGTTTTTGACATGTTTGGGAGCATCTTTAACATGTGTTTGATGGCTGAAAATTTGATCCTAGGCATGCGTAGAAGATTATATATATATATATATATATTAATATTTTAATAAATTTTCTGTTTTTGGTGTTCTAAGCAATTTCCTATAAATAGGGTGCTTAGGTTATAATTGAAAATCACACCAGAAACTGAAGTTTTCTCTCTCTATATTATCGAGCGTATTCTTGTGAGTATTTTGAGTATATACTTTGAGTATTGCTATACGGTGCAAGTTCGCTTCATTGTTAATCCGATCCAAATGAATCTTTCTTTCTTTTGAGGTAAGGGATAATAAAGGATTTTAAGGGTTATTATTTGAAATTCTTCTGAACCTTCAAAAATTGGAAAAATTTGAAATGATAATTTGATGAGTTTTGTTGATGGTGTCCAAAAATGGCGATTTTTGGATTTATAGATTAGGAGTTATGGATTTTATGAGAAAAGACTATTTTAAAAGAACTGCTTATAACTCCTTGTATTAACTCCAAAATTGATGAAATTTTATTGTGAGTACATCTATATAATATCAGTATACCATGTAAATTTTAGAATTTTTGGATAAAAGTACAATTTATGATAAATGTCTGAATATTCGGTGGTTTTGGCCATGTGAAAAATAGTAAATGAATTTTAAAACTTTTGAGAAAAATATATATTCAATATGGGACTATATTCTTCTAAATCCCGTAAAAGAAATATTTTAAAAAGCTGATTTGGTATTTTTCATGAAAATATTCTAGTTATGAGTAAATGAATTAAATATGTTATGTGAATTAAGAAAATTGGAAAATATGATTTTATGGCTTGAGAATTATATATGAGATATATGCAAATTTTTGATGAGGGTTTTGGCTATTGGTGATGAGATCTTATGAGGTTGGCATTTTAAGATGATTAAATGCATTTATTAGTAAAGTGTAAACAATTAAAATAAATTGTTTATAAGTTTAAGAAATGATTAAAATATTGTGGTAGTATTAATAATATTAGATTATGAGATTATTAAGTGATTTATAACATTTTGATTAAGTTGTTATGAAATCATTGATTTATGAATCTTACTCTTGAGATTAAATCTATATGTTGATTATATTTTTTTATATAACATTCTTATAACCCTAATGATGATATTTCTCTTTGACTTGAGTGTAAAGATGGATAGATTATTGGTATGATCGTGACTATAGGTTCTCTTTGACCAGTAGTGCAAAGTTGAATTGTTGACTGGTATGATCATGACCATTGAATTTATAATTCAATATCTTTAGCTTAAGTGCAAAGGTGAATTGATCAACATATATGGTTATAATTATGGATTATATAAATTCTGAAATAATGATGTATTTCTTTGAGATATGAATATTTTTGGTCCGTAGTGCAAAGATGACTTGTTGATGAATATCTTTGGCCTGTAGTGCAAAGATGAATTGTTGATGAATATCTTTGGGTCAGAAAGGTCAAAGATGACACAGAAGTTGAATATCTTTGGTGCAGAAAGCAAAGATGAACTGTTGATGAATATCTTTGGCCTTTAGTGCAAGATGAACTGTTGATGAATATTTTGGCCAGTAAGTGCAAAGATGAATTTATTTGTATGATTATGAGCAGAATTGTGATTTGGTATAACCATGATCTTTGATATTTCGTGTAAAGACAAGTGATGAAAATTATCTTCGTCCGAATGAGAAAAGGAATTTAGAACAACAATTACGATTATGAGTTATACATGTGATTGTGGGCGAGAATTGTTGATTGATGTTACGAGGATAAAACATTGTTGTTGGACTTTTAACATGGAGAAGATAATAGACTTTATAGTCTATTTGACTCTTCTAATGGATTGCTTTCGTTCACCGCAACTATGGTTGAATTTTTTTATCATCTACCATATGTTCTAAATCTACGATTTATTATTGATGAAGGCTATTGATAATTTAATTATCTTTAGTCATGATATTTTTTTATCGAGCTAGTTGTGTTTCACCCTTTTGCTTCACAATTTCTTTCTGTAATAAAAGTGTAGGTTTGGGACAAGCGAATAACGAGGAAATAGAATTGGTGGTCTATAGATGTTGAGGGTGAGGTGAATTCAATTTTGAAGGGTGTTTTGTCACTATTATACAAGATGTTTAATGACATACAACCTCGAGTCATCATAATCTGAGTTGTACTCATCCACTTGAGTATATCTACCAAAGACTACTATATAATCTTGGTGTTTGTTTGGAGTATAATACCCAATTAGAGACAAATGAGATAATGATATGTCGAGAGAAGACTCACCATTGGGGAAGAATATGATAGTAATCTTCTCGTTTTCTTTGGGATCTATTAGGTTGACCAAAGATAATTACATGGCCATGTGATATCTATCATAACCTTTATCTGCGGGCCTCCCATGTATGAAAGTTTCCTTGAGCACTTTCCAAAGATTCTAATTTTAAAACAGCTTTTGTTATACCTTTATGTAAGGTGTCATTATGAAATTTCATTGTCCATGGTTTGGGACATGAGTCACAGATTGATATATATTTGTATCCAAACTCACAACATATGTGTTGTTGTATTTTGTAAGACAATTATTGTAATAAAGTTGTAGTTATTTTCTGTACCATGTATTTGGCTACTCAGAATGGGTCGGATGGAATGGACCTATTTTGGGGGCGTTACAGGTTGTCTATTGTATTCTATTAGATTTTTCCCTGTTGAAGATTAACGATAATTTGCTCTATGTTATCTTAGTCATAATGTTCTTTACTGGGCTAGTTGAGCTCACCCTTTTCCTTGTTGTTCCATTTTTCTTCTCGGGAGGCGAGAATGTAGCGAAATCTTAGTCGGGTATGGAATGAAGGTTACAGAGAGTTATTTAGTAGTCCTCACCATTTTTGTAAAATAATGTATCAATAATTATGATGGAGATTTATTTGCGTGTGGATATTGTCTAGATGGCAATATCTGTATTTAAACTCACAGTTTATATGTTGTAATAATAAAGTTGTAGTTATTTATGTACCATATATTTTGACGACTCAGAATGGGTGTTGTATACCTATTTTGGGGGCGTCACAGAGATTACTTGCAAGTAGCATTAGATTAGATAATCAATAACCTGCAGTCAAGTTAGAATTTTAAAACCCAAACTATTTATTATTATTATTATTATTATTTTTAAAATTATGAGTAATGCTACAGATACAAACTATTCTATAAATATTTTACATTTTGTTAATGTGGCAGACTCCACCTCAGCATATTGATGAACAAATTACTTCAATATTTATAAAATATTTATAAAATAATTTATATCTCTAACATTATTCTAAAATTGTCAGTGGGCAGTGGGCAGTTGGTCGTCGAGTAAATACCAAAGTAAAGTAGTGGGTATGTTGACATGAGGGCAGATACAAAATTTACATGACCTACCTACCTTCAAATTTGGGATCCACCTGAAGAAAATGATTAGGATTAATTAAATTGGTGGTAGTAAGTATTATTTAATTGATAATAATACTATTATCAATTAAAATTTGCTATTTTCTATTTGTTTGATACAGTGAAAAATATTTATAAAAATTTGGATTTTCATATAATATATGTAATATATTTTGTTTATTTTAAGAAAATTAAGTAATTTAATTTATTTATTTTTATAAATCATAAAAGCAAAACAAAGAAAAGAGTATATAAATTCCCTAAAGTTTAAAATTAATCAGAATAAATTAATAAAACATGCATCATAATTAGGTAAGTATATATTATTGTATAGTTATTGATTACTAATTTATTTTCTCACTCAAAAATGATATATCTAGAACTACATTACTCCCTCTATCCCAAATTATCTGCTGTTTTAGCAGAAAAATTTTATCCCATAATATCTGTTTTTTCAAGATTTCAATGCATTTTTTTCCTTTATTTTCCAAGTTTGCCCATTTACCTTAATTGTTGATAGTCATTACTCATTCAAGGCTATCCTTTTTTTAAGCATCCTTTTCATATTCCCATCTATAAGAATGTGATTGCCAAAGTTATGCTTCTTAAAAGACCTTGGCACACTCTTCCATGGACAATCTCCTTTTACTAAAGCCTTAATTGCAGAAAACAAAAAATCAGCATATAAGGATATTTTAGTATTTTTATCACATATATTGGTATGTGTGTAAAACTCTAAAATAACAGATAATTTGGGACGTAGGGAGTATTATTAATCAAATCAATCGACTCATTGTCTCATGCTTTTATACTTTTTGACTATTATGACAATGTGTTAAACAAAATATGAACTTATCCCAATAAAAAGAAGAAGAATAATTAACTGCCCACTCTCATCATTCAGTTTTGGTGACAAAATGTCTTAATTAGTTCAGGCTCCACTTATTAAATTTTATGTCACTGTCAAAAGTATATTATATATAATGATAGTTCATTTCTTAATGCATGTCACAATGGTAGGGTACTATTCTAGAAATCCAATTTCGGTTAACTTAATTTAGAGAGTTAATTATTATTATTTCATAAACATTATATTTTTTTTTCTAGTTTTACAAAGACTTTCTATATATTACACTTAAAAATAACAATTATATATCATTTGATATCCTTGGGAAATCTAAATTAAAACAAACATTTTTTTTTTTGCTAAATTGAATTTTAAAAACTTTCAATATAATATAAAAGAAAATATTGTGTATACTCATTCAAATAAATCAGGAAGCCACAAGTCGTATCAAATTTAAATATTTTTTGTTTTATTTCGTCCATCTATTTCTTTATACTATGTGAAGTCAACTTAATTATCCACTCCATTTCAAAAATAGAGATAATTTTAATTTTCAAGTTGGTTTATATGTGAAATTTAAAATTTAAAATAAATACAATTCATTTAAAATTTGAAATTAGTAAACTATATATTAGTATAGAACAATTATCTTATTTGTTAAAATTAAATAAATTCATATATATATATATATATATATATATATATATATATATATATATATCAAATCATAGGCAATTTGAGTATGTTTTGATTTATTCCTTTTACTAATAAGGTTTCCTCACTATGTAGATGAGTGTAAATATGTCATCACTGTCTTTCTATATGCGAAATAATAATTGGAAAGAGCCACTAGAAGCTAGCGGGGATAAAGGAAGCACTACACCAATCTTGGTATCAAATTTGCTGTTTTATTTTTTTTTCTAATCGGCCAAAGAATTTAAGTTTCGATTCAATTAATGAGACAAAAGAGATGTTTTTTTTGTATTTTTTCTAATCTGCCAAAGAATTGAAGTTTTAATTCAATGAGACGAGATGCAAAACCTCTCAATTAAATTTGCCCCGAAAGTCACTATATTACGTGTCGTTTTAAAGAATAAAATTTGTTTCTCGTTTATAAATTTTAAGAAAATATTAATAATTTAATTTTTCATATTATCCATAATATTAAATATTAACGTGTTTCTCCTTCATCTTTTTCAATGAATTTAAAAGGGTAGTATTGATATTTTATAATTATTTTGATCAATCGGACAAAATATTATATATATATATATATATATATATTAATTTTTATGTTTTTTTAAAATAACAAATAAAAAAGAATGGAGAGATAATTTTTAAAAGATGTCGATATTCACTTGTCATAAACTTGTTTTAAGTTAAATATTTGAACATGATATCAGGGTAAACAGCCTAATTCCACTGAAGCAGCTCACCGCACCTGCAGCAAACTCAATTGAAATCAAGAATGCACGTAAACAGCTAAAAATTAAGTCAAACCAAAGATGCTAAAACATCACCCATACCCATACCAATACGGCCATACCCTAAAGAAAAAGTGCTAAAAACAAGCAAAACCAACCCCACCATGCAATCAAAATGAAATCAAAATATCGATCATTTAATAAAATAATAATGTTACGTGCCACACTCAAGAAAACTAGTTTAAACATTTCACATCAAAAGTTGAATATTCGACGTGTAATAAATTCTTATAATAACAATTAATGCTACTATTTCATCACATAAAAAAATTCATAATATTCATATATATATATATATATATATATATATATATATATATATATATTATAATTCCATCCCATGTAGTGTAGCCACAATATGCATGTGTATGTGAATATTTTTTATGTGATAGTAGTATTATTTTTCTTTTATAAATAGATGTACATACACATCCAATAATCAATTAATGCAAGTTTTTTCTTCTGCATAAAATGCATATTACTCCCTCCGCTCTTTAATAATGTCGTTTTAGAGTTGTGCACAAGTATTAAGAAAATAATTGTATATCATTAACTATAATATCAATTATCTATATTATCCTTGTATTGGAAGAGATTATTATTTATTGGATAGAAAATAGTAAGAGAATCAAAGTTGCATTTAATATTTGGAATAATATTGAAAATTAAATAATTAATATTTACTTGAAATTTTTAAATGATTTATATTAAAGAACAAAAATATTTATTTAAAACGACTTATATTAAAGAACGAAAATAAACACTCTCCCGCGTGTTATGAACGTGCTCAATGCTAGTTATCTTATAGGAAGAAAACTTGGAACGGGACACCCCGAAATAGTATAGACGGAGTTTGCCTCACTAGTCGTTCTCAAGATAGATAGATAGAGATCAGATAGATCTTTAATTAGTTTATGGGAATTAATTTGACCCAATTGTTTTCAAGATAGATCTTTAGCTCGGGAGGGAGAATGATTTATATATCGAACACACAAAAATATTATAGACGGAATTATATAGATGAATCAGAAAGGTAAGATCGAGTTTGAGTTTAGTTTTTTCAATTTTTTTTGCATGTGTGTTGGAAATAATCTCATATATATGTTCTCCAAAAGAAAAAAATTGTGTCTAAATTTAAATTCTATATATTCCAATCCACCCTATTTTAATTGGTTTGGTTTATTTAATTAAAAATATAGAAAATGATATAATTTATAGAGAAAGTGGAGATATAAGAAAAATTATTTCTCATTCAAATTGATTCCACTTATATTTCACTTATATCCCACTTACATTTTACTAACATATAAAGGACTCAGATACTGTTTGTCTCACTTTAATAATTACTACTTGCCCAAATACATAAACCTAATCATACTTGTCCCAACATATTTCTAAATATATTTATGTACATATATGTACAATAAATTTAGACATTATCTATTCATGTAATAACATTAATTAAATTAATCTATTATATATTGCACACCTTTGTTTTTTTTTGCTTAAATTATATTGAACATGCACCTTTGCATGGGTTCAGCCTTTTTTTTCCTCCCTGCTCATGCTGTTTTTTTTTTTTTTAAAAAAAAAGACAAGGAAATGTATAGAATCACTTTTTAATTAATCTAAACAAAGAATTGATAGGTGTACTATACTATACAATGCACCAATGAATTAAATAATTTATGTTCTTACTTCTCCCACTTGGAATAATTCTATTATTTTCTGCAATCACATGCTGACCAAATCCTTTTGTGTTAATTAATGCTCTCCCATCTTTCAAAAAATATTTTAGCTAACATTTTATTTTATTCATAAAATAAAATTATATATCCTTATATATATATATATATATAGAGAGAGAGAGAGAGAGAGAAAGGGAATTACTGCATGCACAGTCCCATTAAAACTGCAATGTACTCTCTCTTCTCCTGTTTCTCGCTTATGAGTCATGACAACGCGTAAGCGCGCAGAATCATGCATATCCAACTAAATAAAGAAGTATCAAGTCTGCTTTATGATCCACTACCGATGCAAATTAAGGATAAATACAATAAATAGGGCCATAGGGGGCATTGATTGAATACTAAAAATAGGGGGCTGCACATGTAACTTATTTTCGCTAACCCGTATATTTATTTATCTCATAGTATGATTCAACATATTATTATTGTTGACAATATCTTATTGTGTTAAAATGTAATTAATTTTTATATATATATTATTGTAAATATAATTAAAATTAAATTTTCTTAAATAAAAAAAAATTACAAAGTATTAATTCCCAGGTGATATAAATTTCCGTAACAATTTAAATTTATCGTGAAAATGAGAATGATTATTAAGTCTCAATTCCGTGAAGAATGAGTCCTATAATTTTTTTTTATAAGATCAAAAATAGGGGTGGAATGTGTGATTCCGGTTTTGCCCCGCCCCTCACAATTGCCATTCCTATTTCCTACAGACAAAAATGGAGAAGGTTGTTGATCCTTTCCTTACGTTTCCCGACCGCAAAAAAAAAAAAAAAAAGTCTACCCATATGCGGCTAGCCATATTTTCCTTGTACATTAAAACCTCTATTTAGGAATAAATTTGGGATCAAACTATTTGTATTTTAATTGAGAGGTTATTACTAAATAGAGGTGTTGGTACAAAATATTTTTCGAACACCCAAAAATATCCATTTTAACAAAAATATAGATTTTATAATAAAAATTAAAGAAAACATAAATTATTTAGATTTTCAAACTAGGAAAATGCATGTAGTCTTTTATAGGAAAATGTAGTCTTTTATAGAAAAGTAGTTTTTTATAGAAAAATATAGTCCTTTATAGGAAATGTAGTCTTTTATAGGAAAATATAGTTTTTTATATGAAATGTAGTCTTTTATAGAAAATATAGTTTTTAAAATTAATATTCTCTCTCTCATATATATATATATATATATATATATATATATATATATATACATACATATAAAATTATTACTATATAGATGTATAGTTTTTTAATACGGGACTTAAAAAGTATATAACATATTACAATTTAGAGGTTATTCCTATTTATAACTGGCCCAAATTAGGACTAAATTTTTTAATAATATTATAAAGATTATTTTTATATAAAATATTCTTAAATAGGGATTTTACTGTAACAATCAACATATTAAATGCAGAGATAAATAACAAAAATTTGTCATGTTAAAAGGAAGGAACATCATATAATAACATGTTATTAGTGGCCCAATATATTTTGAAAAATCAATGTTATTATATATATATATTTCAATAATAGAGTTATAGTGGAAAACATGAGGGAGGTATTATGGAGGAAAATAGGGAAATTTTATGAAAAACTTATATTTGCATGACCAAATTATCAATTATGCTTAATATCTGATCCCTTATCCTTTCAGCCCCACGTTATTGACCAAATTTCTTTCTGTCATATTAATGCGGGCCAATCCCAAGAGGATGTTTATGATCTATTTATGGTAACGCATCTTTTTATTAATTGATTCCGGAAGATTTAAGGTCGAAGATTCTAAATACGATAATGATACTAAAGGATTAAAAATTAAGTGATTAGCGCAACAGTATTGATTGACTTCGGGGTCAAGCGTTCGATCCGTGTCTTTGAGATCGAAGTTCGGCTTCAGATGGCGTCATGACTTTGAAAGTTGATGAACTTTATTATTATTATTATTATTATTATTATTTAGTTCTTTATAGTAATACTACCTCCGTCCCATAATAAGTGTTTTTTTAGTTTAAATCATACATACCAATACATAAGCTAAAATGACAAAAATACCCTTAATATACTTTCTTTGGAATTGGAGAGTTAATGAGTGTCATTTAATTGTAGTGAGTAATGGAGGAGACGAAGAGTCAAGAATAATGGAGGGCATATATGGGAAAATATTGTAAAATTTGTATTGGAGTTCTAACACATCACTTGTTTTGAAAAAAAATATTAAGCCTAAAAAAACACTTATTGTGGGACGGAGGTAGTAATATTTTATTAGGTAGTAAATCTTTTTTAATAAGTTGTTACTTGTTAAGATTTTATTTTCGTATTTTTAGCAAGTTTGTTAGGATATCTTTTTCGTATTTATAGGAGGATTTTATTTTCATATTTCTAAGAAGATTCTAGAGTGACTTGGAGAGAAAATTTTGTTAACCATATATAAACCCGACTTGTGGGTTGAATTCGAAAAACATTGATTTGATAATTATAAATTTACACATTAGAGAGAGTTTCTCTGTGTTTTCTGGTGAATCCCTTGTTCCTTTATTTGTGATTTCATTTATTTACTGGCCCGCATAATAATCGTTATTCAGCCCGACGTCATTAATATAATTATGTTATGAAAGTTGTTATTTGGAGAAAGATTATTTCTAAACGTATAAGTCGATTTGGTAAAAAATAGATTTGATTTGGTTATGCGTTATATTAATATAGTTATGATTTTTATTAAAAATTTAAATTATATAACATGTTTTTAATATGGAATATGTGGGTTGTAATTAAATAGTTATGAGTTTAATATAGGCCAACTCTTTTTATCTGTTTTTAATAAAATTATTAATAATTTATTTGAAAGAATAAATATGAATACAAGGTTAAATATGTATTATACCCGAACCTATTTTTTTTTTAAATCTTTATAAACTCGTTCCATAATGAGTTGCTATATATGCCTAATATATATAATTATAATTAAAGCTTGTAGGCTCCACCTAAAAATATTAAATCACACTAAAGTAAATAGTTGTGGTTGAAATTTGTTTATATATTTCTTTTGAACCCACTATTAGAAAAAGAAGAGTTCACAAAATGGCTTCTAAACCTTCAAACCACGGCGGAAGAAGAGCCACAACCATCACTGCCATCAGCCCGATAATAATTGAAACACATATTTTCACTCGTATGGACGCGCAAACGCTCGCCTCCACCGCCTGCACTTCCCCTACGTTCCGCGCAATGTGTATGGAAGAACGGCTCTGGCGTGACATATGCAACTCCACCTGGCCCTCGACCAATCATTCACTTGTTCGCGATGCTGTATCCGTCTTCCCTGGCGGCCACCACTCTTTCTTCTCTGACTCCTTACCTGTCCTTCACACCGGTCGTCACAGATTCCGGTGTAGTGGCCGTAGACTGCACTCGAGTGCATCCACCGCTGAGATAATCTCAGCGGTGGATATACACTATAAAAATGACCGTGTATATTCGAAAGTTGATGCGATGAATACGAGTACAGATACTTTCCTTGATTCGAAGTTTGAGGTCAAGTTACTTGACCCGAAAGAATCTGTGATGATGCCTGGAAAGTTTGACGGGGAGAAGGACATGTATTTTTCAAATCTGAAAGAATACATGACCTTAAGCTGGATCATCATTGATCCAATTTTAAAGCGGGCTATTAATGTGTCGAGCCTACGGCCGGTTACAATCCGGCTGCACTGGATCGATGGCGATATCGAGGTAAAGTATGCAATAATTGTGGCTGGTAATGGCCAACGTGGCATGACTAAGTTGGTGGAGTGTAGAATAGTGGTTATGCTTGGGTGGAAGGAAGGGAGGCAGTTGGAACTGAGAGCGGTAAAGTTGGAAGTGAAGGACATGGATGATAAGTGCTTAAGTGGGAAGGACAGTTTGGAAATTTTACATGAGGGCATGCAGAGTGGGAAGAGAAAGAAAGGAAAGAAAGGAGAGGAGAAAGAGAGGTATAGAAAGTATGTGAATCTGAAGAGAGAGAGAAAAGAGACAAAGGCAAGAAGAGAGAGGAGGCTGAAAATGTTACGTAAACTGATTCCGGCTCCGTCACCGGCTCGGGCTACCATTTTTCTAGCTTTGGCTTTCCTGGCTCTTTTTTTGGTTGTTTTGTTAAGCTTAGAATCAAGATTAGCAGCTGTATTGCCATGCATATAGCATTATCGATCAACTATGGATCAAAATCACGTTCTAATGTATTTTCTCGATTGACTTGAAAATAAAAACGTTGTTACGGTCAAGTTTACGATAATATTTTAATCATATTTTGGTCACTTGATAGAAGTTTTTTATTAATTAATTAATTAATTAATTTTTATTGTTTTGTTTTTTGTATCGTTTAACAATTAACAAATGTCTTTAAATTGAAAATTCCTCAAAAAATTATATATAAACTCGTTAGCTACACCGTAGAATAACACGAGAGACATATAAAGCTCACTAATACCCCAATATGCATGCTCCGGTGTTATAACGTGAAAGAATTTTACGTTGTGATTTGACTATTTTATGTTAGTGGGTTGTCATGATCTATAAACAAATCGTATTATCGTCGTAAAGGCAGTCCCTTATTTTAATTAAATATCCAAAATACTTAAAAAAGTACGATTATATATAGAAAAAAAAACCCTGCCACATGCATACTGTATATATACATCTGTATAAATTAAATAGTGCATATGATAACAATAAATTATTATTCTTTGATCAAGTTTTTCTACGTTGAGTAGAAGTTACTTGTAAATTAACTTTTAATTAAACATATAGATTTAGTAGTTTTATTAGAAGATATAATTATAAAAGAATGTAGCTTGAGCCGGGTATAACGGATCAAATCTTCTGATATCATTGTTTAACTAAAGCATATTCCAACTTAATTAAAGACTTAAATAATTAATGAAGCCAACAGCAATACATTGCATGATGTCTTATTTTAACCAAATTATTTAAATATTTGCTCCCTCATCCTTTCAGCCCCCACATTATTACCAAATTTCTTACTGTCATATTCATGTGGGGGATATCTTACCAAAGAAAGCTCAATCCCAAGATTCAAGAGGATGTTTATGATCTATTTATAGTAACGGATCCTTTTATTAATTATGTTATGAAAGTTGAAATTTTGATAAGTATATAATTAGATTTGATAAAAAATAAATTTAATTTGGTTATGGGTTATAAAATATAGTTATAGTTTCATTAAAAACTAAAATTATATAACCTTTTTTTAATCTGAAATATGTGGGTTGAAATTAAATAGTTATGAGTCCAATATATATAGGTCAACTCTTTTTATCTTTTTTTTTGCTAAATTGGTCAACTCATTTTTTATATTTCAAGCTTACTATTATTATGACACAATGAAATAAATTACTTAATACATTAATTTTTTATCTTCATTTAACTTATCTCATATCAAGTGTGTTAATCGGATTTGTCGATTTAACTTTTTAAAAAATAAATTAATAGTCAACAACATTTACACAATTATAAGTATCTTTTTTTTTAGAAAAAAAGAGATTTTTTCGTATTTGAAAGCTTTCTTTTCTTTTTCTATAGTTTTTTAATCTTATACTAAAATTTTCGGATCAGAAAATTCAAATAAATTAGTATTTGAAAGCTTTTCTTCTTTTTTTTTCTGTATTTTTTTCAAAATTTTAGGTTTGAAATAAAGTAATTTTTGGCTAAGTGCTTGTATCAGTTAACTAGAAATTAATGGTGTTTAGACAAAAGTATCCAGCTAGATCAAAAATTAAGAAAATGATTGAAAACATATTTGAAGCAGACAAACACATGAAATAAAGTTATACAAGTATGTTCTTTCAAAGCAGCAACATGGAAATGAAACGTTTAGTTAATTGGTAAACTAACAGAGTTGTTGAAATTTAAAGAACGTGATAGTTAAGTTTAATAAATGAAGCATACAAGCAAGTGAAGACCCACATTTCTTAAATTTAGCAAAGTGGGTAGGTCACATTCAAGTACAAGATGTACTAGCAGAAAATGGGTTAGTGGGTTAAATACACATTTAAGGCGGTGCAACAACTCCCTAGTGACTTTATAAATAGGAGAAGTCTATTTTGCAGAGACAAAACACAACACATCCAATCCAAAACTTTAATTTTTATAGTATTGTAGCTTAGATTACAACAATTAACTTGTTACTCTAACACATGACTCAGTTAACTGTTATAATAGGTAATTTTATATATTAGATTTTTAACTTGTTACGTTCATTTGGACTTAGTTGTACGCTCAATACTGGTTGTTTGCTAACTTGTTACGTTCATCCGGACTTAATTATGCATTCAATTTTGTATTTATAGCTTGTTACGTCAATTCAAACTTAGTTATAAATGATCTAACTCGAGTTGTTCGCTCATTCGGACCTTAAAATGGTGTTGTTGATTTGCTTTGCAATTTGCCAATGATGTATTCGATCATGGTTGTAAAGTTAATAACATATCTCAAAAATTATATTCAAGTTTTTATATAATTGTTTAAAATTAGTGGTTATCTATTATATGTATTTGTTAACTGTTACATGCTAATTAATATATAGGATAAGTTGAAATTTAATTATAATTATATTCATAAAATCAAAAACCTTGATTGATTATAGTTCAATAACTTGCTATTTATAATGTAATTTAATTCTGACTATAAATCAACAAGTAAATAACTAGAATCAGTTGGTTAAAAAAAATCAATGGTTTAATATTACAAAAAGATCCATAGAGAAGCGGTTCATTCTTCTCTTTAATTGTTTGACCAGTTTCGATTAAATAGTTGGCCGATTTTGAAAGACAAGTGTTAACTAAATAAATCTTACCGGTTAGACAAAATATTTTCTCACATTAAGTTCAGCGAACTCTGGCATGCCTGCACATATAATTATTCGGCCACAACAGTTACTCCATCCATCCCTTTATAATTGACGTTTTAAGATTATGCATATAGAATAAAAAATATAATTTACTTTGTCTAATTGATTAAATTAAGAATAAAATTTTAATATTAACTTTTGATAATTTATTAGATAGATGAGAGAAAAATAAATTAACCTTTAATTATAAAAGATAATATAAAAATTAAGTATTTAATATTTTCTTAAAATTTATAAATGACAAATGAAAAGAAACAAAAATATTTGACATAAGTATCATAGTAAGATGTGAAATAAAAATATATGACATCTAACTAAAAATTATTCAAATGTGTTTTAGTGCAGTTAATTAAGTAATCCCACTGATAATTTGATTCTAAAATAGTTTATAATTGTTTATCATATACAATAATCATAGATATGCATGTCCCACATCCTCTTTTCTAGAAGTTTGATTATTCTAATAATAATAACGAGGGACCAGCAAAGTGGACGCATGGAATATTTAATACTCTTTTCTTTTCTTTAAATAATTTGTTTTTAGAAGATTATTTTTTCATAACATAAAATATTTTACATATATTTTTTTTAAAATTATTTCTTTCTTATTTTATCCTTAAAAAATATAGAATAATTAAGAGAGAGTAAAAAGACTAATTAATTAGTACATGAATAATAATAAAATTCAAATCAACATTAATTACCTATGTGACGGCCCCAAAATAGGTCTATACAATTCATTCTAAGTCGACAAATACATGACACATAATTCAAATACAAATTTTCTATATGCAACTATTAACTGTCGTGTAAAATACGATAAAACATAAACTGTGAGTTTCAATACAAATATTGTTTGGTAGACAAAATATCCAAACTCAAATAATGTTCTCATTACAATTATTGTCATACTATTTTATATATAGAGTAGTGATGACTACTATAGTAACCATCTTGGACCATATATCATTTCATTTCCCGACTAGTCCAAACTATATTCTTATTTCTTGAAGATAACAATAAAAAAAAGGTGAGCTCAACTAACCCAGTAAATAATATATATTATGACTAAGATAATGTAGAACAAATTATCCCTAGTTCTCAACAGAGAAAAATCTGATAGAATACAATAGACATTAAATTTTAGATCAACAACTGCAGCGGAAATAACAATCCATTAGAAGAGTCAAGTAGAACATGATGTCTACTATCTTCTATGATTTAAAAGTTCATCATCAATATTTTATCCCTGTAACACCAATTAATAATTATTTTCAATCAACGAATTATCTATGCACTACGGATCAAAGATAATCGTTTGTATCACCAGTATTAATGATCAATCATGCCAAACACCTGTCCATCTATGCATCTTCTGAGCCTACTGAGAAAAAGGTCTATCGGTGATCACTTATCGTTGATGCTTTTCGATCATGAGATAACTATCGGCCAATCAATGCGGTCATTTGATAATCGTCATAAAATCTGGTCATTGGGATGCACATCAGCGACCACTTATTAGCAACCGATATATCTGCGTAGATATGAAGCGTAATCGAATGACAAATTCGATCATTAAGTTTGAGTCGACGTGGTCCAGGCCAAAAGTGGCGTGGTCCACGTGGCGAAAGAACCACTATCGCAACCAACTGCACCCTCGATTGTTTGGTTATCAATTAATAACTATCAGCGACTGCGTCGATCGACGATATGGAAAAAATAAAAACAAGATTTTTGTTGTTTTGCAAAATTCCCAAAAACTCAGACTGCTTTTTGTACTGCTTTTATCCCAACACACATACACAACAAGATAAATAGCATACACAACAATATAAACATTCATCGTCCACCAACACATACACCAAACTAGTATATAAACCTTTAAAAATCAATATGATTTGAATAAATATAATAACATTTCAAAACTTGTTTAAGTAACATGCAAACATCCAAAGAATGAATATACAAGTACAAGCTTATACTATAACTACAAAACTGATCTAAAGCAGGTACGTCAAGCATCATCGCCTCCTTGATCACCCTTTAATTAACAAAATAATAAAACAATTTACAAATATAGTAACTATGTTGATACTGGTATATATTACGACAATACATATAACAAATTGATTTTATACCTCGTCGCCCGTCCCATCCCCATGTTAAGCTGCTTTCTTTCATTCTTCTTGCAAATTTAACTCCTCAGACTCTCGAGCCCCCAAAAAGCCCGCCCATGATATCTTGGAAGATCTTGATCTCGACATATAGCTCTCACACAGTCAGCCGGAGTATGAACAACTAGATGGCTCGATGACTGTGAAAACTGGGTAGAAGAGCAGCCTGAGCCACTAAAGGATGGGCGTCGTCGTTGTCCTTAACCTTTAATGTAGTCTTCTTCACAACAGAGACCGTCTCCCACAACTCTTGATCAATAGGCGGACATGGAGTGCCTTCAGGATATCGCTTATTCAATAAACGCTTATAAGTATCCTGTCATTATGTTAATGATTAAATAGTTAAAAATAAATTCTGTAAGCATTGATAAGCAAGATCAAATTGTTAAAACTTATTACCGCTATCTGGATAGCATCAGGCAAACCATCACGGGTGGCCACGTACACATCCAGCCAATAGATAGGCTTACCTTGAGACTGAGACTCCTATACAAAAAATAGCACAATATTACTAAGTAAAAATATGATATTTTCTACAATTCATGATTGTAAACATATTAAAACTTGTAAATCACGCCACTGGTAGTGATATCTTTATGTCAGAATGTGAAATCTGCGCCACCTGTATGTTCCTTTAGCCTTTTCGCCATTGGGTACACCCGAGGATCTGTTGGTGGCGACAGTCTTTTGTCTTTTCACCCAGCTCTTAGCTCTCCATTGGGCACACATCTCAGCCCATATGGACTGGGTGCACCACCAGGGGTTATGCTCGTGTATGTAATCCTCTCCCTGGCCTGGATGGTCGATCTCGGCATTGTGAAGGGCTTTTTATCTTTCTTTGTTCAAATTATCTTTGGTGCGGACCGCGCACTTCTGCCAGAATAATGTTTGTATCACTGAAGCCTGCGCGTCCTCTCATCTATACCATTTCTGCAAATAAAACAACAATAATAACATTACTTGTAAGACCCCAACTTTTTAATAAAAAATGAATTTTCTATAAATATCATTTTTGATTATTATGGAGTAAATTTGATATAATGTTATAGTTGTGGGTAATATTTATAAATTTTATAAAATCATGCAGTTGTTATATAATATTCGATTGGTGGGGGAATATTAAATGCATGGCGGACAATCATTGGTGGACCCCACAAAATTATTATCGGATTGAAAAGCGACAAAAATATTTTATTGAAAATAATGGCGGAAGTTTTACCGCTAATCTTTACATGAATTACTCATTAGTAAAAATACGATGTCTGGCGTGGTTGCATAAGTAGCACACGGTATTGATTATTGATGTTTACGTGAGAAGCCATTCGGTTTTGTTCGATTATTCTTTATAGTAATGGTTGCGTAGTATCTCACGTGATTTGATTCAATTATTGTCAATATTTTATATATTATTAAAATCAATTAATTGAGACGACAAAGTTATTAATATTATTATTTACAATATTAACGATGTCTAAAAAGTTACATCGAGGAGAGGTTTGGTCACCTAATTGCCTTGCAGAATAGGGAGAAATCCTTATTGGAAAGCCCTCTTCCTGGAACGACACAGTCGATTAATGTTGTGAATTATAATAAAGGTGATAAATATTGTTAAAATTATTAATGTGATTTTTATGAAGTTTTGCTTATTTTATGGACCCCTATTTATCCATTTTTCAAAATAATCGGTAGAAAATTATTTAAAAGTGGGGCCCACATGTGGGGGCCACATGTGGGGCCCATATTGTTAAAAAATTAATTTTGGAATTGGGGGTAGGAGAGAGATACGTATAGGGGAGGGAGTTTATGTATATAAGGTTGTTATGTGTATGTGTATATATATAATATAATATGTGGGTGAGTGGGAAGTGGTGGGGGAAAAGTAAGGGTGAAAGTGATGTGTGTATGATTATAGTATATATGTTTATTATGTGAGTGGGAAATGGTGGGGGAATGGAGTTGAATTATAATAGAGGTAGTTAGTATTATATATATATATATATATATATATATATATATGTTTATAACATGTGTGGTTTGTATATATATATATATATATATATATATTATTATTTTTGCTTTATTTTTATTGGTTGGAGGTTTGAAAAACTTGCACCTTGAGTTATCAAAATTATCTTCCGTAAATTGCATAATTATTGATTCCTAGCACAGTGTCTTTCCATTCTTCTATAAATAGAAGCTCATTCCTTCATTATTTCTTACGAATTCACTGAAACTCCAGAGAGAGAAACTATAGAAAAGTATTCTGCTACTTCTCTACTCTTATATCCAGTTTCTTTTACGGTAAGAGATATTATTCTTTTGTATTCATGAAGAGAATTTTCGTTATTCCATTCCTTATTATTACTGTTGGAATAACTTTTGTATACAAGTACCACCTATACTTGGTGACATTCTTCTATTATTACATGTTTATTATTACATTGGAATATCACATGCATGTGTTTTACATCGGACTGGTTTTGTCTTTATTATTATGTTGGAATATCCTCATGCATGTGTTTTACACAGGGACTGGTTCCGTCTTTATTATTCTGTCATTGGAACATCACAGCTTGGTGCAATTTTGGGTGACTGGTTCCGTTATTATTATTCTATTGGAATAACTTGTACTATCTTAAGTCTGCATGTATGGTGATTTCTTTTGTTATTCCATTCTTTATTATACTCGGTTGGTTAAAGTTTTGACTTCTATACTCCATGAAATTAGTGGAATATCCTTGATATTTGCGCTTCATCCATATCTTTCATGGAAATATTCTTACGAGCATTATTGAATTTTACTCTACAAAGCAGTATCATGTTGACAATTTGGACGTTATTAGTTCCTGAACAAATTAATTCGTGAACTTGTTTTATTGAATTCTTATATCATTGTCATCATTCTCATGTTTATATTATGTTGAAAGTCATCTCGTGAATTTGTAGTGCATGTAGATGGACTTGGTATGATTATGACCGTGGATTATTCGGTATAATCATGGCCAATTAATGTTACAAATGATGTGGTAAAAGTCCTCATTGGTAGTAGTGCATTGATGGACGAGTTGTTGGCATGATCATGACCATTGATGAATACACGAATGTCCTTGGCCCGTAGTGCATGGATAATTTATGGTCATGATACTAAAGAATATCCTTGGCCGTAGTGCAGGGGTGATTCGATGATGTGGATTATTTATTAAGTTTGAGTCCCAAATGATAAAAGTGATGAAAACCTTTTAAATCATAAAAGATAGTAGATTTTATTCTCTACTTGACTCTTTTAATGGATTGCATGTTCCACTGCAGTTAAACTTGATGTCTATTGTATTTTATCAGTTTAACATTGTTGAAGACTAATGATATTTTATTCTGCTTTATCTTAGTCATAATATTTCTTCGCTAGACTAGTTGAGCTCACCCTTTTTTCACTTTGTTCTTGAGGAAATAAGAACGTGGTGGGACGAGTCGGGAAAAAGGAGTGATGGTCCTGGATGATAGTATTAGCTAGTAGTCCTCACTATTACATTAAATAGTGTGATAATAAATGTAATGAGGACTTATTACGAGAGTGGATATTATGCAGAAGACGATGTTGTATTTAAACTCATAGCTCTCTTGTTGTATAATTAAGATTGTATTTATATTACATACCATGTATTTGGCGACTCGAGAATAGGTGATGTATACCTATTTTGGGGGCGTCACATTACTAAACAATTATCCTTTGAATATTATATTATCCGTCATAATTAAAAAAACATACACAAATTATTGAAACAACATCCTTGTGGGTGATAGGTGTGCTCGCCCACGTAATCACAGGTGTGGGCCAATTCTATAAACATAGCTGTGATATGCACTTGACGATCTTATTATCTGAAAAATCACTATAATATACAACAATTTACATCAACGATAAGTAGATATATTAAAGCAATTTACATCTAAGTTATAATACTTATGAACATTTTTCAAACGTATACTTATAATACTTAAAAAAAATTCGCCAGAGTCTCCTCTACAATATAGACTAGCCACATGCACGACAACATGCATATATCGACATTTCTAGGCACCCAAGAAACAAACTAAGAGAAATATACAAATTTTCAATACAATAAGACCAAAACAATAACGATTGAATGCAAATTAAAGCAGTAAAAATAGAATCTTAAATGCTTACATATAAATAATATATGCGGGACGTACGTGTTATTCGGAGGAGGGCGAATCTGAATAAAAATCCGATCATCCGAATTAGTAGGGGCCTTGGGCACATGATTAGGCCCCCTACCCAAGCTGCGCTGCTTCAGAAGCCATCTGTATATTACAAATAAACATGATAGTGATATAAACATGTATATATATGAATATAAAATGATAATAAACAAAAGTTGCATTTAAATAGTTTAGTACATAAACATGACAATGATATAAAAAAATATGTAATACTAAACATACATTTCATTTGTTCAAGTGTCAATGTCTGATTTAGAATCATCTTGTATACGTGTTGCAGATTCATAACCATCATCTCGCTTGATTCGATGTCGATTCGATCGATAACTCTTCTCTCCTCGATGTCAATGTCATCTAACACAAGTATTAACTCAGGATCTAATTCATGTGGTTCATCTCCACCATCTATCTGGATTACTTCATTGTCGTCCTCCACATTTATTATAGTTTGACTATGAAGCATCTGCTCTCGGTAAATCTCCCCATCAACTACTTCTACATGACTACGCGCGGGAGTATGAATTAGAACTTTCCAATCTGTAGGCGGTCTATCCCTTTTCCTAATAGGACTAGGAGTGTAGTATACTTGTATTGTTTGAGTTGGTAAAACAAACGGTTCGTTGGAGTCACGCAGACTATGGAGGTCAATATCGACGATTCCATGTGTCGAACACATATCCCTTTTACGAATCAAACCAACGACACTTGAACAAGTGAATATGAACCAACTCTCTACGATTTCCTCAAACTCCCCATAAAAGGCACGACCAAGCTCATTGTAATAATCTCCTTGGACACACACTCTCGAGTTCGTTGTTCTTTTATCACGCCTATATGCCTTTGTATGAAATTCACAACCATTTATTTTGTAACCATTAACGGTGACTTGGTCCCCCGTCATATCGGGTCCCATAGCTAAGACTTGTACATTAGCGAAATCGTTGATCCCATGATCAAAGCTTCACAAAACTCCATCTTATTAAATGAAGTCTTATTAAATATATATATATATATATATATATATATATATATATATATATATATATATATATATAAGAAATTGAACTTACTTTATCCTTTAGCCAAAGTGCAAATTTTTATCATGATTGATTTGAATATCTTTATCGGTTATGTTTGGATACTTCACTTTTAACATGTCATCGTACAATCTATACCATGTTATAAACATTAACATATTGGAATAATTAATTTTCAACTTAAAAGATAAATTATCAAGTTTACATGTGTACCTCACAAATTTGTTAATCTCTCTGCATGATTGAGAAAAATGTAAGTATATGCGACTTATAACTCTTGCTCGAAGAGGAATATCGCTTTCCTTTTCCATAAGCGCTGGCCCGATAGACCAAATCTGAGAGAGCCGACCATTTAGTTCAACATTTCCCCCATCATCATGTCTCGATACTCGATTGGCCTTTGTAAAGACTTCGTCCGGAAAATAGTCTGAGACAAACGTAGATATCTTATCGAAATTGTATGCCTTACATATCGACCCCTCGATATAAGCTCTATTCTTCACCTTCCTCTTAAGGTTTCCCATCACCCTCTCGAAAGGGTACATCCATCTATATTGAACTGGACCCCCAACACGAGCTTCATAGGGAAGATGGATTTGCAAATGCTCCATGGAGTCAAAAAAACCAGGTGGGAATATTTTTTTCCAATTTACACGTGATCTCTATGATGTTCTTCTCAAGTACAGACATGTCCTTCTCATTTAATGATTTTGAACATAAGTCTTTGAAGAAATGACTAAGATCCGTTAAAGCATCCCATATTGGTTTATCAAGCGAGATCCCGAAATCTATAGGCATAAGTCTCTCCATGAACCCATGATAGTTATGACTCTTCATCCTTGCAATTTCCACCCGTAACACACCTTGCAATGTTTGATGCATATCCATCTGGTAGTTTTAGAGACTTAACCCATGTGCACACATCTTCAATTTGCTTTTTGGACAATGTGTACCTTGCGTGCGGTTTGACAATCTTACCATTAGGAGATTCATAAAGTTCTAATCCGGAGACACTTATAAATATCTTTCATGTCCAAATGTGCCTTATCATTATCTTTTGTCTTCCCCAGTAACATTCATCACGGTGTTAAACATATTGTCAAACACATTCTTCTCAATATGCATCACATCTAGATTATGATGAATCAAATTTGTAGACCCGATAAGGCGGTTCCCAAAAGATGCTTCTCCCAACCCGGTTATAAGATTCGCTAAACCCATTGATTATGTTTGTGGCATCAATCTTACCAAATGGGATAACCGACAATCTCATCACACGATCTCGCATCTCCATTCCCGATAATCGCGGTGCAGGGCATATCATTGTCTACTTTCCCTTTCCTGAAGTGTTCTCTATTTCTTCGAAAACGGGTGATCTACCGGTAAGAACCGACGATGACAGTCAAACCAGCAAGGCTTTCGACCTTTTGATAGATTAAACGACTTTGTATGCTCCATACAATACGGACAAGCCAACTTCCGTGTGTACTCCATCCAACTAACATACCATAAAATTGGGAAGTCACTTATAGTCCACATAACCGCTTGCCTCTAAGGTTGAAATTTATTTCGTTGCAACATCCCAAGTCATACTCCATCCTCCCACAATACCTTCAACTCGTATATAAGAGGTCTCAAGTAAACATCTA
The DNA here is from genome assembly GCA_020205605.1 of Panax ginseng. NCBI lineage: Eukaryota > Viridiplantae > Streptophyta > Magnoliopsida > Apiales > Araliaceae > Panax > Panax ginseng. Next base: position 17,035,642 of record CM035131.1, on the reverse strand, counting down.
AGTTCTTTCCAAGACTCTTGGGACCGAGAACAACGAGTGAAAGAAACAAAGTATGGTTGTTTTATACACATCCAAGGAGGCAAGTTATACGGAGTAACAATCACATACCCAACATAAGTATGCGAACAATTTGAGTGGCCAAATGGATTGAAACCATCGGTGGACAATCCAAGCCTCACATTTCTAGTTTCAATGCAAACCTAGGATGTGCTAAGTTGAAATCTTTCCAAGCCCCTTTACATCTCATGGATGATTTAGTTCTCCATCTTTAGCTGGAGATTTCGCATGCCAACTCATATGTTCAGCTGTTCTTGAAGACATGTACAATCTTTTTAGCCGATGTGTTATTGGAAAATACCTTAGAATCTTAAATGGTATACTTGATTTTTTTGTAGTCACACCCTCTTTATTAGGCCTAAACCGATCATGACTGCAAAATGTGCACCTTGTCATCTGTTCATTTTCCTTATAAAACAACATGCAATCGTTGGGACATACATCGATCTTTTGGTATCCAAGACCCAACTTCTTCACCATTTTCTCACAAAGTAATAGTTACCATGTAATTTCTCACCGTTAGGCAACATACTCTTAATGGCCTTCAAGAGCGACTCAAAACACTCATGGCTCATGTTGTGATCAGCCTTGATGTTAAGTAATGTCACCATCGCATAACAATATCTTGTGTTTGGTGCAACCATGCCACATGGCTCGCTAACCTCGTCCTAACAACTTAAAGAAGTCTTTGGCATCGAAATTCATAGGTTGATCTCTGCGCATGTCCCAATCAAAATCGCCCTGCAATATCATGAACCATTTCATTCATTCGATGAGTACTACTTCCCGAATTGTGTACTTACGTGATGCCACCATCTCTTCTCTCCCATGTGCCCACCAAAGATTCTTCGTAATTTTTTATGAACCCAGAAACAAGTAAATGATAGTTTACAACGTCTCTGTCCATATAATTTACATTCTTACACTTCAAACATGGATATCGTATCTACGACTTACCATTCATACATTTCGGGTGACTATACGCATGCTCCAAAAACACTTGGCAACCAGCTCTAAATTCAGTTGTCACACCTATCTGGACACTTGGCAGCCATCCAACTACGGTCTGAATAGAGGTCCATGATTCCATGGTACCTACTATAAACAATATGAGTTATTAATCATATGACTTAAGCATACTTGAAACCATATGACTTGAGCATACTTGTAAGCATATGATTAACATTTCAGCATACTTGTAAGCATATGACTTGAGCATACTTGTAACCATATGACTTGAGCATACTTGTAAGCATATGATTAACATTTAAGCATACTCAATGTTAACGAATGAATGTAAATTAAAGCAGTATGAGAAACTTTATATTATATCATGTTATTTTATTTTAATTTGTTTTAAATTTGTTTTTATTGTTAATCGTAAGTGAATACGTATATTAATGCTAGCTTTATATCGGTTGGTTGGTTGGTATTGGATGCATTGAAATGTTTCTTCTTAAGAAAACTACCACCATCTAAGGCTTCACGCCAAGAATTGAAGAGTCCATCTAAGGCCTCGGCTAACATGTTTTAATATTATACCCTCACGGTCCCTTTCTATAATCTTTTATATTTTGGGATAGTCACAACTTTGGTTGAGAAATTTATAGATTCTATAACATTTTGTAGCTTTATTCTTGTATAATAAGTGTTAAATACCCTTGTTTTTTATGTTATAGCCAAAATAGTCTCTTTATTAACCAAGTGTGTCTAGTTACCTTCTCTCTTGCACTAACAGCCTCCCTAAGACCGCCTATTTTGGCTTAATAGCTTACCATCTTGACAACCAAGCTTGGCTTGGCCCTGAGCTTGTCTAAGCTTGGCGTGGCTCTTCGTGTGGCCTCATGATTTGATCCCAATCCCATTAGCTCCAACATCCCTTAATAGGCTCTTGTGGATCACCAATATTTTATATCCAATTGATAAGCACCACCCAGGCTCTCTATATAAATAGAACCCAATTTACTGAGAATTACTAAAATTAAGCTACTCGCATATTCAAACAATTCAATTTCTCATTTTATTCAATAATGGGCATAGCTTTCCTATAACCAAAAGCTATTATATATTTTAAACCTAAAACTGTTCACAATAAAAGAGGTAAAAAAAATTCAACTACAAACTTATACTTATAATACTTATGAACATTTTTCAAACTTATACTTATAATACTTAAAAAAATTTCGCCAGTCTCCCCTACAATATGGACTAGCCACATACACGACGTCATGTATATATGGACATTTCTAGGCACCCAAGACACAAACCAAGAGAAATATACAAATTTCCAATACAATAAGACCAAAACAATAACGATTGAATGCAAATTAAAGCAGTAAAAAATTCAAACCCATATACATTACCAATATAATATCAATCAAAACATGTATCTATAATTTTAAAATTTGAATAGAATTAAATCAATTTTGAATTTTAAGCTTTCATAAATCTGAATTTAAAAAGTTAAAATGTATCTCTAATTTTAAAACGAAAACAGTAAAAGATTTGGGGGAATCGTTGCTATAAATTAACTAAGGTGTATAAATTAACGTGTATATTTTTTCAAAAAGAAAGACTTGGCTGGTCATCTCCATCAAGCAATTGTTTATTGTTGATTGATGGTCTGCTCATGCTTCCACATAATTGCATGACAATGATAGCATACTATACACAGTGCAGGTAACCCAAGCTCAATACGTTAATTCTCTGAGCTACAATTATAAACACTAAAAACTCACCATTTAATCATTCATAATTGTATTCCCACTTATATAAGGCATTCAAGTCATTTGGGTATAGATAGGTATTGATTGTGGTCAAAGGTATGCATAAAATCCTCTGCAAGAACTTTCCTTAACTGGGGCATAAAATCTTCTGAGAGAGAGGAAGAGAATCAAGACCAGTAATTTACTTAGGAAAGCCTATGGGGCATATTACACACCACATTCAAGTGCTAAAATTAGGGCTTTAAATCACAAACAATTCAACAGTATGTAATCACAAGTAATTACACATTAAAATTCAAGTATAAGAATTAGGTCTTTACATCAAAGAAATTACACACCACACTCAAGAATAAAAATGGTAAAATTTGAAAACCCAATCAAATTGAACAACTACTTGAAGAATTTAACAGTATTTAATCTAATCTAACCAATATAAATACATACAACTGTTTGGTGGGGGGCGGTTGGTGATGGCGGCGTGTTGCTTGCGTTGATATTTTATATTCTTTGTTGTTTTAATAATTGTCATTACACGTATTTTTCATCATTGTAAACAATAATTCATATTATCCGAATAATATTATTAGATAACATTATTGGCAATGTCTAGAAAGTTCATCTAAGGAGAGGTTTGGTCACCTAATTGCTTGCCAAGAAGGAGAAATTCTTATTGAAAGCCCCCTCTTCTCTGAACCGCACGGTTGTCAATATTGTGATTACAGAATATTATTTGTAAATAATTAATTATTGATTCATATGATGAGGAAAATATTGATTTTATGTGGATATAGATGGAGAAAATTTTTAATGTGACAATTGTTGAAAATTGAAATTTTATCTTTTTCGATAAAATAATTAATTTAAATATATATTATTATATTTTAATAATATAATAATGGTGATATTTTTACAACGAATGTGGGATATATGAGTATACGAGGAGGAAGAGTATTTTGTTGCAATAAATGTTTAAAACATGTTAAACATGTCAATGGACCCTATTTATTATTTGAAATTGATTATAGCACAGTAAAATCGCTTTGTTTATGAATTTCGGTCAATTTCTGTTTGGAATTTGGAAAACTTTCTTCTCAAAGTTGTAGAGAATTGAATTTCCTATAAAAACTCATGAGATTCAATTTTTTCTGATAAAGGGCTATTTATTATGAATTATTGAAGTTCAAGCTCAAAATAATTGATTTTTGGAAGTTTTAAATATTTATATTAATAAAACGTTTTTTTTTGTTGTGTGGGCAGCCCTAGCATGTGTTTAATGATCTGAGATCAGTTGTCAAAGTGGGCGTGAAGATTATTAAATATATTAATATTATAATAAATTTTCTAACTTTGGTGTTCTAAGCGATTTCCTATAAATAGGTGCTTTGGGTTAGAATTGAAAATCACACCGTAAATCAAGTTTTCTCTCTATATTATCGGCGTATTCTTGTGAGTATTTTGAGTATACTTTGAGTATTGCTATACGGTGAAATTTCAAGATATAGCTTATATCCATTATTCCAGGTTAAATCTTGATCTTTCGAGGTAAGGGATGTTATTTTCTTCTCAAATGATATTATTTCTTCAATATCATTATCTTTGAAATATTGGTTGAAACTTTTATCAAATTTGGAACTTTTTCATGTCGAGATTACTATTCATGAGTTCTTATTCACGAGTTCTTATTCATGAGTTCTATTCACGAGTCTTATTCACGAGTACTATTCATTAAGCGTGAAGATGTTTTTTGTAAAATTTCTATCTTTTGGTGTCGAAGTTACTATTCACGTATCTGGCACTATTCACGTATCTGACTATTCGAGAATACGGCCTTATTCAATTAGAAAAATAAAATTTCTTCTTTTTGTCCAAAATATCTATTATGGATACTAGCTTTGATTGTATCCATGTTTTGATCATTCTTGAATTTTACACCACTATGATTATTTTTGAGGTATTTTTGGGCGTGGATAAAACAAAATACGAATCCTTAATCCTTAATCCTTGTCATTTTGTTTCCTTTGGATTCGTTTTTTTAAAAATATTTTTTCATCATTCTCGGTCTTAAAAGATGAATGATTTATGATGAATATCTTTTTGCACTGTAGTGCAAAGATGAATGATTTCGATGAATATCTTTGGCCCGTAGTGCAAAGATGAATGATTTCGATGAATATCTTTGGCCCGTAGAGTGCAAAGATGAACATGTGTTTAGATGAACATGACCAATCGGTAGAATGTCCTTGGCACGTAGTGCGAGGATGAATATTTGATCCCAGATATATATTGATTGATGTTACGAGGATAAAAATAGAGGCGATGAACTTTAAAATTCATACATAGAAGATAGTAGTTTACATTCTCTACTTAACTCTTCTAATGAATTATTATTTCATTGCGAATATTGATTTAAAACTTGTTGTCTATTGTATTCTATTATATTTTTCCCTGTTGAAGACTAACGATAATTTTGTTGTATATTATCTTAGTCATAATATTCTTTACTGGGCTAGTCGAGCTCACCCTTTTCCTTTTTGTTCCATTTTTCTTCTCAGGAGGCGAGAATATAGCGAGTACGAGTCGGGGTATGGAATGAAAGTTCTAGGGAGAGTTGTTTAGTAGTCCTCACCATTGTTGTAAAATAATGTATCAATAATTATGATGAGGATTTATTTGTATGTGGATATTGTCTAGATGGCAATATTTGTATTCAAACTCACAGTTTTACTATTGTAATAATAAAGTTGTAGTTGTTTCTGTACCGTGTATTGACAACTCAGAATGGGGGATGTAGACCTATTTTGGGGGTGTCACATCTCTCTTCTTCTTTTTTTCTTCCGCGTTACGTATTCGAAATGAAAGCTTCGATCTTCGATTTCATTTAGTTTGATCGTTGATGCATTGTAGCGGACCGCGTCTGATCGGCGATTTTTAATGACATGGACTTATCAGGACCGCATGCGGTCACTGATGTTAAGTGGTCGCACAAAACCTTGGCGCCAACATTTCGTGCCAAATTTTACGAGGCAAATTTGTAACAGCGACCTCCCAGCGACCGCATGCGGTCACTGATAGTAATTAGTGACTAATTTAAGGTACGGTCGCAGATGTCGGTCGCTATTAATAATATCAGCGACCGGATATGCGGTCGCTGATAGTCTTGGTCGTTGTTAGGCCTTTTTCTTGTAGTGAAAGAGGAATTTCACCACAAACCTTTATCTGTAATATTAAAGGTCATGATTATACCAATACACAATTCTTGGTCATTATCATACCAACCAACTGTCCATCATTGCATTACGGGCCAAAGATGACTTTCACCACAATATAAGCATGAGGATGATGGCAATTATATAAAGAATGAATCAAGTGAGATCAATGATAAATATTAGAGATTTATAATTTAATTTATCCAGAATTCAAGAATATCCAAATTGTCAACATGATCACCAATTGTGGAGTAAAATTCAAAAATGATATTTAAGATTTAAATTTCAAAGATAATTTGGACAAATAAAGAAAATACTAATTTCGTCGTGAATAGTACTCTGACATGAATAGGACTTCGGATGAATAGTACTTTGACATGAATAGTACCCGGATGAATAGTACTCCGATCATGAATAGTACTCCGATATGAAAAGATTAAAATTTAATAAGAAAGTTCAGACAAATATTTCAGTGAAATGATATTATATGAAGCACAAACTATTAAGGATATTCTACTAATTTCAGGGATTGTAGAAACAATACTTATCAAAGTAAATGTAGATTTAGGAATATGAAACGAAATAATATCACTTACATTCTATAGAGTATGGAAGAAAATAATATTTCTTACGAATATTGAACAAAAATAATATCCCTTACCTTAGTTGGAGACTAAATCTGACTGGTATAGTGCAGATTATCTTGAGATAATCTTGCACTATTTGCTACACTCAAAGTATATATCATTATACTCAAAAGAAATACACAAAATATTATAGAGGAAGAATTCTCTGATTCTAGTGTGATTTTCTTTTCTTAACTAAAGAATCTATTTATAGGAGAATGACAAGGCACTATTTAAGAAAATCACGGACCAGAAGTAAGAAAATCACAGACAAATTCATGGGCGAAAATTTGATTTTACTATGTCGCACTATACAATAAAATATTCTAATAAAACAAAATTTTTATATATAATATAATATATTATATTTATATTCTAATAAAACAAATAACTTTATATATATTATAAAAATTATTCTGTTTTATATAAAAAGTTTTTTTTTTATTACTATTATAATAATAATAAAACAAAACTGAGATAACTTTTTACCGAAGGTTTGACAAATTGGCACATGGGGGTCCATGAAATAATAAGCTAAACTTACAACAAATGCCTCATGACAAATCCCTCTATTTATATCAAAAATTGAATAAATATCTACCAAAAATTACTTATCTTCAACCAACATATTTTTAATCTTTCAACAATTATTCATCATTAATATTATAACTTACATTATTAACAACCAGATTGCTTCCAAGAAAGAGTGAGCTTTTCAATAAAGATATCTCCATATTGGCGCGCAATTAAATAACCTAACCCATTTTCTCGACAGAACTTTCTAGACATTGTCAATAATACAAATAATAATATAAATAACTGTGTCGTGTCAATTACTGATTTAATAATATAAAATATCGTGTAGATGATACTGTGACAATAATTGAATTAATAATATGAGATATTATGCAACAACTATTGTGGCAACTATTGAATGAAACTGAGTAACTTCTTACGTAAATATCAATAATCAGAGATATTGTGCAATATCGTGTGATACTGTGTAATATCGCGTACCAATGTGGAACAACGCGTATTACAGAACTTTTATCACCGGGTATTTCAACTGTTTAACGGTAAAAGTTTTGACTTTATTTTTATAAAAAAAGAGTATTTGGATCAAGGAATATTTGGATCAGCCCGTGTATTCAAGGAATATTTGGATCAGTTTATTGTTGTCTTTATTGATGACATCCTCATCTATTCCAAAAGCCGTGAAGATCATGAGCACCATTTGAAGCTTATACTTGAAAGGTTTCGTGAAAACAAGCTATATGTCAAGCTGAAGAAATGCGAGTTCTGGCTTGAGGAAGTAGCATTTCTTGGGCACGTGGTGTCAAAACATGGAGTATCTGTTGACCCGACGAAGATCGAAGCAATACAAAGTTCGGAGCATCCGAAGTCTGTGACTGAAGTGCGTAGCTTTCTAGGCTTAGTTGGTTATTATCGGAGATTCGTGGAAGGATTTTCTCGAATCGCTACTCCGTTAACTCAGTTAACTCGGAAGGATATAAAATTCGTATGGAGCGAGGAATGCGAGAAGAGTTTCCAAGAGCTCAAGAGGAGACTCATTTTTTGCACTGCTCGCAATACCATCTGGTTCGGATGGATTTGTTATCTCAATGATGCTTCGTGCAAAAGGGTTAGGATGTGTTCTCATGCAACATGGGAAAGTCATAGCCTATGCCTCACGACAACTCGAAGAATATGAGAGGAATTATCCTACTCATGATCCGGAGTTCTGCGTGATCGTTTTCGCTTGAAAATCTGGAGACACTACTTGTATGGGGGAGAAAGTGGAGATTTATACGGACCATAAAAGCCTCAAATATTTCTTCACCCAAAAAGAACTCAACATGCAAGAACGACGTTGGCTTGAGTCATTGAAAGATTACGATCACACTATTCAATATCATCTTGGAAAAGCGAACGTAGTAGCTGACGCATTGAGTAGAAGATCATATGCAAGTACGAGGGCGATATTGTCAACGCAAAGGCCCATTTTGTATGACTTGCAAAGGATGGAGGTAGAATTAAAGACTTCAGGGACCCACGTGATGATGGCAAATATACGAGTAGAACCGACTTTAATAGATAAAGTTAAAGTCACTTGAAGCTACGGACTGTGGTGATCATCGTATGAAGAAGAATGTGCAAGAAGGAGCTATTCCAGAAGCAAGAATCGATGAAGAAGGAATACTTTGAGTCAACTCTAGACTTTGCATTCTTAACGATTCTGACTTGAAGCATAAAATCATGATGGAGGCACACAACACCCCGTTTGCAATCCATCTTGGGAGTACAAAAATGTATCATGATATTCGACATACATTTTGGTGGAACAATATGAAGAGGGAGATCGTGAATTTTATCTCGAGGTGTTTAACCTGTCAACGTGTAAAGGCGGAGCATCAAGTGCCAAAGGGTCCATTGCAACCACTTGAGATTCTGGAATGGAAGTGGGAAGACATTACCATGGATTTCGTTACAGGTCTTCCCAAAGGCTCTCAAGGCATAGATGCGATTTGGGTTATTGTTGATAGATTAACCAAGTCTGCTCATTTCTTACCTATACGAGAAACTTATTTTGTAAGACCCCGAATTTTATGAAATAAAAGTATTCATTTTTTCTTATAATTACTATTCAGTAATGGTTAAATTGATAAAAGTTTAAAGTTAAGGGTAATATATGAAAATTTTCAAAATACGCAAGTGATTATAAAATACTCATTGTTGTCGGGGAATATTCGTTTGGTCGTGGAATATTCTTTTTGTCGGGAATATTAAATGCATACGGCACATGACCAATTAATGGGCCCCATAATGTAATAACTGTCGGATGAAGAAAACGACAAGTTTGAGTTTTTATAAATAACGACGTAATGGTTACTGAAGTAACACTTGTTGGATTACTCGGTGGTTAAAATACGATAATACTGGCGTTGTTGCACGCGATGCACACGGTATTATACAGTATTTTTGAATTATTGATCCTTACGTAAGAAGACACTACTCAATAATTGTTATAGTATTTTTGAATTATTTTTGAATTATTGATCCTTAAATCTATATGTTGATTATAATCTTACTATTTCTCTTTGACTTGAGTGTAAAGATGGGTAGATTATTGGTATGATCGTGACAATGGGTTTTCTTTGGCCAGTAATGCAAAGATGAATTGTTGACTGGTATGATCATGACCATTGAATTTATAATTGAATATTTTTAGCTTAAGTGCAAAGGTGAATTGATCAACATGGTTATAATTATTGTTTATATAAATTCTGAAATGATTATATATTTCTTTGAGATATTAATATCTTTGGCCCGTAGTGCAAAGATGATCTGTTGTTGAATATCTTTGTCATGTAGTGCAAAGATGACTTGTTGTCGAATATCTTTGGCATGTAGTGCAAAGATGAACTATTGATGAATATCTTTGGCCGTGGTGCAAAGATGAATTTATTAATATAATTATGAACACGAACTGTGATTTGGTATAACCATGATCTTTGATGTTTCAGGTAAAGACAGGTGATGAAAATTATCTTCGTCTTGGGTGCGAAGAGGAATTTAGAATAACAATTATGATTATGAGTTATTTATATGATTGTGGAAAGGAACTGTTGATTGATGTTACAGGGATAAAACATTGTTGGTGGACTTTTAACGTGGAGAAGATAATAGACTTTATAGTCTATTTGACTCTTCTAATGGATTGCTCGTTCCGCTGCAACTATGGTTGAAAAGTTTTATCATCTACCATATGTTCTAAATCTCTGATTTATTACTGATGAATGCTATTGATAATTTAATTATCTTTAGTCATGATATTTCTTACTGGGCTAGTTGTGCTCTCCCTTTTGTTTCACAATTCCTTTCAGGTAATAAAAGTGTAGCTGGGTCGAGCGGGGATAACATGTGAATAATGTAATGGTATGTAATATTTTGAGTATGAATATTGTCGTATTATATACGTTACAATATTTGTATTAAAACTCACAGTATATGTGTTATTGTATTTTGCACGACAATTGTAGTAATAAAGTTGTAGTTGTTTCTGTACCATGTATTTGGCGACTCAGAATGGGTTGGATGGATTGGACCTATTTTGGGGGCGTCACATATTCCTTTGAACGTCTTGCTCGTATATACGTGAATGAGATTGTGAGATTGCATGGCATGCCAGTATCCATAGTTTCGGATCGTGACCCGATATTTACTTCAAGATTTTGGGTTAGCTTACAGCAAGCTATGGGTACGGATTTACGATTCAGTTTAGCATACCATCCTCAAACGGACGGACAATCAGAGAGGACTATTCAAATTCTTGAAGATCTATTAAGACTCTGTGTCCTAGATTTCAAAGGAAGTTGGGATAAGTACTTGCCACTGGTGGAATTCTCCTACAACAACAGTTATCAAGCAAGAATAGGCATGGCTCCATTTGAGGCATTGTATGGACGAAAGTGTCATTCTCCAGTATGTTGGGACGAGGTGGGAGAAGCAACGTTGTTGGGACCAGAATTAGTACGCATGACTACAGAAAAGATCCAAATGGTTCGACAACGTATTCGGAACCTCACAAGATCGACAAAAGAGTTATGCTGATCTTCATCGAAAGGACGTGAAATTTAATATTGGAGATCATGTCTCGTTACGTATTGCTCCATGTAAGGAGTTACAAGATTTGGGAAGAGAGGAAAGCTCAATCCAAGATTTGTTGGTCTATTTGAGATTCTTAACCGAATAGGAAATGTGGCCTATAGACTCAGATTACCTCCAAGCATGTCTCGTGTTCATAATATTTTTCATATATCTATGCTTCATAAATATCTGAAAGACCCGAACCACGTTATTGCGTTAGAACTAGACGAAATAGCTGAAGATTTAATGTACGAGGAGGTACCTGTTAAGATCATGGATAGAAAAAAGCATGTCCTACGCACCAAGGTTATACCACAAGTTAAGGTTTTGTGGAGGAACCATGCTATTGAAGAAATGACTTGGGAGTTGGAATCGGAAATAAAAGCGAGGTACCCTCACCTTTTCGATACACTAGGTACATACGACAATTTCGAGGACGAAATTTTATAAGGTGGGAAGGTTGTAAGACCCCAACTTATTATAAATAAAATTAAAATTTTTCTCTATACATTATTCTAAATTAATAAGGTGTTAATTTGATATAATGATTTGGTTATAGGTGAAATGTGCAAATTTTATAAAATAAGCAAGTGGTTATAAAATATTCATTTCTATCGGGGAATATTTATTTGGTCGTGGAATATTTTTTTTGTCTGGAATATCCATATGACGGCGCAGTCAATTATGGGCCCCATAACGAAATAATTGTTGGATGAAGAAAACGACAAAGTATGAGTTTTTATGAATAACAGCGTAATTGTTACCGTTAACACTGTTGGGTTACCTGGTGGTTAAAATACGATGTACGCGTGGTTGCGACAAAGATTGTTAAATTATTGATTAAATGCGTAAGAAGGCACTACTCAATAATTGTTACGATGAGTTCTTGCTTAATATTTTATTTTATTGATTCAATAATTGCTGCGTTGATAGTTTATATTATTGTTGTTTTAATAATTGTCACTGCACAATATTTCCCATTATCATATCAATAATTCATATTATTTGAATAATATTATTAGATAACATTATTGGTAATGTCTAGAAAGTTCTGCTCTAAGGAGAGGTTTGGTCACCTAATTGCGCTTGCCAAGAAGAGAAATCTTTATTGAAAGCCCTCTTCCTCGAACCGTCTGGTTGTCATTATTGTGATTCTGTAATATTATTTGTGAATAATTAATTATTGATAAGGAAATATTTATTTGATGTGGATATAAATGATGGATTTATTTATTTTATGTGGTTATAAATGTAGGAATTAACGCTGAGGTATTTTATCAGAAGGGAAGTATTAAAAATCACCCGTTTGTGGATTTTGGATATTTTTTGTTTGGAATTTGGAAAAACTCAAAGCTACAAAGTTGTAGAGAATTCGATTTCAGGCAGAATGGACATAAAATTTGTATTTTTCTGATAAACGGGCTATTTTCTATGAATTATTGGAGTTTCAAAAAATAAAATGATTTTTATTAAATTTATGGGTGGGACCCACTTTGGTTAACAACATGTGGGCTGCTGGAAATTGGTTTAAAGGTGGCTGGTCTAAATTTTCAACTTAGCACATGCGTGGAAGAAAGAAAAAGAAATAATATATTTTATTATTTTAGTCTCCTATGGCGTTCTAGCATTTTCCTATAAATAGACGCTTAGGTTAGAATTGAAAATTACACGAGAAACAAGTTTTCTTTCTCTCTATATTCTCGAGCGTATTTTTGTGAGTATTTTAATACTTTGAGAGTTGTTGTTCGGTACAAGTTTCCTTCGACTTTCTATCCGATATTCCGATTAGAAGTACCGTTATTTTGAGGTAAGGGATGTTATTTTCTTCATATATGATATTATTTCTTTCAATATCATTATGTCGAAGTATTGATCTGAACTTTTATTTAAATTTAGAACTTTTTGTGTCGGGATTACTATTCACGTATACGGCACTATTCACGTATATGGCACTATTCACGAATACAGCACTATTCATCGAAAAATAAAAATTTTCCTTTTTGTCCAAGATGTTTATTATGGTTACTATCTTTGAATGTATCCATGTTTTGATCTTTATTTTTGAATTTTGCTTCAAAATTGGTTATTATGGAGTATTATTGATCTTGGATAAACTGTAATACGAATCCCTAATATTTGTCTTTTTGTCTCACTGGATTCGTTTTCTTTAAAATATTTTTCATCATCCTCAGTCCTAAATGATGATATTACTGAATATCTTTGGCCCGTAGTGCAAGGATGAATAGGTGTTGAGATGAACATGACCAACTGGTGATACAAATGAATATCTTTGGCCTGTAGTGCAAAGATGAATATTTGATTAAAGATATATATTGATTGCTGATGAACTTTTAAATCTTAGAAGATAGTAGAATTCATTCTCTACGTGACTCTTCTAATGGATTGTTGTTTCCGCTGCATTTGTTGATCTAAAACTTGTTGTCTATTATATTTTATCAGATTTCCCCCCGTTGAAGACTAATGATAATTTGTTGTATATTATCTTAGTCATAATATTCTTTACTGGGCTAGTTGAACTCACCATTTTCCTTTTTTTTCTATTTTTCTTCTCAGGAGGTGAGAACATAGCAGGATCGAGTCGGGGTATGGAGTGATGGTTCTAGAAAGATGTTTTAGCTGTCCTCACTATTTCTGTAAAATAGTGTATGAATAATTGTAAAGAGGACTTATTTGAGTGTGGATATTGTCTAGAAGATAAAATTTGTATTTAAACTCACAGTATGTGTTGTCGTATTTTGCACGATAATTGTATTATTAAAGTTGTAGTTTGCTTTCTGTACCATGTATTTAGCGACTCAGAATGGGTTTGCATAGTAATTTTTTTTTATATAAAACAGAATACTTTTATAAAGTTAATTGTTTTATTAGATTTTAAATAAAATATATATATTATATTATATTATATTATATTGCATAACATCCTTTCTATTTTCCTATAAATAGGATGCTTAGTTAGAATTGAAATCACACCAGAAATTCAAAGAGTTCTCTTCTATAATCTTGAGCGTATTTCTTTAGAGTTTTAAGAAGCTTTGAGCGTAGTACAAGTTTTATTCAAGTATATCCCCTTCCTACCCGTCGGAGTACTCTTCTTTATAAGGTAAGGGGTATTATTTATTTCATATTCATGAAGAGAACTTCTGTTATTCCATTCTTTATTATTCTATTGGAATAATCTGTATATGAGAAGTACCACATACATGGTGAAATTCTTCTGTTATTCCATTTCTTATTATTCTGTTGGAATAACCTGTATATGCGAAGTACCGCATACATGGTGAAATTCTTCTGTTATTCCATTCTTTATTATTCTGTTGGAATATCTTATCTCATGCGTATTACATGCATTTACACCGGTTCCATTATTTATTATTCGCTTTGGAATAACTTTTATCTCGTGCGGTTTTATCACATGTCCGGTGAAGTCTTTTGTTATTCCATTCTCTATTATTCTGTTGGAATATCCTCGTGCAAGTTTACGCAAGACCAGTTCCATTATTTATTATTCTCATTGGAATATCCTCGTCTGCGTGCGCTTATGCATGACTGGTTCCATTATTTATTATTATGTTGGAATAACCTGTCTATGCGGTCTATCCCATGCATGGTGAATTCTTCTGTTATTCCAATCTTTATTATTCTGTTGGAATAACCTGTCTATGTGGATTACCACATGCATGGTGAATGACCCTTCGTATTCATTTCTTATTAAATTGTGATTTGTTTACGTGGATTATCGCATGGCGGGTGAAAATCCATTGCAGTTTCATATATTCTATGTGTGAGACCCCAAATTTTATGAATAAAGATTTAAATTTCTCGAAATATTTTTTAATATTATGGTGTAGATTTGATATAATGTTATAATTGTGGGCAGTATTTATAAATTTTGCAAAGTATGCATGTTGTTGTATAATATTTGATTGGTCAGGGAATATTCTTTTTTCGGGGAATATCCGTACGACGGTACAATCATTGGTGGACCCCACAACGGAATTATTGTCGGATTGAGAAAACAACAAAAATATTTTTATGAAAATAACGGCGGAAGTTTTACCATTAAAATTGTTGAACTACTCGGTAGTAAAAGTACGATGTACTGCGTGATTGCATAAGAAGACAATCGTATTGATTATTGATGCTTACGTGATAAGTCACTCAGTTTTGTTCAATTATTGCTACAGTAATTATTGCATAGTATCTCACGTTATTTGATTCAATTATTGTCAATATTTGATATATTATTAAATTAATAATTGAGACGACGGAGTTAATAATATTATTATTTGCAATATTAACGATGTCTAGAAGTCCTGTCAAAGAGAGGTTTGGTCACCTAATTGCGCGCCAATAGGGAGAAATCCTTATTGGAAAGCCCCCTCTTTCCTAGGAACGACTTGGTCGATTAATATTGTGAATTATAATAAAGGTGATAAGTTTTGTTTAATTATTATTATAAATGTAATAAAACAGAAAACTTTTTATATAAAACAGAATACTTTTATAAAGTTATTTGTTTTATTAGACTATAAATAGAATATATAATATTCTATTATGCATAGTGTTTGTATAGTAAAATCTTTTTATATAAAATAGAATACTTTTATAAAGTTATTCATTTTATAAGACTATAAATAGAATATATAATATTCTATTATGCATAGTGTTTGCATAGTGCCTGCATAGTGTTTGCATAGTTAAATCTTTTTATATAAAACAGAATACTTTTATAAAGTTATTTGTTTTATTAGACTATAAATAGAATATATAATATTCTATTATGCATCGTGTTTGCATAGTGCCTGCATAGTATTTGCATAGTAAAATCTTTTTATATAAAATAGAATACTTTTATAAAGTTATTCATTTTATTAGACTATAAAGAGAATATATAATATTCTATTATGCATAGTATTTGCATAGTGCCTTCATAGTGTTTGCATAGTAAAATCTTTTTATATAAAACAGAATACTTTTATAAAGTTATTCGTTTTATTAGATTATAAATAGAATATATTATATTTTATTTAAAAGATTTTGTTTTATTAGAATATTTTATTAATATCGCGATAGTAAATTAATATGGACCGTCTGCTTTAAAAGTAAATCAATCTGGACCGCTCATGAATTAGTTACTATTCGGTTCATTCTCCTATAAATAAAGCTCATTCCTTCATTATTTTTTACTTAATTCATTTGAAACTCTGTAGAGAGAAACTATAGAGAAAAAGAAGAAAAGTATTCTCTACTTCACTACTCCTATATTCAGCTTTCTTGGTAAGGGGTATTATTTCTTTTGTATTCATGAAGAGAACTTCATTATTCCATTCTTTATTATTCTGTTGGAATAACTTTATATACGCGACTACCCTATACTTGGTGAAATTCTTCATTATTCCATTCTATATTATTATGTTGAATAATCTATCTATCTGCAAGTACTGCATACATGATGAAATTCTTCATTATTCCATTCTTTATTATTATTTTTTGAATAACTGCCTACATGCCAAGACTGCATACATGGTGAAATTCTTCTATTATTCCATTTTTTATTATCCTGTTGAAACATCCTGTCTGTGTGTTTACGCATGACCTGGTTCCATTATTTATTATTCTGTTGGAATATCCTGTTTGTGCGTTTACGCATGACCTGGTTCCGTTATTTATTATTCTATTGAATAACTCGTCAATGCGATCTATCGCATGCCCAGTAATTTCTTTTGTTATTCCATTCTTTATTATACTCATTGGTTAAAGTTTTTACTTTTATACTCCATGAAATTAGTGGAATATCTTTGATATTTCAAGCGCTTCATCCAAATCTTTTCATGAAAATATTCTTCTCGAGCATTCTTGAATTTTACTCCACAAAGCAAGATCATGTTGACAATTTGACGTTATTGGTTCTGGGATAAATTAATTCTTGAACTTGTTTTATTGAATTCTTATATCATTGTCATCATTCTCATGTTTATATTATGTTGAAAGTCATTTGTGGCTTTGTAGTGCATAGATGGACTTGGTATGGTTATGACCGTGGATTATTCTAGATAATCATGGCCGTAATGTTACAAATGAAGTTGTAAAAGTCCTCATTGACCCGTGAAAGCATTGATGGATGATTGTTGGCATGATCATGACCATTGATGAATACACAAATATCCTTGTCCCGTAGTGCATGGATAATTTGTGGTTGTGATACTAATGAATATCCTTGGCCGTAGTGCAGGGATGATGTAGTTTATTTATTAAGCTGAGTTTCAGCAATAAAAGTTATGTAAAACCTTTTAAATCATAGAAGATAGTAGATTTTATTCTCTACTTGATTCTTTTAATGAATTGTTTATTCCGCTGCAGTTAAACTTGATGTTTGTTATATTGTATCAGTTTAACACTGTTGAAGGCTAATGATAATTTATTCTGCATTATCTTAGTCATAATATTTTTATTAGGCTAGTTGAGCTCACCCTTTTACTTTCATTGTTCTCTTCAGGAAATGAGAACGTAGCAGGGACTAGTCGGGAAATGGAGTGACGGTCCAGATGATAGCATTAGTAGTCCTCACTATTATATGAAATAGTGTGTTAATAAATGTATTGAGGACTTATTTTGAGTTTGAATACTGTCTAGAAGACAATATTGTATTAAAACTCACAACTCATGTTGTATATTTAAGATTGTAATTGTATTCTGTACCATGTATTTGGCAACTCAGAATAGGTGATGTATAAATATTTTGGGGGCGTCACACTATTATACTCATTTTATTAAAATTTTGGCGTCTATACTCCATGAAATTAGTGGAATGTCCTTGATATTTGCGTTTCATCCAGTATCTTTTCATGAAAATATTCTTCTGAGCATTCTTGAATTTTACTCCACAAAGCAGTATCATGTTGACAATTTGGACATTATTGAGTTCAGGATAAATTAACTTATAAATTTTTAAAATTTATTCTTGAACTTGTTTTATTGAATTATTATGTCATTGTCATCATCCTCATGCTTATATTGTGATAGAAGTCATCTTTGACTTACGTGCATAGATGGACTTGGTATGATTATGACCAGGGGTTATTCGGTATAATCATGACTTGTAATGTTATAAATGATGTCGTAAAAGTCCTCAGTGGCCTGTAGTGTATTGACAGACAGTTTTTGGTATGATTATGACCAAGGATTTTTCAGTATAGTCATTACCATTGATAATTTAATGAATATCCTTAGCCCGTAAAGTAGGGATGACTCGATGATGTGGTTTATTTATTAAGCTGAGTCTCAGCGATAAAAATTGATGAAAATATTTTAAATCATAGAAGATAGTAGATATCATGTTCTACATGATTCTTCTAATGGATTGCTTATTTCGCTGCAGTTAAACTTGATGTCTATTGTATTTTATCAGTTTAATATTATTGAAGACTAATGATAATTTATTCTGCATTATCTTAGTCATACTATTTTTACTGGGCTAGTTGAGCTCACCCTTTCTTTCACTGTTCTCTTCAGGAAATGAGAACGTAGCCGGGACTAGTCGGGGAACGGAGTGACGGTGCAGATGATAGTATTAGTAGTCCTCACTATTCTATTAAATAGTGTGACAATAAATGTATTGAGGACTCCTTTGAGTGTGGATATTATCTAGATGACAATATTCTTATTAAAACTCTCAATTTATATTTTGTCATATTTTACACGACTGTTGTATAATTAATTTGTATTTGTATTCAGTACCTTGTATCTGACGACCCAAGATGGGTGATGTGTACCTATTTTATTGGAGTCAAATATACTATATAATTATAATAATTTTATCAATTAAAATTAAATAAATTCATATCTATTTAAAATTTAATATATCTTCATTTGATATTAAAAATTAAATTGTATATTTAATTTTAAAAAGGATGGTCTAATACTTCCTCAGATTTTGGAAAGAATAGCTGAAATAGTCAAATCACAACATAAAATCCTTTCAGTTTCGAACACAGTAAAATGCGTATTGCTAGGGCTCGCGTTTCTCTTTTTGTCTTTCTAAAATTAAAGAATTTTTTTTAACCTTTTATGAAGTTAATATATATATATATATATATATATATATATATATATATATTTAAGATTATAAATTAAATGGCATATAAATTTTAATTTATCTTTACTTCTTTTTTTTTTGAAAAAGTTGTGATGTCCAGAAAATCGGCACGTCGCAAAAATGCCTTGATGGCTTACACATAATTGTGTTATGTCAACCCATGGCATTCCATCAAGGGCGTATATTGCATCTTCAGTTAGTGGGGTCAAATTTTAAATAAATAAATTATCGTAAAAAATACAAATATAATAAAATAAATTATAAAAAAATAATGCCTAAATATTAATTTTAGTAACATTTTTCGACATTTCATAACTTAAAATTATTGTATGATAGTCTTATTTTTATTAGTTACAAAAATTACAAGTAATTTCAAAAAATCTCAAAACAATTGCTAAATTTGTGAAATTGCAAATAAAAAATATACAATATATCGAATTTTCTCTACAGTCGAACTAGTGGGAAGAATTAGGCCAAGCCACAAGACGAGAAATGAAGAGACAGAGAATATTATAGTAACCAAGGTAGTATAAGATATGAATTTTGAAAATTTTAATATTACCTCCATTTTAAAATTAGATATACATTTTGACTTTTAAAAATTAATTCGCGAAATTCTAAAACTTAAATTGATATAAGTTTGAAGTTTTGAAAACAACCAAAATATTAATTAGTAGTGTTTTATAGTTAGTTTAAAATCGTTATGTTTGTTGAATTAAAACTAAATAATTTTATTTCAATTTTGAATATTAGGATTTCGCGAATTGACTTTAAAAAGTCAAAATGTATATCTAATTTTAGAATATAAATAGTATTTTTCAATCTAATTAAATTTTAAACTTTTTATTAAACACCTTAAAATTGTACTTTCTTTTTTTTGACCCCTAGAAATTGCTATTGCATTTTTCTATTATTTATGATATCGTATCAATATTTTTAAATTCTTAACAAATATATTAAGAGTCCTCATTAAAAGTAAAATGTAAATTGACCCTTTTATAATTTTCGGTCAAAAAATTGACCGGACTTGCCACGTGTTTCGATGGTGTATGAATAAGTACGATTTGACCAAATTTTTATACATTTGACTGTATATATAAAATCTTAGAAAACCTGATTAATTAGATTAAGTAATACATTTATATTTACTATTACAATAAATTACAAATTTACAAACCTAAAATATTTTTTCTTTTTCTTCATCTTCCCCATCTTCATCATCTTCCATTACCATGGAACTCACCAAAAATTTCAAAATTCAAAATATCCAAATCATTTAACCTATTCCCTTGTAACTGTGACGCCCCCAAAATAGGTCCACACAACTCATTCTGAGTCGCCAAATACATGGTACAAAAATCAAATACAAACTTCATTAATACAACTGTCGTGCAAAATACGATAACACATACGCTGAGAGTTTTAATACAAATATTGTCTTATAGACAATATCCAAACTCAAATAAAATCCCTATTACAATTATTGATATACTATTTTACAAAATAGTGAGGACTGCTATAATAACTGTCTTGAACCATCACTCCACACCCCGACTAGTTCCAGCTATATTCTCGTCTCTTGAGAAGAACAATGGAACCAAAAGAAAAAGGGTGAGCTCAACTAGCCCAGTAAAGAATATTATGACTAAGAAAATATAGAATAAATTATCCTTAGTCCTCAACAGGGAGAATGAATACAATAGACAACAAATTTTAGAGTACAACTGCAGTGGAAACAACAATCCATTAGAAGAGTCAAGTAGAGTATGATATCTACTATCTTCTATGATTAATTAAAAGTTCATCATCAATATTTTATTCATGTAACATTATTCAATAAATATTTCAAATCAACGAATTATCCATGCACTACGGGCCAATGATATTCGTTAATATCACCAGTGGTCATGATCATGCAAAACACCTGTCCATCTATGCACTACGGGCCAAAGAGGACTTTCACCACAAACCTTATCTATAACATTAAAGGTTATGATTGTACCAATACACAATGTCTGGTCATAATCATACCAATTAACAGTCCATCTTTATACTACTGGCTAAAGATGACTTCCAATACAAGTACAAGGATGATAACAATTATATAAAGGTTCAATCAAGTGAGATAAATGATAAATATTAGAGAATTCTAATTTAGTTTATCCAGAGTTCAAATATGTCCAAATTGTCAACATGATAACTGTGGCGCCCCCAAAATAGGTATACATTACCTATTCTAAGTCGCCAAATACATGGTACAGAATAAAAATACATTCTTTAATATACAACAAGAGAGCTGTGAGTTTTAATACAAATCATCGCCTTCAGTATAATATCCACTCTCGTAATAAGTCCTCATTACATTTATTTTCACATTATTTAACATAATAGTGAGGACTACTAGCTAATACTATCATCCAGAACATCACTCCGTTCCCCGACTCGTCCCAACTACGTTCTCATTTTCTCGAGAAGAAGGTGAAAAAAGGGTGAGCTCAACTAGTCCTAGAAGAAATATTATGACTAAGATAATGCGAATAAATTATCATCACCTACAACAATGTTAAACCGATAAAATACAATAGACATCAAGTTTAAGCTGCAATAAACAAATAATCCATTAAAAGAGTCAAGTAGAGAATAAAATCTACTATCTTTTATGATTTAAAAAGTTTTCATCACTTTTATCACGGATGAGCTTAATAAATAATCCACATCATCGAATCACCCCGCACTACTGCCAAGGATATTCTTTAGTATCACGACCATAAATTATCCATGCACTATGGGCCAAGGACATTCGTATGTATTCATCAATGGTCATGATCATGCCAACAATCGTCCCATCAATGCACTACGGGCCAATGAGGACTTTTACCACATCATTTGTAATATTACGGTCATGATTACAATCAATAATCCATGGTCATAATCATACCAAGTCCATCTATGCACTACACAGGCCACGATGACTTTCAACATAATATAAACATGAGGATGATGACAATGATATAAGAATTCAATAAAACAAGTTCATGAATTAAATTATCCAGAATTAATAACGCCTAAATTGTCAACATGATACTTCTTTGTAGAGTAAAATTCAAGAATAATATTCATGCACCAAAAATAAATTGACGAGAAAAGAATCAATTTTTATCGTAAATAAGTACCCCATGAATAGTACTTCTTGGGCATAGTACCTCGTGAATAAGACCCGACATAAAAAGTACTCCAAATACCCGAGTGAATAATATTGGGTGAATAGTAATTTAATGAATAATAACTCGTGAATAGTATTTTGGCATATAAAATTGCCCCAAATACCCGGAAGTGAATAATACTAGAGTGAATAAGAACTCAGAATAATAGTAATCGTAATGTAAAATACCAAATAAAATGATATTTCATGACGAGTATAGAAGTCAAAACTTTAACCAACCGAGTATAATAAAGAATAGAATAACAAACGAAATCACCACGCATGCGGTCTTGGCATGGGCGAGTTATTCCAATGTAATAATAAATAACGGAACCGTGTCAAAGCGTAATACACATCATATGATGTGATATTCCAATGTATAATAAAAAGACGGGACCAGTCCGGTGTAAAATGCATGCATGTGATATATTCAATGTAATAATAAAGATTTTAACCAGTCCCACAAAATGCATGAGACCAAGATATTCTAACAGAATAATAAAGAATGGAATAACATAAGAATTTCATCAAGTATAGGGTAGCCCGCGTATACAGGTTATTCCAACAGAATAATAAAGAATGGAATGATAGAAGTTCTTTTCATGAATACAAAAGAAATAATACCCCTTACCTCAGAAGAAATTGGATACTGGATTAGTGAGGTAGCAGACTTCTCTTCTTCTTTCTCTCTATAATTTCTCTCTATAATAATGACTCTAAAACTTTAGTGAATTGGTAAGAAATGAAGGAAGAATGAGCTTTTATTTATAGAAAAACATAGTTTCGATAATTGCACGTTTTGGGGCTTGAAAAATTACAGTACAATACCTCTAACTTTTTCTTTATTTTTAATTTAGTTATGCAAGTATTATCAAACTTGCACCACCTCCCCTAATAGTAAATAATGTGATTCAATAGTAAATTATGTGACTCAATAGTTCTAGACATGTGAAAATTTGAATTACAGTATAGTACCTCCATTTATACCTCCATTTTAAACTTAGTCATGCAAGTATTATTAATCTTGCACCAACTCCCCTAATAGTAGCAAGAATATGAATCAATAGCACACACATGTGAATAAATAGTTATAATCATGTGAATTAATAGCAATCACTTGCTCATTTATCCGGTTAAATACCCGATTGTTCAATATAACCTCCAGACATCAATTTTTATCGAAATAAATATCGATTTTCACTAACACAAATAATTCCAACACAATGAAACTATTTTTATCAAAAATATAAATTTTGAAATTTTAAAGTTTGACTTTTCCCGAAAAAGTCAACTGTTGACTTCTTGACCAAATAGTAAAAACCGAAATTTTTGTGCTTATAGTCTATTTTTACTAATTTCATCGTTCCGGACTCAAATATCACGTCCGCGTCTCCAAATTCAACTCCGAACACAACTTCAATTTTTAATAACATTCATCATTAATATTATAACTCACAATATTTTTCAACCAGGTCGTTTTCAGGAAAGAGGGGGCTTTTTAATAAGAATTTCTCCATATTGGCGCGCAATTAGGTTACCAAACCTCTACTTGACAGAACTTCTAGACATTATAAATATTGCAATTTAATAATATGAATAACTTTGTCGTCTCAATTATTGATTTAATAAAATAACATATTATGCAGATGATACTGTAACAATAATTGAATCAATAATATGAGAGATATGATGTAGCAATTCTTGTAGGAATAATTGAGTATAACCGAGTGACTTCTTACGTAAGCATCAATAATCAATACTTGTGCTACTATGCAACCACGCCAGACATCGCATTTTTACTACCGAGTAGTTCAACAAGATAATCTGTAAAAACCTCCGCCGTTATTTTCATAAAATATTTTTGTCATTTTCTAACTACGGCGACAGTACTTCCGTTGGGGGGTCCACCAATGATTATGCCATCGTACGAATATTCTACGACAAAAAGAATATTCCTCGACCAAACGAATATTTTATAACAACTTGCATATTTTGCAAAATTTATAAATACTACCCACAACTATAACATTATCTCAAATTCACACCATAATATTAAAAAAATATATATATATTTCGAGAAAATTAAATCTTTATTCATAAAATCTGGGATTTTACAAGAACTTTGTGGAGTAAAATTCAAGAATGATATTCATGTATTAAAAATAATTTGAACAGAAAAAAATTTAAATTCTGTTGTGAATAGTACTCGTGAATAGTACCGTATGTATGATTAGTACCGTATGAATTGTGCCCATGAATAGTACCGTATGAATAGTACCCATACATGAAAAGTTTAAAATTTAATAAAAAAGTTCAAACCAATATTCTAGTGAAATGATATTTGATGAAGCGCAAAACCTAAGGAATTTTTAATCATTTCAGGAATTATAGAAGCAATACTTACCATAGTAAGTTTAAATTTAGGAATATGAAATGAAATAATTTCACTTTCATAATATGGAATATGAAAGAAAATAATATTTCTTATGAGTATTGCAATAAAATAATATCCTTTACCTTAGTAGAAACTGGATTTGACTGAAATATCGGATATTATTCTGGAAAAATCTTGCCCAAAAAACTACGCTCAAAGTATTCTTATACTCAAAAGAAATACTCACAATACTATAGTAAAAAAACTTCGAGATTTTTTGGTGTGATTTAGGATGGAGGGTTGCCCTCCTTTTATAGTGCAGCGCGAAGAAAGAAAGTAATCATTCTGTCTAATTTTTTTTCTTCTCTTCGCCTAACCTCTCCTTTTCTCCTTTGTCTAACTTCTTATTCTTTCTTTTCATTGGATGAGGACCCGCCAATTTAAAAGGAAAGTTTGCAGGAGAAGTTGCCCACCAAAAGAAAACAAATATGCAGAAGTGCACGTGAAGAATAATTCAAAATTAAAATGATAACCTTTACTCCACTTTAATTTACATGCTGAAAATTATATATTATAATAATAATATTACCAAAAAATTATATTATTATATTATCACATTGTTATATAATGTAATATTATAATAATATATTTAAATAAATATTTTATCGGAGAAAATAATTGTCAAATTCTCAACAAATTCCTTCACTTATATCAAAATTGAACCAATATTCACCACATAATATTAACAACCAGATCATTCTCAAGAAAGAGGGGGGTTTTCGATAAGAATTTATTCTTACTGGCGCACAATTATATAACCAACCCCTTTCATCGACAGAACTTTCTAGATATTGCTAATAATACTAACTAATAATATGAATAATTGTGTCGTGTCAATTATTGATTTAATAATATAAAATATTGTGTAGATGATACTGTGACAATAATTGAATCAATAATATGAGATACTGTGCAACAATTACTGTGACAATTATTGAATGAAATTGAGTGACTTCTTACGAAAGAATTAATATATATAATCCAAAAACACTATGTAATACCGCAGCTATCGCGTGCTGACATGCCAGACATCGTATTTTTTATCACCTAATATTTCATCAGTTAACGATAAAAATTTTGCCGTTATTTTTATAAAAGGTTATTTCTGTCACTTTTTATATCCGACAGTTATTAAGTTATGTGGTCCATTAATGATTGCGCCGTCGTACGAATATTCCCCGACAAAAAGAATATTTTATTACCACTTGCTTCCTTTGTAAAAATTGCACATTTCACCCATAACTAAAGTATTATATCAAATCAACACCTTATTATTCAAAATAATAATTAGAGAATTTAAATCTTTATTCATAAAAAGTTGGGGTCTTACAGTAACCATTCATGAAGCTCGAAAATCTCAAACTAAAAACCCCAATTCGTTCATCATCTTCAAAATTTTTGCCCAATCTCAAACCCACTTCATTTACTCTCTCTAAGAGAGGAAAAACCAAAAACCTAAACCCAAGCCCAAAATTTTAGATTTCTCATCAGATGAGGAAGAACCTATCATGAGTAGAGAAAGAACCAAAAACCAAAACCCATACTTTCAAAAATATTAACACCTATAAATTCCAAACCACAATCAAAGAAACTAGGCTTAAGATCAAACCCGTCTATTATCTCATGCACCAAACCCAGAAAAATCAAAGAAACAAACCTATAACAGATCTAGCACCTAACGTAAGATCAAACCCAAATCGTGCACTTGATTTAAGCGTCCAATCAGGACCAAAACCAGTCGCATCAACCGTAGATCTGGGTTAGAACCTTCCATATCATTCACAAAATTCGTCATAATTCAAGGACCCTTGGGTTGATAATGAAGATAAAGATCAAATGAAAATGAAAGAGATGAAGATATAGATTTTCACTTTGTTTTGGTTTGGTGAACGAAATGAGATGGTATTAGAGGACCCTTTGGTTTGTTGCTCTAATTTATTGTCTGTTTTGGTTTTTTGAATGAGATGAAATTAGATTGATGAAATCTCTAATTTGTTTGAATTTTTTACCCTTAATTTTGTTAATATAGTATTTCACATGTATTTCTACAAATTAATTAAGTCAACTGTTGTGACACACCCAAAATAGGTCTACATCCCCCATTCTGAGTTGTCAATACACGGTACACAAACAACTACAACTTTATTATTACAATAGTAAAACTGTGAGTTTGAATACAAATATTGCCATCTAGACAATATCCACATACAAATAAATCCTCATCATAATTATTGATACATTATTTTACAACAATGGTGAGGACTACTAAACAACTCTCCCTAGAACTTTCATTCCATACCCCGACTGCGTACTTTCGCTATATTCTCGCCTCCCGAGAAGAAAAATGGAACAAAAAGGAAAAGGGTGAGCTCGACTAGCCCAAAGAAAATAATATTACGACTAAGATAATATACAACAAAATTATCGTTAGTCTTCAACAGGAAAAAATATAATAGAATACAATGAACAACAAGTTTTAAATCAATATTCGCAGCTGAAATAATAATTCATTAGAAGAGTTAAGTAGAGAATGCAAACTACTATCTTCTATGTATGAATTTTAAAGTTCATCGCCTATTTTATCCCTGTAACATCAATCAATATATATCTGGGATCAAATATTCATCCTTGCACTACTGAGCCAAGGACATTCACCAGATTAATCATGTTCATCTAAACACATTGCTCATCTTTGCACTACGGCCAAAGATATTCATCGAAAATCATTCATCTTTGACTACTACCAAAGATATTCATCGAAATCATTCATCTTTGCACTACAGCCAAAAGATATTCATCATAAATCATTCATCTTTTAAGACCGGGATGATGAAAAATATTTTTTAAAGAAACGAATCCAAAGATGAAACAAAATGACAAGGATTAAGGATTAAGGATTCAGTATTTTGTTTTATCCACGCCCAAAAATACCTCAAAAATAATCATAGTGGTGTAAAATTCAAGAATGATCAAAACATGGATACAATCAAAGCTAGTATCCATAATAGATATTTTGGACAAAAAGAAGAAATTTCATTTTTCGGTGAATAGTCTTCAGATTCCCTAATAGTCTTGTGTATATCGTGAATAAGTAACTCAGACACCAAAAGATAGAAATTTTACAAAAACATCTTCACGCTTACATGAATAGTACTGATGAATAGTAACTCATGAATAAGAACTCATGAATAGTAACTCTGAAGCATGAAAAAGTTCCAAATTTGATAAAAGTTTCAACGAATATTTCAAAGATAATGATATTGAAGAAATAATATCATTTGAGAAGAAAATAACATCCCTTACCTCGAAAGATCAATACTTCTAACTGGAATACTGGATATAGGCTATATCTTGAACTTTCACCGTATAGCAATACTCAAAGTATACTCAAAATACTCACAAGAATACGCCGATAATATAGAGAGAAAACTTCAGTTTACGTGTGATTTTCAATTCTAACCCAAGACCTATTTATAGGAAATTTCTTAAACACCAAAGCGATAAAATTTATTATAATATTAATATATTTAATAATCTTCTACGCCCACTTTGACAACTGATCTCAGATCATTAAACACATGCTAGGGCTGCCCACACACAACAAAAAACGTTTTTATTAATATAAATATTTAAAACTTCCAAAAATCAATTATTTTGAGCTTCGAACTTCAATAATTCATAATAAATAGCCCTTTTATCGGAAAATTCGAATCTCGCAAGTTTTTATAGGAAATTCAATTCTCTACAACTTTACGAAGAAAGTTTTCCAAATTCCAAATGTAAATTGACCAAATTCATAAACAAAGCGATTTTACAAAGTATAATCAATTTCAATCAATAAATAGGGTCCAATCGACATGTTTAACATGTTTTAAACATTTATTGCAACAAAAATACTCTTCCTCCTCGATACTCATATATCCCACATTCGTTGTAAAAATATCACCATTATTATATTATTAAAATATAATAATATATATTTAAATGAATTATTTTATCGAGAAAAAGATAAAATTTCAATTTTCAACAATTGTCACATTAAAATTTTCTCCATCTATATCCACATAAAATCAATATTTTCCTCATCATATGAATCAATAATTAATTATTCACAAATAATATTACAGAATCATAATATTGACAACCGTGCGGTTCAGGAAGAGGGGCTTTCCAATAAGAATTTCTCCTTCTTGGCGCTTGATTAGGTGACCAAACCTCTCCTGAGCAGAACTTTCTAGACATTGCCAATAATGTTATCTAATAATATTATTCGGATAATATGAATTATTGTTTCGACAATGAAAATAATCGTGTAATGACAATTATTAAAACAACAAAGAATATAAAATATCAACGCAAAGAATTATTGAATCAATAAAATAAAACACCGAATGCGAATTACTTGTAACCATTATTGAGTAAGGCCTTCTTTACGTAAGAGTCAATAATTGGTGCAATACCGGTGTCTTCTGCTCAACAACGCGTATGTTTTAACCACCGGGTATTCTAATAAATATAAACTCAGTAATAACTACGCCGTTATTTTTAAACAACTTATATTTGTCATTTTCTTCCTCCAATCGCTTTTTGTTATGGGGCCCACACATGGTCTGCTACCGTCGCATTTAATATTCCCCGACAAAGATTTAATATTCCACGACCAAACGAATATTCCCAACAACAATGAATATTTTATAACCACTTGCGTATTTTGAAATATTTGCATGATTTTACCCGTAGAATTATCCACATTAATCACATCAACCCTTACTATTTCAAAATAATAATTAGAGGAAATTAAATTTCATTTATTAATTATTTGGGGTCTTACAACCTCCCTCCTTATGAAATTTCGTCCTCGAAATTGACATACGCATTCTGGTGTTTCGAAAAGGTGAGGATACCTCGCTTTTATTTCCGTTTCCAACTCCCAGGTCATTTCCTCTATAGAATGGTTTCTCCACAAGACTTTAACTTGTGGTATGACCTTCGTGCGTAGGACATGCTCCTTCCTATCCAAGATCTTGACAGGTACCTCCTCATACGTTAAGTCTTCGGCTATCTCGTCCGGTTCTAACTCAATAACATGGTTCGGGTCTTTCACATATTTACGAAGTACAGATATGTGAAACACATTATGAACACGAGACATACTTGGAGGTAACGCGAGTCTATAGGCTACATTTCCTACTCGGTCAAGAATTTGAAATGGACCAATAAATCATGGATTGAGCTTTCTCTCTTCCCAAATCTTGTAACTCCTTCCATGGAACAACTCGCAACAAATAATACGATCCCCTATACTAAATTCCACGTCCTTTCGATGAAGATCCGCATAACTCTTTTATCGATCTTGTGCCGCTTTGTATACGTTGTCGAATCATTTGGATCTTTTTAGTAGTATATACGTCTTAACTTTCGGGTCCCAACAATGTTGCTTCACCCACCTCATCCCAACATATTGGAGAAATACACTTTCGTCCATATAATGCTTGAATGGGGCCATACCTATACTTGCGATAACTGCTGTTGTAAGAGAATTCCACCAATGGTAAATACTTATCCCAACTACCCTTGAAGTCTAGGACACAAAGTCTTAATAAATCCTCAAGAGTTTGAATAGTCCTCTCTCTCGTTGTCCGTCCGCTTTGAGGATGGTATGCCGAATCGAATCTTAAATCCGTACCCATAGCTTTTTGCAAGCTAACCCAAAATCTTGAAGTGAATCTTGGGTCACGATCCAAACTATGGATACTTTGGCATGCCATGCAATCTCACAATCTCATTTACGTACATTTGAGCAAGACGTTCAAGGAATAAGTCTCTCGTATCGGCAAGAAATGAAGCGGACTTGGTTAATCTATCAACAATAACCCAAATAGCATTTATGCCTTGAGAAACCGTGGGAAGTCCCAGAACGAAATCCATGGTAATGTGTTCCCACTTCCATTTCGGAATCTCAAGTGGTTGCAATGGTCCCTTAGGCACTTGATGCTTCGCCTTACACGTTGACAAGTTAAACATGTTGAGATAAACTTTGCAATCTCTCTCTTCATATTGTTCCACCAAAATGTATATCAAGATCACGATACATTTTAGTGCTTCCCTGATGGATTGCAAATGGTGTATTGTGTGCCTCCATCATAATCTTGTACTTCAAATCGAATCGTTAGGAACACAAAGTCCGGAGTGGACTCAAGTATTCCTTCTTCATCAATTCTCGCTTAAATAGCTCCTTCTTGTACTTTCTTCTTCATATGCATCATTTCTCTTGCGGTGGCTTGAAAGAACCTTAACTTTTTCTATTAAAGTTGGCTCTACGCGTATATTTGACATCATCGCACTCATTCCTGCGTATGATCTTCTACTCAACGCGTCACCTACCACGTTCGCTTTTCGGGATGGTATTGAATAGTGTGGTCGTAGTCTTTCAATAGCTCGAGCCAACGTCATTGCCAGCGTGTTAAGTTCTTTTGAGTGAAGAAATATTTAAAGGCTTTTATGGTCCGAATATATCTCCACTTTCTCTCATATAGATAGTGCCTCCGGATCTTTAAGCATGAAAACGATCGCCGCTAACTCTAGATCATGAGTAGGATAATTCCTCTCATATTCTTTAAGTTGTCATGAGGCATAAAGCTATGACTTTCCCACGTTGCATGAGAACACATCCTAACCTTTTGCCCAAAGCATCGGCTGTAGATAACAAATCCATCCGAACCGGATGGTATTGTTAAACAGTCTTAGAAATAAGTCTCCTTTTAAGCTCTTGAAACTCTTCTCGCACTCTTCTTGCTCCAAACGAATTTTGTATCCTTCCGAGTTAGATGAGTTAGCGGAGTAGCGATTCGAGAAAACCCTTCCACGAATCTCCGATAATAACCAAAAGCCCAAAAGCTACGTCTTGATCCAATGACTTGGTTTGCTCCCAACTTTGTATTGCTTGAATCTTCACGGGTCAACAGATACTCCATGTTTTGACACCATTACGCCCAAGAAATGCTACTTCCTCAAGCCGTAACTTCGCATTTCTTTAACTTGGCATAAAGCTTGTTTTCACGAAGCCTTTGGAGTACCGAATTCAAATGGTGCTGCTCATGATCTTCACGACTTTTGGAATATATGAGGATGTCATCAATAAAGACAACAACGAATCGATCCAAACTCTTTTTGAATACTCGGTTCATCATATCCATGAAAGCCAGTGAGAGCATTAGTCAATCCGAAAGACATAACTAAGAATTCATAATGCCGTCATAGGAGTTCTAAAGGCGCCTTTTGGAATATCCTCGATTCTAATCTTGGTGATGATATCCGGAATCGAAGATCGATTTTTGAAAAGAATTGTGCTCCTTTGCAATCCCGGTCAAACAAGTCATCAATACGAGGTAGAGGATACCTATTCTTGATAGTGACATGGTTCAATTCCCGATAGTCAATACAAAAGTCGCATACTCCCGCCTTTTCTTCTTTACAAATAAAACAGAGAGCACCCAAGGAGATGTACTAGGGCGAATGAAACCAATGTCCAACAACTCACAGTAGTTGGACCTTTAACTCTGAAGTTCAATAGAGCCATTCGATATGGGTTTTAGAAATGGGCTTTGTACCGGGTTCAAGGTCAATAAAAATTCAACTTCACGCTACGGGGTAGGCGGGAAGTTCTTGAGAAATACGTCGGGAAAGTTAATAACAACAGAATATTATTCAATTTTGGCGTGTCTTTATTCAAATCCATAACATGGGCTAAGAAAGCTTGACATCCGTTTTTTAATAAACGAATAGCTTTATGATTAGATATGACGATGATTGATTTTAATGGTTTAGTTGCTTGAATTTGAACAACGAGTTTGTTTAGGAATATGAAAGCTAACAACCTTACGAAAACAATCAATTTTGGCATGATGAGTAGTTAACCAATCAATCCCTAAAATCACATCAAAAGCAAGTATCTTTAAAGAGATAAGGTCAATGGTAAGATAAGGGTGCCAACATGGATTAGACAAGATTTATAAACAGTGGATGTGATGAAAGTTTCTCCTAACGGAGTTTCCACGAGATAGTCAAAGTCTAATTTCTCCTGAGTCAAGTTTAAACGTTGAGCACAAGCGGAGAGATAAATGAATGGGTAAGACTTTATCTAGTAAAGTATAAACTTCACAAGAATTTATAAATAGCTTACACCCGTGATCACCTCATTTGGGTTCCTCGCATTTTGACCATCCACAACAAACGCGCTCTTCGAGAACCGTTGACTTTGACTTTTCTAGATAATCTTTTGAGTCACCGTCCCATTGAACTAGGTTTCGCTTCTGCGTGCAATCTCGAAATATATGTCCTTCCTTTCCACAATTATAGCATACACGAACTGTTGTGGCGCTTTGACGGATATGTCCTCTTTCTCGCATTTATAAATATAATGACCGGTGGTCGCTCTCCTCCTTGGAACCGATTCTTCTTTGGCACTGCTCGTCTTCACACGGTCGTTGTTGAATCTCCTTTTTAAAATCTCCTCCCACTCGCTTCTTCTATTTTCATGGCTACGATTACCACCAGTGGTTACCATTTTTGTCCGCCTTTTTTCTTTCTCCACCGATTATTGTTGTTTTGTTGATCGCTATCTCCCAGATGATCCTCGATTATGGTACCTCGGTTGACCGTATCAAGTTATCTCGCTTCTAACAATTGAGCCACAATAACAACATCTCGAATAGAGAGAAAATTTATGAGAGATGAGATATCTTGACGTATCTTGGGGTTTCAAACCTCTCGAAAACATCCATACGTCATCGCTTCCTCATTCTCCACCAAATGAGGTGCAAACTCGATAACTCTGCAAATTTACGCCTCGTCTTCGAGACACACGTCCATGTTGTTCTCGCTTCCGATCCTAATAAACTCCACTTCCTTCATATGACGAACACTTTCGGAAAGTATTTGTCATTAAATAGTTTTTGAAACGTCTCCCAAGATATCTTTGGCCACGGTGGATGGATACGCTTCATGCACTCCCACCATAATACGCCTTCGCCACGGAACATAAAGGTGGCGAATGGAACCTTCTGTTCTCTGTGCATCCCAAGACATCGAATATCTTGGTAATTTGCTTGACCCATGTTTCTTCCATGATCGGATCCGGCTTTCCCTTAAATTCGTGGTCCCAACTTCTTTGAATCGCTGGTGTGACAACCCGTGAATTGCTATCATTTCTCCTATGTTTTGAACACGAGTCTCCCTCGTCGATTTTGCATGAAACTGCAAAAGCTTCTAAATATCCCTCGTTCATCATCTCGCTTTAATTGGTGTTGTTCACATGAGGAATATTGCCACTGTTGCACGCTCTCCTCGTTGGTGATACTGAAGTCTCCACGGTCTCATTTCCATTGTTAATATTCTCGATTGACATTCTCAAATCTTTATCATAAAACAAGGGTTAATTAAGGAAATAAATATATCACATAATATCCCTATATATTGACTAACTATCAAATAAGCTTAGGTAGGACACCTTGGCGAAGGATTTACTCGTCTCTCCCTCCTAGTTCTATTCCCCGATCTCCGCCAGAGATCATATCCTAAGCTCGATACCAACCGCGACACCCCCAAAATAGGTCTACATCCCCATTCTCGAGTTGTCAATACAGTCTGTAAACAACTACAACTTTATTATTACAATAGTAAACTCGTGAGTTTGAATACAAATATTGCCATCTGCATAATATCCACATACAAATAAATCCTCATCATAATTATTGATACATTATTTTACAACAATGGTGAGGACTACTAAACAACTCTCCCTAGAACTTTCATTCCATACCACGACTCGTACTCGCTATATTCTCGCCTCCTGAGAAGAAAAATGGAACAAAAAGGAAAAGGGTGAGCTCGACTAGCCAAGATAAAAGAATATTATGACTAAGATAATATACAACAAAATTATCGTTAGTCTTCAACGAGGAAAAATATAATAGAATACAATAGTACAACAAGTTTTAAATCAATATTCGCAGTGAAATAATAATTCATTAGAAGAGTTAAGTAGAGAATGCAAACTACTATCTTCTATGTATGAATTTTAAAGTTCATCGCCTATTTTTATCCTGTAACATCAATCAATATATATCCGGGATCAAATATTCATCCTTGCACTACAAAGGCCAAGGACATTCACCAATTGGTCATGTTCATCTAAACACTGTTCATCTTTGCAGACTACTGACCAAAGATATTCATCGAAATCATTCATCTTTGCACTACTACCAAAGATATTCATCGAAATCATTCATCTTTACTACTGGGCCAAAGATATTCATCATAAATCATTCATCTTTTAAGACCGAGGATGATGAAAATATTTTTTAAAGAAACGAATCCAAAGGAAACAAAATGACAAGGATTAAGGATTAAGGATTAGTATTTTGTTTTATCCACGCCCAAAAATACCTCAAAAATAATCATAGTGGTGTAAAATTCAAGAATGATCAAAACATGGATACAATCAAAGCTAGTATCCATAATAGATATTTTGGACAAAAAGAAGAAATTTCATTTTTCTATGAATAGTCTTAGTATTCTCGAATAGTCTTGGTATCGTGAATAGTAACTCAAGGCACCAAAAGATAGAAATTTTACAAAAAACATCTTCACGCTTACATTAATAAGTACTTCGTGAATAAGAACTCATGAATAAGAACTCATGAATAAGAACTCTCAGACATGAAAAAGTTCCAAATTTGATAAAAAGTTTCAACCAATATTTCAAAGATAATGATATTGAAGAAATAATATCATTTGAGAAGAAAATAACATCCCTTACCTCGAAAGATCAATACTTAAAGCTGGAATCTTTGGATATAGGCTATATCTTGAACTTTCACCGTATAGCAATACTCAAAGTATACTCAAAATACTCACAAGAATACGCCGATAATATAGAGAGAAAAACTTGAGCTTTAATTGTGATTTTCAATTCTAACCTAAAGACTTATTTATAGGAAATTGCTTAGAACACCAAAGCAGAAAATTTATTATAATATTAATATATTTAATAATCTTCTACGCCCACTTTGACAACTGATCTCAGATCATTAAACACATGCTAGGGCTGCCCACACAACAAAAAAACGTTTTTATTAATATAAATATTTAAAACTTCCAAAAATCAATTATTTCGGAGCTTCGGAACTTCAATAATTCATAATAAATAGCCCTTTTATCAGAAAATTCGAATCTCGCAAGTTTTTATAGGAAATTCAATTCTCTACAACTTTACTGAAGAAAGTTTTTCCAAATTCCAAATGAAATTGACCAAAATTCATAAATAAAGCGATTTTACGGTGCTATAATCAATTTCAGTCAATAAATAGGGTCCACTGACATGTTTAACATGTTTTAAACATTTATTGCAACAAAAATACTCTTCCTCCTCGTATACTCATATATCCCACATTCGTTGTAAAAATATCACCATTATTATATTATTAAAATATAATAATATATATTTAAATGAATTATTTTATCAGAAAAAGATAAAATTTCAATTTTCAACAATTGTCACATTAAAAATTTTCTCCATCTATATCCACATAAAATCAATATTTTTCTCATCATATGAATCAATAATTAATTATTCACAAATAATATTACGTAATCATAATATTGACAACCGAGCGCGCTTCTGTGAAGAGGGCTTTCTAATAAGAATTTCTCCTTCTTGGCAAGCCTTGATTAGGTGACCAAACCTCTCCTTGATGCAGAACTTTCTAGACATTGCCAATAATGTTATCTAATAATATTATTCAGATAATATGAATTATTGTTTCGACAATGAAAAATACTTGTGTAATGACAATTATTAAAACAATGACAATATAAAATATCAACGCAATTAATTATTGAATCAATAAAATAAAACACCTTTGAGCGATAATTACATAACCATTATTGAGTAAAGCCTTCTTCACGTAAAGAGTCAATAATTGGTGCAATACTGCATGCTACCTGCTCAACAACGCTGGCGTATGTTTTAACCACCGGTATTCTAATAATAAAAACGGTAACAACTACGCCAATTATTTTTAAACAACTTATATTTGTCATTTTCTTCCTCCAATCGCTTTTTGTTATGGGGCCCACACATGGCTCGTGAGTATCATTTAATATTCCCAGACAGATTGAATATTCCACGACCAAACGAATATTCCCCGACAACAATGAATATTTTATAACCACTTGCATATTTTGAAATATTTGCGTATTTTACCCGTAACTATCCACATTAATCACATCAACCCTTACTATTTCAAAATAATAATTAGAGGAAATTAAATTTCATTTATTAATTATTTGGGGTCTTACAACTGTGGTATTTATACGGTGAAAAATATTTAAATATTAAATTATGACACACGGATATTTTCAGGCTAAAAATATTAACCGAAAATCTGAATAGGGACCACCTTGTTACTTAACGGTACTTTGGGTAGCAGGATGGAAGCGTTTAAACATCGAGATAAGAATTGTAAAAGAAAGTATATTTCAGAGTTTGATATGCAATTAACCCTAAATTAAATAATGTGCACACACTGTTGGAAATGGCTTTGAAACATTAAATATTAGAGCATTTTGAGGCTTAATTTAATGAGGGAACCACATTCCGAATGTGAGACCCCAAATTTTATGAAATAAAAGTATTCATTTTTTTTTATTTTGATGAATAGTTAAATTGATAAAAGTTTAAAGTTAAGGGTGACATTTGAAAATTTTTCAAAGTAAGTGATGATGAGGTTTTGTTTTATTAGTATTATTAATGTAATAAAAAAATGCTTTTATATAAAATGTAATACTTTTATAAAGTTATTCGCTTTATTAGGCTAATAGTAAAATCTTTTATATAAAATGTAATACTTTTATAAAGTTATCTATTTTATTAGACAATAATTAGAATATATTATATTTTATTATGCATAGTATTTGCATAGTGTCTGCATAGTGTTTGCATAGTAAAAATCTTTTTATATAAAACAGAATACTTTTATAAAGTTATTTGTTTTATTAGATTATAAATAGAATATATTATATCTTATTGTAAACCAATATGGACCGTCCGTTTAAAAGTAAAACAATCTGGACCGTTCATGGACTGGTTACTATTTAGTCCATTCTCTTATAAACAGAAGCTCATTCCTTCATTATTTCTTACGAATTCACTGAAACTCTAGAGAGAGAAACTGTAGAGAGAATTCTTCTTCTATGAGCATATTTCTTTAGAGTTTAAGAAAGCTTTGAGCGTAGTGCAAGTTTTCTTCAATTATATCCCCGCCCTACCCGTCGGAGTACTCTTCTTTATAAGGTAAGGGATGTTATTTGTTGTACTCGTAAGGGGTATTATTTCTTTCGTATTCATGAAGAGAATTTCGTTATTCCATTCTTTATTATTATGTTGGAATAACTTTTGTGTCTGCAATCTTTGCATACATGGTGAAATTCTTACATTATTCTATTCTTTATTATTCTGTTGGAACATCCTCTCTGTGCGTTTACGCATGACCTGGTTCCGTTATTTATTTTTCTGTTGGAATATCATGTCGGAGCGATTACGCTTTGACTTCGTTCCATTAATTATTATTACATTGGAATAACATCGTCTGCATGCGGCTATCGCATGCATGGTGATTTCATTGTTATTCAATTCTTTATCATTCTGTTGAAATATCCTATCGGTGCGTATTACGCTACGACACGTTTCCGCTTCTTTATTATTCATTTGGAATATCACGCCGGTCTGATTACGCCTAACTTTGGTTCCGTTATTTATTATTCTCGCTGAATAACTTTATACATCTTTATCTATCGCATTTGCATGGTGATTTTTGTTGTTATTCCATTCTTTATTATTACATTGGAATATCCAGCCGATTAAATATTAAATCCGACACGGTTCCGCTTCTTTATTATTTTGTTGGAATATCACGCTTGGTGCGGATTACGCTACCGACTGGTTTTCCGTTATTTATTATTCTCATTGAAATTACCATGTCTGCGTATCCTATCGCATCGCATGGTGAATTCTTCATTATTCCATTCTTTATTATTCTGTTGAATAACTCATGTGGGATTACCACACGCATGGTAAATGATCCTTTATATTCATTCCATATTAAATTGTGGAAATGATCTGGTTACGTTGATTATGATGAGAGTCATAATAAAAGCATTGAACTGATAAAAATCATGGGTATATGAAGTATTAGTAAGGGTTATGATGAGTTATGTTGGTTATTATGTGAAAATATGAAAGTTTCTTAGAAATCACAAATGGTTGAAAAATCAGATTTTGGTGAAAATGGAACATGAAATTCAATTGACCATATCTCCTATTATATTTCAAATTTTTGAGTGTGGTCAAGTTCTAGAGTTAGATCCATGAGTTTCCTAACTTATCCAAGTGGAATCACTGGAAAAGGTGTTGTAGATTTTCGTGTGAACTGATTTTAGTAAAGCATGAAAAAGTGAAAAATGGGAAAACAACTACTGCCATAAATTTTAAAAGGGCATTTACGGCCACTTAAATTGTGAGAAAAATTCCGGCCTTTTGGGTCATGAAAATATATGGTATAAAGTACCTCCTGTCCAAAAATTAGCTCATTCCGACTTAAAATGAGCAAGTTATGACAATTTTAATATTTAGGTTTTTCTGACGAAAAATACTATAACCCAGAGTTCTATAACTCCAGATGACCATGAAATTTAAACCGAAGATCACGTTAACATGTGTAAAATCCGCCAAGATTTGGGAATTTACGAGTTAAACTTGAGGTAGCTAATTTCTTAAGGAATTAATTAGAAATTGATTTTTGAAAAATAGTAAATGAATTTTAAAATTTTTGAGAAAAATATATGTTCATTATGGGACTATATTATGCTAAATCCCGAAAAGAAATATTTTTTGGGGCTGATTTGGTATTTTTATAAAAATG
Source organism: Panax ginseng (assembly GCA_020205605.1). Taxonomy (NCBI): domain Eukaryota; kingdom Viridiplantae; phylum Streptophyta; class Magnoliopsida; order Apiales; family Araliaceae; genus Panax; species Panax ginseng. Next base: position 16,995,647 of record CM035131.1, on the reverse strand, counting down.
GTTTAGTTACTGAATATATGAGTTAAATATGTTATCTTGAAGTAACAAAGTTGGAAAATAGGATTTTATGGCTTGAAATCCTATATAAGGTATATCTGCATTTTTTTGATGAGGATTTAATCATTTGTGATGAAATCTTATGAGTATGGCATTTTGAATGATTAAATACATTATTTGGTAAAGTGTAAACAATTGAAATAAATTATTTATAAGTTTAAGAAGTGATTAAAATATTGTTATGATATTAATAATATTAGATTATGAGTGGTGGATAATATTTGGATAAATTTAAAGTCTTTAATATTTATCTTTGTTTTCATTTGATTAATACTTATATCATTTTCATCATCCTCATGTATATATTATGTTGAAAGTCATATGTGGCCTGTAGTGTATAGATGAACTTGGTATGATTATGACCAGGAATTATTCGGTATAATCATGACCGTAATGTTACAAATGATATGAAAAAAGTTCTCATTGGCCGTAGTGCATTGATGGACAGTTTTTGGTAAGATTATAGCTATGGATTCTCTTCGACCAAGGGTGCAAACATGAATTATTTTATAGCATGATCAGGACCGTTGATGAAACCACGATTATCTTTGACCCGTAGTGCATGGATAATCTGTGGTTGTTATACTAAAAGAATGTCCTTGGCCTATAGTGCAGGGATGAATTGATGATGTGGATTAATTATTGAGCTGAGTCTCAGCAATGAAATATTAATTCATGGATGTGATAATAATGAATATTCTTGTCTGTAGAAGTAAATGGATAATTCATGGATGTGATATCAATGAATATCATCATCAGTAGTAGTGGGGGTGATTCGATGATGTGGATTATTTATTAAAATTTGAGTCTCGTGATAAAATATTGATAATAAACTTTTAAATTCATAGAAGATGGTAGATATCATGCTCTACTTGACTCTTCTAAAATACAGTTGTATATCTTTGGCTTGTAGCGCAAAGATGAAATGTTAATGAATATCTTTGGCCGTAGTGCAAAGATAAATTTATTAGTATGATTATGAGCAGGGATTGTGATTTGGTATAACCTTGATTTTTGATGTTTTAGGTGAAGATAGGTGATGAAAATTATCTTCGTCCTGGGTACGAAAAAGGAATTCAGAATCACAATTATGATTATGAGTTATTCATATGATTGTTACATGAATTGTTGATTGATGTTACAGGGATAAAATATTATTGGTGGACTTTTAACATGGAGAAGATAATAGACCTGATGGTCTATTTGACTCTTTTAATGGATTGCTTGCTCACTGTGTATTCATGGTTGAAAAGTTTTATCATCTACCATATGTTATAAATCTACGATTTATTATTGACCAAAGCTATTGATAATTTAATTATCTTTAGTTATGATATTCTTTATCGGGCTAGTTGTGCTCACCCTTTGCTTCACACAATTCCTTTCGGGTAATAAGAGTGTAGCTAGGTCGAAATGGGAATAACGAGAATAGAGCGGTGGTCTATATTTGTTGAGGTTCTCCCAAATAGTATGGAAATAATTTTATTGAGAACTTTAGATAAGTGTGTCAGTATTGTATACGTCATTTGATATTTAATTTTGGTGAACCAAATAGGGTGAGGCGAACCCAACTTTGGAAGGGTGTTTTGCCACTATCATACAAGATGTCTAATGACATATAACCTCGTGTTATCATAAAACAGGGTTGTGCACATCCACTTGCTGAGTATATCTACGAGTACTACCTATATGGTCTTGGAGTTTATTTGAAATATAATTTTTACTTGGAGACAGTGGAGATAGTTATATGTCAAGAGAAGACTCACCATTGAAAGGAACATGATAGTAATCTTCTCATTTTTCTTTGGGGTCTATTGGGTCAACCAAGGATAATTCTCTGGACATATGATATCTATCATAACTTAGATTCATGACCTCCTATGTACAAAGGTTTCCTTGAGAACTTTCCAAAGATTTTAATTTCTAAAACAGTTTTTGACAGTACCTTTATGTACGTACCATTGTATGGTTATGGTCGAGGCACCATGAGAGTTACATACATTTGTATTAAAACTCACATTATACATGTCGTCGTATTTTGCACGACAGTTGTATAAATGAAGTTGTAAATGTTTTTATAGTGTATTTTCTGGCGACTCAAGATGGGTGATGTATACCTATTTTGGGGGCGTCACACCAAAAATGTTGGGTTTTTGCACCAATGCGTTCTCCTCCGCGAGAAGAATAACGTGGTATATTTATGTGTTCAAATTCATTAAGAATTGAATGAGAAAATTGACTCCAAAGTCACCTACTTGAAATATTAAAGTCCCACATAGGGCATTAGAGGGAAAAATGAAGAATTTATATATGAGATGTTTGCTCAATGGGAAGGGCCCCAAGGGGCACCCCACTTTTGTGGAAGGGAGAGAACCTAGCCAAGGCATGGTTCGAACCCAAAAGATATATATTCATGCCGCCGTCCGATCGGTCGACGTGGTAGCGGTCAGCCCCGGTCCGGGGTCGGGGACGGTGGGTCGGGTCGTGATATATACACAAATCAAAAATGGTTATTTGTGATGGCCAAAATCCATCACAAAAAGTAGAAAAATCATCACGAAAGGTTTACGTGATGGCTTTAAGCATCACAATGGTCGTCTTGTATACGCCCATCATGAAAGGTTTTACGTGATAGTTTTGACAATCACGCAAATGCTTAGTGCTTTTGTGATGATTAATACAATCATATTAACACGTAATCTATATTAGGGATCAAATGTAAGAACGTGAATTTTATTTCACTGGTATCTATATTAATTGTATCAAATGATACTTTTAGGATTCTAACCCTCTCCCATTTACAAACTAAATAACGAGTATTACCACTACACCAAAGTCCAGATCATGATTATAATTTTCAAAAAAAATATAAAAGGAAACATATGTGAGTTGACTTACTAAACAAAATTAGTTCCACATAAGATTTGGTGATTACAATGGCGGTCACAAATACTCTATAATGATGGTAAAATTAGTCATCACTAACGCTCTGTTTCTGAGTTTTGAAGAGAAAAGAAAAGAATAGAAAACTTAAATAAGAATAGAAAAGAAAAGAATAGAAAACTTGAAGCTTTCCTTTGTGTTGTTTCTGAGTTTTTAATAGAAAATAATAGAAAATTTAAAATTTTCTTTTCTTGCGTTTTTGAGTTCTAATGAAAAGAAAAGAAAAATATCACTTTTACAAATTTACCCTTGTATTAATTATAACTATTGAACTATGAATAAAAATATTCAAGATAAATTTAATCAAAGAAAAATTTTTATAATTAAATACAAATATCCAAATAAATATTAAACAAAAATTACTTCTACAAAGTCATTATCATACCATACCCAAAAGTCATCAACCATAAGATGTATTATTTATACAAATGGAGATTATTCTTCAAATTCTTCAAGAAATTCAATCTCCTTTCTAATGGTAACCCAAACACTGCTCGTGCTCTGTCTTGATTTTCTAGTAGCCATAAATAGGCTTCATCGATTTTTTTTCTCATCGAAATTCATTTCAGTAAGTCCTTTAAAGATATCATTTGCAGAGTAGACTCACACAGATAAATTGATAAATGCTTCTCCCTGTTTTTCAAATGTCTCCTCTTGCTTTTCCAATATGATAGCTAATTTATCAATCACATTAGTTGTCATTAAATTTTTTTCTTCGTACAGTCTTAAATTTTTTTTGTCATTTCTCTAGTCATTTCTTAGAAAATTTGCTTTGTTTCTAACATTACATATTTGGTTATTTAATATCCGGTCTAGATGGATTACAGCTCGGATGAAGAGTCAGACATCAGTGATTCAGAGACCTTTGTATATAAGGAGAAACCATACAAGTAGTTGAGGACTGGAAAACTTAAAGTAAAAGGACCCAGTTGCATTAGCACAGTACTTAGAGACTGATTTAGCTGATGAGATAGAGCAATCCCAGCATGTGGTTGCACCTGCACCTGCAGCTCCACCGTCCGAGCGCAATGAACTATATCGCAATCCTTGGACAGGGATTATTGTTAATATAGTTAAAGATCCAAAGAATGGAAGAGCTGTTAGCAGTGAAGAGTACTTGATGGACAAGTTCTCTAAGTATAAACCTGTACAAATTAAAATTTATTATATTAAAAGTTGAGCATAATATGGGAATTATAAAAATATTATTTATTCCAATTTTTTTTCCGTTCAAATCTTGCCAATTTTGGACGAAAAACTTTAGCAGAAAAAGTGGACAAGTTAAACATAAGAATTGGAAAGAAAACTAAAATTTTCCGTCTATTTTTTTTCTTTTCTGTCAATTTTAAAAATCAGAAACAGAGCGTAAGAGCCATCATATATTTTATTGTTTTGTGATGGCTTGAAAATTCCATCACAAAATACCTTCTTTTTGTAATTGCAAATAAAAGTAATCACAAAAATATATGTTTTTTAATGATTGTCACGGCCGTCATAAAATATTATTTTAATTATTTCTTACATTAAAATATTAGTGATAGCTTAAATGCAATCAATTAAAAGGGTATATCTATAAGTGATGACTTAGTCGTCACAAAAAAGAAAATTTATTTTACGTGAAAAAATTTGTGTGATTGACATGACCATCACAATTATAATACATTGATGGCAAGATTAGTCATCACTAAGAGCCATCATATATACTATTATTTTTGTGATTGCTTAAAAAATACATCACAAATTACTATCATTTGTGATTGTTTTTAAAAACTATTACAAAATTCCGTCACGTATTCTTATTTTTCTAGTAGTGATATAATTTTTTGGACAAAATCTGTTTACTATTACGATACTACGTCGTTTTGACAAATGAATTTATTTAATTTGTTATCACGATAACGATACTACATCATTTTGATGAATGCGCGCCAACGGTAATATCCGTTCTTAACAGTCACGAATTTTTTCTATAAATAAACTGTGGGGCGCATTTCTGATATAAAAAAAAGATTCCTTCTCTTCCCCGTTTCAGAAGTCTCGTTCTGTTTCTGCAATTCCCGTTCTGCAATATATTTTCCGTTCCCGTTCTGCAATATTTTCCCGTTTCGTACTGCAATCTTTTTCCTGTTTCTACAATAAAATTGTACAGTAAGTTTTTCGTGTTTTCTTCATGCATGCATCATTATTATTCATTCAGTTCGGTACACAACATAAAGTTATGTTCGTAGTGTTCTTAATTTTGAATTGCTTCTAATTAAGAACTGAAAATCCGTTTTATCTTGGAAAACAATTATTCAATTAATCTTTAGCACCCGTGAGGGAATAAATTTGCTGTAAGGAGACTTTGTGAATTCAAATGACTCGAATTTATATTTCCATTTTTATAATTTGTTTCTGTTTTGTTTAATTTTTTATTATTATTATCTAAATATATATTAAATAATACTATATATTACGGATAACATACACTAAATTAATGTGGGATTGTATGAGGTAAAAATAAAAATTGAAAAGAATTTTCTACTTAAGGAAGTTAAAGAAATAAATAGAGAGAAAAATAGGGAAGTGATTAGATAATGGGCAACACAAGAAAATCTTAAATTACGTTAATAATCATGAAAAAAAAAAAGTTAAAAAGGGAGGATATAATTGAAATTATAAAGTGAGGCTCTAAGATAGTCTAACAACTTTTGCTCCCCCTTAATAATATAAATATCAAATAATCTTCTTCTTTTTTTTGCATCTCATGATCTTCTGTTCCATTATTATTATTAAAATTAAGATAACAATTGGGATAGATGATCATATTTCATATTCAATAATGCTGTAATGTTTTTGCGGGTGAGCTTATAAGCATAACAAACGCCCAAAGAAACTGCCAGGAAAACCAAAAGTACAAAAATGGTAGATGGGGCTCGAAACATTGTAAGAACCATTTTGAGCCTCCTTTCTCTTCTTTCTTTCATCTCCATTCTCTCTCTCTTCATCTCCACATACCTTCTATACCTTTCAGTCTCCTCTCCTCTTTTTCCCTTCTTTCTTCTGCCACTCTGTATGGCCTCCTGAAAAATTCCCAAACTCTCCTTCCCACTCAACCGCTTACCATCCATATCCTGCACTTCCAATTTTACCCCTCTGATCTCCAATTCCCTCCCTTCCTTCCACCCAAGCATAGCCACTATTCTACATTCCACCAACTTAGTCATGCCACCCCGACAGTCACCGACCACCATAGTTGCATACTTTACTTCTATATCACCACCAATCCAATGCGGCCGGACTGAAACCGGCCGCAAGCTGGACACATTTGCTGCCCGCTTTAAAGCTGGATCAATTATAATCCAGCTTAAGGTCATGTATTCTTTGAGATCTGAAAAATACATGTCCTCATCACCTTCAAATGCACCCGGTATCATAATGGACTCTTTCGGGTCAAGTAAATTGATCCGAAAAGTTGAATTAAGGAAACTATCCGTGCAAGCGTTGGTCAGGTCAACTTTGGAAAGTACAAGCTCATTTTTGTAGTGTATGTCCACAGCTGAGATTATTTCCTCAGCCGTAGTTGCAGTCGAGTGCAGCTTCTGCATTTGACTGCAGAGACCATTGAACCGGAATTTGTGGTGGCCGGGGTGGAGGACGGGGAAGGAGTCGGAGAAGAAAGAATGATGGCCGCCGGGGAAGATGGATATTGTTTCACGGACAAGTGAATGTTTGGTTGAGGGCCAGGTGGAGTTACATATTTCACTCCAGAGCCAATCTTTTCTACACATTCCTTCGAACATTCGGGACGTGCAGGCGACGGAGGCAAGAGTTTGGGTGTCTATTCGGGTGAAAATGTGATTTTCAATGATATTTGGGTGGATGGCGGTGATTGTTGTGGCTTTTCCTCCGCCTTCGCCTTGTTTGGAAGATTTTGAAACCATTTTGTTTCGCATGCAATGATTTTTTTATCTCTGTATTTATCTTGTTTAGATATGGTAGGGAGGGCGGAGAGGGGCGGCGGTCGTGGTGGTGGAGTCTACATGTAATTAAGACGTGGGGTGTGTTTATGACGGAATTGTGGGGAAGAGAGCTGACCGGTCGTCGAGCTTGCCTAGATCTCTATTATGTTAATGTTGTCTTTATTGATGACAATGTTAAACATAGTTGACAACATTAAATATGTATGAATAATTTCTTTAAGTAATAAATTTAACATTGTTAATTATATTTAATGTATTTTTTTATAAAATATTTGTATAAATAATTTCTTATGTAAATTTAATATTTTCAATTATTGTGATAATTTGATTATTTAAAATTTTAAAAATTATCTTATAAATATTTCATACATTGAAACTATTCAAATCTAATTAAGGTAGAGGCGTTTCAGACATTTCTCTTGACCGCACCTCTTATTTGTGGCCGGCAAAAAAAAATCATTTATGGGCCATTGGATATCTGGATTAACGGTTAACATTTGTTTGTTAGAATAGTACTCCCAACTAACAAATGCTATAGAATAAGTCCCAAACATAAATTATATCTCTAATTTTGAAATCAAAAGAACTCAAGAAACATATTTATTATGTCATCTAATGAAATTGCCCTATGTTAATTAAGATATCTAAGGCCGCGTCATTTTAACGGGCATGCTTAAAGCAAATTTCTGCATAGACCTGACAATTTAGTTAATAAATTAGTGTGCTAATTCAAATTATTTAAATTAATTAACTACTTTAAAGTATTTAAATTGATTAAAGTTTAGACCCATATTTTTTTTAAAAAAAATAAGCCCAAACAACTTAATTGGTTTCCACTTATTTTTTTTCTCTCTAACCAGTTACCGCGCTCTCATCCTCGTTGAAGAGAGAGAAATAGAAGAAATGGAGGGGAAATAGAAGAAATGGAGGGGAGGCGAGGGGAGGGGAGGCGAGGGAGTTCTATATAGAACAGTAAAAAATAGTACAGTAAAAAAAATAGATTCGACTTTTGAAGTGGTGAAACTCTAATTGAAAGATGCTTTTAAATGATAAATATTTGATTGTATATGCTGATACGTACGTTGTAAAGGTTTGTATTGGAGCAGGTAGGGAAGCCTCTTCATGATCCCCAGTTGAGTAATGCTACGCGGACAGCTTTATTGGACCGGCCGAATTTTTTTATTTTTTTTTTTTGGTTTGTGATTCCAGAAAATATATAGTATTTATTATAACAAAAATTTTATAAAATATAATATTTTAAATATAATTTGGATACACGTACAAGAGATTTATTGTCCCCAGTTTAGGACCAGTCTTTGAAATTACTGGCTTCATCAGTACAGCCCCAGGACTGAAGACTGATTTGACCATGAAATTCTGTATACGTATACCTAGAAAGAGGTGAGGAATAGATGTACGTGAATCAATTAGCTAATTTAGCTCAGCTTTGGGTTACTCCTATAATTTTTCTCTCTACTTTATTATAAATTTAACTACTCACGGAGTAATATTTTTTGGACTTTTTTAATGCAGAAAATAAATGATAAACTGGATTAAATAACTTGAATATATAAAACAAATATCAAACACACATACACACCACATACAAGCCAAAACATCTTTGAAACTTGAAAGAATATAGTTACAACCGAGTTCTAAATAATTTTCAGTAAGAACACAAGGCAGTAAAAAATTTTGCTAGAAATTTCTCTGAGTGTATCAGCTGATATGAAGATGGGAGAGTTGCTTAATTTAGTCTTATTATATATCCATCCGAGTTCAATAATGAGAACCAAACGCAACATAAGTTGTTGAGATGTGCTTAAGTGAAGTTAATCCCACGGATAATTTAAATCTAAACTCAAGAGTTTATATTTGTTTATCATATGCAATTTTTAGGCGGATAAATCGGGATAAATCAACTTTTAGTATCTGTACTGGGACGCGACTTACAATTTGGTATCCGAAGTGAAAAAAATTACAAACTGGTGATTGTACTCAAAAAATGTTACACTCCGTTAAACATTAGGGACACGACTTACAATTTGATACCCGAAATGAAAAAAGTTACAAACTAGTGATTGTACTCGAAAAATATTGAAATTTGGTGCGTGTACTTTCCAATTTTTAAATAATCGTTAAAATTGATACAACGCGAGAGACAAACATACAAAGAGAGAAGCGAAGTTGACGCGAAGAAGATTCTCGATATTTTGTTCCATCTTTCCTTGCCCCCCACATTCGCACAATTGCTCCACAGTGGCACCGACTTGGGAACTCTGGTGTAATCCATTCATTATTATTGCATGAACTACAATCTTCTTCCCTGATTTCATTTACGATTCCACTCCAAGACGAGCTCATCCTTTCAATTAAACACTGAAAACCCTTTAATAAATATATATAGAACCAAAAATCAATGGAGAATCGAGACAAAAAGAATGAGAGAAGAAGAAGGACAGAAGAAGAGAACCCTAATTTTCAAACAGAATAAAGTTGAAACCCTCTTTAATTAGCAGTAATAATATTTTTCGAGTACAATCACCAGTTTGTAACTTTTTTCATTTCGGGTACTAAATTGTAAGTCGTGTCCCTAATATTTAACGGAGTGTAATATTTTTCGAGTACAATCATCAGTTATAACTTTTTTCATTTCAGATATTAAATTATAAATCGTGTCCCAGTACAAATATCAAAAATTAATTTATCCCCGGATAAATCTACAAGCACTTCACAAGATCATACTTAAGTCTAGACACAACGGAGGCCAAAGCCATTTAGCTAAAATTTAATTCCAGTCTTTCATTCTCCCTCTCTAATTAATTATTGTACATCACCCCTTATCTTCTCAATACCTCTTTCTCTATTCTCAGGCCTCAGCTACGGTAAGCAGCTCCAAGGCACCACCACCACCACCACCTGTTCGTAATTGTAACATTGTGGATTTATCTTTTGTCATCTATGAACTTCATAAAAACTCATTAGCACGTGAAAATAATTTAGAGTGAGGCATTTGATAAGGTGCAAATTATTTGAAAAAACTAAATTTTATTTGTTTTATTTGAATAAAATTAATATGACTGCTAGTTGCTTTATGGTAATCATAAGATGTAGCCTTATTTTATTTTAACACAAAAGATATACTTGTGAGATTTTTAAAATTCTATTTAATTATAAATTTATTACTAATATGTAACTTATATTATTAATAGTAATAAGTATAGTTAAAATAAGAACAAATTAATAACAGTTAAATGCTGAAACTATTATAGATATATGTACATATCTGTATGCATGTGTACGTAGATATATATAACTACTAAAATATATAAAATTACACTTAATTTTGGCCTCTCTCTCTTTTGGTACAAGTTTTGGTACTAATTTATGCAATTAACGTTGCATTTGATGCTATATGTCTTCAAAGTAATAATGAAAATTGTTCATCTTTCTGCAGGTGTATATTTAAAATAATAAATTCAAAATATTAATGAAAATTATTCATATTTCTAGATCTTTGGTGTTTATTTCAAAAGAAAAATGAGAATTGTTATACAAACCAAACAAAAGAAAAGCTTACATTAGTAATAAATTAATAGGATGAAAACTAATATAACTCTATTTTTATAGATCCACGTTGGAGTTAAATTGTATTCTTTCAATATTTTAGTTATGAAGTTTGTAATCTTTTTAATGCAAGTAGAGTGAATTGCAAATTTTATATTAAAAAATGATGATCACACAAATAATATTCAATAATTTTTTTATAAAACTCATTGGATAATGAAATACTCATAGATTTATATCAATTTTTAATTAATACTCTAGGTTTGCACGGGTAAGAAAGCTACTATTGCATATATGAAGATCGAGAGAAGACGCATATATATATATATATATATATATATATATATATATATATATAGTCCGCTTTTTTAAAGAAGTGAAAGAAGCCAAGAATCTAACCCATCGACGATTGATCTTAAGCTTACCCTTATCTAACATAGTTTGCATACTCCTTTAGCGATGGACTAGGCGATCGATTGGTTTGTTGTATATGTAGAATCGCTATTTTAACTTTTAACGACGAAACAATATATAGCGACAGCTTATCTGAATCAATCGACCACATTGAATTATCGTGAGCATGTATGGTCGCCGATAATGATAATTTATCTGCGACCACATTGAATTATAATATTTCTACTATGGGTCGCAGAATCGTCATGAGATAAATTTTCCCCCAAAAATTGGTGCGAAACCTTGGCGCGTTTTTTTTCATGACTAATCTTTGTCGGTATTGCGCACGGTCATTTGTAAGTATCCACGTCATTAAAAATCGGCGATCACAGCGTCGGTCATAAAAAGCGGTCATTGATTAAACTTAATCTTCTGATTCAGGTCATTCGCCGACTCGTGAAAGAAGAAAAAAAAGAGGGGGAGAGCTCAGAATAGAGAAGAGGGAGAAAGGGGGAGAAGAGAAGAAATAGAAGAGGGAGAAAGGGGTCGCAACGCCATCGAACGCCACAAATCACACGGCCACCACCGCCACCACCACCACCAAGCACCTAGGATTATTTTTATTTCTTTCTCCCAATATTACATTTCTACTATTTATTCTTATGTTAGATTAGATTATATACTGAATTGGATTTAATTAGTGCAATGTTAGATTTAATTAGTGCAATGTTACTTAACAAAATGTAGTATTCAATATGTATCCTCCCTCTCTACATAGATATAAAACTATAGAAGTTATCTCTGAAAGCTATTTCAATCAACAGGAAACAAGAAATGAAATTTCTTCAAATAATGCATCTTTATATTTAATTAGGCCTTATATACCAGTAACTCCAGAAGAATAAATAGTAAAACCATAAAATTAAAATCACAAGCCAATACTAATACTTTGAAATCTAGTATGCTTTTATTTTGGGATGAGGAGGTAAAAATTCTTTGAATTCAGCTTACTCTGTGAATTTGATTCATCATTGTATGAGATATTTTTTTAGTGTTGTATGTGAGCTAATATAATGTGCCTTTTGTTGTGAACTTATGATCACGAATACTATTAGTATGTCGACATAATTTCAATTCCTCGTATTTACTTTGTAAGATTTTTTTATTAGGTTTTTGAAAATTTCGTGTGGATACCAAATGAGAGAAGCAAACACTAAGAAAACCACAAAATAGTAAAATGCGAAGAATGAAAATTAGAACTACCAAACATTAGCCTCATAGAAATCATATCCATAGACGCCTTTATCAAAATGCCATCGATGATGAAAACTTTTCATTTTCAAATATCACCGGGATTTTCTTTTGGGTGATACCGCTCTCTATAGGGAGACTAAATGGTGCAGGACAAAATTTTGCATACAATGTGTTCATGAACAAACTACAAAGTCTTCAATGGGTATACCAAAGATAAATTGCCTCTAAGAGGTCATCAATTAATAACATGTTAATAGAGAAGTGGAAATGGAAAATTGAGAAATCGCCTTCTTCCAACCGTAATTGCAAACTGGAAATGGAACTGGAATGTTGAAAACATGAATCAAAGAGGTTATAATGCAACAAACATAAGATTTGGGCTTCTCCGTGAGGTTTGGTTAGCATGAGTTTTTTTTTATGTATGTTAGTAATCCTTGCTTACGAAAAGAAAACTATCATGACAAAAGGATAGAGGGCAACTTGCAAAACCGCCAAGAATAATCTAACATTGTATATAGAGATGCCAACCATGTCATATTACTCGTAGAGGTTTTGGCTCTTTCCGTCTTGCAACCCTATTAACCATCAACTTGTCTATTAACTCATGATTTATTGGGTTAGACAACTCATTTAATTTTAAGAATTTTAAATAGGGATTAATTGACTCTTATATAAAAGTTAATTGTATACTATGCTTACCAAATGGGAAACCAATTAACAAATTCACTTATTATCCATTTTACCCTTGAGCTTACAAACACTCAGCACTGAAAATTCACTAATTTCGTTCCATCCTCGAAATCTACGTCTCCCAAAGTCACGACTTGTCTCTTAGTTCTCACTCAAATGGATTACGATTTTCCTGATCGCGATCCTCCTTCATTCAAACGCATACGATACATTTCATATATCCGAAAAAATCCATCTCATAGTTTCATTATTGATTTTACCGGATCCGATTTGATGACTTATATATTTTTATTTTAGTTATTTGATGCTATTTTTTAAGTCATTGTTGTACTTTGGATCTTTAATTTTATCTGCTCGATGTTTTCTTTATTCTCTTTTTCAAAAATCCTTCGATTTGATTATTTTATTGCCCTTATACCGTTGTTTGAACTGAATACTATTGTCAATCTGAATATATGACTTCGAATTCTGAAAATTTCAAATCTTTTTAGCTCTATTATGGCTTTCCCTTCAAATTCTACAAGTTGACAAGTTTAAACTTGTTTTGCAGAACTAATTGTTTAATTTATATTACAATACATACTATCTGTTTGCATAAACAGATAGTCTAGTTGGAACTTAATCATCTAAGGTCCCAATTTTCTTTTGTCCTGATAGCTAGCTAAGCTTCACTGTAATTTATGCCAAATTTATGAATTCAACATGTATTAGACTATGCCAAGACCTCATTTCAGTTTTTGTGGCCTTGGTTTTACCATTACTTTCCAGGACATTGGTTTGGATGTTCTTGTTCATCATGTCATGTTCTTATGGAATTTAAAGCCTATTAAGGGTTGTTTTGAACAAAGAATTTAAAACCTTGCACCCTTAAGTTTTAAGCCATTAATACAAAGTATATAGCAATTAGATTATGTGATAATGTTTAAAATTGAAGGCTTAGGGACTGTTATGATAATTTAGTGTTAAACCATGCTGAAAATGCTTTGAATGAACTATTTTGGGTATTAGAAAGACAACTAAATGTTACGAGTAAGTAATGTTTTGGACTGTTGTGGGTATCAAATGACTTTATAGGACTAATAGTCCCACATTAAGGGACTATTAGTATGCCTTCTTCTGCAATCTTGATATACACAACGTTATAGTTTCTAGAACACATTGCAAAGTCCATTGGCTATTCTTCAAACTTGACCATCAAGATATTTTCATCACCTACTGTCCTATGTAGAAGAGTTTTTGTTGTGTTCAGATATGGACCAAGAACATGATGTAATAATAATCTACTATGAAAGTACAACATGAAAGTATATGGTCGGGTAGTTGCGGTCATTTATAATATTAACGAGCTAATCATATGCTTACAAGTATGCTCAAGTTATATGCTTAGTAGCTAGTATACTCAAGTCATATGCTTACAAGTATGGGCGTAATATGTTAATCATATGTTGCTCAAGTCATATGCTTACAAGTATGCTTAAATGTTAATCATATGCTTACAAGTATGCTCAAGTCATATGCTTACTAGCTAGTATGCTCAAGTCATATGTTAACATTTATAATGTTGTCTCAGTAGTAGGTACCGTGGAATCATGGACCTCTATTCGCATCAGAAGTTGGATGGCACGACGAAAAAGTCAAGTGCCCAGTAGTGCTACAAATTAATTTAGAGTCGGTTGCCAAGTGTTTTTGAGTATGCGATAGTCACCCTAATGTATGAATGGTAAATCGCAGAATCGATGTCCATGTTTGAAGTGTAAGAATGTAAATTATATGGATAGAGACATGGTAAACTATCATTTACTTGTTTCTGGGTTCATGAGAAATTACGAAGAATGTTGGTGGGCACATGGGCAGAGAAGAGATGGTGGCATCACACAAGTACACAATTCAGGCAGTAGTACTCATCGTATGAATGAAATGGTTCATGATATTGCAGGGCCAGATTTTGATTGGGAGCAAGGCAGAGAGCAACCTATGAATTCTGATGCCAAAGACTTCTTTAAGTTGTTAGACGAGGGTAGCGAGCCATTGTGGCATGGTTGCACCAAACACACTATATTGTCTGCAGTGGCGACATTACTTAACATCAAGGCTGATCACAACATGAGTCATGAGTGTTTTGAGTCGCTCTTGAATGCCATTAAGAGTATGTTGCCTGACGGTGAGAAATTACCTGGTAACTATTACTTTTGTAAGAAAATGGTGAAGAAGTTGGGTCTTGGATACCAAAAGATCGATGCATGTCCCAACGATTGCATGTTGTTTTATAAGGAAAATGAACAGTTGACAAGGTGCACGTTTTGCAGTCATGATCGGTTTAGGCCTAATAAAGAGGGTGTGACTACAAAAATATCAAGTATACCGTTTAAGATTCTAAGGTATTTTCCAATAACACATCGACTAAAAAGATTGTACATGTCTTCAAGAACAGCTGAACATATGAGTTGGCATGCGAAATCTCCAACTAAAGATGGAGAACTAAATCATCCCGCAGATGGGAAGGCTTGGAAAGATTTCAACTTAGCACATCCTGGATTTGCATTAGAACCTAGAAATGTGAGGCTTGGATTGTCCACCGATGGTTTCAATCCGTTTGGCCACTCAAATTGCTCCGCACTCATGTTGGCTCGTGATTGTTACTCGCATAACTTTGCCTCCTTGGATGTGTATAAAATAAACCATACTTGTTTCTTTCACTCGTGGTTCCCCGGTCCTAAGAGTCCCGGAAAGAACTTAGATGTTTACTTGAGACCTCTTATAGACGAGTTGAAGGTATTGTGGGAGGATGGAGTACATGACTTGGGATGTTGCAACGAAAAAAAATTTCAAACCTTAGGGCGGTTATGTGGACTATAAGTGACTTCCCACCTTATGGTATGTTAATGGATGGAGTACACACGGAAGTTGGCTTGTCCATATTGTATGGAGCATACAAAGTCGTTTAATCTATCAAAAGGTCGAAAGTCTTGTTGGTTTGATCGTCATCGCTTGGTTCTTACCAGAGATCACCCGTTTCAAGAAATAGAGAACACTTCGTGAAAGGGAAAGTAGATAATGATATGCCTCGCACCACGATTGTTTGGGAATGAAGATGCGAGATCGTGTGATGAGATTGCTTGCTATCCCATTTGGTAAGATTGATGTCACAAACATAATCAATGGGTTCGGTGAATCTCATAACCGGGTTCGAGAAAGCATCTTTTGGGAACCGCCAGATTGGTCTACAAATTTGATTCGTTATAATCTAGATGTGATGCATATTGAGAAGAATGTGTTTGACAATGTGTTTAACACCGTGATGAATGTTACGGAAGACAAAAGATAACGATAAGGCACGTTTGGACATGAAAGATATTTATAAAGTCATTCTGGATTAGAACTTTATAAATCTCCTAATGGTAAGATTGTCAAACCGCATGCAAGGTACACATTGTCCAAAAAGCAAGTCAAGATGTGTGCATATGGGTTAAGTCTCTAAAACTACCGGATGGATATGCGCCAAACATTGCAAGGTGTGTTACGGTGGAAATTGCAAGGGATGAAGAGTCACCGCTATGTGTTTCATGGAGAGACTCATGCCTATAAATTTCGGGATCCGCTTGATAAACCAATATGGGATGCTTTGACGGATCTTAGTCGCTTTCTTCAAAGACTTGTGTTCAAAATCATTGAATGAGAAGGACATGTTTGTACTTGAGAATAACATCATAGAGATCACGTAAACCGGAAAAATATTCCCACCGGATTTTTTGACTCCATGGAGCATTCAGCAAATTCATCTTCCCTATGAAGCTCGTGTTGGGGGTCCAGCCAATATAGATGGATGTACCTTTCGAGAGGGTGATGGAAAACCTTAAGAGGAAGGTGAAGAATAGAGCTTATGTTGAGGGGTCGATATGTGAGGCATACAGCTTCGATGAGATATCTACGTTTGTCTCGGATTATTTTTTGGACGAAGTCTTGACAAAGGCCAATCGAGTATCGAGACATGATGATGGGGGAAATGTTGAACTAAATGGTCGGCTCTCTCGATTTGGTCTATCGGGTCGCTTTATGGAAAAGGGAAGCGCGATATTCTCTCTTCGAGCAAGAATTACATGTTTACATATATTTATATTCTTCTCAATTGCGGTGGAGATTGATTTAATTTGTGAGGTACACATGTAAACTTGATAATTTATCTTTTAAGTTGAAAATTTATTCCAATATGTTAATGTTTATAACATGGTATAGATTGTACGATGACGAAGTTAAAAGTAAAAGCATCCCAAGATAACCGATAAAGATATTCAAATCAATCGGGATAAAAACTTTGCACTTTGGCTAAAGGACAAAGTAAGTTCAATTTTTAAGCACGTAGTATATATATATATATATATATATATATATATATATATATATATATATATATATATACATGTTAACTATGACTTCATTTAATAAGATGGAGTTTTTGTAGGCTTTGATCGAGGATCAACGATTCCAAATAATGTACAAGTCCTAGCTATGGGACCAAATATGGACCAAGTCACCCGCAATGGTTACAAAATAAATGGTTGTGAATTTCACACAAAGGCATATATGCGCCAGAAAAGAACAACGAACTCGAGTGTGTGTCCAAGGAGATTGTTACAATGAGCTTGGTGTCGTGCCTTTTATGGGGAGTTGGAGGAAATCGTAGAGTTGTCGTTACAAGCGGCACGTGATGGGGTTATATTCACTTGTTCAAGTGCCGCTGGTTTGATTCGGAAAAAAGGGATACGTGTTGATGGACATGGAATCGCCGATATTGACCTCCATAGTCACAGTACTCCAACGAATCGCTTATTTTACCAACTCAAACAAAGACAAGTTTACTATACTCCTAGTCCCGTTAGAAAAGGGATAGACCGCCTCTGAGATTGGCAAGTTGTAATTCATACTCCCCGCCAGTAGTGTGTCCAAGTAATGAGCGAGGATTTCTACCAAGAGGAAATGCTTGAGACCTCCTATAATAAATATAGAGGACAATAATGATGTAATCCAGCTATAGGGTGGAGATGAACCGATGAATCGATCCCGAGATGCTTATTGTGCTGTATGACAGGATATTTGAGGAAGAGTTATTGACCGACAACCGGCTACGTAATCAAGAAGATGGTTATGAATCTCCGATACTTGTACAAAATAATTCTCGACTCATCGATAAACGATTTTCATTAAAATGTATGTTTAGTTATAATTGTACAAAATGTATGTTTATGTTCATGTTCATGTTCATGTTCATGTTTAGTTCATAATTATGTACCTTTCATTTATGTTCTCTATATAGTAATGTTCTCTATATCCTTAACTATATCATTTGTAGTTGTTGTAGTTAACTATTTTGCGTACCATGTTTATGTATCTTTCACTTATGATAATCGTAGTTAACTATTTCATACAATTAATTGTCATTCATAATTTCATACTAACATCTTAATTTTTTATTTATAGATGTCTTCCAACCATCAAAGACGAAAGCCCTGGGGTTGGGTCTGGGCTCTAATCATGTGTCAAGGCCCCCCTAAGTTAATCCGGGATGATCGCATTCTTATACGATTAAATCCTCCTCCGTAAAAGCACGTAAGTTAAACATCGTGTATGTATAAGGGTTTAATATTTCCATTGTTATAAATATATTTTAATGTAAATTATCAGATATTGTAGTGATTTTCAAGATAGTAAAATTGTGAAGTGCATTTCACAATTATGCTTACAGAACTGGCCTACGCCAAGTGATTACATGGGCGAGCACACCTCTCGCCCATAAGGATGCAGTTTGGGCTGAATTTCAGGTATATTTTTTTATCACTCTGATAGGTAATACATAGTTAATCAAATAATATTGTTTAGTAATATAACAGTTTTAATATTATTATTGTTGTTTTATTTGCGTAAATTCAGATAGATGGGATGACGCACAAGCATCGCTTATTCGCATACACTATTATTCTCGTAAATACGCCATCCTAACTAAAGATAATTTGAACAAGAAACGACAAAAAGCCCTCGCATAATGTCGAGATTGACCATCCAGATGAAGTGGTGAGCAATATATGTACGAAGATAGCCCCCAGGTGGTGCGCATAACCCATACGGGTGCGTATGTGTGACCAAAGGAGAGTGAGAGCCGGGTCAAGAGGCGCAAGATCGCCGCCTTAGAACAGATCCTCGTGTTATTAGACGGCGAAAGGCAAAAGGCACGATCGGGCGGCGATATATCACAAATGCAAAGACATTTCTCGCTGTGGTACGTATGTTATGTTTACAAAGAATCTTTTGTAGCTAAAATATCATATGTTTACATAATAATATGAGAAAATGAACTGTACGAGTCTCAGTCTCAAGGTTAACCTATCAATTGGTTGGATGTGTATGTGGCCACCCGTGATGGTCTGCCTGAGGCTATTCAGATAGAGATAATAAGTTCACTTTATCCTAATATGTTGTTTATAAATTGTGATGACCTTTTTTAGTATTTTTTTAATTTATTTTAAACTATTTAATTGTTCATCTTCCGACAGACACTTATAAGGGCTTAATGAACGAGCGATATCCCAAGGCACCCTGCGTCAAATCGATTGATCAAGAATTATGGGAGAGGCGCCCATCGTGAAGAAAAAAATTATGTCAAAGGCCAAGGACAAAGACGGCTACGCGACCATCAATGGCACAGCACTCATGCACCACCCACACTACATATCATCAGTTATCCAAATTTATCATACTCCTGCCGATCTGTGTGAGAGCGATCTGTCAGATCGTGATCTTCTTCAGATATTCAAGGCGGGCATCTGCATCTTCCGAGTCCTCATGAGTTGGCGGAGGCAATGGCGGCGGCGGCAAAGCAGAGAGTGAGCAAAGCACGACAAAGCGAGGCAGTATATATATATATATATATATATATATATATATATATATATATATATATATATATATCGTTTATCAGATAGCTACATTGTCATATATGTTTATAGTCTCTCGAGTCAATGTCTTACTTATATGTAACATATATGTTTTATTACTTTGTTAATTACAGGATCCTAATTTGATGATCCATGAAGAAAGCAATTTGCACTTGTTTTTTTAGATTTTAAAGCCTCAGACTCTTTTAGATTCATTATTTGACAATTGTATTGGTTTATATGGATGTTTATGATATCGATTGTATTGTGGTGGATGAATGTTTTGTATTGTATTTGATGAATGTTTATTCATGGATGAATGTTTTGTATTGTATTGGATGGATGTTAATATGGATGCTAGTTTATATATATTGTTTGTGTTGGGATTGAAAAACAGTACAAAAGCGTGTTATTTTTGGGAAATCAATAAAACAGCAAAATTATTATAAAAAAAATCAACATCGCGACGCGTGTCAGATCACTACTACATCATCGTGACAAGATAATCTAATGACCGCATCGCGATCGCTATTGTCCGTCATCGCCACGCGTGTTACCGTCACACCGACGAATGACTCAAAGATACGTCGAATAAGCGTGATGTCGATTCGGCAGCAGAGTCACGGCCGCTAATTAGTTCGGTCGCTATTGTTGTCATTGATGTCCTCCCAAATGACCAGATTATTCGGCGATTAGTATCGCCGACCGATACGGTCACGATATCTATCTCATCTTAACCGACCGACATGATTCACGATATCATCTCGACTACATCGTGTCACGATTGATATATATATGGTACTGATAAGCTTTTTTGTTGTAGTAATTCATTAAAGGAGTTATGAAAAGTATGTTAGATAAGGGGTAAGTATATATATATATATATATATGTGGGGAATGATCCATAACATTTATTTGTTATGGATCAAAAAGTGGCATATAGCATCCATACCGTCCGTTTAACAAATCAGTGACTGAGATTTAGAATGAGAAATTGTCGTCCGCTAGACTTACTCGCGAACGTGTTTAATCAAAATTCTTAACCCTTTTGCCCCTTATCAAAATGAAGTTTTCATAGTAGGTGTAAATTCGTGCTTGACTCTATCAAAAAACTGTTGGGCATGTTTCACATGCTTCCTTTTACACAAGGAATACAAAAGTTGATCCAGATCATTAATACCCCGTTCAAAGCCAAAATCAACCATTTTGTTAAAAGCCGTAATGGCATCAGCAGGCAAATTAGCTCTACTGTAAGCCCTAAAAATAACCCAGAACATCTCAGAGGTAATTCACAACATCGGGTCTCTCTCATATCTATAAGAAAGTCTCATATCAAAGGGAATTGCTTACTACTCCCAAATATGTCGATAAGAATATGGTAGGTGTCGTGGGTATGTTCAAAACCAGGCAATTGCTTAGCCCAGTGAAAGAATCTATGGGCAGAGAATCCAAGATTTTTGCAGCGTTTTAAGACCTGTTCAACCAAATTGGTGAATATATTGGATGAGAATGGACTGAGGGCAGATTCAATGTCGTGTTTAGGGTTTCGAAAGTCACTGAGAATCCGAGAGAGCTCGTTAACTAGTTCGGGTGAAGAAAGAGGGGCGTCAGTGTTTGAGAATGAAGATGAGAGTGAATGAACTGAGAAGGGTTTGGAATGGTGGGGGGTCGGGTAGGAGAGAGAAAAAAGTAGAGGAGAGAAAAAATAGTGTCTGGGTGTTGGGGGATGAAAGAGAAGGATAGCGTAGTGGAGATGTTGTATAGCACCTGCTCGAGAAGAGAGTGACCTAATCGCCATTACAGCTATCACCGTCCGTCTGGGTTATTATCTCAAGGAAGATAAAAAAAAAATAATGCAGAGGGTGGCTGAGGTGTTTTCCTCCCACCCAGCAATAACTGATAGGAGTTGAATTTGCACTCAGCCACGTTGAACCCACGTGTCAAACTCAATCATGATCTTACATGTGTGATAAAAGATATAGACGTAACAGTGAGAGAGTCTTGAGGGAGGCTTCTTCCTTTCCTTTCCTTTCCTTTCCCTGATATAAGCTACTGTATAAGCTAAGCTAGGGAGTAGTATTATAGTATAAGGGCAAACGGGTTAAGAATTTTGATTAAATACGTCCACTAGTAAGTTTAGCGGACGATAATTTCTCATTCTAAATTTCAGTCATTAATTTGTTAAACGGACGATATGGATGTTATATGTCACTTTTTAATCCATAACAAATAGATGTTATGAATCATTCCCCTATATATATATATATATATATATGGTAAAAATAGAGATCTGTAATGACAGTAAATTTTTAAAATTACATCGACTACGATAGTAGAGTGATTTCACTCTCTACGATCGCTGAAGTAATCCATGAGATAGTAGAGTGAATTCACAAATCGTGGAATGACTACTTACGATCGTAGAAATAAATCACTCTACTAATCTTAGACAATGTAATTTTAAAAGCTACACAATACTGCACTCCATATTCCCCTATATATATATATATATATATATATATATATATATATATATATATATATATATATATTTTTTGCACCATAAAAGTCTCACTTCTTCTTTTAGCTATTCTTCCTACAAACATATAGCTACTATAAAACAATGTTCTATTGGAGTTATTCTGTAAAATAATTCATCAAAGACTTGACATATATTTTTGATAGTATATTGTTTGCAACTCTTAGCAAACTAATTGTGTTATTAAGTACATCGATCATCTGTGTCATGCCTCACATTCTTGTTGTCAACTATAATTTTTTAAAGTTACAATTATTATTTTTTTGCTAAAATTAAACTGAAATATATCAAAGGAAATGTAGAGAATTCATGGGGCATACCCCATACAGTGACCATCAAAGAACATGTCCTACGATGACAACACTAAACCAAAAGTAAAGAAGTATAGTCAGATAGACAGAGGCAGAACTAGGGGGGCATCTCGCCCCGTGAAGCAGCGTCCCGAGGCATAACAAGGGAAGGGAAGGGAAGGGGCGGGTTCCCATGAAGTCGAGGCGGGGAGGCACCACCAATCATCTGCTCCATAATTGCCGCTGCGACTTTTCTTCAAAATCAAAGTAAGGGAATCGTGAGTTTGTCAATGAGATAGGCATGATTTACTTCCCAACACCCACATCTTGTAAAGTTGTATGGGTCTCTTCCTCTCCCTCTATTTCTCTATAAAATGCAGTAAAAATGGTTTCTTTCTACTTCAACTTTTTTGGTAAATTGATTCATTTTTTTTATTTACAGAATTGCAATTCCTAGGGTTTTTGGATCATCTCCAATTCAATTCCTCACGTGGGTTTTGTTATTCTACTCTGTTTTTTTTTTGTTATTCCGCCATAAAGTTTTAATTTATTACATTGATATTTGTTTGCCTGATTACATTTATTATTGTTTTGTTGATATTTTAGCACAGTCGGAACTTATGTGCATGAGATAGGCATGATTATGTAAAATAAGTTTATAGAAATTGGATGAAATATATTTGTTATTGATGTGAAATTGGTTGTGGGAGTTTTGATTATGGAACCATGAAGGGTTCAAATGGATGAAATATTGTATGGAGGTTATATGTTTATATGTTTGAATTTCATGAAATTAGGATTTTTAAAGCTTACATACCATGTGTTTGTATAAATGCTATAAAGAGGTTAATTTGGTTAAAACATAAAATTTAACGAGTTCTCTCTGTAAATTAATGTGCATACATGAGTTATAAGTTAACTCAAGTTGGTTGCAAGTATCGCCATCGCCATGATTTTATAAGTATATTTCTCCCCCCCTCCCTCCTCAAAAGTTTCTGGTTCCGCCACTGCAAATGGATGGCTAAAAAGTAAATGTGTTACAATAAAGTATAAAGCCTAAAAGGGATATCACCAGGTTGATACAGTGGAATCCAAAATTAAAAACAGGGCAAACCTAACAAAATATAAAACCAGCTAGCATAACAGCAGCAACCCAATTAGCCATTCAAAGCATAACCCATACATAGCAGCAGCTGCAGAAGGGCTAACATATCACACAACAGTAGCAGCAAATCTCCCAACAGCAGCAGCACATTTCCATCCAAACCGAACCACCTCAAAGGAAGCTGCCCAGACCTACTTAATCATCCACAAATACAACCAAACCAGCTCCATAACAGCTAGAACCGACTCTTACCTAAAGCAGACCACCCATTTCTACAACAGCAAATCATATTCCAAACAAGCAAATGTATAAAAATAAACAACATCTGCAGCCTAGGAATCAACTCACATAGTTAACTTAAAAGGCCAAATGAATAAATTTAGACTTAACTTTTTGAAATTTAGCATAAGTATGCAGCCTACATTTAATTAAATTCAGAGTGATTTGCACAATAGATCTGGCCGGGGAAGGAAATATTATCATGCGATCTATTATTGCGCTCAGCCCATGAATTGTAGACTACCGCTGCAAAAGTCAGTTGAATTAGGTGAAACTAAACCTTACCACTCGTGTTGGAACCCAAGAACCTTTTAATGTCAGCCCAACTACGACTACAACCTCTCCATCCATAAAATCTTAAGACCGAGACAAGAACTTTAAAGGACTAAGGACACTGAAAGAAGAGATGGTTAAAACTTTCAGGAGCAGCCTCACAGAGCAGGCAAGAAGGGTCCATAGGCATTCCATAATTAATAAGCCGATTCTTCATTCGAAGTCTTTTGTGAAATCTCATCCAAAGCAAAAAAGAGTACCGAGGAGTAAGACTTTTATGCCTAGCCGTTTTGTACCAGTCAATGTTGAGCCCACGCTTTCTGATGGAGTTCCAGATCGATGCCACTTTAATCTCTCTAATATTGAATGATTCCCACATTATGGAGTCTTGAGCAACATGATTGAAAGAAGTAGTCTAGTAGAGTAATCAAATGACTGTCTAAAATCATTGATAATCGTGTGATCTGAGTCTGGCAGGTTCCACGAGCCATGAAGGATCATTGAAGTACTTACTTTTGCACTATGACCAAGGCCAAAATATGAAATAAGAGGATGACTCTTAGAAGTGGCTAGAGAAGAGTTAGCAGCCATAGGTCAAACCAAAGATTCGTGAGATTCCCATTGCCGAATTTGTACCGAACGAACTGCAAGATTTTTCTCCACACCCAAGAGCAATCCGGAGGGACATTGGTGCACCAAAAGTATTTCTCCATGTAGAAGAAAGAGGATTGATAATTTTCAACAGGAGCATCAATAATAAAGCATGATTCCATTCCTTGAGATACTTGATAGCCAGACCTCCTCCAGAAAGTGGAAGAGAGATTGTACCCCACACAACCTTTGCACCATGCTTCCCCAGGGAAGTCCCTTTCCATAAAAAACGGGACATACAACTTTAAATGTCTTTCAGCACTGCAGCAGGTAATGCGAAGTGAGTAGACCAATAAGCTTGAATTGGAATAATGACAGACTTGATAAGTTGCAATCTGGCCGCATAAGACAAGAATTTAATATTGGTCTAGGAGCAAATTTTAGATTTTGTTCTTTCTGCGGCAATCAGAAAGAGATAACCCCCAGGAAGACTGCCGGGAAGGATCCAAGCTAAAATCCCAAATATGATAATATCTCATCAGATTGATCTGTATGAACGTTGGAAAGGTTGCATATGCTTTTAGAAGCATTGGTATACAATCTAAAGAAAATGATATGTTTGTTGGAAGAATTATTAAGAAATAAAAGAAAGCAAAGAAGAAGGATACTTATATAAGAGATCTAGAAATATAAATTGCTAATCTGTTTTCATGATCCCACAAATGGATTACAACCTATTATTTATGGACTCTTAAACAATGTACTTCATTGGTCCGTTAATATAAGGTTTTAGAATTGTGCACAGATATTAAGAAAATAATTGTATAATATTAAATAGGGTTCTTTAAAATAATATACAACATTTAGTAAGTAATTACACTATTAGTGCATCACCAAATTAATTACAAAAATAATAATTTTCCCATATTTATTTACAATATTAGTGCAATAAAAGCATTCACAACAGTTTCATTATCTCTATCCCTACTCTGTAGTGCTATTGGGTCATTCTCAGAGGATAGGATTCAATTTTTTAGTATGTATGTAACAAAAGTTCATTATATTAATTCCTTAAATATTAAAATTTAAAAGTTAAAAGTTAAAATTTGAAAGTTCCAACAGTCAAATCATGTTTTAAACGTTGTAACTATTTTTTATTTAAAAGTAATTGTTGTTTGAATTTAAAAATTACAATTATTTTAATTTAAAAATAAATATTGCTAGAAATCAAAATGTGCAACGATCATTATGTGTTTATGAGAACTAAAACAACATTATTTTAATTATAAAATAATAAAATTTATAATTAGTAGTAATATTTTTTACAAAAAATGAACAAAATCAAAATTTGTCTAATTTTTATTTTTTTTTATAATTCTCTTTCTTCTCTAAATCCTCTGTTTAAAAAATAAAAATGAGTGAACTTGATCGGCATGTATACCCAAATCAGCAATTAAGTGAGATAAAGATCATTTAACCAACATAAAATCATAATAAATAGGGTGTGAAATGTCATTTTACATAAATAGGGAACGCTCTTTTGATTCCCTCACCCTGACACTACAAAAAAATGGGGCTTCAGCAACAACCGATTTTCGTTGCTAAAGGTGCCAAATTTCGTTGCTAAAGGTTTTTCGCAACGACTTTATCTCGTTGTTAAATTTTCGTTCAAGAATGAAGCGTTGCTAATTGTTCCAAGAACAAACGATTTTTTTTTCGTTGCTAAAAGTAATATATTTTGCAACGAAATTTGGCTTTCGTATAAAGACATCAATCCTTTAGCAACAAAATATATTGTTGCAGAATAATTAAAATTTCGTTGCTAAAAACCCTATTTCGCTGCAAAAAGGCGCTAATTGGCAACGAAAATGAACTTTTTTTTTTTTTGCAACGACCATGCATTTTCGCTGTAATTGACACCATTTTGCAACAACATTTTTCGTTGCATGAATTATGAAAATTGTTGCTTAAGCTTGCTTTTTCGCTTCTAAATGTAAATTTTTTAAGAACGATTTTAGATTCTTTGATTATATTATTTGGCAACAACATTATGTTGAATTAGCAACTAAAAAATGTTTGTTCTTTGGTTATTTTTCAATAAAGAATCGAAATTATATATTGCTTTCTTCTTTATATGTGCAACGAAAGTTAATATGATTTGTAACGATAAAAAATATTTCATTTTATTTTAGTATTAGCAACAATATCTTCTCCGTTGTTATTAAGTTAATTTTTCGTTGCCAAATATTATATTTTTAATGTCATTAGCAACAAAAAATTTATTGCTAAATGTATAAAAAATTATTGCTATATTAAAACTTATTCAATGCTTTGGTAACGAATTATATTGTTGTCAAATCAAAATATAACATTCTTTTTGTGTACCTGATTGGCTCAATGTCCCCATAGCAAATAATGACAAAAATACAAAAAATTAAAATATTATTAACTTAATAAAATCATCCACTACATAATCATTCATTATCTTTACAATTAACCATCTAAAGCTACCATAGTTATTCAATCAAAGTATATATCTACATATATAGAGAGTACACTTCATAATTTCGTCCCTTGTCTTTCGTAAACATAACACGAAAATTTGATACCCGGTAGTGTAAGGCAGGTCTTAGAAGTAGTCTTCCTGTATATATTTAAAAATAATAGCAAGTCAGAAAAATGAAGCAAATAGATCACCGTAGGCACTTAATACCAAAATCAATACACAAAGACAACAGAAGTTACTACGTGGTACTAATGTACAATCGTATTGCTTTATAAGCGTAAAAAGACAAATAGGCAATCACAATATCTTTTGCTACAAATCCAAATAGAAAAAGAACCTTCAAAGTATGTACTATATGATTGCTCACATAAAGAAAAAATTAGAATCTTAATCGGCCATTTCATGAATTAATTTCAGTGAGCATAATGGTAAACATATTTTCTGTTACAAGACTTGTAGATTATTATTATATGTTGACCTCAAGTCAAAATTCAGTCACATTCAACAACCACAAGCATCACACAATCTTAAATAATAATGTTTAAATTTCTAGATAGAAAGGACAACAATTATGAAAAAGTTGAGGCTATTAGTCAATGTGAACAAACTTTTCTTGAGACGACAAATTTTCATACAGTATATGCCCCAAAGATGCTAGCTATAATCACAGACATCATAGATTTAATTACACATGAATTTATATTGATTGCTATTATATTATTTATAATCCATGAACAGGTCTATTAACTTAATTAGAAATTAATAAATAATAGACTTTCGTGACAAGATCTAGAAACAAACCAATACCAAATTTTATTATTCACCGAGCAGGCTTAAACTTTTACGCTACCTTGTGACAATATCAGAGTATCCTTTTGCTGTGATAAATACGTGATCTTCAGTCGGGCACTGGAATATTGCATGCTACAAGAGACAGTTGTCCAAAATTATATTGAAGCATCAGTAACAAAGCCATCACAAAAAAAAATGAACAAGCATACCTACATGTAAAACAGTATCCTCCACAACTTAAATATGATATTCATTTAATGATACTCAGAAAATGATAGGAAGATATATTTATAGATTTGCTCATATTCATATAAATTAACTTTAAAAAAATTAAAATGACTTGCATTAGAAATGGATCGACTACTTTCTTATATTTTTCAAAGAGTAATATATACTTATCTTGGGAGTCTGAAGAGCTAGGTACAAATAATTTTATTTTATTTTAAAAAAAATTCAGGATAGCTTGGGAAACCCTGTCCCTAATCTAATTAGCCATATAGTAGATATGTCCCTGATCAAGTGTACACAATATTTCACAAAAAAAAATCACGAACAACAAAAAATCATATTGCTAGTAAATTATACTAGTAGTTTGATGGCCCTAAAGATGTCAATGTGAAGTATTGAACTATATACGAGTTATGTCATTAACTCGTTAGTTTCAGCCAGAACAAAAAAATAAATAAATAAATAAATAAAATAATTTTTAAAGCAAATTCTTCAACTTTACTCCTTCGGTCTCTCTCCCAATATATATATATATGCTAACAGCAACAGGGTGTGAAACACAAGCTTCTGGCTGAGGGGCATGCAAAATAATTGAACCACTTGTATATGTAGTAATTTCTAACATTTTTTTTTGGCAAGAGAGAACAAAATTAATTATTACACTTTCTAGACTCTAGCTAACATTAATTTCACTATGCTGAAACCATGATTGACAGCACTTCCATCTATATATATTGTTTGCCTGGAGATTTTCTGGAAAAATAAATAAATAAATTTGGAGTCGTACATATTTAATTTGTCATTCTATAGCTAGCCTTAACTATGAGATGATGATTGACCATCATTTGAATTTAATGTGGACTACCTGTGGCTAATTAATTATCGAATCATAAATGTAAAAAGCTTCTACAATCACTGATCGGAAAAACTACTGTAAAATACGACTCTCCCAAATTTCATGGTGGTATATATATATGTCTTCATGACCAATTTCTCTAACAAATTCAGGTCACCAAAAATAGCATAATCAGAAGATCCACATGTAAAACAGAGTCAATGCTAACCTGGCCTAATTCAGGATCCTCCACAACGGTACCATTGCAACAAAACTCCTTGAGATCCTTGAGTATCTTATTATAGCTGAATTCTTTCTTCAACCCCTGCATAGTTGTCAAGCTTTTCCTACCATTTCGCTGTTGTATGCGGATGTGCACATACTTTTTCGACCCAGCACTAGAGTCCTCAGCAGTGGCCTCAGCAAATGGATCTGAAAATACTCGAGTATAGTGCATTGCATACATCAAAAAATGAAACAAGAAAAAAAATCAACTCACTGTTTCCCGACATGTGCAAGGGGAATGTGCGTAACAAGTTTCCAAAAGTAAATTAACTACATCTTCCGTTAAGAACTTGATCAAATCAAATATATATGTAAGGGAGAGCATAATCCACGTCATATGCATGTGTATTAATTGCCAAAAAAAACTCTCATACCGAAAGCATTAGGAATCTGGATGTCGAGGTCAGACATGAAACTTGACTGATGAACTTGTAGATGAGAAGGAAATTTTCTTGCAATAAAACTCAGATGCTCAGACCTGTATTATAGGGGAAATAAACATTAATATGATAACTAAGCAGTATACTATTTTCAGATATAAGAAATAGAGGTAGACAACGTTTAGAAAGAATTATGAAAACGGAAAATCAGGACCCTTCAGTTTAAAGCACATAATTCAACTCCTTAATAGTAAAATCAAACCACTGACATCCTATAGACATAAAATTAAGTAAAAGCAACTCAAGACACAGATGTCAAAAGAATTAAACACCAATAATAAAAAAAATCCAAACCAGAAACAGAATCATAAAAGTAATTATAAGAACATACAAGATGCAATGAATGCAAGTGCACTGTTGGTTAGATTAGGTGAAGGACAAGGATGAGGACCATGAGGTGAATGATTAGCTTTATTTTCTGCAAGTATCTAGTAGTATAAATATGTAATAGCTGTTTACAGATGGTACCTCCAAAATGACCATCTGTCTGATTTCTTCACCTCCCTCCCTAATTCTTCTTTTATCTCTCTATCTCCAAAGCCAAATCTATCTCCGTATATCTTGTGTACTATTCACAGATACGTTATGGAAGTTATCAGCAAGAGTATTAACCGTCACTCCTATTTGATCAATTTCGGCATGCATTTCAGGAGGTAAAGTAACCTGTTCCACACCAATCATCTTAGCAGCAAAAAGATTATCTAGCAAATTCCTGAGATTGTATCTGCCTGGTGCAGAACAAAGCTTGTTACTTTTACTATGTTATTGAACATTCCTTCTTTTAGAGAAACAACTATACTTTAAATCAGTGAGCAACTATGACTTCTTTTACTATGTTATATGCAACAGCTATATTTATAACTATATTTAAATTACTCAATATACTTTAAATCAGTGAGCAACTGATATATTTTTTTAAATTACACAATAAACTTTAAATCAGTGAGCAGCTTATACTAAAATAGCTGTGCAGCAACTGATAGAGGTTAGTAAATTATAATCTTTAACATTAGGTCAGGCAATGGAAGAAAAAAAAATTCAAACACTTAATTTTATGTCCCTGTATAACTCATATAAGATATGAAGTGTATTTTAATTTTACCATAGGTATCTATAGGATACCTATATAACTCTTTTGATTTTCAAATTATAAGGCATTATTTACATAAACAGACGATCATATGAAGAGTAAGGAAGACATCTTACCAGGGTAGTTGTGCAAAACAAGTCGGCAAGGTTCAACTTATTTAGAGTTAGTCTAGGCTTATTGACTCGTTAAGAAAAACAAAGGTGGTTAACTGGTTAGATGTAGCCTGTAAATTATACCTGTTAATTTGAAACATCATAGGTTTATAACTTGATTTTTAAAAGGAAATCTTACTTTGTACCACACATAGGTTAACAATATGCTACTTGCAATATGCATCAAATTTAACCACAATCTGATATGTGGATTTCATAAAGTGCGAATTATGTTCTCCTTCGCAGCACTAGTATTAGTTAGAACATCAAAAGGTAGCAATTTGGTTAGCACTTAAAAGTCGGTTCTTTTTGAAATCTGATTATATATATAATGTGTCTTATACTAGATACACATTTCACTTGTGATTTAGTGTGACTTGCCTACAGTTTATTAGATTGTTTATCTGCCTGATTTTGGTTTTTTTGACCAACCATCTTTTATATATCTGGAGTTTGTACAATATACATGCACACTAATGTTTTCCTCGGATAAAAGCAGAGACTAATAAAAGATGGGGAAAACTAACCAATGCAAGTATATGGCCAAGAGATTACATTATACATGTAAAATTTGTTTGGTTATCTAATGGTCAAAAAATAACATTATACATGTAAAACTTGTTTGGTTATGTTATGCCTTCAAAAAATTTGGGTACCAATATTAATTTATTTACAAAAGAAAATACTCGAGCAAAAGAAGAGAAACACTAGCAACTAAAGCACATGTCGGTGTAACCTATCATGAACAGATGGGTTACCAGTAAACACCTGTTAAAAGGTTGCTTATATTTTACACAGCAAGAAGTAAAGAGGCATTAAAAAGACATTTGGAAAACAAGATCAAGCCCAATATATCAGACGCATAACAGACACTTGTGAAACACAACAGAATCTAATAGTCACAAGACAAATGAACAATGAATCAAAAATGTTTAAGCAAATTTTAAGATGTAGAAAACCCAAACATGAAATACTAAGCACGTTAGAACTCAAAAATGCAAGGGCATGCATCATTAATATAGTCATCTTCCGACACAAAATCAGGCAAAGAAATAACCTATCTGCTTTATAGATGACAGGGCAAAAGAACTAAAGCCCGTACTGGAACTAAAAAAACCAATATAAATAACTTCAAAATGAAAGTTTGTAGATCCCCAATCATGTACCCTCTCTACAGTTACACATGGAAACTAATGTATTTCATGAGGATAATGGCTTGGAGGAATGTAGTTGATATTGTCACCTTCCGACACAAATTTGATACAGAATAAATCTAATTTGCTTTGTAGGTGACATAAATACATAAATACATAGCATTAATACCCAGAAATTTCTTCTAGTTCATAGAGATCTAAAATATAAGCACAATTTCCTGTTCATATCTGCTATGCAAAGGATATACCATAAATTAGCCTATACAAAATGCACATAGTAAGGTTCATTATTCAATTAATTACAAACATTATAATATAGTTATAAAGCACAATTTCTTATCTTAGTATATAAATCAAGTAAAAATAATTTACCTGCGGACAGCTAGGCCACCAAGGAACTTATAACGTAGAGACTCCGCCTGAGCAATAGCACAAAGCCCGCTGTTAGTCACCTTCTCAGCATACAATTCCACACTGTTCTCTGGGAACTTGAATCTTTTCTGTACAACAGATGCAAGCTCCCTAATCCTCCTCCCCTTTTCACCTACAAATTTCAATTAAACCCAAATAATAGTTTGTCATAATTTTTCTTTCCAGGTATATGTATGGCATAGAGGCTCAGGGGAGCTCATTGAAACATTACCAGGTCACTCTGGAGCCGTCAACTGTGTAAGCTGGAATCCAGTAAACCCTCATATGTTGGCATTAGCTAGTGATGATCGCACAATTCGTGTTTGGGGCTTAAATCAGGTAAACATGAAGCCCCAACTCGGTGGGTCGTGCAGCAATGGCGTTCATTATAGCAATAGAGGAACTCCAAAAGATGGAAAACTCGGGGTTTCTTGAATAAATCCAATACAGATCTAAACATATATCAGACAAAAATCATAGAATTACCTAGCAGTACTTGTTTTTCTTACTAATATTATACTTTCTACAAAGAAAATAAAAAATACAAATACAGATACCTTAAAAATTAGATCCAAATATTAAAAAATTAGAGCATTTTCCTAATAATTCCACTTTTCATATGTGAAAACAAACGAAAAGGGTGAAGATTTAGATGTTAAATTGCATACCTCGGATGCCGGAGTTGTGAATTAAACAATGCCCAAGCTTTTTCTACAGCCGCCTCGATGGCCGGAGCATCGGCGGTGACATCGAGCGCCAAAGCAACGGCTCGAGGAGTAGTAGAGGACTGATTGATCTGATCACATAGAGACTTGAGGCGATCGGCGCGCCGAGCGGCAGCAATCACCTTGCAACCAGCCTTGGCAAGGGTGATGCAGAAATCCCAGCCGAGCCCCGATGATGCTCCGGTGATCAGAACCACCTTGTCCTCTAGATCGCACCATGGCTCTAGCTGGGTCGACACTTTGCTGGGGCTGGCCATCGATTGATTTACTTTTGGCTCTAGAACAGGGAAAATATTAGGAGGAAAGAGACTCTGAAAGACGCACTAGGATCACTTGCCACTTTCTCCCTCCTGTTCTCCACCGTCCGCCACTCCATCATTGCAGCAAAGAACTGGTTTTTAATCAATCACTAAACGCCTCAACAATTTTAGGTTTCTAAAATCCCCTTTGTCGACAAGTTAAGTTGGGTTGGGTCGGGTCGGGTCGGGTTGGAGACAAAAGTATATTAAGAGAAACAATGAGAAAAGGTTGGATCTGGAGTACCTAAATTATATTAAACTTTTTTAATTATATTTATTTTGTTCAAATTTTTTTGAAATAGGCTTTTCTCTTAATTAAATTAATTAATTTAAGAACAATTTTATAAATAAATAAATTATTTTTTAAAAGAAAAGCTTTAATTTTTTAAAAATATTTTATTTTAAATTAATATTTTTAAAAATAAAAACTTCAACGATTAGCCACGAGTAAAAGGCTCTCACATCTAATTTGGGAAAAACTACTAAACGCCATTCAAAATGGCGTTGAATTTTAGATATTTTTTTTTAAAAATCGTAAAAAAACAACCAACGCCACTTTAAAAATATTTTTTTAAAAAAATGAATTTTAAAAAAATTATCTTAATTTTTAAAATGATTTTATTTTTAAAAGAAATTTGAAAAAAATAAAAATGTGGTCCAATGCCAAACTAACCGGCATTGTAATTTTTTTTTTAATTTTTTATAAAATAAATTTGTAAAAAAGAAGAGTAAGATGTAACATCACTTTAACTGACATTGAAATCTCTCTTTTTTTTAATTTTTTTGATCTCTTATACTTGTTTACAAACATCAATATTTTTTAATGTTTATTCTCATCACATCTGGCGTTGGAAATGAAGGAGTATATAAGACTTCAAATTATATAAAAAATAAAAATAAAAATTCTAATGCCAATTAAAGTGATGTTGCATCTTACTCTTATTTTTTATAAATTCAGTATTTTTTTTTAAAAATTAAATAGAATAGGATAAAATTGATATTACATTAATATGAGTCAAACTATCTTATTAGGAATGACTTATAAGTCATTTTTAAATAACTTTATTCTGCTTTTAGTTCATAAAACATAATAAATTTTTTTTCATCTTTTATGTTTTCTCTTAGAACTAATAGTATTATAATTTAATTTTATAATATATTTGGAAAAAAAGGTAAAAGGAGAATTAAGAATAGCTAGGAGTATACCATTACTATTCTTCTTTTTTATGTTTTATTTTTGGACTTAAAAATATGTTCATGATTTAAGTTACTCCCTCCGTCTAAGAATAAAAGTTCTTATTATTTTATGCAATCTCAAGTTAAATATTTACTTATATTAAATAATATCACTAGTCATGTATAGAAAAATATGCAATTAGATGAGAATTTGAACACAAGACCTCCGGTTTGAAATATTAATCCAATGACCACCCAAGCACTTGGGTGTAGTTGCTATTATTTCGCAAGGATTATTATTATTATTATTATTATTATTATTATTATTATTATTATTATTATTATTATTATTATTATTATTATTATTATTATTATTATTATTATTATTATTATTATTACTATTGTTATTGTTATTATTATTAAGACTTATTATTATTTTGATCGTTATTATTATTATTATTATTATTATTATTATTATTATTATTATTATTATTATTATTATTATTGTTATTATTGTTATTGTTATTATTATTATTATTATTATTATTATTATTATTATTATTATTATTATTATTATTATTATTATTATTATTATTATTATTATTATTATTATTATCTTAATTTAAGGCAACATTTTAATAATCGTTGCAAAAAGTTGTATAAAATATGCAAATCTATAAAAAAAATTGTTGCCAATGAATGTGGTTCATATTAGGCAACGAAATATAGCAACAAAAAACCTTTCGTTGCCCACGACGAGGAGAAATCAAGTGGTTAGAAATTTTGCAACGGATTTCTAACGAATTTTGTTACCAAATTTTGCAACGATTTATGAATTTCATTGCAAAAATTGAAAGCCTGACACAATATGCAACGAAGGACAAGTTTTGTTACTAAACATACACTTTTAGCAACGACTTATACAGTCGTTGCATGAAAAATCGTTGCTAAAGCCTCACTTTTATCAACAAAAAAACTTTCATTGTCCACGATGACGGGAAATCAAGTGGTCGAAAATTTTGCAACGAATTTCTAATGAAATTTTTCCACGCCAATGAATTAGCAACGAAATTTTGAAACGACTTATGAATTTCGTTGCAAAAAGTGAAAGTCTAACACAATCTGCAACGAAGGACAAATTTCGTTGCTAAACATATACTTTTAGCAATGACTTATAAAGTCATTGCCTGAAAAATCGTTGCTAAAGGCCCATTTTTTTGTAGTGTGAGGAGTCAAATCATATATAGGGATTAAAATAGAGAACTATATAAGGATAAGAAAACTATTGGATATTGATTTATTGATATATTCTTCAAATGTGGGGATAGAGAGTCTATTTGAGAATCTGTTGTGAATGCTCTTAGGATTTCTTAATTTAGGGAATTAATATAGTATTCAATTCACAATAATAAGAAAACCTAAAATCAAGGAGTTTCATAATTAATAATTTAAATTCAAATATCTTGGATCTAACAACAAAAACAAATTCAAATTCAGAATAATAATTCAAATTCAAATCTTCATCTCCCTCAAATATTTTCAGAAACTTCGCTTCTCTTCTGTGTAATCCTCTTCCTCAAATGTTTTGTTCTTTTACAGCTATCGTCATATTTGTACTACTGATGGGTGTACACTTCATGAAATTGCCCTGCTATTAGCAAGTGGTCAAAGTATTACCCCTAGAAATAGTGATGATATGTGTGCAGTATGTGGAGATATAGGGGAGCTGATCATTTGCGATGGATGTCCTCGTGCATTTCATGCAGGTTGTTACCTTTCGCCAGATGTATTGTTTTTATTATTTTCTTCATTCAATTCCCTCTGTTTCCACTTTTATTTTTTTATTTTTTATTATCTTATATAAAATGTCATATGTTTCTGAACTTTTATAACAAACCTTCTTAAAAAGGTAACCAAACTTTTATACCATAGTAACTAAACCTTTATACCAAGGTAACCAATCTACCTTCACACCTGCAGTATAAATTGGTTACCTTGGTCTAAAGGTTTGGTAACTAACTGCATAAAGGTTTGGCTACCAACTGCATCACATTCAAAATAAATTGGTAACCTAATAACACTGAATTGGTTACCTTGGTATGAATGTTTGGCTACCAAATGCACTATGAAAAAATTATCAAACAAAGCCTGCCTTTTAACCGACTGAAAATATCAAACTCTTTTCAAAGTCTGCTTGCTTTTTGCAAATAAGCCTCGTAACTCGGAGTCAGTTGTTGTTTTCATTAATCTCGCTTTTTCTCTCTCCAACTTCATGTCTTCCTTCATAAAATTCGGCGACCAGCAACCCACAAAATCAAACCATATGGATGGACCATCCCCGGAACCAGAGCACCTACCATGTCCACGCTACGATTCAACCAATACAAACTTTTGCTACAACTACAACTTCTCGCATGACCTCGCCATCTTTGTAAGGCCTGGCCACACCACAGGACTCGGGTGGCACCTCCAATCCCCCGCTTACGGTGGTCATGGTGGTTGTGACGCCCCCAAAATAGGTATACATCACTCATCTTGGGTCGCCAAATACATGGTACTGAATACAAATATAAACTTAATTACACAACATGACCTGAGAATTTTTACACGAATATTATCTCATAGACAATATCCAAACTTAAATTCAATCCTCATTACATTTATTATCACACTAAATAGTGAGGATTACTAAAACAACCATCTTGGACCATCATTCCGTTCCCCGACTAGTTCCGGCTACGTTCTCATTTTCTGAAGAGAACAATGAAAACAAAAAGGTGAGCTCGACTAGCCCAGTAAGAAATATTATGACTAAGATAATGCAGAATAAATTATTGTTAGCCTTCAACATTGTTAAACTAATAAAATACAATATACATCAAGTTTAACTGCAGCGGAACAAACAATCTATTAGAAGAGTCAAGTAGAGCATGATATCTACTATCTTCTATGATTTAAAAAGTTTATCATCAATTTTATCGCTGAGACTCAGTTTAATAAATAAACCACATCATCGAATCACCCCTGCACTACGGGCCAAGGATATTCATTAGTATCATGTCCACGAATTATCCCTGCACTACGGGCCAAGGATATTCGTGTAATCATCGATGGTCATGATCATATATACCGAAGTATCCCTAGTCATAATCATACCAATCAACAGTCCATCTATGCATTACGGACCAGAGATGACTTTCATCACAATATAAGCATAAGGATGATGACAATGATATAAGAATTTAATTAAATGAAAGCAGAGGATAAATTTTAAAGATTTATAATTTAATTTATCCAAAATTTAATAATATCCAAATTATCAACATGATACTGCTTTGTGGAGTAAAATTCAAAAATAATATTCATGTATCAAAAATAATTTAGACAAAAAAGAAATAAATTTTTTGGGTGAATAGTACCCGGATGAATAGTACCCCATGAATAGTACTTCATGAATAGTACCCCGACATGAAAAGTACCCTGAATCCCCGAGTGAATAATACTAGAGTGAATAGTACTCGAGTGACTAGTAACCCATGAATAGTACACCGGCATGAAAAGTACCCTGAATCCCCGAGTGAATAGTACCCGGGTGAATAGTAGCCTATGAATAGTACCCCGGGGAAAATATTGATATTTAATAATAACGTTCATATCAATATTCCAATGAAACGATACTAGATGAAGCGCAAAACTCAGGGTATTCCACTAATTTCAGGGATTATAGAAGCAATACTTACCATAGTAAGTTTAGATTTAAGAATATGAAAAGAAATAATATACGAAATTGTAAATGAATTTTCACCTGTCATGCGGTACGTAATCCGCGTAGACAGGTTATTCCAACATATTAAAGGATGAATACGAAAAATAGTATTCCTTATGAATACAAAAGAAATAATACCTCTTACCTTAGTAGAAGACTAGATACTACAATAGTGAAGTAGCAGAATCCTCTTCTTTTTGTTCTCTATAGTTTCTCTCTCTATAGTGTCTCTTGTGAATCTCAGTGAATTGGTGAGAATGAAAGAAGAATTAAGCTTTTATTTATAGGAGAATGGACTAAATAATAACTGGTTCACGAACGGTCCAGATTGATTTACTATTAGAACGGATGGTCCATATTGATTACTATTAAAATCACAATCGACGGTCTAGATTGATTTACTTTTAAAAATACCACCGACGGTCCAGATTGATTTACTATTAAAATCGCCATCAATGGTCCGGATTGATTTACTATTACAACCACCATCAATGGTCCAGATTGCTTAACTATTAAAACCACCATCGATGGTCCATAAAATTAGTAAATCTTCTCATGGAATACTAAGTCAAACTTACAACAAACACCTCATAACAAATCCCTATATTTATATCAAAAATTAAATAAATAGTTACCATAAATCATTTATCTTTAACAAACACATATTTAATCTATTAATAATTATTCATCATTAATATTATAACTCATAATATTTAACAACCAGATCATTCCCAGGAAAGAGGGGCTTTTTCGATAAGGATTTCTCCTATTGGCGCATTGATTAGGTGACCAAACCCTTTCCTCGATGTAACTTTCTAACATCGTCAATATTACAAATAATAATATGAATAACTTTGTAATCTCAATTATTAATTTAATAATATAAAATATTATCTGCGAGATATTCTTGTGCCAATAATTGAATCAAATAACGTGAGATCATGCGGCAATTAATGTAGCAATAATTAAGTAAACCGAGTGGCTTTCACGTAAGCATCAATCACGGTAGTATACTACTATGCAACCAATGCCAGACATCAGTATTTTTACCATCGAATATTTCAACAGTTAATGATAAAACTTTCTTCGTTATTTTTATAAAAAGTAACTCTGACAGTTATTCCGTTATGGGGTCCACCAATGATGGTGTCATCGTACGGATATTTCCTGACAAAAAGAATATTCCCTGACCAAACGAATATTCTCCGACACAACGAATATTTTATATGAACTTGCTTACTTTGCAAAATTTTTAAATATCACCTTTAACTTTAACCTTTTATCAATTAAATCATTTATTAAATAGAATAATAATTATAAGAAAATTGGATACTTTCATTTCATATAATTCGGGGTCTTACAGTGGTAGCTGGGGAAGAAGAATCGAAAAGGAATTATGGATTTTACAAAGAGTGAGAGAAAGATCCGATCTTGATCCGAACTAAGTATGGAGAATTAAAAAAATGGTAGTAAGGAAGGAAGTGGTGGGGATGAGGTGGAGGGAGGGTGAGGTGTAAATCACACAACTAAATTAAAGGAAGAATAAATTCACTAATTATGTAAATAAAATCTTAAATGCATTAATTGTGTAAATATTTTATAAGTGCACTACTGTTGTAATAATTTTTAAAAATGTAATAAAAAATATAATTGTTCCTACTAAATATAATATCAATTTTTATAAGAAAAAAATATTATTTATTAGGTAAAAATTAGTAAAAACCAAAGTTATATTTAATACTATTGAAAATTAAGCAATTAATGCTTACTTGAAATTTTCAAATAATATATTACTCCCTCCGTCCCATAATATATGACGTTTTAGATAATTTTATTTTTCCCAAATTATTTGACGTTTTATATAATTATGAGCCACAATATTTCTAAACTTACCACTCATGAAAAAATATTACATATGAGATAGAGGGGGAGTATGAGATAAGTATGGTAAAAGAGTATTATAGACAATTGATATTATATTTAATACTATACAATCATTTCTTTAATTGTTGTGCACAATTATATAACGCCATATATTATGGGACTGAGGGAGTACTATATTAAGAGATAAAAATATTTTTCTAAAACAACTTATATATATTAAAAGACGAAAGGAGTATTAAAGAACAACCAAATATTGGCTCTAACAACCTACCTACCTAATTTAATGTAAGTTGCAAAAGTGGCTAATTCTAGTAAAACTAAGAAGCTGACTTATTTAATTAGATCTGGTTATCATGAAGTTAACTTCATAATAAGTTGGTTAATTGATCATTACAGTGCTAACACGCAGAGAGAGATCACCTACTAATTTTTGTATCGACATTTTATAAATCAATTTACCAAAGTTAAATTGATACTAACCACTTCTTATTTAAATGTAACAACTACTACTAAGTACTACTCCCTTCTTTTCTAAAAGATTTTCGTTTTAGAAGAAAAAAGTTGTTTCAATTTATTTGTCGTTTACAACTTTCTAGAAGAATAAATTATTTACTTTCTTATATCACCTCTACCTTCTCTCATTGTTCTAAGAAATTCTCTTTCTTGTATTAATAGTTTGGCTTAAATATAATTTATTACCCTAAACTATAGGGCATATTCTATTTCGGTGATCCAGCTTTTAATTTTGTCAATTAGATGGTTGAACTATTAATTTTTTCCACTTCAGTCTAATTTCTCTTGATACGTCAGAAATTGATGACTTGGCACCCTAAGTGAGGCCATATTCAGCTGATGTGTATTTAAAACATAATTTATTTACCATTTTGTTAATTTAAATTGTTTATGCAAGGGTAAAGTTGGTAATACAACTTTTATTTCACACTAAAGCAAAACTCTTGTGTTTGCAGCTACTGAATCTGAAAATATAACTTTGAGCAATTATCATAGGTACCTCAAAGTTAGGGTTTGAAAATCAAATATCGATCTTACTACAAATTTCTATTAGAAAGCATGATTCAGTAGTGGCGATTATGGAGCTATAGATCGAAATTTGGAGACCCAGAAACAGATCATTCTATCTTCTCTTTCATCTCTCATCCTGTTTATTTCTTCGATTTGACCATGGTTCTGTTCATCGTTTAAGATTTTGTCGTGAACTCAAACCCAGATCTGATTCACAACACAAAACTCAAAAACATCTTTTGCCATGGTTTAAATTTTTTTAATTCGAACTCAAACCCAGATCTGATCCAAGAATACCCACTCCTCTGCCATCTTCACTCTAAAAACTTAGATCCGTTGTTCTTAGTAATTGTTGATTTTCATCTCCAATCAAAAAAAAAGAGAAAAGAAAAAGAAAAGAAGATCATGGAGATGAAAATTTTATTATTATTGTTACTCTAATTTATGGACTGATTTGAGAAAGGGAGAAGGTGGAGTGATTTTTTTAGTGTATGGGGGGTTTTATGATGGTGTTAATAGTGGTAGCGGCGGCAGCGACTACGCAAGGGGGGCTACGATAGTTGGCGGTCGATGGTTGAGGACCTTGATGATGTTATTTGCTATTCTATTGCTAATTGCAAAAAATATCTTAAGCCGCTAGCTTCATTTGATAGAAAGACCCAATTTCTTGTGGTTGGATTATGCTGGTAATTGGATGATGATGTCTGCTAGTAGCTTCAATTGATAAAAAGACCCAATTTTTTTGTGGTTGTCTGATAATGTTATGAAAGATGAACTGCAGTTGGGCTCTTGATTCGATGCTTAACAAAATTAAGCAAGGTATCCTCTTGATTCGATCGATATAATGCACAATTAGTTTTAATGTTTAATATAAAGTGGTTTGACAAATTTGCTCTTACTATATAATAAATGTGTAATCAAAAATTAATGTGATTTATTGGAACTAATTTTTTTTTACAAAGTGCAGTGATTTAGGTGTCATTTGGATACATGTAAAAAATAGGGTTTCACAGACTATACAACTCTATTTTTTACGTGTTTCCAAATGACACCTAAATTACTGCATTTTGTAAAAATTTCAATTCCAATAAATCACATTAATTACTCCCTTCGTTCCTTAATATAGTTCGTTTTAGAGTTGTGCACAAATATTAAGGAAATGATTGTATATCATTAATTATAATATTAATTGTCTATATTATCCTTGTATTGGAAAAATAGATTGTTATTTATTTGACAAAAAATAGTGAGAGAACCAAAGTTATATTTAATATTTGAGGTAATATTGGAAACTAAACAATTAATGATTACTTGAAATTCTTAAACAACTTATATTAAGGAAAAAAAATATTTTTTAAAATGACTTATATTAAGGAACGGAGAGAGTATTTAGTAGTCAAGAACAAAAATAAAAATAAAAAATTCCAGCCAGTCGCTATAGAGTTATTGATTGCAGCATACATGTATCTAGGGTCGAGCAAGTAACCAAATTAGAACCGAAAACCGCACTAAAACCGCGCATAAATCAAGATTAATTAAAACCGCACTAACGATTACATGTATGTGGCGGTTTTAGGTGGGTAAATAACCAAATTTACGGTTCCAGTTTGGTTACTAGCCAAAATCGCACGCATAAAACCGAAATCGCACCATGTGTATGTATGTATGTATTATCTCTAGTAAATTCTAAAGTTACTTTTCACTTGAACACG
Organism: Panax ginseng; assembly: GCA_020205605.1. Classification (NCBI taxonomy): domain Eukaryota; kingdom Viridiplantae; phylum Streptophyta; class Magnoliopsida; order Apiales; family Araliaceae; genus Panax; species Panax ginseng. The sequence goes on along the minus strand of CM035131.1, from coordinate 16,952,300 downwards.
CTTAGAGAAAATCCCAGTCTTACATTATTATTTTTTCACCAATTGAAAGAAGATGGTTAGATGTTATAAAATCAAAAATTAAGCATTTGGGTTTTGAAATTTTGGATTTGTTTGATTTATTACTGGAGGGGCTTATAGCTGAGGGGTCAAATTAGTTGGTTCGAGCACTTGATGCGTTGGTTAAGTATAAGATAAAATTTCATTCTATCTCTAGTATATTCTTTTAATTTTTGAGAAACTAGATAAACCTTATTGCTTGTTATCGAATATATGGTGTCCGTTGTTTTATATATCATATGTTTTAGTTTTAAAGTATCATTCTTTTATTATAAACTAAAATTATTTTATGTGTCTCACTATTCTATGATTTGATGTTGAATTTGACATGTTTGACAGAAGGAATTTTGTTGCTATGCTTTATATAATTTTCATTACCGACTCTGTCATTAAGTTAATTGCTCGATGTGAGCTCTGTGGTAAATTCTATTGAAAGCTTAAACTTTTTTATTGTTTCAATTGGTTTTGAAATCGAAACCGCATCAATTAAAACCGCACTGTACTAATTACAAATAATTTTGTGTGCAATTTTAAATTTATCAAACTACACCTAAACAGTTTAAGATCGCACCATACTCACTCCTAAATGTATCACACTCCCTAGTCATAATCCCTCAAATAATGGGCAGCATGTCTAGCTCGTTATGGATAAATAATGGGAAGCACGTCAACCACGGCATATAAATTAATCTAATTATAGTGCTTAAGAGGAGAGAAAGAGATGGCGACCTTAAATATAGAGGAAGGTGGAGAAAAGAATGAGTGGACCTAATTTGTTAGATATGCATTTTAAAATTAAATATGTATTTTAGTTTTCTAAAATAAATTTATAAAATTTTAAATTAATATAATTTCGTTCAAGTTTAAAAAACAAATAATATAATAATTAATAATAATTTATAATTATTATGTTTATTAAAATTAAAATTAAATAATTTTATATTAATTTAAATTTTTACAAATTAATTTTAAAAAATTAAAATATATCTCTAATTTTAAAACAACAATAACATTAATTAAACCAAGGGATTGGCATAATTTAGTACTATTTTTTTCCATAGTATGGACATCTAGTGAGGGGCCAACAAATATTTGGAAAAGAATATAATCAATATATAGCTGAAGTAGTCAAATCACAACATAAATCCTTTCAGGCTCTAAAACAGTGAAATGCGGCTTAAACCAAGGGATTGGCATAGTGATCAAAGCAAACTTGCTCTGCCTTTTCTTTTGTTTTAGGTTTAAATTTTAGGTTCAGTATTCAGAAAAATAATAAATTAAATGTATCAAATTGATTTGATGATGCGCCTTTAAACTTTAAAAAGATGTACAAGTTGACCTGAAAATATTTTTATCATTTAATTTAAAAATCAAAAAAAAGACATGCGAGCTTTATATTCGTCTCGTGTTTCTTTTTATGTGCAAGACAAGTGATTTATATACTCTATTTTAATATTTAAAGGCATATTTTCTTTTTTAACTTGTTTTGAAATTAAAGATATTATAAAATGGCATATAATTTTTATTATGATCGATGCCTGGAAAATTAGAACCTGGAATGCTTACGCGTTGTTATATTATGTCAACCCAAGCATCGATCATCTCAGGTGCCATAGCAATGCTCTTAGCAAAATAAGAAGATACTAACATGGATTCAAATTACAAGTTTCTATTGGAAATGGTTCAAAATTAATTCAGTTTTCAAAATAAGATACAATCAAGAGACTGATTGAATCATTCGAAACTTTACCGAAATATATAATACATCAAACCAAAATTTTAATCCGTTTTTAATAGAAAAATGCTAAATAACTAGATCAAATAGTCTAATTTACAAGCCATTAATATTTGTTTAATTAAACTAGACAATTTTTATGGCCTTACCTTGCTATCTTTAAGGCTATATACTGTTTTTCTTTATGAGCTTAAACACAACAAATGCGCCCAGCCCAAGAAACCAGAAAAACCAAAACTAGAAAAATGGTAGCTGGGGATCGGAACATTGCAAGTACCATTTTCAGCCTCCTCCCTCTTCTTTTTTTTTCCTTCCTTCTCACCCTCTTCATATTCACAAACTTCCTATACCTCTCTTCCTCCTCCCCTTTCTTTCCCTTCTTTCTCCTCCCAATTCTGGATGGCCTCCTGCAAAATTACCAAACTATCCTTCCCACTCAACGACTTACCATCCATATCCCGCACTTCCAATTTTATCCCTCTCAGCTCCAATTCCCTCTCTTCCTTCCACCCAAGCATAGTCACTATTCTACACTCTGCCAACTTAGTCATGCCACCCCGGCAATCACCGGGCACCATAGTTGCATACTTTACCTCTATATCACCTCCAATCCAATGCCGCCGGACTGAAACCGGCCACAGGCTGGATATATTAGCCGCCCGCTTTAAAGCTGGATCAATTATGATCCAGCTTAAGGTCATGAATTCTTTTAAATCTGAAAAATTCATGATGTCGTCCTCACCGTCAAACTTTCCAAGGGATTCTTTCGGTTCAGGTAGCTTGACCCGGAAAGCAGAATCAAGGAAACTATCCGCCCTCGTATTTGTCACATCAACTTTCGAATATACAAGCTTATTTTTGTAGTGTATGTCCACGGCTGAGATAATTTCAACCGTGGGTATTGCAGTCAGGTGTTTCTGCACTAAAAACATTGGACTGCACCAATATTTTTGGTGGTCGAGGTGGAGGACGGGGAAGGAGTCGGAGAAGAAAGAATGGTGTCCTCCTGGGAAGATGGATATGGCGTTGCGAACAAGTGTGTGTTTTGTTGAGGGCCACGTGGAGTTGCATATGTCACTCCAGAGCCTTCCTTTGGTACACATTGCGTGGAAAATTCGGGAAGTGCAGGCGATGGAGGCGAGAGTTTGGGCGTCTATTCGAGTAAAAACTTGGGTTTCGATGATATTTGGGTGGATGGCGGTGATTGTTGTGCCTTTTCCATCGCCTTGGCCTTGTTTGGAAGATTGAGAAGCCATTTAGTTACGCATGCAGTCCTTTTTTATCTATGTATTTATCTTGTCTAGATATATATGGTAATTAATTATGTGGAGGAGTTAGTTTTTTTGGTGTATTTATAGGGCATGCAAGGGGATTGTGAGGATATATATATATATAACCAGCGATGGTGGAGGGGGCGGCGGTCGTGTTGGAGTCTGGACGTTAATATCTTGGTCTGGGACTCTATCCAGTTGATGTTGTCTTTATTGTGACTATGAAAAAGGACAAACTAGCTAGCCATTAGTCTCCGCGTGAAAAACACTCTTTTTATTTCAAAAATTATTATTGAGTTTTTAAATTTAACTTGTAACATTATTGAACTTAAAATTTGTATTACCTATTTTAAATTTAGACAATAATTATAATTTTAAATTATTTAAAAATATTATTTATTGTAAGAGTTATTTTTTTATAATTTTTAATGAATAATCTCAAATTTAAATTTGAAAATATCTCAAATTTAGTTTTTTTAAAAAATCAAAAAAAATCTTGTAATATGGAAGAGGGAGAGAGCGAGAGTACTAGAAAACTAGATATAAGTTATCTAATTTATTTAGATAAAACACTATATAGTTATTATATATACAATTTCGTAGGCGATAGAATTTTTACCCAAGTAAATTTGATAAATTATGTCTAATTTATCATTTTCATTTAGTGAAATTATCACTCTTGAACATATGTAATTTTATAATTTGTGTCATTTTTTGTTATAATAAATAAAAAAATTAAAAGTTTCAAATTTTACATAGAAATCAAGAATGTGACAAATTCATGGGATTCGATTTTAGTTTTAACGCAACACAAATTTTAAAAATTAAATTATGAGATGAATAATTTCACGTGCACTATATATATCAATTATGCATTAAAAAGTATGCGAGTCTTAATTTTTTAATTTAACTTATGTAATATATATTTTTGCAACTAGTAATGTACATAAAATTAGGTTATTGATATTATTATATGTTGTCAAAACAAATATACATATAATGATATTTTTGTAGTTGTTCTAATAACACTTATTTAAGTAATACTTATTGTTTTGGTACCATTATTTTTGCTATGACAAAATCAATTAGGGATGACAATTTAAACTAAATTAAATCAATTCGAATAGAGCACATGAACACTTGTTCTATTCGACTAGTTTCAATTTTTTGCTCTGGAACATCCAAACATCATGTATTTAAAAGTAGTATGCTTTCAAGCCAATCACATTAGATATGATCAGTATTTATTTTGTAATATTATTTATTTATTAATAAAAAAATTTATTTAATACAAAAGCCATTTTTTATCCATGTTAATTAGTTAAATTAATAAATGTGATTAACTCATAGTTTTGTAGCAATGCTTTTATAATCATAATGATGATCATGCTAATGAGATATAAATTATAGATAGCTTAAAATTAAAATGTTCTTAATCGTATAGATCACTAATGTGGGGTTACTGATTCCGAATAAATTAGTATATACTATGTTTGCTCTGTTAAAGAGAATGATTGATTTTATAATAATTTATGTTGAGACACTAAAGCAAGTATGTAAGTATTTATTAGAGAATAAGTTGTGACGCTCCCAAAATAGGTATACATCACCCATTCTAAGTCGTCAAATACATGGTACAAAAGCAACTACAACTTCATTAATACAATTGTCGCACAAAATACGACAACACATAAACTGTGAGTTTTAATACCAGTTGTGACTCTCATCCCTTTACTTGGATAGCACCTCACGTTGATACCTTACATAATGATACGTATCAATAATTGTTTTAGAAATTAAAATTTTTGGAAAATGCTCAAGGAAACCTTCGTACATGGGAGACCATGCATCTAAGTTATAATAGATATCATATGACTCGAGAATTATCCTTGGTTGACCCAATAGACCCCCAAAAAAATGAGAAAATTACTATCATGTTCTTTCCAATTGTGAGTCTTCTTCGCCATATAATTATCTCCATTGTTTTAATTGAGAATTATATTTCAACCAAACTCCAATATTATATAGGTAGTGCTCATAGATATAATCAACAAGTGGATGTGCGCAACCCTGTCTTATGATAACACAAAGTCGTATGTTATTGGACATCTATTATGATAGTGGCAAAACACCCTTCCAAAGTTGGATTCACCTCACCCTATTCGGTTCACCAAAATCAACGGTTAAAGGACATATAAAATACGACACATTTATCTAAAATTGTTTTCATACTGTTTTAGGGAAAACCTTAATAGCTATAGACCACCGTTCTATTCCATTGTTACCCCTGCTCGATCCAGCTACACTCTTATTACCTGAAAGAAATTGTGAAGCAAAAGGGTGAGCACAACTAGCCCCAGTAAAGAATATCATGACTAAAGATAATTAAATTATCAATAGTCTTCGTCAGTAATAAATTAGAGATTTAGAACATATGGTAGATGATAAAACTTGTCAACCATAGATGCAGCGGAACGAGCAATCCATTAGAATAGTCAAATAGACCATAAAATCTATTATCTTCTCCATGTTAAAAATTCACCAACAATGTTTTATCCCTGTAACATCAATCAACAGTTCTTGTACACAATAATGTGAATAATTCATAATCATAATTGTAGTTCTAAATTTCTCTTCGCACCCAGTACGAAGACAATTTTCATCACCTGTCTTTACCTGAAATATCAAAGATAATAGTTATATCAAATCACAGTTCCTGTTCATAATCATACTAATAAATTCATCTTTGCACTAAGAGCCAAAGATATTCATTAACAGTTCATCTTTGTACTACAGGCCAAAGATATTCAACAACAGGTCATCTTTATACTACAGGCCAAAGATATTAATATCTCAAAGAAATATATAATCATTTCAGAATTTATATAAACAATAATTATAACCATGTTGATCAATTCACATTCGCACTTAAACGAAAGATATTCAATTATAAATTCAATGGTCATGATCATACCAGTCAACAATTCATTTTTGCACTACTGGCCAAAGAGAACCTATAGTCACGATCATACCAATAATCTACTCATCTTTACACTCAAGTGAAAGAGAAATTTCCTCACCAGAATTATAAAAATGTTATATATGATAATAAAAATAATATAATCAAAACATGGATTTAATTTCAAGAATAAGATTCATAAATCAACAATAATTTGGTCAGAAAAAGAAACCAATTTTTATCGTGAATAGTACCCCGTGAATAGTACTTCGTGAATAGTACCCCGTGAATAGTACTTCGTGAATAGTACTTCATGAATAGTATCCCGTAAATAGTATTTCATGAATAGTATCCTGTGAATAGTTTTTTGTGAATAGTACCTCGTGAATAATACCGTATGTATGAATAGTACCGTATGAACAGTGCCCATAAATAATACCTAGACATGAAAAGTTAAAAATTTCATAATAAAATTCATACCAATATTTCTTGAAATGATATTGAAAGAAATAATATTATTTACAAAAATAGCATTCCTTACAAAAAGAAAAAAAATAATATCATTTACCTTAATAAAAATTTGGAGACTGCAGTAGTGTAATAACAAAATACTCTCTTCTTCTTTCTCTCTTATTCTCTATAACAGTCAAAAACACCAGTATAACCAGGAATTGGTATTCTAGACCTACTCCTCCAGATTTACAATTCGAAGAGAGAAATCTGGATAAACAGTTCTTAGTCTCATCCAATAAAATTTATGAGTGGAACATAGATGGTTTCAGTGAACAAGAAATTTTAAATAAGTTAAATCACATGTCTATGGTAGCAAATAGCTATATCACTAAATTCAATATTGGAGTTTGGTTGAAATATAATTCTCAATTAAAGACAATGGAGATAATTATATGGAAAAAGAAGACTCACAATTGGAAAGAGGGGTTAACTCCTCCACATCTCGTACGTGATTCCCAGAAATATGATTAAAATTTTTACCAGTGCACTCGGCAAATGTTAGTGAAACAGAGTCGCAATCCAAGTAACGGATTTGGGGGTTGGGGGTTGGTTATCTCCATTGTCTTTAATTGAGAATTATATTTCAACCAAACTCCAATATTGAATTTAGTGATATAGCTATTTGCTACCATAGACATGTGATTTAACTTATTTAAAATTTCTTGTTCATCAAAACCATCTATGTTCCACTCATAAATTTTATCGATGAGACTAAGAATCGCTTATCCAGATTTCTCTCTTCTAATCAGAAATCTGGAGGAGAGGTCTAGAAATACCAATTCTGGTTATAATCGTGTTTTGATCAATTTGTTTAACTGATCATTAAAATCTGGTATTGAAGCATCATCAGATTTATCAAATTGACAACTGCTTTCAATATCAGTTTTTACTTGATCAATAATGGCAATTGTACCACTTGAACTGGGTTGTTCAGTTTTTAATTTTTTAAATAACTTATCAATGGATTGAACTAGAAAGTCATCTTTAGTTGGTAGACCTAATTTATCTTTATTTCCTGGTAGTTTTAATAGAGGTTGTTCAATTTTTGAATCTGATTTTTTAATCATATTTTCTTCAAGTTTTTCTTCAATACGATCTAACTGTTTTCCTACAGTTGCAAAATATTGATTACTAAAATTTAACTGTTCTATCATTTTACTAGAAGTGGTAGATTCTTTGTTGATCATTTACCTATCTCCATATAAACTTTATTATATTCGAATATACCCTACAACATACCATAGAGTATTAAATAATATGTCAAAACATAACTCAGTATCTATCACTTTAGGAACTCATATAATTGACCGGCAAGTAAAACTGCATTAGGGTTCCTTTATACAAGTCACGTTCAGTGAACTTATGTAAGACTTCGAATTTTATGAAATAAAAATATTCAATTTTTCTCTTTAGTATATAGTTAAATTGATAAAAGTTTAAAGTTAAGGGTGATATATGTAAATTTTTCAAAATAAGCAAGTGGTTATAAAATACTCATTGTTGTCACGGAATATTTGTTTGGTCGTGGAATATTCTTATTGTCGGGGAATATTCGTACAACGACGCAGCTATTTGTGGGCCTCATAACGGAATGAATGTCGGATATAAAAAGCGATAGAAATAACCTTTTTATAAAAATAACGGTAAAACTTTTACCGTTAAAACTGTTAAAATACCCTATGACAAAAAAAACGATGTCTGGCAATAGTTGGTCGCATGGCACAATTAGATTGCACAGTATTTCTGATTATTGATTCTTACGTAAGAAGGTACTACTCAATAATTGTTACAGTAATTACTTCGCACTATAAATTGAAGCTCATTTCTTCATTATTTCTCACCAATTCACTAAAGCTATAGAGAGAAAAAGTATATAGAGAATAAGAGAGAAAGAAGAAGAGAGTATTTTGTTATTACACTACTGCAGTCTCCAAATTTTTATTAAGGTAAATGATATTATTTTTCTTTTGTAAGGAATGCTATTTTTGTAAATAATATTATTTCTTTCAATATCATTTCACCGAAATATTGGTATGAATTTTATTATGAAATTTTTAACTTTTCATGTCTAGGTATTATTTATGGGCACTGTTCATACGGTACTGTTCATACATACGGTATTATTCACGAGGTACTATTCACAAAAAACTATTCACAAGATACTATTCATGAAATACTATTTACGGGATACTATTCATGAAGTACTATTCACGAAGTACTATTCACGGGGTACTATTCACGAAATACTATTCACGGGGTACTATTCACGATAAAAATTGGTTTCTTTTTCTGACCAAATTATTGTTGATTTATGAATCTTATTCTTGAAATTAAATCCATGTTTTGATTATATTATTTTTATTATCATATATAACATTTTTATAATTCTGGTGAGGAAATTTCTCTTTCACTTGAGTGTAAAGATGAGTAGATTATTGGTATGATCGTGACTATAGGTTCTCTTTGGCCAGTAGTGCAAAAATGAATTGTTGACTGGTATGATCATGACCATTGAATTTATAATTGAATATCTTTCGTTTAAGTGCGAATGTGAATTGATCAACATGGTTATAATTATTGTTTATATAAATTCTGAAATGATTATATATTTCTTTGAGATATTAATATCTTTGGCCTGTAGTATAAAGATGACCTGTTGTTGAATATCTTTGCCTCAGTACAAAAGATGAATCATTAATGAATATCTTTGGCTCTTAGTGCAAAGATGAATTTATTAGTATGATTATGAATGAGGCGTGATTTGATATAACTATTATCTTTGATATTTCGTAAAGACAAAGTGATGAAAATTGTCTTCGTCTTTGGGTGCGAAGAGAAATTTAGAACTACAATTATGATTATGAATTATTCACATTATTGTGTACAAGAACTGTTGATTGATGTTACAGGGATAAAACATTGTTGGTGAATTTTTAACATGGAGAAGATAATAGATTTTATGGTCTATTTGACTATTCTAATGGATTGCTCGTTCCGCTGCATCTATGGTTGACAAGTTTTATCATCTACCATATGTTCTAAATCTCTAATTTATTACTGACGAAGACTATTGATAATTTAATTATCTTTAGTCATGATATTCTTTACTGGGGCTAGTTGTGCTCACCCTTTTGCTTCACAATTTCTTTCGTGTAATAAGAGTGTAAATTTGGATCGAAAGAGGTAATAACAATGGAATAGAACGGTGAGGGTCTATAGCTATTAAGGTTTTCCCTAAAAAAGATGAAAACAATTTTAGATAAATGTGTTGTATTTTATATGTCCTTTAACCGTTGATTTTGGTGAACCGAATAGGGTGAGGTGAATCCAACTTTGGAAGGGTGTTTTGCCACTATCATAATAGATGTCCAATAACATACGACTTTGTGTTATCATAAGACAGGGTTGCGCACATCCACTTGTTGATTATATCTATGAGCACTACCTATATAATATTGGAGTTTGGTTGAAATATAATTCTCAATTAAAGACAATGGAGATAATTATATGGCAAGAGAAGACTCACAATTGGAAAGAACATGATAGTAATTTTCTCATTTTTTTTGGGGGTCTATTGGGTCAACCAAGGATAATTCTCGAGTCATATGATATCTATTATAACTTAGATGCATGGTCTCCCATGTACGAAGGTTTCCTTGAGCATTTTCCAAAAATTTTAATTTCTAAAACAATTATTGATACTTATCATTATGTAAGGTATCAACGTGAGGTGCTATCCAAGTAAAGGGATGAGAGTCACAACTGGTATTAAAACTCACAGTTTATGTGTTGTCGTATTTTGTGCGACAATTGTATTAATGAAGTTGTAGTTGCTTTTGTACCATGTATTTGACGACTTAGAATGGGTGATGTATACCTATTTTGGGAGCGTCACAACTTATTCTCTAATAAATACTTACATACTTGCTTTAGTGTCTCAACATAAATTATTATAAAATCAATCATTCTCTTTAATGAGCAAAACATAGTATATACTAATTTATTCTGAATCAGTAACCCCACATTAGTGATCCATACGATTAAGAACATTTTAATTTTAAGCTATCTATAATTTATATCTCATTAGCATGATCATCATTATGATTATAAAAGCATTGCTACAAAACTATGAGTTAATCACATTTATTAATTTAACTAATTAACATGGATAAAAAATGGCTTTTGTATTAAATAAATTTTTTTATTAATAAATAAATAATATTACAAAATAAATACTGATCATATCTAATGTGATTGGCTTGAAAGCATACTACTTTTAAATACATGATGTTTGGATGTTCCAGAGCAAAAAATTGAAACTAGTCGAATAGAACAAGTGTTCATGTGCTCTATTCGAATTGATTTAATTTAGTTTAAATTGCCATCCCTAATTGATTTTGTCATAGCAAAAATAATGGTACCAAAACAATAAGTATTACTTAAATAAGTGTTATTAGAACAACTACAAAAATATCATTATATGTATATTTGTTCTGACAACATATAATAATATCAATAACCTAATTTTATGTACATTACTAGTTGCAAAAATATATATTACATAAGTTAAATTAAAAAATTAAGACTCGCATACTTTTTAATGCATAATTGATATATATAGTGCACGTGAAATTATTCATCTCATAATTTAATTTTTAAAATTTGTGTTGCGTTAAAACTAAAATCGAATCCCATGAATTTGTCACATTCTTGATTTCTATGTAAAATTTGAAACTTTTAATTTTTTTATTTATTATAACAAAAAATGACACAAATTATAAAATTACATATGTTCAAGAGTGATAATTTCACTAAATGAAAATGATAAATTAGACATAATTTATCAAATTTACTTGGGTAAAATTCTATCGCCTACGAAATTGTATATATAATAACTATGTAGTGTTTTATCTAAATAAATTAGATAACTTATATCTAGTTTTCTAGTACTCTCGCTCTCTCCCTCTTCCATATTACAAGATTTTTTTTGATTTTTTAAAAAAACTAAATTTGAGATATTTTCAAATTTAAATTTGAGATTATTCATTAAAAATTATATAAAAAATAACTCTTACAATAAATAATACTTTTTAAATAATTTAAAATTTTAATTATTGTCTAAATTTAAAATAGGTAATACAAATTTTAAGTTCAATAATGTTACAAGTTAAATTTAAAAACTCAATAATAATTTTTGAAATAAAAAGAGTGTTTTTCACGCGGAGACTAATGGCTAGCTAGTTTGTCCTTTTTCATAGTCACAATAAAGACAACATCAACTGGATAGAGTCCAAGACCAAGATATTAACGTCCAGAGTCCAACACGACCGCCGCCCCCTCCACCATCGCTGGTTATATATATATATCCTCACAATCACCTTGCATGCCCTATAAATACACCAAAATAAAGTTTTCTTTTTTAAATAAAACTTTACTCATTTTTTAAAAAAATGAAAAAATTTCTAACTTTTTTTCCCTAAAAATAATAATAATTTTAAATCTTTTGAATTTATTATTTTTAAAAATTTGAATCAATTTTTTTGTTTATCTTTTACTGTTTTTAAATTTTAATTTCTATTTTTAATTTTTGTTTTAAATATTGTAATATTAAGAATGCATATAATAATGGTAAAGATATTAAAAAAATTCTGAAAATAAATTAAAGGTTTGTAAAAAAAATGAAAAATGTCTTTTATGACGCTTAAAATAGTTCACTTTGACCCATTCTCGAGTCGCCAGATATCATATTATAAAAAATCAAATAAAAACTTTATTTATTCAATTGTTGAATCGTGAGTGTAGAATCGACCACAATTAAATCGTGAGTTTTAATACAAATGTATGTAACTCTTCACCGGTGCATGACACAACTTGAATGGTACGCTACATAAAAGTACAATCAATAATCGCTTTTAGAAATTAAAATATTTGGGAAGTGCTCAAGAAAAACCTCGTATATGGGAGGCCATGCGTCAGGTTATGATAGATATCTTATGTCCACGTAATTATCCTTAGTTGACCCAATAGTCTCCGAAAGAAAAACAAGAAGATTGTTATCATCTTCTTTCCAATGGTGATTCTTCTCTTGACATATAATTATCTCCGCATGCACATCCACTTGCTTGAGTATATCTACGAGCACTACCTATATGATCTTAGAGTTTATTTGAAACATAATTTTCATTTGGAGACAAGTGGAGATAGTTATATGCCAAGATAAGACTCACCACCGGAAAGAAGATAATAAGAATCTTCTCATTTTTCTTTTCAGTCTATCAGGTCAACCAAGGATAATTTCATGGACATATGTTATCTACTATAACCTGCACGCATGGCCTCCCATGTAACGAAGGTTTCATCGAGCACTTCCCAAAGATTTTAATTCCAAAATAGTTTTTGACTATACTTTTACGTAAAGTACCATCAGTAAGGTCAGGTCGTCGAGGCACCACGATAGTTACATACATCAGATTAAAACTCACAGCTAATCGTGGTCGATTCTATAACTGACGCTTCAACAAATTGTATAAATGAAGTTGTATTTGATATTTATAAGGTGATATCTCACACTCAGAATGGGTCGTGTGGACCTATTTTGGGGGCGTCACAGTTGGTATCAAAGCATAGGGATATGATCCCTGGTTGAAATGTGAGACAAGAACTAGGAGGGGAGAGACGAGAAATTCCTTCGCTAGTATGACCTACCTAAGTTTATTTGGTATTTAATTGGTCGGTCAGAGTATAGAGATGATATATGATATATCAATTAACCCTTATTTTGAAACTATATTTTAGAATGATATTTGAAATACGGAGATGAGAAATGGGAAAATCATGATAGAGAGGAAATAACCGGAAGATGCAATCCGAAAGAAAGTAAGGTATTCTCATCTCTTCAATACTGTGCGTCACGTAAATTTCGAGGCGAAATTTCATAAGAAGGGAGATTGTGAGACCCTAATTTTATGAAATAAAAGTATTCAATTTTTCTATTTTGATTAAATTAAATTGATAAAAGGTTAAAGTTAAGGGTGACATTTAAAATTTTTTTCAAAGTAAGCAAGTTGTCATAAAATACCCTAGTAAAAGTACAAGAATACGCGTGGTTGCATAAGAAGCACACAATATTGATTATTGATGCTTACGTGATAAGTCACCATTATACTCCATTATTGCTACAAGAATTGCGCACATATCTCTCATATTATCGATTCAATTATTGTCACAGTATCATCTGCATTATATGATATGTTATTAAATCAATAATTGAGACGACAAAGTTATTCATATTATAAATTGCAATATTTACAATGTCTAGAAGTTCTTTCAAGGAGAGGTTAGATAATCTAATCAAGGCTACTAATAGGAGAAAATCCTTATCGAAAAGCCCCCTTTTCTCGGAACGACTTCGGTTGATAAATATTGTGAGTTATAATATTAATGATGAATGTTATTAAAAATTAAAGTTGTGTTCGGAGTTGAATTTGGAGACGTGAACGTGATATTTAAGTCCTAATGACGAAATTAGTAAAATAGTCTATAAACACAAAATTTTCCGGATTCACTATTTGTCAAAAGTCAACAATTGACTTTTTGGGAAAAGTCAAACTTCAAAATTTCAAAATTTATATTTTGATAAAAATAGTTTCATTGTGTTGGAATTATTTGTGTTAGTGAAAATCGACATTTATTTCGATAATAATTGATGTCCGGAGGTTATATCGACTAATCTAAGTATTTAACCAGATAAATGAGCAATTGATTGCTATTAATTCACATGATTATAACTATTTGTTCACATGTGTGTACTACTGATTCACATTCTTGTTACTATTAGGGGAGTTGGTGTAAGATTGATAAAACTTGCATGACTAAGTTAAAAATAGAGGTATAGATGGAGATACTATACTGTAATTCGTATTTTCACATGTCTAGAACTATGGAGTCACATAATTTACTATTGAATCACATAATTTACTATTAGGGGAGGTGGTGCAAGTTTGATAATACTTGCAGGACTAAATTAAAAAGTTAGAAAAAGTTAGAGGTATTGTACTATAATTTTTCGAGCCCCAAAACGTGCAATTATCGAAACTATGTTAAATAGAAGCTCATTCTTCTTCATTTCTCACGAATTCACTAAAGCTATAGAGCATTTATTATAGAGAGAAATTATAGAGGGAGAAGCTATAGAGAGAAAGAAGAAGAGAAGTCTGCTACCTCTCTACTCCAAAGATTCATTTCTTTCTAAGGTAAGTGGATATCATTATTGTGTAAGGGATATTATTTGTTATACCTGTAAGGGGTATTATTTCTTTTGTATTCATGAAGAGAGCTTCTATTATTCCATTCTTTATTATTATGTTGAATAACTCGCTTTATGCGAAGTACCGCATACATGGTGAAATTCTTCTATTATTCCGCTCTTTATTATTCTCATTATAATATCATGTTTGGTATGTCGTATACGCCCCACCTAGTTCCATTAATTATTCTCGTTGAATAACCTCGCCTCGTAAGTCTATCGCATGCATGGTGATTTCGTATTTTTCCATTTTTATTATTCTCGTTGGAATATCTTGTATGTGCATTTTACGCCAACCGTGTTCGGTTTTTTATTATTCTCGCTGAATATCCTCGCTTCATGCGTTTTTACGCCGACCGGTTCCGCTTTTTATTATTCTGTTGGGAATAACTCGTCTGTAAGCGGTCTCTATCGCATGCATGGTGAATCCTTTTGTTATTCCATTCTTTATTATTCTCGTTGAATAACTCGTCATGTGGATTACCACATGCATGGTGAATGATCCTTTGTATTTCATTCCTTATTAAATTGTGGAAATGATCTGCTTACGTGGATTATGATGAAAGTCATAATAAAAGCATTGGACCGATGAAAATCATGGGTATATGTGGTATTAGTAAGTGTTATGATGAGTTATGTTGGTTATTATGTGAAAACATGAAAGTTTCTTAGAAATCACAAAGGGTTGAAAAATCGATTTTGGTAAAAATGGAACATGAAATTCAATCGACCATATCTCCTATTATATTTTGAATTTTTGAGTGAGGTCAAGTTCTAGAGTTAGGTCTATGAGTTTTGTAACTTATCCAAGTGGAATCACCGAAAAGGTGTTGTAGATTTTTTCGTGGACCGATTTTAGCAAAGGAGTCAAAAAGTGCAAATTTCAAAAAAACTATCGCCCATAATTTTTAAAAGGGCATTTTCGGCCACTTAAATTATGAGAAAAATTCTGACCTTTTGGGACATGAAAGTATATGGTATAAAGAACATCCTGTCCAAAAATGAGCTCATTTCGACTTAAAATGAGCAAGTTATAACCATTTCAATATTTAGGTTTTTTCGACGAAAAACGCTATAATCGGAGTTCTATAACTCCGATGACCATGAAATTTAAACTGGAAGCTCATGTTAACATGTGTAAGATCCTGCTAAGATTTGGAAATTTCTGGAGTTAATCTTGAGGTAGCTAATTTCTTAAGGAATTAATTAGAAATTAATTTTTGAAAAATAGTAAATGAATTTTAAAAATTCTGAGAAAAATATATGTTCAATATAGGACTATATTATGCTTAATCCCGAAAAAAAAGAATAATTTTTGGGACTGATTTGGTATTTTTCATGAAAATAGTTTAGTTACGAAAGATATGAGTTAAATATGTTATGTGAAGTCAAGAATCGTAAATAAATATGATTTTAGGGCTTGAAAATTCTATATAAAGTATGTGCATATTTTTTTATGAGTAATTTGATTTAGTTGATGAAATGCTTATAATATTGTCATCATCCTCATATTTATATTATGTTGAAAGTCATCTCGATTTAGCCTGTAGTATTGTATGATGGACTTGGTATGATTATGACCGTGGATCATTCTAAGATAATCATGAATCGTAATGTTACAAATGATGTGGAAAAAGTCCTCATTGGCCGTAGTAGTGCATTGATGGACGCTTTTGGTATGATTATGGCTATGGATTCTCTTCTGCCAAGGGTGCAAAGATGAATTGTTTTATAGCATGATCGTGACTGCTTGATGAAAACATGATTATCTTTGGCCGTAGTAGGCATGGATAATTCGTGGTCGTGATACTAAAGAATATCCTCGGCCCGTAGTAGTGGGATGATTCGATGATGTGGATTAATTATCGAAATGAGTCTCAACAATGAAATATTAATTCATGGATGTGATAATAATGAATATCCTCGGCCCGTAGTACGTGGATAATTCATGGATGTGATATTAACGAATATCTTCGGCCGTAGTGAAGATGATTCGATGACGTGATTAATTATCGAAATGAGTCTCAAAGAATGAAATATTAATTCATGGATGTGATAATAATGAATATCTTTGGTCAGTAGTGCAAAGATGATTTAATTAGTATGATTATGAGCGAAATTGTGATTTGGTATAACCATGATTTTTGATGTTTCGATAGTGATGAAAATTATCTTCGTCCTGGGTGTGAAAAGGAATTCAGAATCACAATTATGATTATGAGTTATTCATATGATTGTGGACAGGAATTGTTGATTGATGTTACAGGGATAAAACATTATTGGTAGACTTTTAACATGGAGAAGATAATAGACCTGATGGTCTATTTAACTCTTTTAATGGATTGCTCGTTCCGCTGCAACTATGGTTGAAAAGTTTTATCATCTACCATATGTTCTAAATCTCTGATTTATTATTGACAAAAACTATTGATAATTTAATTATCTTTAGTTATGATATTCTTTACTGGGCTAGTTGTGTTCACCCTTTCGCTTCACAATTTCTTTTAGGTAATAAGAGTGTAGCTGGGTCGAGCGGGGATAACAGGAATAGAATCGTTGGTCTATAGTCAGCTGAGGTTCTCCTAAATAGTATGGAAATAATTTTATTAAGAACTTTAGATAAGTGTGTCGTATTGTATACGCCATTTGATATTTAATTTTGGTGAACCAAATAGGGTTAGGCTAACCCAACTTTGGAAGGGTGTTTTGTCACTATCATACAAGATGTCTAATGACATACAACCTCGTGTTAGCATAAGACAGTGGTCAGGTACATCCACTTGTTGAGTATATCTACGAAAGCACTACCTATATGATCTTGGAGTTTATTTGAAACATAATTTCCACTTGGAGACAGTGGAGATAGTTATACGCCAAGAGAAGACTCACCATTGGAAAGAAGATGATAGTAATATTCTCATTTTTCTTTGGGGTCTATTGTGTCAACCAAGGATAATTCTGTAGACATATGATATCTACCCTAACCTAGACGCATGGCCTCCCATGTACGAAGATTTCATTGAGCACTTCCCAAAGATTTTAATTCCAAAAATAGTTTTTGACTATACTTTTATGTAAAGTACCATTGTAAGGTTGTGGTCGAGGCACCACGAGAGTTACATACATTGTATTAAAACTCACGCTTAATCGTGATCGTATTCTACACTATACTCAACAACAGCTTGTATAAATGAAGTTGTATTTGATATTTATAGTGTGATATCCTGGCGACTCGTAATGGGTCGTGTGGACCTATTTTGGGGCGCTGCAGATGATACCGTGACAATAATTGAATCAATAATATGAGAGATATGACGCAAAGCAATTATCAGAGTAGAATAATTAAGTATAACCGAGTGACTTCACACGTAAGATCAATAACCAATACTGGCGTTTACTTATGCAACCACGCCAGACATCGCACTTTTACTAATGAGTAGTTCAACAGCTTTTAACGGTGAACACTTTCATTTATTATTTTATAAAAAGATAATTATGTCATTTTCTTTACTACGATAATACTTCCGTTGTGGAGTCCACCAATGATTGTGTTGGTCCTACTTGATATTTCCGATAAAAAGAATATTTTATAACTACTTGCATACTTTGAAAAATTTTCACATATCACCCTTTAACTTTAACCTTTTATCAATTTAACCATTTACTAAATAGAATAATTATAAGAAAACCGAATACTTTCGCTTCATAAAATTCGTGTCTTACACCTTTTTTTAAAATAAGTTATATTTTTTATTTAATTTTTTGAATCTATATTTTATGAAACTTTACTCATTTTTAAAAAATAAAATTTCTAACTTTTTTCTTTTAAATAATAATTATTTTTATAACTTTTAAAAATAGTATTTTATTTTAAATTATTAAAAGTAATAATAATTTGCAAATTTTTTAAAAAATATTTTATTTTAGAATATTAATTATTATTTTAAAATAATATTATTTTTTAAATCTTAAAAATAATAATTATTTAAAAATATTTATTTTAAAAATTAAATATAATTATTATTTGAAATTGTTTTAAAAATATTTTCTTTTAAAATATTAAAAAATAGAGTTGGGTTAAACTAATCGGGTTGTATTAAAATTTGATGAAAATAAATCGAATTGGATAAAAATAAATAATAATTTACGCTCTGTTTCTGAGTTTTAAAATGGACAAGAAAAAAAATAGACGGAAAATTTAAATTTTCTTTCTAATTCTTATGTTTTTGAGTTTTTTAATAATTAGAAAAGAAAAGAAATGAATAGAAAACTTAGTCATTTTTTCTGTCAAAGTTTTCCGTTCAAAATTGGCCTAATTTGGACGGAAAATAAATTGAAATAAATAATATTTTTATAATTCTCATATTATTCTTAATTTTTAATATAATAAATTTTAAATTATAACTCATATTCTTATTTTTAAATTTTCTATTCTTTTCTATTAAAAACTCAAAAACAACACAATTTTTTTTTAAAATTTGCTATTTTTTTTTTCTGTTAAAAACTCAGAAATAAAGTGTTAGAGAGAAAAAAAATGTCATTTAACAATAATTTACTAGGTCATAATGGTAAGGTTATTTTAATTTTGATGACAGCAAGAAATTTGGTCAATAATATGACGCTGAAAGGACAAGGGAGCAGTCTCTTGATGACTGCATATTTACGTGTCATCAGTTGATGAGTCAGTTGAACGAAGCCATATGTTGGAATTGAGTATATTTACGTGTACTGTTTGTGTCACGTCAAAAGAAACTTATAAAAATAAAATAATAATAATAAATAAAAAGAATAATGCTAGAGACACAAACTATTTTATAAAATTTTTATAAACGGTTGATGTGATATACTCCATCTCAGCATATTATATGGGGTCGAAATCTATATTGAAATAATTTGTTAATCAATATGATGAGGTGGAGTATGCCACATCAACCGTTTGTAAAATAGTTTGTGTCTGTAGCATTACTCAAATAAAAAATTAAAAAAAGAGAAAGAGAAATAATTTTCGGCTTTATAATCTTGTTTGCGTGTCAACATTCTATTAATTAATTGATTAACTTATCTAAAAATGAACTTCATACTAATTACTTCTGTATTTGTCTGTAGACCAACTAACCAACAAAGTTCCTATACATAGAGCTACATATTTAAAGATGGACATTAATGTGTTCTAAATTATTTGATCATTATAAATTTTTAAAAGTTACTTTAAAATTGAGATAATTCATTAAAATTTATGAAATAAAAAATTATAATGAGTAATATTTTTGTAATAATTTAAAATATTCATCATTATATTAATTAAAATTTCAAAAATTATGTCAATTTTGAGTTTAAAATTTCTTAAATTGATTTTAAAAAATCAGCAATGATCAAATAATATGTAACGGAGGATGAGGTATTATTAATTTGTTTATAGACCAACAAAACAAAGTGCATAAACATTCTACCCTCTCCATCTAAAAAAAATCCCATCTCCAAAATTTATAAATATTGAAAATATATTTTTATCTTATGTTTATCCTAAAATTCATAAATTGTATATATATATACTAGTATTAACAAGAAAGATGCATGAAATTTTGTTAAACAAAAAGGTTAACAAACAAGATTCTTATATTTTTAAAAGATACTCCATAAAAACATTATAAATTATAAAATGATTCTAATATTAATTTTAATTATAAAATATTTTAAAAAAATAAAAATAATCTTAAAACTCGAAAGAAAGAAAGTATTTAAGAAGAAGAAAAAGAGAGCATGCATGAGTCAATTTCGCGAATTGATATTATTAAAACTTCAGGTGATATACTTAAATCAGGGTCCAGCGATGAATAATTGACAGATTACATGTACGTGGTCCTAAAGTGTCAAGGATCACGTAAGTCACTTTATCCAGTCTCTATATAAAGCGATCCTACTCATACAATAAATTAAATGTTGATCACTATTTTAACAGTCCTTCTGGGCAACAGTGGTTTGGCGGCGGGACAGCGACCAGTTTTTTTTTTTAACGACTCCCAAATAATTTATACTCTCTTCGTTTTTAAAAGATTATCATTTTAAAAAAAAAAATTTATTTTAAAAAATTTATCATTTATAATTTTTAAAGAGAATAAATTATTTACTTTTCTATATTACCCATACCTTCTCTCATTGTCCCAAAAACTTCTCTCTCTTGTATTAATAATTTTTAAATTCCCATAAGCAGGTAGTGATGAAATTTCAAATAAATTTTATTTGGAAAATGATCCTACTTTCTTAATCTATGTGCCGAAACTTTAAACAACAATCTTTTAAGAACGGAGGGTAAAATTTATTGGAACTGAAATTTTTACAGAATTCAATAATTTAGGTGTTGTTTAGATACATGTTAAAAACAGGTTTGTAAAATTTTTAATTTATGTACAACTTTATTTTTTATATGTAACTAAATGACACCTAAATTACTGTAAAAATTCTAATTTTAATAAATCTTATAAATTATTTGAGAGTCATTAAAAAAAATGGTTGCTGCCCTGTAGCCAAAACTCATCCCTCTAGCATTTTTGTTATTTTAACCCTAAAACCTCTATCTTTGATCGTCTTTTATAAAGTTATTAATTAATGTATTTAGACCTTTAATAACGGGAGTCAAGTACCTGTAATAACTCATTCCATTCATATTTATTTTTTCTTTTCCGAATGTACTATAAAAAAAAAATAAAAAAAAAAGTAGATTGAGACCCACTTATGAATTACGTCACTCTAATTTTTTCTTTACTTTTATAATGTATTTGGGAAGTAGAGAGTAAATTTGATATTTCTATAGATTTACTCTCATTATTTTATTAAAATAAAATAAATTATTTTTATCAAATTTATACATTTTATTCTTTGAGAGATGATATGAAATAATTCATTTCAGTTAGTGATAAAATAAATCATTCCACTCACTATTCAATTTTGCTCTCTATTACATTAATTCATCAATTTTATTCTTTCAATCCAAACGGAGAATTAATGCGACAAATTGTGTTAACTCTGATAGCGCATTCTTAATTATTTGTTGTCTAAGTTATGTTATTTATTGTGATAAGTTTGTGTCTAGTCATGACAATTAGGTTGAACATAGAACCAGTCAGTTTTTATTTGAATCGTTGGACTTGCCAGAACAATTTTGGTACATAAAAATTTAAATCAAGACTGAATAGAATTTTATCAATCTTTTTTCTATTGCTAAGGTGGAGAATTCAACCAAGAATTCGATTAATGATGTGGTACGATTTTAGTATTTGCGTCTAAACCATCAATGCATCAGATAGTATCGCACTACTTCTTGAACTGGTGGTGCACCAGTTTTTGAACCGCTCTATAAATAATTATTTATTTTAATTATATTTATATTTTTATTGTATTATTATTTTATATAGTATTATATATATATATATATATATATAACAATAGAGTTACTCAACATATATATTTTAATTACTTTTTACTGGTTCTGGAAAGCTGCTCAAGGTGAAGAGTTTACAATAAGTAAGATTGTACTTCGACATTTGGATTTGACGTGGTTTAGTTGTGAGGCCCCCAAATTAAGACCTATCTAACTCAATTTGAGTTTTCAAAATAAAAAATAACATACATACATTTTCCTAATTATAATTATTACAATGTTGTGTATAGTGCGACCGCACACAAACTAAGTCACTAGTAAAATTATTTGTACATTATTTTATAATTTAGTGAGGACTACTACAACTATTAAATCAAACTGACACTCAGTTCTCAATTTCTCATACTCTCCCCGCTAGCCCCACCTAAGACTGTAAACTGAACAAACAGTTTGAACTTAGTTCGTACTCGCTCGACTAAAAGATCGATTCGAGTTCGACTCGAAATATAAATGAGTCAAATATGAGCAAATTTTAAAGTTCGATAAATTACTCGAACCTTCTCAAATTGTAATTTTCTATTGATACTCGGATCATATTCATTCGAAAAGTTCAAATTGCTCAGGCTCTATTCGGAATCGTGCTTGACTCGGTAATTAAATGAGCTTGAATCAAACTTTATTTTATACTCGATAAATTTTACAAATAAAATCTGAACAACTCAATACTCGGATCGACTCGATTCGTTTACACTCTTAACCCCGATTATATTTTTATAATTATAGAATAACAGAACCATTGCTAGAGAAATGAATGGTAGAGATAGAGTGAGATAATTTATACTACCAACAGTCTAAATGATTGTTGGGCCTTAGCATAATTATTCTAAAGACTCTTGAGCCACATGGATCAACAACTGCCAATGTAAGAGCCCAAACCCAAACTTAGGTGCTGTTTGTTTACCTCTTAAGAGGTCTTAATAGACCACCTCTTATTCGCTAAGAGGATAAATATTGTTTGTTTATATTTTTGTTGCCTCTGAATGACTCTAAATGGTTAAGATAGAAAATCAAATCTAAATTATTCAGATATGCCTCTTAATGATTTTGTTATTTTTTAGACACAAATACCATTTTCAATATTATCAATATTCAATATTACCATACCACCACCACCAAATCTTCAATCTTCAATCTGAGAGGCGAGAGCAGATCTCAGATACTCCATGAAGAGGCAAAAATCAGCCCCCGAATCCAATATAAACCTCTTCGATCATCTTTCTGAAAAAATCATTTTTACAATCCTTGATTCTCCAATTAACAACCCATTTGACACAAAATCATCTAAAGAAATCATTGTAAGAATTTGGTTGAGATTGATTTGTCTAATGCAGAGGAATTGAGGGATTCTGTTGTGGCAACTTTAGCCGAGGCCAAGAATTTGGAGAGGTTGTGTTTGGCTAGGTGTAAATCCATTACTTGATATAGGGATCAAGCGTATTCACAGGTTAGGGAGGAGGAGGAGGTGGGTGGGGGAGGGCGGGAAGAGGGGGGCGTGGGGAAGGGAAGGGAAGGGTGGGGTGGGGTGGGGTGGGGTGGGGTGGGCCCGGATGGGGGATGGGGGATGTGGGATGGGGGATGGGGGAGGGGTAGGTGGGAGGTGGGAGGAGGGAAGAGAAGCAGAAGGGAAAAGAAGAAGAAATAGGGTTAAAATAGTAAAAATATATTATTCAGACATTTTGAAAAAATAATTATCAAACAATATTTTTTCATTCAGATATAATTCTATTTAGATACTCTATATTATTCAGATATCTAAACTATTTAGATCTTAATAACTAATTTTATCAAACACAACCTTAAACCCAAATCTTTCGAGTATTAATGCCTTTGTAATTCTTATTGTGATTTAGGGTGTGTTTGATTAGCTCTTAACGCTTCTTAATTGGAGTGCCTCTGATTCGGTCAGAGACAAAACATATTTGGTAAAAAAAATTTTTGCCTATTAATCAGTTAGACATGCACAAAATTAAAGTTTAACCATTTAGAGGCACATCTGAATGAGTTTATATTTTTTTTGACAAAAATACCCTTTTCAATATTATTAATTTCCTTTTGTATTCATTTTAACTCTCTTTCTATCTCTTCATTAAGATCCAGTGCCCATTTTAGCAGGATACTGATAGATATAGGGATTGTGATGATGGAGATTTAGGGCTTTGTGAAGATCCCCTGATGAACTCTTTTGCTGCATATGTCAGTATAGAAAAACACAAACATATATACATAAAATACAACTAGATTCCATCTGAGAAAATTCATGTGTGCTGTGTGTTTATATTTATACACATGCGTATATATATAATTGGGGGAAAATAACAATTATGTATGTATAGAATTGTCTGAATAACCTTTATGTTTGGGAATTTTGTAGTTTATATATTGTTCAGAGGCTTAAAATGGTAAAATATTGTTATTCTGACATTTTGAAAAAAAATTTATCAAACAACATTTTTTCATTCAAAGACATTTTTATTCAGATACTCTATATTATTCAGACGTCTAAACTGTTCAGGTCTTAATACTCAATTTTATCAAACACCACTTTAGTCCTCACAGTCTCATTTCGAATTAGGATCCTCTCCACTTTATTTGAAATGGAGAGTGTTTATTTCATGGTACAGATTTAAAATATATTAGAATGTGACATCATGATAATAGGAAAGAGAGAGAGATAATAATGAGGAATGTGTTGAAATGGATCTGAAATGGATCTGAAATGGTCATCTTAGATATCCGGCGATCATACTAATAAATTGTACTTATAACATTGGTAATCTTATATTCCCAGTTAGAGTAGGCAAAATATTATCCATATCCATTAATCTATCCACAACTCATTTCCATATGTTGATGGGTTTAATTTGTTTGGGTTAATTGCAGAAGCAATTAGCAAGCATAATATAGAAGGCCTCAATTGAAGATGTGATGAAAGTTCTAATAGCATCAAGAAAGCAAGACATGCATCAACTTTGTTCCTCTTTTATTTGTTTTTTCATAGATTTAAAAAAAGTTAAGTAATTTACAATAAATAAAAAATTCTTTAAATTAGTTATTATAATTTGAAAATCAATAATATTTGGCCACAATCTTTATTTCTTTCTTTCCATTTTAAGTATTACCAAACTTGAAGATTGGTACTTTGTTTTTGTTTTGTGCTTTATGTTGGTCCGATTTTGACAGCTAATTTGTAGAAGTTATTCTGCAAGATCATTACAATGGATAGCTATTGGGCTAGAAGTGTTTGCATATGTAAATTAGATTGCTAAATTTTATGACAAAGTTAGTACGCTTGTTGTAATGTATTAATGGTGTGTTTCCTTTGGCAGTATTCTGTGTTAGATTTAGTGAATTTACATTTTTACAAGAAACTATGATATTTATGTGAGATCATCCCCTTATTTTTAGAGAGTACCAACTACCAAGTTGGAATATAAAGTATTGCTGGGGAAATAATAGTCCCCTTAATTCCAAAATTATATTCAGAGTTGGCTCACAAAAGGCATATGATATCAAATATGTAGGTTGTTGCATCTCTTCTTGTTTTAATGGGAAAATTTGATGCTCTGTTTCCCCTGTTATAACTTATAAGTACAATTTGTAATTAGTTCATTAATCTTCTTGTTGTAATTTTTTCTAGATT
Organism: Panax ginseng; assembly: GCA_020205605.1. NCBI lineage: Eukaryota > Viridiplantae > Streptophyta > Magnoliopsida > Apiales > Araliaceae > Panax > Panax ginseng. The sequence goes on along the minus strand of CM035131.1, from coordinate 16,926,382 downwards.
TGAGCAGTTGATATGTTTTCATCGGGCCATGATCCAATTGCGCAACCACAAGCATCTACAAATACAAGGGGAAAGACGGATGTTGCATGGAATCATTGTAGTGAAGGGCGAGTTGTAGATGGTAAAAAAAATATTACTTGTTTATATTGTCAAAAAGCAATTAAGGGTGGTGGCATTAATAGAATAAAACAACATCTTGACGGAAAAAAGGGTGAGATTGGTGCTTGTAGGAGAGTTCCTCCGGATGTAAAACATGAATTGGAACAAGCATTAATAAAAATTGAACAAAAGAAAAAAGAAAAAGTTGACATGCGTTCATTTGATGATCCATATGAAAAACATGAGGGGGATGATGTAGATGTTGAAGAAATTATTCGTCAATCTCCATCTGATAATGTAGTGAGTGGTAATAGTGAACAAACGAAGGGGAAAGAAAAACAACCAAGTCATTTCTTTACTTCAAAGCCCCAACCTGTGAAACAAACTACTATAAAAAGTGCTATGGCTGGTAAAGAAGTTGTGTGGAGGACAAATATGATTATAGCTAGATGATTTAATGATTGTTGTATTCCTTTTAATGCCATGAATTCAATATATTTTCAACCTATGTTTGATGCTGCAACTAGAGTTGGTTTGGGTTATAAGGTCCCTTCTTACCATGATGTACGAATCAATTTGCTTAGAGATTCAAAAAAAAGAATTGCAACTCTTTGTTGAAACCATAAGGTTTTTTTGGGGTGATTGTGGGTGTACTATTATGGGGGATGGTTGGACAGATGGTAGGCATAGATCTTTGATTAATTTCCTTGTCTATTGTTCACGTGGAATTTGTTTTGTTAAATTTGTTGATGCTTCTGATGCAGTGAAGAGTGACCAACTTTTGATTAAGTTATTCGTAGAAGTAATTGAATGCATTGTGTAACCCCCCAAAATATGTCTACACAACCTATTCTGAGTCGCCAAATACATGGTACAGAATCAAAATACAAACTTTCTATAAACAACTATTAACTGTCGTGTAAAATACGACAAAATTTAAGCTATGAGTTTCAATACAATTATTGTCTCGTAGACAATATCTAAACTCAAATAAAGTCCTCATTATAATTATTGTCACACTATTTTATAGAGTAGTGAGGACTACTATAGTAACCATCTTGGACCATCACTCCATTCTCCGACTAGTCCCAACTATATTTTCATTTCCTGAAGAGAACAATGAAAGAAAAAGGTGAGCTCAACTAGCCCAGTAAAGAATATTATGACTAAGATAATGTAGAACAAATTATTCTTAGTCCTTAACAGGGAAAAATCTGATAGAATATAATAGACAGCAAGTTTTAGATCAACAACTACAGTGAAAATAACAATTCATTAGAAGAGTCAAGTAGAGTATGATGTATACTATCTTCTATGATTTAAATGCCCAACATCAATATTTTACCCCTGTAACACCATTAAATAATTATTTTCAATCAACGAATTATGTATGCATTACGGGCCAAATATAATCGTTTGTATAACCAGTGATCATGATCATGCCAAACACCTGTCCATCTACGCACTACGGGCCAAAAAGGACTTTCACCACAAACCTTTATCTGTAACATTAAAGGTCATGATTATACCAATACACAATTCCTAGTCATAATCATACTAATTAACAGTCAATCTTTGCACTACGGGCCAAAGATGACTTTCAGCTCAATATAAACATGAGGATGATGACAATGACATAAAGGACCAATCAAGTGAGATCAAGGATAAATATTTGATATTTATAATTTAATTTACCCAAAGTTCAAGAATGTCAAAATTGTCAACTTGATAACTAATTGTGGAGTAAAATTCAAAAATGATATTCATGTATCAAAAATAATTTAGACAGAAAAGAAATTAATTTTGTTGTGAATAGTACCTCGTGAATAGTACCCCGAATGAAAATATTAAAATTTAATAAGAAAGTTCAGACCAATATTCTAATGAAATGATATTACATGAAGCGCAAACTATTAATGATATTCTACTAATTTCAAAGATTTTTACCTTTTAACAATAAGGTTATGAAAACAAACAATAAATTTGTACAATAAATGGAGAAAGATATGAAAGAAAACGATATCCCTTGACGAGTACAAAAGAAATGATATCTTATACGAGTATGAAAGAATATACAAAACTGCAAATGGATATGAATAAAGAATGAATACGAATAGTTATTCACCAAGTTTTCGGTAGTCCGCGTAGACAGGTTATTCCCATAGATTAATAAGGAAGAAAATGACAATCCTTATGAGTATGAAGAAAATAACATCATTTACCTTAATAAAAGACTAGATACTACACTAGTGTAGTAGCAGAAATTTGTGTTGGTGATGTGTGCTTGCTTCTCGAATACTCTTCTTCTTTCTCTCTTATTCTGTCTCTATAGTTTCTCTACTTATAGCTTTAGTGAATTGGTGAGAATGAAGGAAGAAATGAGCTTCTATTTTATAGAAGAATTCTAGCTTGACCCTTACAATGTGAAGAGATAAGTGGCTTGACGCATGATAATGTGAAAAGACAAGTGGTTTGACGCTTGTAATGTGAAAATGCAAGTGGTTTGACGCTTGGTAAATGCAAGTACTATTAGCGAAAGTGACTCTTAGATGTTGACCTATGGGTCCCACAAAATAAACAAAACTTACAACAACTGTACTCATGACAAACCCCTATATTTCTATCAAAAATTAAATAAATATTTACCAAAATTCACTTATCTTCAATCAACACATTTTTAATCTTTTAACAATTATTCATCATTAATATTATAACTCACAATATTAACTACCAGATTGTTCTAAGGAAAGAGGGGGCTTTCCGATAAGAATTTCTCCTTATTAACGCACAATTAAATAACCTAACCCCTTTTCTCTACAAAACTTTTTAGACATTGTCAATAATACAAATAATAATATGAACAACTGTGTCGTGTCAATTATTAATTTAATAATATAAAATATTATGCAAATGATACTGTGACAATAGTTGAATCAATAATATGAGATATTATGCAGCAACTACTGTGACAATTATTAAATGAAACTGAGTGAATTCTAACGTAAGCATTAACAATCAGAGATATTGTGCAATACCGTGTGCTACTGTGCAACAATGCGTATTATTGTACTTTTATCACCTAGTATTTCAATAGTTTAACGGTAAAAGTTTATCGCTATTTTTATAAAAAGGTTATTTCTGTCACTTTCTATATCCGACAGTTATTCCGTTGTAGGGTCCACCAATGATTGCGTTGTCGTACGAATATTCCCCAACAAAAAGAATATTTCCTAACCAAATGAATATTTTATGACAACTTGCTTACTTTGTAAAATTTGCACATATTACCCATAACTATAGCATTATATCAAATCAACACCTTACTATTCAAAATAATATATAGAGAAAATTAAATCTTTATTCATAAAAGTTGGGGTCTTACATGTTAGACCAACTAATGTATTTCACATGGTAACAGATAATGGGGCTAATTATGTGCTTCCAGGGAAATTAGTTTCACAATAATACAAAAACATTAGTTGGTCTCCTTGTGTTACACATTGTTTATACTTGATTTTAGGGGACATGGCTAGGATGAATCATATTATTAAATTAGTTGAGAAGGCATCGAAGATAACTAAGTACATTTATGATCATGGTTGGTTATTGTCTTGGTTAAGAAAGAGAAAGGATTGGATAGAAATCATTCGTCCGGAGCCTACTTGTTTTGCCACGACTTTCATTGCTTTGCATAATGTTTATGATCATATGTATGATTTGCAGGCTTTGGTGACTAGTAAGAATTTTAAGGAGTCTAGATATGCAAAGGATGCACAAGGTAAGGTTGTGGTTTCTTACATATTGGATAAAATTTTTTGGAATGATTGTTTGATTGTGACCAAAATTGTAGAGCCTTTGATTCGTGTATTGAAAATTGGTGATATGGATGAGAGACCCTCCATTGCATATTTGTATGGTGGCATGTTGAGAGCTAGAAAAGCTATAAAGAAAGTTTTTAGGCAAAAGAAAAGCTTATACAAAACTTATACTAGAATTATCAAGGAGCGTTGGGATAAGTCTGACGCCCCAAAAATAGGCATACACAACCCATTTCGAGTCGCCAAATATATGGTACAAAATTTAAATACGAACTTAATTATACAAATGTCGTGTAAAATACGACAAAACGTAGCTAAGAGTTTTAACAAGAATATTGTCTTGAAGACAATATTCAAACTCAAATAAAATCCTCATTACATTTATTATCAGAGTATTTCATAGAATAGTGAGGACTACTATAGCCACCATCTTGGACCATCACTCTATTCCCCGACTAGTCCCAGCTATATTCTCATTTCCTGAAGAGAACAATGAAAGAAAAGGGTGAGCTCAACTATCCCAATAAAGAATATTATGACTGAGATAATGGAGAATAAATTATCGTTAGCCTTCAACAGTGTTAAACTGATAGAATACAATAGACAACAAGTTTAACTGCAGCGGAACAAACAATCTATTAGAAGAGTCAAGTAGAGCATGATATCTACTATCTTCTATGATTTAAAAGTTCATCATCAATATTTTATCGCTTTAACACAGCTCAATAAATAATCCACATCACTGAATTATCCATGCACCACGGGCTAAGGATATTCATTAGTATCATATTCACGAATTATCCATGCACTACGGGCCAAGGATATTTGTTATTATCACCAATGGTCATGTTCATGTCAAACAACAATTCATCTTTGCACCTTTGCCTGAATAGAACCCATGATCATGATCATACCAACAACTGTCCATCAATGCACTACGGGCCAATGAGGACTTTTACCACATCATTTGTTACATTTCAGGTTATGATTATACCGATACATGATTCATGGTCATAATCATACCAACCAACAGTCCATTTATGCACTACGGGCCAAAGATGACTTTCATCACAATATAAGCATGATGATGATGACAATAATATAAGAATTCAATTAAGTGAGATCAAGGATAAATTTTAAAGATTTATAATTCAATTTATCCATAATTTAAGAATGTCCAAATTGTCAACATGATAACTGCTTTGTAGAGTAAAATTCAAGAATAAATAATTTGGACAGAAAAAAAATTACTTTTTGTCATGAATAGTACCTCGAGTGAATAGTACCCCGGCATCAAAAGATTAAAACTTAACAAGAATATTCAAAAGAATATTCCCGTGAAAAAATACTCGATGAAGCACAAATTTCAAGGATATTCTACTAATTTCAAGGAGAATGGATGCAGTACTTATCAAAATAAATATAGAATTAGTATTATGAAACGAAATAATATTACTTACATACTACAGAGTATGGAAGAAAATATTATTTCTTACGAGTATTGAACAAAAATAATATCCCTTACGAATGTTGAACGAAAATAATATTCCTTACGAATATTGAACAAAAATAATATTCATGTGAATACTAAAAATAATATCTCTTCTGAATATGAAATAAATAATACCCCTTACCTTAAAAAGTGAGCAATTTCGACTGGTATAACAGAGATATTCTTGAAAAAAAACTTGCACTATTTGCTACACTCAAAGTTTCCTTAACTCAAAAGAAATACGCTCAATATTATAGAAGAATAATTCTTTGATTCTGGTGTGATTTTCATTTCTAAACTAAGCATCCTATTTATAGAAGAATGACAGGGTACTATTTGAATTAGAAAATCACGGACTGCACAGTGGAATCACAGGTGAGCGAATTCACGGACGAACTTATGAAATTTTTTTATTTTACTATGTTGCACTATGCAGTACTATGCAACATTATGCGTAATAAAATAGAATATATTCTATTTTATATAAAAAACAAAACTATAATATATATATATATAAAACAAAACTTAGATAACTTTCTATCGATAGTTTTGAAAAATGGGTAAGTGGGGGTCCATATAATAAGCAAAATTTACAACAAATACTTCATAAAATACTCCTCTACAGGGCCTAAAATGATAAAAAAAAAATTGGGCCCTTTGCGAATTGCTATTAAGATAGGTATAAAAAAACACTATGAATTTTCTCTGAACAAAAAAACATAAATACGAAAGAATACCAAATATAATAATCGACTTTTTCAATATTTTCAAAGCATCATTCAAAGCATTAAAAAATGGAGAAAAAGGGGCCCTAAAAAATTTTGGGCCAAAAGCCCGGGCACCTTGGGCTTTAGCCCAGGGCCGGTACTGCTCCTCTATTTATTTCAATTCACTTGGCTTCTCAAAACATATTTTTAATAACATCCAACATTAATATTATAAATCAAAATATTAACAACCAGATCATTCTTAGGAAAGAAGGGGCTTTCCGATAAAGATTTTTCCTTATTGACGCGCAATTAGGTGACTAAACCCCTTTCTTTGACAGAACTTTCTAGACATCGTCAATAATGCAAATAATAATATGAATAATTTTGTCGTCTCAATTATTGATTTAATAATCTTAAATATTGTGCAGATGATATTGTGACAATAATTGAATCAATAATATGATATACTATGCAGCAATTATTGTGGCAATAATTGAATAAAACTGAGTGACTTCTCACGTAAACATCAATAATCAAAGATATTGTATAATAACGTGTGCTACTGTGCAACCACGCGTATTACTATACTTTTATCACCGGGTATTCCAACAGTTAACGGTAAAACTTTTGCCGTTATTTTTATAAAAGTTATTTCGCCATTTTCTAACTCCTGAGTAATTACATTTGTAGGGTCCACCAATGATTGTGCCATCGTACGAATATTCCCTGATAAACGAATATTCCCTGACCAAACGAATATTTTACGACAACTTGCTTACTTTGCAAAATTTGTAAATATTACCCACAACTATAACATTATATCAAATTCACACCTTATTATTCAAAAAGATATTTAGAGAAAATTAAATCTTTATTCATAAAAGTTGGGGTCTTACAATAAGCAATTGTGTAAAAGTGTTCATGCGGCCGCATATTGGTTGAATTAATCCTTATTTTCAACATAATCAAGAATCATTTTGTGGGAAGCCGGAAGTTATGACGGGTCTTCTTGATGTCATTGAATCAAAAGCCACCACTAGTAAGGTTAAATTGTTGGATGAAACTAGAATTTATCGAGAGCGGATGGGGAGTTTTGATAGGGAACTTGCACGTACTACTTCAAAGACTACTCAACTGGGTAAGTTATATTTATTAATTTTTGTTTGACTTTGTTCCATTTTAGTAATTGTTGTTTTACCTATTTATTCTTGTTAAGTTTGTTCCTTTATAGCTTATTTCATTGCTTTCTAATGTAATTGTTATTTATTTGTATTTAGATGAGTGGCGGTGATTGTTTAAAAGTAGTGCTCCAAATTTATAAAAGTTGGTAATCAAATTCCTTAGCCAAACTAGTAATTCATCGGGGTGCGAAAGAAATTAGAGTGTTTTTGATCGCATATACACCAAGAAAAAAAACCGGTTGGAGCATCAAAGACTTAAGATCTCGTATTTTTTCATTATAACTTGAGGTTGAAGGATATGTATTTTCATTAATTCAATTAATCTTTCTATGAGTTTTTAATTATTAATATTATATGACGTTAGTTTTATGAAAAAAAATCACATAACATTATATGAAATCATAAATTTAGGCATTGCTATAAGAGATGAAATTATGATTTAATTGATTATTAGTCAATTGACAAAACAAAATTTTGAGTTGTTGAAGAGGAGGAATAACCATTTCTTCATTACGATGACTTAGAGAAAATAATTTATGATGAAGGAACGATGCCTCATTTTAAAAGGTAACGACGTCGTCCTCATAAAGGTGATAAATATTTATTATAGCTAGTTGCATTCACCAATTGTGATATATGCATATGAATTTTTTTTGGACAATGTTATACAATACTAAATTTTCTTGTCTACTTGTTTTATGTAGAAGTGAATGAGAAAAAAGACATTGTTAATTTAGATGTTAATGATGATGATGTAGACTTTACGTCATTTATAAATTTGTCGTTGAGTAACGTTAACCCATTTACATTTGAAAAACTTGGAGGACATGAAAGAGTTGGAGGAGCAAGTGGAAGTGGTACTCGTTGATTAATAGATGAAGATTATGAGAATCAGCAAGAAGTATCACCTTATCAACCTTAGAATGATCTATGTTTTTTGTGAATCAAGTGTCTTGAATTCTATTTTAGTAATTTAGTTGAGACTTTGTTTGGTGTTTTAAATATATTTTCATTCATATTTAATCAAACACTTGAACTTGAGGTTGAATTTTCAAATTTAAATGTATCTTAGAGATGTTTATGTTCATTTGTTGTGTTTAATTTTATCACTATGTAGTTTTGAGTTATGAATTATGATCATGCTTAATTTTTTTGAGTATTTTTGTAGATGAATTGATTAATTTATATATTTACTAAATATTCTATATAATATATAATAATAATTTATTTATTTATTATTTATTATATATTAATGACATCACTAGGTCAATAACAGTTCAACCATTGGTTGGACCAATAATCCATCCATTCGGTATTTTTTCTGGTTCAATGAACGGTCTGAGTCTGAAAATCTTGCCTGAATGACCAAATGATAGGTAGTAATCTTAAATTATCACATCTTAGTCATCTTGAGATCTTTTTATAGACAAAAACAACCATTATATTTTAATAAATAGGACATAAATATTCTTATTTACACATAATTATAAAAAGTTTATCAAGCAAATAATTATATATCAAACACACTCTTATTTATTTTAATATTTTGGACATAAATGTTCTAATTTGTCCTTATTCATTATTTATTATTATAAGTTTAATTTATCATTTTGCTTAAATTGAATTAATTAATCAATATTTATTTATGTATTAATAATTGAATATATTATAAATTATTATTTTACAAAAGCAATAACACTTTAATTAAATATATTTTATTAAATATTATTGAATTAACTAGTTGAACAATATTTTGGACGTTTAATTTTATTTTACAAAAAAAAATCATTGGTGAATTATTTGACATAAATTAGTATACATTAATAAAAGGTGAATATTAAAAATATATATTCATCAATCTTGAATTTATACTAAACACTCACAATAATTATTATCAGTAAATATTTAAAACAATTATTATTTAGAAATAAAATAAAAATAACTAAATTTTTCTGATAAATATATATAAAACGTCTTATATGAACAAAAAATTTCTCAAAAACGACTTAGAAAGAGTCGTTGATAATAATTACAGTATGAACGTCAAAATTCTCACATTACAATACTGATTTCTATAAAAATTAAAAGAATAATTAAAAATCTACAAAAAACAAGTTTTAAAAAAATAAAATAAAATGAAACAGTAAAATCTTCTCCTGCTATTGACTTTTTTTCTGCAGTATAACTAAAAATAACTTCTTATCTTAACAGAATAAATCCCCAAAAGGCCATGAAAATTGTCACCCCACTAACAATACATAACATATCCACCCTCCTCTCTCCCCTCTGCTTTCTCTCTCTTTTCTCTCTCCTCATCTCCATGAACTCCTCATATCTTTTTCTCTCCTCCTCTCTCTTCCCCTTCTTTCTCCTCCCACTCTCCATGGCCTCCTGCAAAATTACCAAACTATCCCTCCCGCTCAAACTCTTCCCATCCATGTCCTGCACGTGCAAGCTCACCTCCCTCACGTGCAATTCCCCTCTTTCTTTCCCGCCACACACCACCACGACCATGCTACACTGCACAAATTCGGACGACCCGACATGGCGGCCGCCGGCCAAAACCGTAGTGTACCGGACATTTACGTCGTCGGTCAACCAGTGCCTCTCGACAGAGACTGGCGTCTGACTGGACAGGTTCGCGGCTCGCTTTCGGGTCGGGTCAATCAGGATCCAGCTCAATGTCAGATTCTGGTCAAGATTTGACCGACGGGTTTCGTCGTCGCTGGAGAACATGACCGGTGTTGGGACAGACTCTTTCGTGTCGAGTAGGTCAACCAGGAAAGGCGACCACAGAAACCACTCGGTTTCTGTCTCTATCACTTCAACTTTGGAGTATATTAACTTTTTATTGTAGTGGATATCAACGGCTGAGATGAATTCAGATGGAAGTGATGAACCGTGATGATTTGCTTCTTCCACGAGGTGTCCCTTGTGATCCAAACTAGGGAAAGAATCCGCGAAGAACGACCGGTGACCAGCCGGGAAGGTGGAGATGATGTCTCGAACACGCTGGTCATCGGTAGAAGGCCAGGTGGAGCTACAAATATGAGTCCAGAGTTTTTCTTCGGTACAAAGCTTGTTTAACTGAGAAGATGTTGACGCGGTTGACGCCAAAGTTTGCCCGTCAAGCCGAGTCAAAATATGATTTTGAATAATATCAGGATGAATGGCGGAAATACTATTATTTCCGCCATCATCAACGATGGCCGAGGCAATAAGAGAATAAGAGGACATTTTGTGGCTTAATGGAGTAAGGTATAATAATTTTGTAGAAAGAGAAGTTGTTTAAAAGGGGGCTTTTATAGCATTCTGACTTCTGAGTAATGCCGGCCTTTTGGTCAACAGTATAAAAATGTGTTTTTTTGATTTCATAATATATAACGTCTTAAAATTATATATTAAAATTAAGAAAATAATTATGTAATATTAATTATATTATTAATTATCAATAATACTTTTTATTATTATACTTATTTTATACTCTCTTATTTGTAATTTTTTTATAAATAATAATTTTAAAAAAATTATAATTAATTTTTTTAGATTATATAAAACGTTAAATTATTTAAAAAAAATAAAATTATTGATATTTCATATATTATAAAACAGGTGGAATAATATGTTTGATGATTCAGCGTAACCGTCACGGTCACGTACATCGGGTGGTGTGAAGAAATATAAACGTGTGCTTGAGTGAAACTTAATAATTGAAGGTTGGGATTAATGTACCAAAAAAATAATGGACCAAAATTGGGTTACGGAAAAGCCGGGAAGGGCAGATTTGTCTTTGCCAAGGCCCAAGTGGGAATATAAAGTCGTTTGTGGGAGCTAAAAGATATATACAAATTTAATAGTGAAAATGATTGTTTTTTCAATTGGTTGATTGTTTATTATTTATTTATATTATTATAATAGTGGTTAGACTTGGTCGGCAAACTAAAGTTATACCGTCTTAGTTTCTTTCCTTTTTCTTTAGCTTTGTTTCTGAATTTTGAACAAAAAAAAAAATAAATACAAAACTTAAATTAAAACAGAAAAAAATAAATAAAAAACTTCAAATTTTATTTTGTGTTATTTCTGAGTTTTTAATAAAAATAAATAAAAATTTTAAAATTGAGGACATGAGTTGTAATTTAAAATTTATTATATTAAAAGTTGAGGATAATATGAGAATTATAAAAATATTACTTATTCCAATTTCTTTTTCGTCTAAATTAGGCCAATTTTGGACAGAAAATTTTGGCAGGAAAAGTGGCCAAGTTTTCTATCCATTTCTTTTCTTTTCCGTTTATTAAACAACTCAGAAACATAAGAATTAGAAAGAAAATTTAAATTTTCCGTCAATTTCTTTTCTTTTCTGTCCATTTTAAAATTCAGAAACAGAGCGTTAGATTTTTTGCTTCTGGATAACTGTTGTTTTGGACATGTTAATAGGCAGGCAAAACAGTGCGGAGCGATCAATTGGTTTGGAAATATGGCACTGAATTGCAAAACATTTTTTTGGGTTATCAACTTTCTTTTACGGGTGTAAATGAATCGAATATTAGCGAACATCTTAATATTAGATTCGGCTCGACTTGAAAAAATTAAGCTCGAATTCAATAAAAAAAATTCTAATTTTGCGTTAAATTCGGCTCGGACCTCCTCGGCTTGTAAGTATTCGATTCGTTTACAAAACGAGTTACTCACGAGCCTTTAAATTAAATTTCAAATATGAACCATTTCACTTAATACTGAACCACTACATACTAAATTGATCATTGAACTAAGGTTTATATATAAAAGTTTTTTACTTTTATTTATGTAAAGAAATTACAAATAATGTAATACAAATTGACAATCAATTCATTGATTTATTCAAGTATAAGTTTACACAATTTAATACTACACTTTATAGATTATAAAAGTACAAGTTTACACAATTTAATACTACACTTTATAAATTATAAAGATTGATACAAGTATCACATATTTGGCTTGTTAGTATGGATTAGACCAGTATTCGAATATGATCCATCAAGCAGGCATCGACATGGTTCGATAAAAAAATGAAATACTCGAACCCTAATCTAAGCGAACACTGGTATACTTGAATTCGACTCGTGTATCATTAAATAGAAAACGAGTATGGATTAGATTCGACTCGAATCAACTTCGAATTCGAGTTTTGGATCATATTTTCGAATCGATCTCGAGTTGAGTACCGAGCTACTCGGTTCAGCTTACACCCCTAACTCCCTTCCGAAAGAAGAGATTGGATTCAACCAACATGTTGCAAGTTATCTGTGTTGATATGATATACTCTCTTCGTTTTAAAATAATTTATATAAAATTATTATTAATTTTTTAAAGTTAACGTAAGATATTTTAAAATCTAAAATTAACATAAATTTCATTAATTTTCGTCGATACAATGATAATATTGTAAATCATGTAAAAATGTATTACTCAATTTTATTATTTTATAATTTTAATAAATTATTTGAGTTTAAAAATATATTAAATTAATTTTTAAAAATCAATAATAATCTTATAATTTAAAGTTGAAGAAGTATATTTTAAAAAATTTTAAATCCTTGTAAAAGGATTGATGGGATTGGATCGTCAAAAACATAATATTTAACCTTCAATATTGCACTCAAACATCTTGTCCATGAGAGCTATTAACAGATATATGTTAGCCTGATTAGGGGTGAGCATGGTGCGGTTTGGTGCGTTTTAAAGTCCAAACCGCACTCGAAACCGCTTACGTGCGGTTTGACAAATCTAAAACCGCACACGAAAACGCTTGTGATTGGTGCGGTGCGATTTAAAACTATGTGGTGCAGTTTCAATTTGTGTGGTTTCGGTTACAAAACCAATTAAAACAACAAAAAGTCCAAGCTTTCAATAGAATTTAACACAGAGCTCACATCGAGCAATTAACTTAGTGACAGAGTCGGCAATGAGAATTATATCAAGCATAGAAACAAAGCTCTTTCTGCCAAACATGTCAAATTCATCATCAAATCATAGAACAGTGAGACACATAAAATTTTTTTAATTTATGATAAAGGAATAATGCTTTAAAACTAAAACATACACTATATAAAACAAAGGAGACCATATATTCGATAACAAGTAAGAAGATTTATCTAGTTCCCCAAAAATTAAAAGTATATACTGGAGATAGAATGAAATTCTATCTTATATATTGTTTGGAGGACTTATAGAATATAATCCTAACTGTACCTAATTTGAAAAATAATCTATTAGACTATTACTACTATAGCATAGACCTTAACCAATGCATCAAGTGCTCGAACCAACGAATTTGGCCCATCAATTATAAGCCCATCCAGTAACGCATCAAATAAATCCAAATTTTCAAAACCCAAATGCTTAATTTTTGACTCTACAACCTCTAATCATATTCTTTCAATTGGGGAAAAAATGATAATGTAAGACTGGGGTTTTCTCTGAGCGTGTTCAAGTGAAAAGTAACTTTAAAATTTACTAGAGATAATACATACATACACACACATGGTGCGGTTTCGGTTTTATGCGTGCGGTTTTGGTTAGTAATCAAATCAGAACCGTAAATTTGGTTATTCAACCCACCTAAAACTGCCACATACGCTGAAACCGTTGGTGTGATTTTAATTGGTGCGGTTCGTGCGGTTTTTGATGCGGTTTCAGTTCCAATTTAGTTACTTGCTCAGCCCTAAGCCTGATATAGGATCACGGGTGTAACCATATATAATTATCTATAGCCAAATTGTTAAGGAGTTCTGAGACAAAATTACAATATGCTGGGATCCAAATTTAACTCTGATAATTATCTTTAGTCTCAAATTTTTATTGATGTTAATATTAAAAATATTAAGGACAATTACAATAACAAATATATTTATAATTTCATTAATATGGTGGAATTGAGGGTGTTCCAATATAATATTGGGTTCTTTACACTATTATATAATAATTAGAAAGTAATTACAAGATTAGTGCATTCACAAAATAATTACAAAAAGAATGCAACAGTGACGCTCTCAAAAAAGGTCCACACAACCCATTTTGGGTCGCCAGATACACACTACAGAATCCAAATACAAATCTTCCAATTTACAACTATTAAACTATCGTGCAAAATACGATAACACATAAGTTATAAGTTTTAATACAAATAACAGTACTCACACTCCAAACCAATGATACTTTACATAAAGGTCCAGTCGATAAATGTTTTAGGAATTAAAATTTTTGAAAAATTCTCAACGAAGCCTTCATACATAGGAGGCCATGCATCTAAGTTATAATAGATATCATTAGGACTTGAGAATTAACCTTGGTTGACCCAATAGACCCAAAAGAAGAACGAGAAGATTACTATCATGTTCATTTCAATGGTGTGTATCTTCTTGCCATATAATTATCTCCATTGTCTCAAACTGAAGATTATATTCCAACCATACTCTAAGATTATATAGATAATGCTCATAGATATAGTCAGTAAGTGAATACGCACAACCATATCTTATGATAACATGAATTTGTATGTGGTTAAACATCATGTATGATAGTGGCAACACACCCTTTAAGCTCTCCGTATAATTATGTCATCCTCATTATAATGGGGTACATTTTTTACGTTTCCAAAGTCGGGTTCTCATCACCCTATTGTTGTTCTCCAAAATTAACTATTAAATGACATATAAAATGCGACACACACATTTTAAGTCCTCAATACAATTATATATTATCATGCTATTTTATAATGTATTGAGAAACTTCATCAAATACGGCACCATCACTTATTCCCTCATATCCCGCCAATTCACCCATTTACACTCTTATTACACGAAAAGGAATTGTGAAGCAAAATGGTGAGCATAAATAACCTAATAAAGAATATTATGATTAAAGATAATCAAATTATCAATAACATTCATCAGTAATAAATCAGATATTTAGAACATATAGTAGATGATAAAAGTGTTCAGTCATAATTGCAGTGGAATCAACAATCCATTAAAAGAGTCGAGTAGAAAATAATGTCTACTATCTCCTCCAAATTAAAAGTCCATAATTAATATTTCATTCCTGTAATACCCATCAACAGTTCTTTATTGTACCCAAGATAAAGAGAACTTTCATCAACCGTCTTCACCTGAACCACCAAAGAATATAATTAAATTCACAATTCATGTTTATAATAATGTAAATCAACAATTTCTCATTACCACAAAGACTTAATAGAACTTTCACTCAATGTCATTGTCACAAAGGCTAAAGACACTCAATAATCATATCATCTTTACATCATACACTAAAAAAATTCAAATGTAACAACAATGGTCATGATCATACCAATTAATTGTCTATATTTGCACTACGGGCCAAAGATATTCAACTGTAATATCAATGGTCATGATCATACCAATTAATTGTCTATCTTTGCACTACGTGTGACGCCCCCAAAATAGGTATACATCACTCATCTTGATTCGTCAGAAAATACACTACTAACAACTTCATTTATACAACTGTCGTGCAAAATACGACGACATGTATACTGTGAGTTTAAATACAAATATATATACTAACTCTGAGTCATGTCACAATTGCACCTTACATAAAGGTACAGTTAATAACTGTTTTAAAAATTAAAATCTTTGGAAAGTGCTCAAGGAAACCTTCGTACATGGGAGGCCATGCGTCTAGGTTATGATAGATATCATATGTCCACAGAATTAACCTTGGTTGACCCAATAGACCCTTTATCAATTTAGCTATTTACTAAATAAAATAATAATTATAAGAAAATTGAGCACTTTTAATTTCGGGGTCTCACAATCTCCCATCCTTATAAAATTTCGCCCTCGAAATTTACGTACGTACCTGGTATTTCGAAGAGATGAGAATACCTTGCTTTCTTTTTGGATTGTACCTTCCTGGTTATTTTCTCTGTATCATGATTTTTCCATTTCTCATCTCCTGTGTTTCAGATATCATTCTAGAATATACCTTCAAAATAAATGTTAATTGACATATCATAATTTGTCAACTTATCAAGTAAATAATTTCAGCTTAGGTAAGTCACACATTAGAGAAGTATATTACTCGTCTCTCCCCTCCTAGTTCTAGACTCATATCTCCGTCAGCGACCATATCCCTAAGCTCTGATACCAAATGTGATGCCCCCAAAATAGGTATACATCACCCATCTTGAGTTGTCAGAAAATACACTACTAACAACTTCATTTATACAACTGTCGTGCAAAATATGACGACATGTATACTGTGAGTTTAAATACAAATATATATACCAACTCCAACTCATGTCACAATTGCACCTTACATAAAGGTACAGTCAATAACTGTTTTAGAAATTAAAATCTTTGGGAAGTGCTCAAGAAAACCTTCGTACATGGGAGACCATGCGTCTAGGTTATGATAGATATCATATGTCCACAGAATTAACCTTAGTTGACCCAATAGACCCTTTATCAATTTAGCCATTTACTAAATAAAATAATAATTATAAGAAAATTGAGTACTTTTATTTCATAAATTTTGGGGTCTCACACTACGGGCCAAAGATGTTCAATTGTAAAACCAATTATCATGCCAAAGCACTATGGGACAAAGATATTTATTTATATCATCAGTGGTCATGATCATATCAAACACCTGTCCATCTTTGTACTACGGGCCAAAGATATCAATCAACAGTTCTTCTTTGCACTACGACCAAATATATCAATCAACAGTTTTTCTTTGTACTATGGGCCAAAGGGAACTTTCATCACAAGTCTTTATCTGTAACATTAAAGGTCATGATTATACCAATACACAGTTCTAGCTGGTCGTAATCATACCAATCAAAAATTTATCTTCGCACTACGGGCCAAAGATATTCATCAATCAACAGTTCATCTTTGCACTACGGGCCAAAGATAACTTTCACCACAATTTAATTCTGAGGATTATGACAATGATATAAAGAATTAATCTAGTGAGATCGAGGATAAATATTAGAGATTTATAATTCAATTTATCCAGAATTCAAGAATGTCCAAATTGTCAACATGAAAATCAAAACATGGATTCAATTTCAAGAATAAGATTCATAAAAGATAACTTGGACAAAGAAAAGAAAATTAAATTCTATTGTGAATAGTACTCATGAATAATACCGTATGAATAGTACCCCAAATGAATAATACCCCGACATGAAAAGATTAAAATTTCAATAAGAGAGTTCAGACCAATATTCTAGTCATGAAATGATATTAGATGAAACACAAACCTCAAGGAATTTCTAATCATTTCAGGATTTATAGAAGCAATAGTAAGTCTAGATTTAAGAATATGAAATAAAATAATACAAGAAACTGCAAATAGATTTTCATCCGTCATGTGGTAATCCGCGTAGATAGATCATTTTCATAACTTAATAAAGAATGAATATATACGAAAGATTATTAACCAGGCATGCGGTAATCCGCGTAGACAGATTATTCTCACAGATTAATAATGAATAGAATGACAACCCTTATGAGTATAAAAAAAATAATATTTTTTACGAATACGAAAGAAATAATACCCCTTACCCTAGTAGGAGATTGGATACTGCAATAGTGTAGTAGCAGAATACTCTTCTTCTTTCTCTCTTATTCTCTCTCTATAGCTTTAGTGAATTCATGAGAATGAAAGAAAAAATGAGCTTCTATTTATAGAAAAATTCTAGCTTGGCCTTTGCAATGTGAAGAGGCAAGTGCCTTGACGCCTGATAATGTGAAAAGACATGTGGTTTGACGCCTGTAATGTAAAAAGGTAAGTGATTTGATGTCTGTAATGTGAAAAGGCAAGTGGTTTAACGTCTGGTAAAGGCAAGTACTATTGGCAAAAGTGTCTCTTAGATGATGACCTATGGGTCCTATAGAATAAGCCAAACTTACAACAAACGCTTCATGACAAACCCCTCTATTTATAACAAAAATTAAATAAATATCTACCATAAATCACTTATCTTCAATCAACACATTTTTAATCTTTCAAAAATTCTTCATCAACAATATTATAACTCACAATATTGACAACCAGATCATTCCAATGAAAGAGGGGGCTTTCCGATAAGGATTTCACCTTATTGGCGCGCGATTAAATAACCTAAACTCTTTCCTTGACAGGACTTTCTAGACATTGTCAATAATACAAATAATAATACACTACAAGAAAAAGCGTTATTTCCGACGGAAGTAATATCGACTGAACACATTCAGTCGACGTTAATATAAGTCCGACTGAATTTTTCGTTGATATTAAGTCAGTCGACTGTAATGTATCCTCGACAGATATCCGTCAGCATTAAGCCATCCTCCTTGGCGCCAAGCTTTTCGCCAGCGCGAGTATAAACTCGACGAAATATGTATTATCCTGGACGAAATAGTTCATCAAAAGTTTCGTAAAGTCGACGAAACTAACCTCGACGGAGTTCCGTCGAGAATAGTGATTAAAAACCTAAACAGAATGTTTTCTCCAGCGCCTGCTCTTATCACTCACTCACTCATTTCTCTCAGTGGCTCTCTCAATATTCCCTCTCTCACATTAAAAGTAATCCCTCATCTCACTCTCACCATTACCACCGCCAAATTCCTCACCTAATTCCAACCATCACCACTTCTACGCTGCTGCGAAACTAGCCAACCACTGTGGTCTATTTCTTCTTAAATTGGTGGTATAAAGCTTCTACTTTTTGTTAAAAATTAAAGTTAATCAGGTATGTTTGATGAATCTATCATTTGATTTTAAGAGAACGTTTTTTAAATCCATGCCCTATTTTTGCAAAATGGGTTCTATTATAGTATATATAGCTATGTATTTTGTATATATGCATGTTTGGGTCTAAAAATTAGTGGGTATTTTGTATATATGTTAATTTGGGTCTGAAAATTAGTGGGTCTGAAGATTATACGTACATAAATTGGTTTTTATTAGGTTTGAAATTAGATATATTGGTACCGAAGCTATGAAATAGGACTGAAATTGGTATAAGATAGAGCTGAGTTGATCAAACTGGTCTGAAATTGGTATAAGATTATACTGTATTTTGTATATATGCTGGAATTACATAACTGAATATTAGTATTATATGCATGCCATGAATGGTTGATATATGTGTTTGTTTATTATCATTATGAAATTTTGATGCCATGAACTACCTATGTTATATTTGTTATTCCCGATGAAATTCCCGACGGAATTCTGTTAGAATTATTCAAATACAAAATATGTGGGCCCTAAAACAAATAAAAATTAATAATAAATCAGAATAATATATATAAATTGAATATGGAATAAATCTATATAAAATAACTTAAAACTTATTTACTAAATAAATAACATAAAATAAAATAAATTATATTTAAATAATTAATATAATATCTTTTAAATAATTAAAAGAAAATGAATTATTATTAAAAATGAATAATAAATTAGAATAAAATAAATAATATAATATAATATAATAAATTTAATTTAATTTAACTATAATAAATATTATTTAGGATAATATTACGTAATTTATATGATGATACCAAGATAACTCACTTGTATATCAAATTACGAGAGCGGTTTGAGAAGCTCTGAACCAACAGATAAATAGCAGAGTCAAGAGTCGCTAGGGCGATCTTTGAGACATTAGATTCCACCGTCCCTCTGCCCGGGATTAGTTTATCTCAGGACGAGGAGACGGCTCTTTGGGTCGCATTTCAGAATACTCCCACTAGTACTATTTCACGTAGGTGTCGAGTCTTTGGGGTTACTGAGGATACCAAATTTTATACACCGCCGCCGAAGTATAATTTTGTGTTTTATTTCTTGTTTATGAATAAAGTAAACTTGTAATATTATTCATGTTATATTTATTTTGTAGGCTCTAGCCGGTGTCTGCGTCAAGGCCCCGAGAGCCCTGTGGGACCATCACATACTGGTACCATGATGATTCATTGTTCTGGCGTGTTATGGGGCGGTGGTCGGAGAGGTTTGAGACCGATCCATTGTTCCATCGTCGAGACCCGCCAACTGCTTCTCGCCTCCATCACTTAGCAGGACGTTGCTGTTGGTGCCACTACTGAGAAATCGGGTATCCTCCAGAGCGGTGGGATCGCGATCTGTGACGAGATTGTTCGGATGATGGTTACCTTAGTCGAGGACGCGTTTGGGCCGATGTTGAGTCAACGCTCGACTGCTCAAGTATACTTCATTTTAAATACAAATATATATTCTGCATGTTATTTAATTTTCATTTAGTTATCTTTAACTGAATCATATATATGGACTAATGAGTTACATTATATTGTATCAACAGGGTTGTGACGTCCCCAAAACAGGTATACATCACCCATCTTGAGTTGCCAAATACATGGTACATAAATCAAATACAAACTTAATTATACAACTGTCGGGTAATATACGACAAAACATAGCTGAGAGTTTAAATAAGAATATTGCCTTGTAGATAATATCCGCACTCAATGGAGTCCTCATTATAATTATTATCACACTATTTCACAGAATAGTGAGGACACTACAGCCACTTATCCTGGACCATCACTCCATTCCCCGACTAGCCCCAACTATATTCTCATTTCCTGAAGAGAACAATGAAAGAAAAGGGTGAGCTCAACTAGCCCAGTAAGAAATATTATGACTAAGATAATGCAGAATAAATTATCCTTAGCCTTCAATAGTATAACAACTGATAGAATATAATAGACAACAAGTTTTAGATCAACAACTGCAGCGGAACAAACAATCCATTAGAAGAGTCAAGTAGAGCATGATATCTACTATCTTCTATGACTTAAAAAAGTTTTTCATCAACTTTATCGCTGAGACTCAGCTTAATAAATAAACCACATCATCGAATCATCCCTACACTACGGGCCAAGGATATTCATGCAATCATCAATGGTCATGATTATACCGAATAATCCCTGGTCATAATCATACCAACAACTTTCCATCAATGCACTACGGGCCAATGAGGACTTTTACCACATCATTTGTAACATTACGGGTCATGATTATACCGAATGATCCCTGGTCATAATCATACCAATCAACAGTCCATCTATTCACGTAAGCCAAAGATGACTTTCATCACAATATAAACATGATGACGATGACAATGATATAAGCAATAATCAAACGAAATCAAATCAAACGAAATCAAGGATAAATATTAAAGACTTTAAATTTATCTAGAGTTTAAAAATATCCAAATTGTCAACATACTACTGCTTTGTAGAGTAAAATTCAAGAATAATATTCGTGTACCAAAAATAATTTGGACAGAAAAGAAATATATTTTTCAGATAAATTGTACCACGTGAATAGTACCCTGTGAATAGTACCTCGTGAATAGTACCACAACATAAAAAGTATCCCAATTACCCGAGTGAATAATATTTGGGTGAATAGTAACCCATAAATAGTAACTCGTGAATAGTACTCCGGCATAAAAAGTGCCCCGAATACCCGAGTGAATAATATTTGAGTAAATAGTAACCAGGTGAATAGTAACCCATAAATAGTAACTCGTGAATAGTACTCTGTCATGAAAAGATCAATAATTATCAAGAAAGCTCAGAATAATATTTCCATGAAAAGATACTGAATGAAACGCAAATATCAAGGATATTCTACTAATTTTATGGAGTATAGAAGCCAAAACTTCAACAAAATGAGTATATAATTCAAAATCTGAAACGAAATAATATTACTTACATACAACAGAGTATGGAAGAAGATATTATTTCAAGCGAATATTGAACAAAAATAACATCCCTTACAATTTGTTGAATAATATTCCAACGAATATTTAACGAAGATAATATTCCTACTGAATATTGAATCGAAGATAATATTCAAGTATGAATATTGAATCTAAAATAATATTCATACCAATATGAAAAATAATATCTATATAGAATATGAAATAAATAATACCCACTTACATTTGTTGAATCGAAAATAATATTCCAACGAATATTTAACGAAGATGATATTCCTTACGAATATTGAATCGAAAATAATATTCATACGAATACTGAAAAATAATATCTCTTGAATATGAAATAAATAATACCCTTTACCTCAATATAAGATCGGATATTTGGAGTAAGTGAAGTAGCAGATCGCTTCTTCTTCTATCTCTATAGCCTTCTCTCTATATACTTCTCTCTCTATAATTGCTCTTGTGAGTCTTAGTGAATTAGTGAGAATGAAGGAAGAATGAGCTTCTATTTATAGGAAAATATAGTTTCGATAATTGCATGTTTTGGGGCTCAAAATATTACAGTATAATACCTTCATCTTTTCCTTCATTTTTATTTTAGTCCTTCAAGTATTATCAAACTTGCACCACCTCCCCTAATAGTACATCACGTGAATCAATAGTTCAATCATGTGAATCAATAGTTCTATACATGTGAAAATACGAATTACAGTATAGTACCGCCATCTATACCTCCATTTTTAACTTAGTTATGCAAGTATTATCAATATTGCACCACGTCCCCTAATAGTACATGAATGTGAATCAATAGTACACACATGTGAACAAATAGTTATAATCATGTAAATTAATAACAATTAATTGCTCATTTATCCGATTAATTACCCGATTGATCAATATAATTTTCAGACATCAATTATTATCGAAATAAATGTCGATTTCCACTAACACTAATAATCCCAACACAATGGAACTATCAATATCATCTTTAATCAACACAAACTTATTCATCATTAATATTATAACTCATAATATTTAACAACCAAGTCGTTCCCAGGAAAGAGGGGGCTTTCCGATAAGGATTTCTCTCTATTGGCGTGCAATTAGGTGACCAAACCTCTCCTTGACAGAACTTCTAGACATTGTCAATACTGCAAATAATAATATGAATAACTTTATCGTCTCAATTATTGATTTAATAATATAACATATTATGCAGATGATACTGTGACAATAATTGAATCAATAATAAGAGAGATATGATGCGTTAAATTATCGTAGCAATAATTGAGTATAACCGAGGGACTTCTCAATAAAGCATCAATAATCAATACGTGTCTACTATGCAACCACGCATATTCATCGTATTTTTTTACTACGGGTAGTTCAACGGTTTAACGGTAAAACTTTCGCCAAGTTATTTTATAAAAAGATAATTCATCATTTTCTAACTACTTAACAATACTTCCGTTGTGGGGTCCACTTAATGATTGTCTTGGTCGCATGAATATTCCCTGTTAAAATGAATATTCTCCGACCAATCGAATATTATATAACCATTTACTTACTTTGCAAAATTTGTAAATATTACCCAAAACTATAACATTATATCATATCCACACCATAATATTCAAAAATATATTTCGAGAGAAATTAATCTTTATTCATAAAAGTTGGGGTCTTACAATGGTGACGAGCGGACTGATGAGCGAGATGACGATGAGGGCGATTTTTATACTCCAGAGCAGCGTCGACGCCCGCCCGATGATCCTCCTCACACCGGGGGCTCTACTAGCTTGACTTAGACGTTTACATTCTTTTTTTAGTTTAAATTCTTTTGTAGTTTACATAATTTTTGACGTACATATTGTAGTTTAAACCTTATCATTACTTTGGTTTTGTTACGGTTTGACACTTAGTTTAATTTAGCTTAATGGGATGTTTGTTATAGTTTAGTTTATATTAATGGGATGTTTTTGACCTTTTTACTTCTCATTTAATTAGTTGGTTTTTGATATATTGTTGGATGAGGTGATTGTAATTGTAATTCATGTTATTGGCCATATTGTTAGCTTGTGTATGTGATGTTGGGAAAACTGGTACAGGTATAGGTACAGGTACAAGATGTGGGTTAAATTCCTGGATATTGCAAAAACAAATAAAATATTTATAAAAAAAACACTATCCTCGACGGAATGGTGGTATTATCGACGGATATCCATCGAGGTTAAGGTGTTTCCCATTTTTATCAGACTGCCACGTGGCATACTTATCATCGACCGAATATCCTCGACCGAATAACCTCGACGTAATAGTGGTATACTCGACGGAAATCCGTCGAGTTTAAGTTGTTTTTCCAATTTTATTAGACTGCCACGTGGCATGCTTATCATCGACCGAATATCCTTGACAGACACTTTTCAGTCGGGGATATATTAACGCCGACTGAATATTCGGTCGATAATAATTCCGTCGACTCTATGTATTCCCGACTGAAAAATCGACGGACTTAATTTTGACGTGCTTATATACGACCGAATTGCCGACGGAATATTCCGTCGTAAATAATGTTGTCCTCGACGGAATAACCTTATTATCGACGGAATATTCTGTCGGAAATAAGCCTTTTTGTTGTAGTGATATGAATAATTATGTCGTCTCAATTATTAACTTAATAATATAAAATATTGCATAAATGATACCGTGAGAATAATTGAATCAATAATATGAGATACTATGCAGCAACCGATGTGGCAATTATTGAATACTGAGTGACTTCTTACGTAAAAATCAATAATCAGAGATATTGTGCAATACTGTGTGTTACTGTGCAATAACGCGTATTACTGTACTTTTATTACTAGGTATTTCAACAGTTTAATGGTAAAAATTTTGTCGTTATTTCTATAAAAATGTTATTTCTGTCACTTTCTATATCCAACAGTTATTCCATTGTGGGATCTACCAATAATTGTGCCGTTGTATAAATATTCTCCGACAAAAAAATATTCCCCGACACAACGAATTTTTTTCACAACTTGCTTACTTTGTAAAATTTTCACATATCACCCTTAACTTTAACCTTTTATCAATTTAACCATTTACTGAATAGAGCAATAATTATAAGAAAAATTGAATACTTTTATTTCATAAAATTTGGGGTCTTACATGCAGCAACATAACAAAAACATACAACGAGGCTTATAAAACTTACATTATTGAGCAATTCAACAGGAAAACATGCAATAATCCACCAATTTTAAGACTAAAAAAGGTCTGATATAGTACATGAACAAAACAAGTGTAACTACAAAAACATCTCGATGTTTACTGTGAGTAACCAATAACCAGACTTATGGTAACCTTTTTATTGATGTAAGGTAACCAAGATTGTGTTACACAATATTGAATAATATTTTATATTTTTTTCTTCTTACATTAAGTAAGAGGAAAATCACACGACTACTCTTTGATTCCATCATGGTTTAACAAGATAAAGAAAACAAATACATGTAACACTTGGTAACTATTCTAATTTTTTTTTATAACTATTTGGTTACCCACAAAAACTAAATTAGTTACCTTTGTATGAAAGTTTGGCAACCAATTGCATCATATTCAAAATTATTTTATTTTTAAAAGGTTATTTATAAATAACCAGCAGCTACATAAATGGGAACTCTTAAATGGCATTTCAGATACCATCTGCACCATCTGTTAAAAAATAATAATTAATCATACATACATTACCATCACTATAAAATTGATCATTCGAGATATTTCAATAAGATTTATTGGTTACTACATATTTGACACCTGTTTATTGTGTTGTCTAATTGGGGTATATTATACATTGAAACTTCGACATACTATAACTGGATACTTTCAAATTAAAATTCAAAAAATATTATAAATTGGATAAGTAATAATGAAATTCCTCAATATGTTCAATGTGTTAAAATAATCAAATGGTAAATAGTATGTCGAAGTCTAATTTAATTTATGATTATTATTCTAAACTTGTAAAATGTTAAATTGATAATTGATCAAACGAACATTTAATCGGATAAATGAGCTAATAAAAAGAAGGAAGGGATAGGATACTACCACCTTATTTTCCACTCACGGGAAGAATAAGGAAATGAGAGAGACAAAATCATGTGGGAGACAAAGTGGGGGACAAGGAAAAAGAAGGGAAGAAAAGAAAGAAAAGAAGGAAGAAAAGGGGGAAGAGGGGAAAAGAAGAAGAAAAAGAGGGAGAGAGAAAGGAAAGAAAAGACATAATAATAAGTGATGTACTCCCACCAATTTTTCCACTCAGGGAGGTATCAGAAGAATAACAGAGAGAGGGAAGAGAAGAAAGACGGGAGAGAAAAGAGAAAAGAAAGAAGAGAGAAAATGAAGAAGAAGAAGAAATGAAGAAAAGGGTAATTTCAAAATCTTGATAATTTTAGTTTTTATGAATTTTATGAAAAGAGTACATATTTATGTATGTATTGAATGATTCAAACTTACATAAACATGGATCAAATGAGAGAAATCAAGAAATCAAATAAAAAACAAAATTGGAAATTTTTAGAAAAATTAGTTTACTACTTGATTTTGTAAAATTCATAACTCTTTGTGTATAAATGAAGTTGTCGCTATCTCTCTCTTCATATTGCTCCACCAAAATGTATGACGAAGATCACGATACATTTTGGTACTCCCAGGATGGATTGCAAACTGCATTGTGTTGTGTGCCTCCATCATGATTTTATACTTTAAATCGTGGTCTTTAGGAACACAAAGTCCAGGAGTTGACTCAAGTATTCCTTCTTCATCGATTCTTGCTTCCTGAATAATAGCACCTTCTTGTACTTTCTTTCTCATATGCATCAGCTCCAGGTCTGTAGCTTGAGCAGCTTTAACTTTATCGATTAAAGTAGGTTCTACTCGTATATTCGCCATCATCACTTGGGTCCCTGGAGTCTTTATCTCTATCTCCATCCTTTGCAATTCATACAAAATGGGCCTTTGCGTTGATAATATCGCACTCGTACCCGCATATGATTTTCTACTAAATGCGTCAACTATCACATTCGCTTTTCCAGGATGATATTGATGGTATGATCATAATTTTTCAACAGTTCAAGCCAACGTCACTGTCGCATGTTTAGTTCCTTTTGAGTGAAGAAATATTTGAGGTTTTTATGATCCGTAAAGATCTCCACTTTCTCCCTATACAAGTAATGCCTCCAAATTTTAAGTGCGAAGACAACAGCTGCTAACTCTAGATCATGAGTAGGATAATTCCTCTCATATTCTTTGAGTTGTCGAGAGGCATAGGCTATAACTTTCCCATGTTGCATGAGAACACATCCTAACCCTTTGCCTGAAGCATCACTGTAGATGGCAAATCCCTCCGAGCCAGATGGTATTGTCAGAACAGGTGCTGAAATGAGCCTCCTCTTGAGTTCTTGAAAACTCTCCTCGCATTCCTCACTCCAACCGAATTTTCTATCTTTCCGAGTCAGCTGAGTTAAGAGAGTAGCGATTCGAGAAAACCCTTCCACGATTCTCCGATAATAACCAGCTAAGCCGAGAAAGCTACGTACTTCGATCACTGATTTAGGTTGCTCCCAGCTTTGAATAGCTTCAATCTTTGCTGGGTCAACAGATATTCCATGACTTGATACCACGTGCCCAAGGAATGCTACTTCCTCAAGCAAGAACTCGCATTTCTTTAACTTGGCATAAATCTTATATTCACGAAGCTTTTGGAGTATCAGCCTCAAGTGCTGCTCATGATCTTCACGGCTTTTGGAATATATGAGGATGTCATCAATAAAGAAGACCACAAAGTGATCCAAATATTCCTTGAATACTCGGTTCATCATATCCATGAAGGCAGTAGGAGCATTAGTCAATCCAAACGACATGACTAGGAATTCATAATGCCCGTATCGAGTTCTGAAAGCCATCTTTGGAATGTCATCGGTTCTAATCTTCAATTGGTGATATCCGGAACGAAGATCAATCTTTAAAAAGAATTTAGCGCGCCTTGCAACCGGGTCAAACAGGTCATCAATACGTGGCAATGGGTACCTATTTTTTGATGGTGACATGATTCAACTCCCGATAATCAATACAAAGTCTATACTCCGTCTTTCTTTTTTCACGAATAGAATGAGAGCACCCAAGGAGACGTCTTAGGATGAATAAAGCCAATGTCTAACAATTCCTGCGCATTGGGTCTTTAACTCTCGAAGTTCAATAAGAGCCATTCGATATGGGGCTTTGGAAATAGGTTTTGTCTGGGTTCAAGGTCGATACAAAATTCAATTTCACGCCTGGGGTAGGCCAGAAGTTCTTCAGTGAATACGTCAGGAAATTCATTAACAATAGAAATATCATTCAAAACTGACGTATTTTTGTTTAGATCAATGACATGAGCTAAGAAAGCTTGACATCCGTTTTTCAATAAACAAATAGCTTTATGGCTTGAGATGACAGTGATTGATTTTAATGGTTTGGTTGCTTGAATTCGCATAATAGGTTGGTTAGGAATATGAAAGCTAACAACTTTACGAAAATAATCAATTTTTTTATGATGAGTAGTTAACCAATCAATCCCTAGAATTACATCAAATGTAAGTATTTTCAATGAAATAAGATCGACAGGTAATGTGTGGGTGCCAATTTGAACTAAATAAGACTTATAAACAGTGGATGTAATGAAGGTTTCTCCCAACAGAGTTTCAACAGATAAGTCAAAGTCCAATTTCTCCAGAGTCAAATTTAAACGTTGAGCGCAAGTAGGAAAAATAAAAGAATGGGTAGAACCAGTATCAAATAAGGTATAAACTTCGCTAGAGTTTATGATAAGCTTACCCAGAATGACCTCGTTCGGGTTCCTTGCTTTCTGGAGAGTCACGACAAACGCTTCTCCTTGCACTTACTAGCTTTGACTTTTCCGGGCGCCCTTTGGTGCCTCCATCCTAGTTGAACTTATTTTCTATGTGAACGCAAAAATCGGCCAGGGTGACCTTCTCTTCCACAATTATAACATGTTTTATACTGACATCGCATACTTTGACCGATGTGTCCTCCCTCCGCATTTGAAGCATATGATAGGTGATCGCTCTCCTTCCTTAACAATAAAATATATACACTTAGCGCTCTTCCATCATTGTTGAATCTCCTCTTCTTGAAATGTCCATTATTATTGCTTTGGCCATGATTACCACCGAAGTGGTTACCATTTTTGGCATGTTGATTCCCTCCACGCTTATTGTCACCACTTCGATTACTGTTATCACTGGTATTATCATTTTGTCAGCTGTTCTCTTTTGGTTGGATTGACTCATTATCGCGCTCCAATAATTGATCCCTATTAACAACATCTGAATACAAACACAGTTTATGAGAGATAAGATATTGACGTATCTCAGGTTTCAAACCTCTTAAAAACATTCGCGTCATTCTCTCCTCATTATCAACCAAATGGGATGGAAACCGGGACAACTAGGCAAACTTGGCTTCGTACTGCGATACGGTCATGTTGTTTTGTTCCAGCTTGATGAACTCTACCTTTTTCATGTGACGAATACTTTCGGGAAAGTACTTGTCGTTGAATAGTTCTTGGAACTTCTCTCAAGATATCTTCAGTGCGGCAGGTTGAGTACGCTTTACATATTCCCACCAATAATCTGCCTCTGCCTGCAACATGAAGGTGGCAAAGGGAACCTTTTGCTCCTTGGAGCATCCGAATACATCAAATATCTTGTTGATCTGCTTAATCCACGTCTCCGCCTTAAGTGATTTTGGCTCTCTAAAAAACTCCGGCGGTCCCAGTTCCTTAAACTACTTGGCGGTAACCGTCCGAGAGTTACCAGTGTTTCCACCTGCATTTTGGACAGGAGACGTTCTCGCCTGATGTTGCATGAATTGCTTAAAGCCTTAGAACATTTCACCGTTCATCATTTGGTCAGTGTTGTTGTTTGCATGAGGATTGTCGCCTTCCTGATGCACATTGTCCTGGTTATTGATCTGTGGAGACTCAATGGTCTCCTGTGCTCCATTGATGTTCTCAACATTCTCGGATGCCATTTTCAAATACTTCCACAAAACAAGGGTTAATTAACATATCACATATTATCCCTATACTCTGACCAACCAATTAAATACCAAATAAACTTAGGTAGGTCATACTAGCGAAGAAATTCTCCGCCTCTCTCCTCCTAGTTTCTTGTCTCACATCTTAGCCGTGGATCATATCCCTAAGCTTTGATACTAACCGCGACGCCCCAAAATAGGTATACATCACCTATTCGATTCGCCAAATACATGGTACGAATACAAATACAATCTTTAATATACATCAAGAGAGTCATGAGTTTTAATACAAATATTGTCTTCTAGACAATATCCACTCTCGAATAAGTCCTCATTATATTATTGTCACACCATATTTAATGTAATAGTGAGAACTACTAATACTATAATCGTCCATCACTCCGCTCCTCGACTCATCCCAAATATATTCTCATTTCACAAGAAAATAGTGAAAGAAAGGGTGAGCTCAACTAGCTCAAGAAGAAATATTATGACTAAGATAATGCGTAATAAATTATCATTAGCCTTAAATAATTGTTAAACCGATACAATATAACAAACATCAAGTTTAATCTGCAGTAATGGATCAAGCAATCCATTAAAAGAGTCAAGTAGAGAATAAAATCTACTATCTTTTATGATTTAAAAGGTTTTCATCACTTTTATCACGAGACTCACTTTTTAATAAATAATCCACATCATCGAATTACCCCCCTTGACTCATCGCCAAGGATATTCTTTAAGATCACGACCATAAATTATCCATACACTACGGGTCAAGGATATTCATGTATTCATTAATGGTCATGATCATGCCAACAACTCGTCCATCATCGCACTACTACCAAAAGGACTTTTACCACATCATTTGTAACATTACTACCATGATTATACCGAATAATCCTCGGTCATAATCATACCAAGTCCATCAATGCACTTCACAGTGCCACGAGATGACTTTCAACATAATATAAACATGAGGATGATGACAATGATATAAGAATTCAATAAAACAAGTTCACGAATTAATTTGTCCAGAACCAATAACGTCCCTAATTGTCAACATAAAACTTCAGTAGAGTAAAATTCAAGAATGCTCGTAAGAATATTTCCATAAAAAGATCTTCGATGAAGCCGAAATATCAAGGATATTCCACTAATTTCATGGAGTATAAAGTCAAAACTTTAATCAACCGAGTATAATAAAGAATGGAATAACAAAAGAAATCACCAAGCATCGATAGGCCGCATGACAGCGAGTTATTCCAACAGAATAATAAATCACGAAACCAGTCCGGCGTAAAACGCATGCATGGATATTCCAAATGTAATAATAATAAAGATTTTAACCAGTTTAAAGGTAAAAACGCATGCACAAAATATTCCAAATGAATAATAATAAAGATTTTAACCGGTCCCATAAAAACGCATGCATGAGAGGATATTCCAATGTAATAATAAAGAGGAAATAATAGAAGAATGTCACCAACGTATGCAAAGATTGGCATGTACAGGTTATTCCAACATAATAATAAATAATGGAATAACAGAAGTTTTCTTCATGAATATAAAAGAAATAATACCACTTACCGTAAAAAAAACTGGATATAAGAGTAGGGAAGTAGCAGAATACTTTTCTTCTTTCTCTCTATAATTTTCTCTCTCTAGAGTTTCAGTGAATTCGTAAGAAATAATGAAGGAATGAGCTTCTATTTATAGAAGAATGAAAGGATACTATTTAGAAAAATTTATCACGGATGCACAATAATTTCAGACGAATTGATTTGCAGAGTCACAAGAGAAGGTTTTCTGAGAATCACGGATGACTAACCCACAATGCATGCAACTGAAATTCAACCAAAATCAAGAAAAAACAAAAAAAACTAACATAATATATATATATATATATATATATATATATATATAACCACATGTTTTATATATATATATATATATACATATAATATATATTCCCTTCCTTATACGTTTTCCTCCTCCCACCCCAATTTCAATTCAGGTTACAAAGTCACATGTAGCCCCCACATGTGGCCCCACCAAAACAAATACTGAAAAATTTTCTACCGATTATTTTGAAAAATGATTAAATGGGAAACCAAATAATAATCAAAATTTATAACAATTACTATAGCAAAAATTGAACAAAATTGAGTGACTTCTCACGTAAACATCAATAATCAATACCGTGTGCTACTATGCAACCACGCGTATTACTGTACTTTTATTACCTAGTAGTTCAATAGTTTTAACTGTAAAACTTCCGCTGTTATTTTCATAAAATATTTTTGTCGTTTTCTCAATCCGACAATAATTCTGTTGTGGGGTCCACCAATGATTGTTCCATCGTACGGATATTTCCTTACAAAAAATATATTTCCCGACCAATCGAATATAATATGACAACTTGCATACTTTGCAAAATTTGTAAATATTACCCACAACTATAACATTATATTAAATTCATTCCATAATATTCAAAAATGATAATTATAGAAAATTCATCTTTATTCAAAAAATTGGGGTCTTACATGTCGGCAGTGGCTCTTCCGGTTAACTCGCCACTAGAATCGACCTTGTACACTACCTTGTACTCGTGGAGATCAATCGCGTTCCAGGATTGATTTCTCTGCCTCGTTGCCACCAAGAAATCTGTAATGTCGCTGGGCTTGGAAGTTTTCGGCGGTGGCTGTTGTTTAGATGTCAAATTCTCTGGTTGGTCAATTTTAGAGACCAATGCACCTTCGAGAAGCTCCGATCCTTTAAGAACATATTCCTGCCTGTGAATTGGATAGATGCAATCAATTTCCCCTAAATCATGACACAAAAATCCGTTCTTGTAGCTTCTGTTAATCGAACATAATACTCCATAAATTAGTTTTAAAAAATATAATACTCCACAAATTAGCTAAAATACAATTAAAGGGATACCAAATGCACTAATTTTTAAATAAAATATTGAAAATGTATTAATTCTGTAAATATTTTTTAGATGCACTTTTGTTGTAATTTTTTTTAAAAATGTACCAGAAAGTGTAAATAACCCTACAATATTTAACTTTTGATAGGTTTTAAACCACCTTTATGTTGGAAATATGTGGTCTAAATATGTTCATCTGAAATCAAAACTTGATCCAAAATGTTAATTTATTAGGTCTATAGTCCATTAGAGCATATATGTCCTTAATCTTTCTCTTTGTGTTTCGATGTGGGACTTTACTATCATGTGATACTTCAACAATTTCTCTCTTAACGCGTGATCTCTCCATCCACATCGACACCAAGCTCCCCCTTAAACTTTAGCCATACTCTTTTGAGTATTTGCCTATACGAATCACCCTCTTTAATATCTCTTATTTGATTCACTAAGAGCCTTGTCAAGTCCATCAAGTTTTCCTTTCTGACAAGCTTAATCTTAATATCTCTTGTTTGATCCACCAAGAGCCTCACCAAGAAGAGTCCACTATATCCACCAAAAAGAGTCTGCCACTTTACTCAAAGAGTACATAATCCACAAGTATATCTACAATTCATTGATCCTAACCCATTATATTTCTCCCTAGCTAATAACGAGCACACACTCTTCAATATCTCTTTTGAAGAACCAACCAAAAGTCTCTGCGAGAAAAGTCGGCCATGACTCTGATACCAGTTGTTGGAAATATCCGGCCCATATATGTTCATCTGAAACCAGATCAATTTAAACTTTAAACCGTAACAAATCACACAATGCTGACCCTTAAATTATCTATCCAAAACCTAATGCACTTACCATCACCTACAACCTACTCCTAATTGTTTTTCTGAATAATAGAACATAACCCACTTTGATCTGGTAAAGATAAAATATCGCTCCACGCAGTAGATCCCTGACCATAACTCATTGAAGTTGAATTCCCCATTAACATAAAATTCCCACTTTATTTGTATTCGTAACCAATGAATTTTTATCCACAAACCATCCTTATCATTATTAAATTTCCATCACTATTCACTTAACAATGCCAAATTTTTTTCTTTTAATGACACCTCCCAAAATCCACATTTTCTTTTACTTTTGCAAATTTTTTCCCACCTAACCTTAGCCATCTTAATCATATCCACATTTCCTCCCCAAAGAAACCTTCTTCTAAGTTGCTCCAGCCTATTCACTACTTTCACAGGAATTTTAAAAAAGGCCACGTAGTGCATTAGGCAACACCTGAATAATCAACACTACATTGCTCCCTACAGATAATAGCTTTCCTTTTCATCCTTTTAACATGCTTT
Source organism: Panax ginseng (assembly GCA_020205605.1). NCBI lineage: Eukaryota > Viridiplantae > Streptophyta > Magnoliopsida > Apiales > Araliaceae > Panax > Panax ginseng. Next base: position 16,891,913 of record CM035131.1, on the reverse strand, counting down.
CGAACTTTTCAACGATAATATTTCAAGTACTTGCACGTCTTTGGTTACATGCATGCTGCATGCAATAGGAATGCCCAAATTAAATAAATTAGAGGAAACACCCCTTTATCACACCCAAACTGTGATGCCAAACACGAACTCTCATCTTCTCTTATCCCAACCAAAAATAACTTACATTTTTTTTTTATATTTAGCTTCATACATGACACCTACTAGAAAGACCACAACATTGATCTATAATTTTTAATCTCCTGCAAGGTTCCTTCCACAAATAAGATTGTATCATCAGCAAATTTTGCATGAATAAAAGACTATCCAAGTTGAATTATTTGATCCAAACCTCATCCTTCTCATAATGGACAGCAGAAAACTCCATTCCACATTGTCATAAGTATTGTCGAAATCCAATTTTAATACAAAACTCTTTATGCCTCTTCTTTTCTTTATATAATATATTACTCCCTCTATCTCTACTTAAATGACGTTTTAGAGTTTTTCATTTGTCCCTAATTATTTGACGTTTGTTCAAATCTAGGAGAATTAATGACAATTTTTCCAAAATTTCCCCTCATTATTCTTCCTACTTTTTTGATACTTTAAACTCTTTCTCTCTCCTTATCCCAACAAAACTCTCCTTATCCCAACAAAAGATTTAAGGATATTATAGACAATTGAGTACTATATTTAATGTTTTCCAATCATTATATTAATGTTTGTGCACATCTCTAAAACGTCATTTAAATAGGGACGGAGGGAGTATTTCATTCACCATTAAAGTTTTATCTATAAGTTGTCTAGTCCCCAATAAAAGCTGATCGACTTTGATTACTCCCTCCGTTTCTAATAGATTGTCGTTTTAGAAGAAAAAATTTGTTCCAAAATATTTGTCGTTTACAACTTTCGAGGAGAATAAATTATTTACTTTCCTATATTACACCTATCTTCTCTCATTGTCCCAAGAAATTCTCTCCCTTGTATTAATAGTTTTTAACTTTCTATAAAGAGATAGTAATGGAATTTCAAACAAATTTTATTTGATAAATGATACTCCCTCCGTCCCAAATTAATTGCTCAGTTTTGACTTTTTAAAGTCAAATTGACCATTTTTAAAACTAATCTTTTTACTATTTTTGTTAAAATATAGGTAAAGAAATTATAACCAAAAGAAAGTATATATAATTTATTACTAATCCTAATTTTTATAATTTTAAAAATATATTTATATATGCTTAATTATTAATTCTAAAAATAGTCAATTTGACTTAAAAAAGTCAAAATTGAGCAATTAATTTGAGATAGAGGGAGTACTTTCTTAATCTATGTGCCAAAATCTTAAACGACAATCTTTTAAGAACGGAGGTAGTAATAATTTAGGGCATAGTTTTCCTTATTCTTAAAGTAAGTACCTTTGCCAAAATCTTGTACATGGAACTAATCAAAACTTATCGGTCTAAGACCATGCACACTTCCAATATTTTTCTTTTTGGGTATTAATACTAGAAAAGATGAATTAAGACTATTGGTAATTCTTCCGTTATGATGAAACTGATGCAACTCCATAACATCGATCTTTTTCCATAAAACACCATGTTTTCTTTATAAAATTAAAATTGAATCCATAAGAACCAGGTGCCTTGGATCCTTCACATTGATCAATAGCTTCTTTAATTTCAGCACTTGAAAAAATTTACTCTAAAAACTGTGACATGACTTGCTATATATATAGCATTGAAAAGTTTAAATTATCCAAACATAATTCTCCTACTCAACCTTTTTGGAACAATTTTTAGAAATGACAGAAAATTCATTTCTTAATTCTTTCTTGGATCATCACACATTCACCATCAAGCTCAAGAGGGGCTCAAAGTTTACTTGATCAGGACCAAGTTGGTATTAATAGAAATATTAATCTTTTATCCATAAGAAACTTTATCCATATATCTCCACATCTGATCTCATGCATGGGGTCAATGCTATTTATGGAAATCCATCATTTTACTAAAGGTAACTTGCCGTTATTTAGTGTGTATCCATGTGCCAGGGATGCTTACCTCCCCCTATTTTGACTTTTCTATAATTATTACTCCATCCGTCCCAGGATAAAAATTCTGGTGGACTTTTCACGCATATTAAGAAGATGAATAAAATGACAAAATTATCCATAATAATGTCATTAAATATGGAGAGAGAATTAGAATAAGAAAAGTATAAGATATTTAATGTTACGGGTATAATAGAAAAATATGTGTAAAAGTTTGGTTATTAAAAGAAAATGGACATTTAACATGGGACTATCCAAAATAGTAATAAAAATTTTTATCATGGGACGGAGGGAGTATTATATATAGGTTGCCTTTCAAAATAGTGCATCGACTTTCATTAATTTATTTCAGTAATTTTTTGTATACCTAAATTGTGCATTATATAAAAGTTCCTTAAAAACTAATTTCCACAAATGGTGTCTCGAATTGGGATGAAGGCATACCTTAATTTGTTATCATGTTCATAAAAGGTCCAAAATTAAAGATATAATTTAATTTTTAAGGTCATATGACGGGGTATTAAACTTTAAATTAATGTGAATTTATTTAATTTTAGTTGATACAATTATTATAATTATATTGTATATAACAAATACTATTAATTGCAAAATTTATTCCATTCTAAACATTTATGAGTCATCAATTTTAAATTTTAATATTTCGTTTAACCTCTAAAATTAAATTGTATATATAACAGAGAGCGTATTCTTTTGTCCTAATAACAAACACATCAGTTGAGTTTATCAGAAATTATGTACTCCCATCGCTACTTTTGCTCTTACCTTTTTCAGTAAGTCTATTATCACATAAAACTGTTCACATACATTCACATGCATATTTTGATGGCTCACGTGCAGAGCAAGTCACGTAAGCATATTTTGATGGCTCATGTGTAGAGCAAGTCACGTAGGCATGTGAGTGTATATGAGCAATATGTGAACGATTTTATGTGATAATAGACTTATTTTAACTTTTTCTCTCTTGTTTCTCTGATTTTGAAATCCTATAATTCTTTCCCTACAAAATACTATAAATTACCAGTCTGTATGTTATTGAAAATATCTTAAAAATAACTGGTCATATTAACATATGTTAATGTAATTAAAACTATAGTATTTAACTTCTCAGTCTGCTTGTCCAGCGAACTGAAAAGAGCAAACTAAGAACAAATTGGCTATAACGACGGTTTTTTCTGTCACTATAACATAGAAAGTCGATTTTTTATGTTATAGTGACGGATAAAACTTAAATTCTTATATAATCGGTTCATTATTAGTTAATTCTTTCCTCCAAATTATTTAGAAAAAGCGGAACTTTAACTTATATAGCTAGACAATAGTTATTATGCTGATATTTTCAGCACAAACATGTACATAATTTTATCACGTGTATTAAAAATTACATATTTGTTTAAGATATATTTTTATGTGTTTGTTTGTGTGAATATTTTATGTGAACTAAATATTATCATCTCATCGTTACTGCATTACGAACAATGTTACGAATAGATTGGTAAAAATAAAAAATTTCTTTTAAAATCCTTAATTTTAAAAACATAATTCTAATTTTTGAATGTAGAAAGTATATTTATCATCTATAACGTTATAGTTAAAAATTTGGCATAATATTTTTATAAAATGCTCCCTCTAAAATATTATCAATACAAGTACAAATAAATTTCATAATACCTGCTGTGAAATGCAATAAATTTATACCGAATTACAATTATGAAGCTTATTTAATTCTTTCATAACATCAATCAAAAAATCGACATAAATTTTCACAATATATATCATTTTCCTTTCATAATCTAACATCAAGAATCTCCAACAAAGTATCATTAAACCTCACACTATGGATAAGAATAAAAACCTTGCAACAAAAAGAAAAGAAAACCTTGCAATTATAGGATAAAACTCCCACCATAAAAATGAAATACTCACACTTCTTGTGAGAATCAACATAAAATCTCAGTGATTCAATCTCCAGGCCAACACCTCATTGGCAAATCAAGAGTAATTTATAATGTTGAAAACTAATAATAACAGAAAAATGGGCTTTCTTTTTAAGCACAATGATTTTACAACACATACATACAACTTTTAATCTTCGAACCAAATCTGTCAAACCATAGTGTAATGCAAAAGATTCGGACTGAATTCAAAAGGGTAATAAAATACCAGTCATGAATGATTCACCTTCTCTAATGTTCTCACATATATATCCAGTTATCCACCTTAGCCAAGAAGGTATTCCAAGCAAATAAAGAACAATACAAATCCTTCTATTGTTCACTAAAAAGAATTAAAACATTAAGGACAAAGTGTACTAAATCATATATAGTTGAGGAATATAGCAGCTTTGTAAAGGCCTGATGGAAACATTACAAGGGAAAACAAACTTACTCTTGTTATCGGCAAGAAGAGAGATTATTCCAGCAATCTTGTGATCCGTTTACCACTCTATTACGGATCCCAAATCCTTCTAGAACCCAGCCATCTTTGTGATATGTTCACCATTATAAAGGCCTCAATTCCTATAACATTCCCATATAAATGTCCTATAGTGTGTCAAGAAAAATGGTCCGAACAGATACCAGTTCACAATTTCGCTCAACAGGAAAGGAAAACTCAGGATCCCACATTTTACATTACTCGTTATCCCAAGCTGATGACCCACCCAATCCAATTTCAGCTGCTTGTATAATCGACTGAAGAGCAGAAGATCCCACAGCCGGACTCTTGATTTTCTTTTTCTTCTTGGGGAAGGTTACTATGCCACCAACTGTATTGGCACCTTGATTAGGTTTTTTCTCCATCTTTTCAAGATGATTTATGGCATTTTCAGCTGTATCAACAGTGAAAAGATCAATAAATGGAGTTTCTCCATCATCAATGGTTGCATTCTTCGAATTTTTGCTAAAATCCTTCTTATCAAAAGCTTTCTCCTTTGGGAGTTCCTTTGTTTTATGTTTTTTTCGCAACAAATTGTCCTGTAGATCAGGATCTAGAAATGGATTTCCATCGCCATTCCGTTTCATAGTCTTCGACTTTTTAATCTCAATACCAGTACTCTTCTCCTTTTGTTCTGAGGCTTTCTCCAGGGATTCTATACCACTTTTCTTTCTTTTAAGCTTCAATTTCTTCTCCACATCAAAATCTCCATCACTATCCAGATCACCATCTTTGTTTTGACCCACTGCATGATTTTCCAATCTTTTGTTTCCCCTGCTCTGATCTATTTGCTCACCTTTTTGAACTGCCAGCTTGTTACTAAAATCAAGTGAAGAATCATCGCCTCTCCCACCCTTCTCATCTCTCATGGTTTTGTCAATTGGTTTACCATCATATATCTGCAAGTTCAGGACTAGTTTCTTTATCTGCAATGACAATTTCGCAAGGATTTTTTTTAAGAAATCGAAACTTGGAAGAGAATATAAGGATTAATAATAATAAAAATAAGGAACCAACTAGTATTAAACCCATGTCCCATCGGATACAAATCGTACTAGAACCTATCAAATATAGGACCCAGTTGACTTTCCAGTGAAATCCATAAAACACAAAAGACATTTAACTTTTCCCCTAAAACTATATGTACCAATGGCATGTACCCAAGTTTATTCTCATTGAAAAGAATCATTACCTTTTTTGCTAACTTTTCCTTCTCAGCAATGGGGTTTCCCTGAAGGTTTAGGTTTCTCAAGTTTACCAATGAAGACAGTACCTAGAATTTCCATCACGCAGGTGAGGAAATCATTAAGAAATTTCTGAGTAAAATAGTTCAATGAAAATAACTACAAAAATTGTTTAAAAATAACTAACCACTCCCACAAATAAAAATATTTTAAAAATAAATCATAAAAACAAAAATAAAAATTACTATTAAAAATAAATAACTATAACACAAAAAAAATTCAACCCAAAATAACAAAATAACTATAACACAAATAAAAGTAACTATAAAATAGTATAATAAATAAAAATAGTTTAATAAAAATAGGTTTAGTTTAATGAGTTTAGGTAATTTAAGATCTACCACACCCACAAAATAACTAACCTTTAGGTCTGACCACCTTGCGATGAAGTTGTTTCCTAAATCCAAATTCTGGATCTTAACATTACGAGCCAACTCACCTGGGAGAAACTAAAGCCATATATATATACAGACAGAGAGCAAGGGAGAGAGAAAACGTGAGTTCTTTACTAAACAAATTACACCTGGTAAGGTGAACCTTTTTAAAAGACCAAGAAAGGCCACAAATAATAGGGTAAATCAACAGCAAAGAGATAATATCAGCATGCATAATCCTTTAGAAAGAGCAAAATCTCAAGAAACACTATCACACGTACCTTGATATCATTGTGAACAAGTCGGAGCTCTTTTAACTCGGTGCAGGACTTGAGTGAAGATTCAATGGTATGGATTTTGCAATTAGAAAGAGACAGCTGGAATCATGAACAAATTTAATAACCTAACGCACTATGAATAGGTGGCTAAATTTTTTAAAACTCAGTTTTCTGTAATTAAAGTTGCTGCGAGAAATCAATTAACAGAACTGCTTACTTTTGAGATTAATTTAAGCTTAGCCAGAGATTCACCGATTTCCTCGATTGGATTCCTAGAAAGAACTGCATGCAAAAGACCAGACACATTAAAAAGAATCTGAACACACATCATCATAATTGAAAATATAACAATTTTTTGAAAAGATTCAAATTTCCTAATTTATTGTACTCAGACAAGTTTGTTTCACTGAAAAGGCCATACTTGCTGAAATTAAAAACATGATTAATCTTGTAATAGTTAAAAACTTGACTAGGAGACGTATATAAACTGCTGAAGACTGGAACCGATTTAACAAAATAGAAAATTTTCAATAAACCTTGAAGTGTAGAACAAAAGATGCATACTTGAAACTGCCCCTGTATTTAACCTAAAAGTTAAGCATACTTAAAAGTTAAAATAACTGACGGCAGGACCAGTATACAGTTGACCTGGACAAATTTGTCAGGTGAGTTCACTTGGTTAACCACCCTTTAACACGAGATACCAAATGGTTAACCACCCTTTAACATGAGATACCAAAAGTAATACTTCAGCGCATGGATAGAAGGGATTGAAACACTCATCCATGCAACGAGAGGCTTAAGAAACCATGCAACGAATTGACTACGGATCATTACTGTTGCAACTAATATGTATTTTAACCTTCTCAGACTGATAGTGTTAGGAGGTTCCACAGTTAATTACGACTGAGCCATGAAGTCAATAATAAGTGGAAGGATTATTTTTATTGCTTAAAAACGACAAAAAGAAAATTCTCTTAAATTGGCACAACTTGAAAGCAGGATCTCTAAGGACCTTCATGTAGAGAAATCCCATCAGAAAATATATCTATAACTACTATGAACAATTTTGGTGGTTGGGTGATAGAACATTGTGTGTACAAATCTATACATCTAAATATGATATAAAATTGATAAATGAAAACTCATACCAAGTGTATTTAACTCTTTCATTTGATCAAGCCTGGAAATTGACGCGATCTCATTGTCTTCCAAGAAAGAGGGAGGGAGGGAGAGAGAGAGAGACAGGACATCACAAACTGTAAGTATAGAGCTAGCAACTACATACAGCAGATCCAAAACTAATGACATAAAGTGGGTCATTCTCTTACCATTCAGAATCAATGCATGTAAGCTCACAAGTGACCTGACCTCGTCCATTGATCTAACCTTGTTTTTTCCAGCATTTAAAACCTATTTTATAGATATCAAACAAAATTAACATTTGAAACAGATTAATTTCAATCAATTCATAACCATATCGATAAGCTGCACAGTCTCTTAAATGGTTGTCATCATCTAGATTCTAGAAGCCTACTGTGTCACATAATAAAAAGATTGCTAAACAAGAATTTTTTTTTATCAATTATAGCATATAACATTTAGTTGTAAAAAATGAAAATCTCTCCACAAATATCTAATACTCTTCCAGAATGGAGTCGTGACGGATATGAAGATGGTATAAATTGATCCACCCAAGAAGAATGTAGGGAGAAGAATGAAGATATGCATATATACAAGATTTTTAGTTGAAGCAACATCCACGCTCATCCCCGTTTTGTTCTCTCACTTTTACTCTTGAGGCTTGTGTCTTTCTTAAAACTTCACAAAAATGTCCATCCCTTTAAAGTTCATCTATCTCCAATAAGAATTTTTTATTAGCCTAAATCCTCAAGTATTAAGTGATATATAGAGCAATTGTATCGACCTTGGCTGAGAAGGGAAGGTCCAACCTAGCTTAGCTAGAAAGAGGATAAATAGCACTCTAAGCCAGAGAACACCATGCTTAGAAGTGAGCTTTCTCATCTCAAACTATTTGGGACTAGGGGTTGACACAGAAGGATGGAGCTCATTGTCCCATAGACCTTGGAATATCATTTTGGCCAGTGTTATAAAAATCTCCGCCTAGGTCCACCTAGGCCCCCCTTGGCGCCCCGCCTAAGCGCTAGACCCCTTTACGTCCCGCCTAGGCCCAAGGAGGCAAAAAAATTCCTCCAGAAAATTAGGCGGGGATTAAGCTAAGAGTTTTTTTTTTTTAATAACTACCCACACCAAATCTTGATATATTTATGTTTTTAATGATTTATCATATTCATAATACAGGTTGTAATATATCAAATCACAACAAGAAGTGAACAATATCAAGTCAAAATGGATAATTTTATTATAGTTGTAATTTTTTGAACTTGTACCAACTTCAAATTATATAAGTGATGAACAAGTGATATTCTAACTCACCCAAACCAACAAGTGTAGTTTGATTATAGCAAATGATATCACATGCTGCATGTGAAACTAATATACACAAATATTGTTAAAACGGTCTAAAACCAAAAAGACATTGCTCTTATGACAACAAGAGAAAAAAACCAGAAGCTAATTATACTTAGATAACCCCCTTTTTCTTTTTTTCTTTTTTTCTTTTTTTAAAGTTACACAAATGAAAATCTTACTGCAATTCAATCCATTAGTCAGGCCCAAGTCCATCATAAAAAACAATAATATGGGAAGATGTGTTATGCTATGTTAACCAACACAGCTCCAAGCTTTGGCATTTAAATTGAAAGAACATTTGAAATTCCATTTAATTGAAATTTAGTTAAAATTCTGTGCTTAATTCCAATTCCAATTCTAGAATTGAGTTGTCAAACATAGCTTTCATATAGTTTGACGTAATAATAGCATAAAACAACAAGCAACTTTCTGTTTCAAACTTAATACTTACAGTGAGCTTAGTAAGTCCTTCAATCCCTTTCAAGCTTTGAAGCTTGTTCCGTACAACTGATAACCATTTTAAATTTACACAATTCTTCAAGACCTAAATTCACAAATCAAAACAATTATAAAACCTCAAAAAAGCATATTCAAACAAAAACCCACATCACATTTCAGTAATAAATTATTTAAAATACACCTCTAGTGACGATAGATTGTTGAAGGCAAGGTCAAGCCTTTCCAAGTTTTTGAAATCACTCAAGCACGAAACCTACCAAAATCATAAATAGAATTGAAGAACCCACGCTATAGAGAGAGAAAAAAAAACAGGGGCCGAGTTAAATTGAAAACTAAGTACGACCGTACATCGGAGAGAGCTTTATGGGTGAGAGTAAGAGCTGTAATTGTGTTGGGATCAGTAGTATTATTCTCCTGTACGACCTGCTTGGAGCTCAATTTGTTCATTGTCGTCGGAGTTTGTTTTCTCTTTCCTTAAACCCTAGGCTGTAAACACTGTATAGCTAGTAGTCAGTATATGTTCCATAGAGTTGAACCCTATTTGAGAGGAAACTGATAAATTGGCTTATAAAGTAGATTTTAAGAATTAATTTTTTTTATTTTTTAAAAAGTATTAATTTATAATTTATTTTTAAAATCTATAATAAAATTGAAAGAGAATAATTAAAAATTAAAATTTACTATTAAAAGAATAAATTATAAATCAAAGAGAATAATTAAGTGTCTCACATTAAACCTTTATAAGGAGTATTTTTTTATTTTTTATTTTTTATTTTTGAAAAAAGAATAAATTTTAATCGTCGCTATGCTATATCTTATAGCGACGGTCGGTTTTGTTGTAGTCAGTTTCTTTGTAAAATTCTGGTTTCCTCACCAAGTGGGGCCCAACAACTGCTATCCATTTCACAATGCAAAGCTCAATCAGCATACTAGCAATAGCATAGAACACTCCTCAAAAAGATATTTTTCCAAAAGATATGAAGAAATAGAAATAGCAAAGCGAGGAGAGAAAGCCAAAAAGATTTAAAGGGATATGAATTCCCTACCAGGAACTCGGTGGATTACAACCAATTTTCCTGTCCCTTCGAGCCATTCCCTACTTTACCCTCGAAAATGTTATCCACTACGCTGGGTTCCAGCTCAATCTCTTACGAAGAGAATCTCAGGTGAGTTCTACACTTGTTTAAAGACCTTGTTTGGTTACATAGAGAACTCGAGAAAAGGGAATTTAGTTTTATTGTTTGATGGGGTAGAAAGTTTATTTGTTATATATGGGGATTGTTTTTACAATAATCAATTTTGATAATTCTCCGGTCGGTGTAATTTGGGGAAAGTGAAAGGTAGTTTTTTTTTTTTTTTCTCTGTAGAAGAAAGCATTTTGATGAATACCCAGAAACCAAAGCCTTGTCCTAGTTTAACTTCTGTTTTTGTAACAATTATTTTATTTTATTTTTTTCAGTTTTTTACTTTCGAATTTTCTTGAAATTAGTAAATGTTTGGTTATCATATTTTATAAGATGTTTTAGAATAATTTGGTTGGAAGTACTGAAAGGAATAGAAAAGCAAATGCCTTTATGTCTTAAGTGCATTTTGAGAATGTTTTGTGGTCAATTTAGACCAATTGTTTCTTGTTTTAACTTAAAAATTAATATATTTATCAGGAATGGAGTATGCTAGATTATATATCATAAATGCAGAAAACTAGGTAACTCAATTCTGGGTTTTTTAGAAAATGAAAATTGAAAATTGGCTCGAAACTTTTCAGTGAGTGCATTGTGTGGAAACTGAAAGTTACTATTGTTTTTTGTGTTTGTCCTTCACAAAAGAAGCATTTAAAAAAAAACCCAGAGAATTGAGGCCTTTATGTTTTGTTTTCTGTTTGTGTTATTATTATTTTTTAAATTGTCTGCAATTGAGGATGTTACTATTTTGAGTAAATAAATTTGAAAACTAATTTAGTTGGAATTTCCAAAAAGTTTGAAAACTATATTGTTTTAGGTGAAAGCAGCTTGATTAAAGTTTATATGCAAAATATTTCTATCCCGTGACATCTTAGTGATGGTCAGGTCTGAGACTTAGAGTGTGGCAATTTTGACTTGAATTATTTAATGGTTATGGTGGTTGTTAATGACCAGTGATCTTTCAATGCACTATATTGATGTAATTGATTCTTTAGTTTCTAAAAGTAGTTTTCTGCTAGAGCCAAATTGATTTTGATTTCCAAGTATTTCTGTCCGACACATATTTACTAATCTTGCATGATCAGCCCATTAAGTGTATCTCTTATGACAAACGTCTCACTTTTATTCTTCTTTCCTTGCAGTAACTGAACTGGAAGAAGATGATGTTTTGCATGACTTTTTCAAGGAAAGGGAGTTGAATGGAGATTTTATTACCAAAGTTTCTGATAGACTTTGGCTGGGGGAGGTCAAAAACTTTGTTGATGCTGAAGCTAGCCTACTGACTGATCCTACTCAATTATCTGTGGAGGTGTGACTACTTACTTAATACAACTTTGTCTGACACGTGTTCAGTTGCATTACGTGGTGGGATTTTATTATTTGAATCGATCTATGGTGATGTTATTGTTAGAACAAAAAATTAATTGCCAATGTAAGTTCTTGCTTCAGGCTCATGTAATATTTACTTAAAAGTCAAAGTTTGCTTTGGCAATATCAAGTACACTCTTGTAAAAATTCCACACAAATATAAGAATAAAACTGCATGCGAATTTGTACTTTTAGATGAATTTTATTAGGATTTGTGCACACTGATCCACATTCAACAATTGGAAGCAAGTTAAATGAGGTTGTCTTGAATTTCAACAAAAATCAATAAAATGGGTCTTAGACCCCAAGTGAAGTAGCACAGCTGCAGTTTTCAGTAGTAGTTGATGTGGAAATACTATTTTGAGATTTGAGGATGCAAAGCCAAAATTGGTTGATTTCTTTTTATTTCAGAGGCATCACAGTTAGATATTAACATTTTGAAGACTAGTCCTAAATAAACTTGCTTTGTCTGGTGAATACCTTCATCCTGCTCCAAGTAGGAAGGCCTTTTGTGATGTTTACTAATGTCTTAAGAGCTCCAACTTTGTGAATTCTATTTATTTAAGTATTCTTCCTAAAGAACAGGGAGAGCCCGAGTGTAAGGATTTCTCTTGGTCCTTTGTTGGTGTTGCTTTAATTTGATTACTTTATCTAGTCTTCTCACCCTTGTCTCTCAACTATTTGGGTCGGTTGCTTGAATAAAGTTTTGTCATTTTGCTCTGGTTAGGGCCACGACTTCTGTAAGAGCACAATCCATCACAAATCTTTTCTTATTGGGGTTTCTAACTGGTTCAGTGAAGGATAAAAGACTAAGCATGACATATTCAGACTTATTTATACTTGTATGCTCATTTAAGTCCATGCTTTTCTACTGGGTTTTCTCTATTTCTCTCCCTTTCTCCCTCTCTCCCTCTCTCCCTTGCTCTGTTTTGTGATTCCTTGTTGAACCTTCAACTTTTTGGATATTATATAATTATACGAATTCAAAATAAATTGAAACTTGGAATTTCAATACCTTTATCCCTCTACCAAATCATCATTTTTAAAGTAATGATTGTGATCCATTTTTGCTGGAATGTAAAATGTCGATATCATGGTAATATCATTGGAGTATATTAACACTATTGATCTAAAAGAAATCATCTTGGAGCAAATATAACCCGTTACTATGATTAAGTACTCATATTAAGATCTGAATATGCACAAACATCAACTCAGATTAAGTACTCGTTGTTTAGGTGAGTGCATCTTCATTACTATGATTTATGATTTAGATCATTGTTACATGAATCGTGGTTTAATACAGTACGTGAAACAAAAACGGGAACATCAAAAATGTCAGTTTTCATGTTACGGAGTACGTTAGGGGTAGGTTTTTAAGGAGGTTGTGCCATTAAACGTTTGTTGGACGCCCAAAAGATGCTCAATTGGAGACTATAGTTGACATTTTTTATAATTTTATTATACATATTAGGTTTCTAATAAAGTGTTATAGCTTTATCTATGCGATAATTATGCTTGCAAGTTGCAAATATCCTAGATATGTTGGAGAAAAAATTTTAGACAGTCAATCTTAGACCTCTATTAGACTTTATCCTAGTCGTATGTTGTAAAGCCCAAATGCCTATATTAAGATGCCTTCATTTCAAAAATATAAAACATAATAGTAATTATTTTTATGAAGTGTATATTTTATCTTCTTACTATATAGGAAAAAAAGTTTTGGATTGATAAATTTGATTTTTTGATTGATTGTACTATGTTTTTGAACGTTCATACCAAAACCCAATTCGCTACTATGGTAATTGCTATGAAAAAATAATGTGTGTCGGACTATTTTCTTAAAAAAAATGTTAAAGCTTGTGGGTTACATATAAAAGATGACCCTATCGACAAATTTAACTAAGTAAAGACCAACTGCCTAATTTGAATTAAGCAAAGAACATCACTCGAAGTAAAAGATAGAAGGGATGACTCTATCGAAAATTTTAACCTTGTAGGAAGACTGCCTAATTTGGATTAAAAAAAGGATACAATTATCTTTAAAACACAAAATAAAAGACAGAAACAAATATAATTAAGTCCGGGAAAAAAAACGTGACTCTCTTCTCTAATCTCCTAGATGTCCTCTCAACGGTTCTCTTGTTTTTTGTCAACCCTTCTTTTTAAGGCGAGCCCAAACGAAGGTTTTAGATAAGATATGCAAGATTCCACCAAATATATATTGCAACGGGAACATATAAGGAATTTAAAAGTGGAACCATTAGCTTAATGGCATGAAAAAATGATTATAATTCCTTGATAAGAATAGGACATAACTCTTGACTTAATAAATCAGGCAATCGCTACAGCGAGAGATTCCTTGATTTTAACTGAAAATGAATTACTATTTTTCATCACACCATTTTTCTTCCTTCTATGAGGCCTCCTTATCTTGATAATTTGAAAACTTCGGTCCATTTGCTGGAACCATTAGTAGTTGTGTCTAGCTACTTCGTTACCTTTATAATTCTTTTGCTCATATCATCTTGAAATCTTTGTAGCTGAAACCATGTTTTTACTTGAGGTATAGCATGCCTTACATTTGCGATCTGCATCTCATATAGACCATTATTTGATAATTTCTTGTTTTGGAAAAGATAATGACAAGTCATCTTATAGTTACTCGTGCATTTGATTTTTGTAGTCTTTAGGTGATGAAAGTGAGGGCGGGTTCCTGAAACTGACAAGAACCAGTGAATGGCTTTTAGGTGACAACTCTGCACCAGTCAATAAGAAAGTGATCAATAAGGTATAGTTTTTCTTTGTTTTACATCTTTTTCATTGTTGTGTTCTGATTAATTCTTACTCTTTTATTATGTCATTCCTGCCATTATTCTTTTGTTCAATTATTTGATTATTTGTTTTTACGTATTTTGCTTATTACACTTGCAAAACAGGAGTTGCATAATGACAAGGAAAGAAGGAAGAGACTGAACCTTCTCAAATACGAAGCTGTATGACATGCCTTGAACTTTATGCTTTCCTGAATTATACCCTTATCTAATTTATTATTCATCATTCTTTTCTAAGTAATCATATGATTCCTCTAAAAACAGTGGGAGTGCATTGTTTTCTTTTCTTTTTCTTTTTTCTCTTTTTTTCTGAGACTTGTTGATTACCTAATTTTGTCTTGCTTTCTGTCAACTGTGTTTGCATGAATCACATTCAACATACAAATTATATATACTGGATGTGCAATATCATCTGCAAATATGAGACTACTCTTTCTATTTCCTCTGCACATTAGCAATGTTTTAATTAACTAAATTTAGTATAAGTTTCTAGCATTGGGTATATCCTTGAAAAGAGTTCATTGTTTCGTTTCATCTTAACATCACGTGCCATTTCCAGAGTTACTTTGGCATGCCCATATAATGGAAAAGAAAAAAGCAGGAAAAAAAAAGAGAAGCAAAAGTGGTTGCATGCTTTGGCTGCCTAAATGTTGTAGAGTTTCAGTGTGCATAATTGTGTTGTTGTGTTGAGTTGAGAAATGTAAAATGTCTGAAGTCAAAGATATAAAGCTTGTAAAATACTTTGACAACAAAATTCATAACAGCTTTATATACTAGAAATTTGTTCTACACTTGTTTGTGGCCCACTGTTAGAGAAAGATACCCCCTCCGTTCTCAAAAGGATGACTAAAGATACAAATCTTTTTGTCTCCAAAAGGATGAGATAAAGTATATAAAAAGAAGGGTAAATATGTCCTTTAGTGGAGTCCATTAGCATAAAAAATAAAAGTACTCATCAATTTATGTAATCTTGTGAGGTCACCAAGGATAAATTTGATTTTTTTTACTTTATTTCCTCTACTTTTACTTTTCTTAATATGTGTGCAAATTGTACTTTGCTCATTATTTTGGGGACGGAGGGAATAATTATTTTTATGTCAAATGCTGCACTTTCTTTTTTGGGGCCACTATTTGAGAAATATTGTTGACTTTCTTAATTTGAATAAAATAATGTACTCAAGACATTATTTGAAGGATATAGCCATATAGGGAGTATTGTACAAGTTTTTTGTTAGTTATTTCCTTGCAAATTTATTTTGAACCTCAATATAATATACAGGTGCAATTTTCCTAGTGTAGATGAAGATTGTTTATTCTTTCAATTGCAGCTTAAGAAGGAGTTGCTTCTTTTGACGGTGGGTATTGGAACTGCATGTAGTGGATATTGTTTGGTAACTTTGTCAATCCAGGTAATGTATACCAAAGAGAATAACTCGTATCAGTTGTGCTATCTTTATATATACTTCTTATCATGATATCTGATCGATACATAACATGGTGTCATGTTATTTCTTTGGTTTCTATGCTGTGATCAGTGCTTAATTGATTTGTTTGGAAGACCAAGGAAAGAAAATTTTGATCAAGTTGTGAACCTCTCCTGCAAGGAAAGGACCACAAATTAAATGGGAGCTATTTTAATTCCCACAAGCAAAACACAGTAAAGGCATAGGAAAAAGACAAATGAAGAAAGAGCAAGTGAACAGTCTTTCTTTGGATGAATTTCCAATCAGATATAGAATTCTAGACTGTTTTAACCTAGTTAGACCTATATTCTCCAAACATACATCCTCTTCTACCATTTTCTTGGCAATTAAGAAAATTTTCATACTGTTTTTCCCCAAAAAGATGTCGTTTCATTATTTATTATTATTGCTTTTTTTTATAGCATGACTTGGAGGAATATCCTTCTTCCATACAACTGGCATACTTTTCTCTGACAATATTGTTCATATCTGGTAACTGACATACTTTTCTCTGTAACTGCACAGGCTGCTGTGAGTTATGCGACAGGAGTTCTTTTCAGGTTAGTTTGAGGTAATTTATAATTGTGGTGCATATCATGAAGCATCTACTGAAAATGTAGAATGTTTTGAATGCTTAACCATGACTAAAACATATCTGGATGAGAATGATGTACGTAAAATATTCACGAGGTGGCTTCATTATTGTAAATGATTGTTGTCCCAATCAATAATGATCCAAGTACTATTGTATTGTAAATGATTGTTGTCCCAATCAATAATGATCCAAGTACTATTGACTTTTGACCGAAGGAGTACTGAAGAAGCTTGAATTTGCTAAGAGAGCAACAGAAGCTCCTTAGTATCCTGCAGCTATGCCAGTGGAGGCTCCATAATGTGTTGTTTTGTTGCACAAATATTTGCGGCAACTTATTTACATGGTCTTGAGGAGTTGTATTGTTTAGTCAACTTATGTACCAGTTTCTCAAAACGCAATAATATGCTAGTTAAGGCAGAAAACATCTGAAAAACTATTAATTTTAGCAAAAGAAAATATTTTGTTCAATTATTCAGTTAAGTGAGCATAGCCAACTAATAAGGGCAGATATTGGAAGTCCTTTTATCTGCTCCCTATGCCTAATTGATGATATTGTTGATGTTTTCATTTTGTCAATGCAGTTGCTTGTATCTTCAACTTTTATGCCAACATACAGACAAGATTTCCAGAGAAATGGTTCCACAAATTTTCAGACAGAAAAAGTCAAAGAAGTACTATAAAAAATATTCAAACTTATGTGCTCTTTATTGTATTCCGTTTACCTTTTCTCCTCCTTATTGCAAGCTAATGCCAGTTTTTCTATATCAGAATTGGAATAAGAAGCCAGGACCTTGAGGATTCATTTGAGAAATTTATTAAGGGTAGTAGCATTGCTCTTTCATCACCAAGGCTTGTTATCCCTGCTGTCATATATGGATTGTGGGGACTGTCTCAGCATTTTGCCAAAGATTTATTTGATTTCCAGGTAGTACTCGATACTCAAAGCTATATTTGCTGTTCTGAAACTACATAGCTGGGGTTATTCTCTGATACGACCTAATGCATGGAATTTTTATTAGTATTACGTCGCTTTTTTCATATTTTATTTTGCTGTTTTTCATCAGCTTGTGCCAGCAATGGTAGGGGTATTTGCTTATAAAGCTGCAGCACTGGTTCAAGTGTATAGGGACAACGTAGACCTGCAATTAATTTTCCCTGAAAATGACTAATAGTCTACTGACTAAAACTTGCTCGAGGAAATCTTTAGATGACAGTGTCCCGCAGCATCAATTGGAGATCGATGCTTGTCAGAGGTTCACTTGTTGTAGGTAGTGCATTTAGGTTTCTTTTTTCAACCTAATTGTGATATTCTAGCCGCAATGAATGAAAATGTCTTCATAAGAATACATGTACAGGCTAGAACAAAGAACCATTCATCTTGTGTCTTACAGAATACCCATTTATTTTGACATTCAGATCGTGATATTTTTATAGCCTGCCTCAATTGTATTAAAAGTGATGGGAAGAGACTAGGCATGGCAAGATAGATGTAGTAAGAATTTTATTTGTCACCTTACCTGTATGCTAAGTGACGGTTAAAGTAATTTCGACTCTTTTGCAGTATATTTTATATAGAATCCTTTGTTGTTTGAAATTGCCCCGCAGGGAAAATTACACACCTACCTATGAGGGAGGCCGTGATAGGAGCCTCCTTGTAGGAGATGTTAGAGAAGAATGTCGACGTCTTTGGTCATCAATTTTATTAGTTATGCTTCAAAATTTCATGTGTAAAAGCATGATCTCACATTGCTTACTTTGTAAAATCTTTTAAAGTTACATGGTTGAGAAAAGAAGTGAGCTATTTTTACATTTGACAACAAAAATAGCTTTTTTGACATTGCAAAGTGTAGGCTTAGAAAGGGACCTTTTTGACATTGCAAAGTGTAAAGAAGAAGATAGAGACGAGGTAGCTCAACTTGAGGCATCTGTAACCACTAGATCAATGCATGTTCAAAGAATAAATATTCAGCATGTAGCAGGGGTGGTGAATTTCTGAGCCTAAATTGTGTGGACATATGGAAAACAAGCTTATCAATTTAAAAATCTACACTTGCTCTTAAATAGAGCATTTCTCACATTATTTGATTTAACAGGATTATGATTTCTTCTGTAAATGTAGGGGCTTGATCATGAATGGCTTTACCCCAGGGATTACAGACCAGCAGGCTGTGCTAGCCACCAAAGATGTATTCAAAAATTGTTCAATTTCTATCCATGCTTATTTAATTTTACGCAAAAAAAATTTGTTAACAAAAAACTATTCACGTACCAAAAGGAAGAATACTAATTATACATTCATATCATGACCGGGGCAGTTAATCTAAGACACCAATAGCTAAATCATAAACATATATAATAGTTGAATGGACATTGAAATAACAAAACATCACAGTTTGTGCCTTGTCATAATTATATGTACAAGATAGAACATCTACAAAAATTTTTATTTTAGATAGGGATATTGCAACTGAAAGCTTGAGCTGTATAGAGTCGATAAACTCAAATAGTAAGGCCACACACACACACACACATATATATATATATATACACATGGACACTGGACACAGACAGATCCTCTGAACTTGTTAATTAACATGCATCGCGTACGGTGAAAGGTGGTTATGCAGGTCGAAATAGGAAGTATGCAACAAATGTTGAATGGATTATATCAACCAGAAGACGGAATTTTAGTGATAAAAACATGATTGGAACACAAGAAAACAAAAGGAGGAGAACAGGGATCCATGTGGATCCATGACGATATGATAGGAACATGGTTGAGCAAAAGGCTGCAACCATGGCTGCTATTGAGACAAACAATGTGGTGACTCCAATCATCAACTTACAGGGTAACGAGTGGAGAAAAGAATATTTGGTTACAGGTGATGTCATGATGGACAACAACATTAGGATTGAAGTGGAGGCAGAGAATAATGCCACGGCCTCCGATATGTCAAAAATCTTGAAGAATACCTTTTTTAAACAAGAGAGGATACCCATCATTATTATCATTGCCACCAGGTACAGTAATATTGGGCCTATTCACATAAACAATCTATGGGCCTCTATTATTAATCCGCGGAAAGTCACCGCCCAACCACCATATTATATCCGCTTTTAACCTTTAAGGTCCGGGTCATTCCAAAGGTCAACCCATTAGATATTTTAATATTCACACTTGACTTCAGGATGATGAAAAAGCACGACGGCTGACCAAGGCTCCCGCCACGCATTAATGAGGATGGGATCATAGCCACGGCAGTAAAAAAAAGGCCAAAAGCAAAGGATAAACCTTATACAATTCTAGAGCCCATCGTGTCGTAGGGGGTGTCGTAATAATAAGGTGGCACAAAGAATCCAAGCAAAGATAAGATAACCTAAAGCAGCGAAGCCATCGCTCAGAGGTAACGCTCTCATACATATCATTTTTCGTATTCTCACATATATATATTATCGAGAATTATTATCTCTCTCTCGACATTAGACAATACATTCCTCCATTGTTAACCTCAGGAACACATACTAATTCTCACGCTCGAAGCTATCCCCCGACGGAAATCGCCGCCAAGCTTCAGGGTGTTTACCGTGTTTTATCGTGGCAGATCGTGACGCCTTACGGATCGGACGCGGCGTAAGATCCTCGGCGCTAATATCAAGCGCTGTAAGGAGGGCTTTTTCTAGTGTTCTCGAAAGTTATCAATCACAATATTTTTAGTTGTTATACATCGGAAGTTATGGCACAAATTAGGGGTTCTCGCTCGAGATCCCCTGCGAAGCCCAAGATAGTTGGTCTTTGTTGTCGACAAAGAGCATGATCACGGCCAAGGCAAGAAAAGGCATCCCGCCTAGAACTCCAAGACCAAGTGGTCAGCCGATGAAGATGGTGGACGGGCAGATAGAGCTTGAGGTTCTTCGAGCGAAAGCAAGGATGTAGTCAAGTGAGCGAGGATGTAGCCGAGAACAAAGAGCATTCAATTATGTCCAAATAAAAGACGTGGTACGCCTAAAGATGGACAACCGTGAATCGGAAAGCAAGCCTATATTTTTAAAGACATGTCTCGAGGCCGACATGTTTCTCGATCGACCGAGAAGGGTATTCCGCCCCGATCGAAGGCAGTAGATGAAGACCCAACAACCATTTTCCGATTGATCGACCGAGAAGGGTATTCCGCCTTATCGGTCTTCTTGGATTATGGTCGAAGCAGAGAGATGAAGACCCAACAACCATTTTCCCGATTGATCGACCGAGAAGGGTATTCCGCCTATCGGTCTTCGGGATTATGGTCGGGCAGAGTATGAAGATCCAATGTACCATTTTCTCGATTGACCGAGGAGGGTACTTCACCCTATCGGTCTTTGGGATTATGGTCGCAATGCATTTAATAAACCGATCCAGGAGCATGCACCTCGTAATACAAATAAGGCATTCTCGCTTTGAGTATCCTCACCACAAAGGATGTAAAGTTTCACCAAGTAGATCCGTAAATCACACTCCCGAGAATCCACCGAGGCACACCGCCTCGTAGACACTTGTCTTCTGAGATGCCCATCTAAGGTCAAGGCCCAGATTCAAAGACACAAAATGCACCCATATTCCTAAGCATCCGGCAAGAAGGTACCTCATCCTAGGGGTTCTTGACTATACGCAAGCGCAGTTTTACGAGGAGTAATTCAAGAATATATTCACCCGAGAACACAAAAGGCACTCATTGAGTGTTCTCGCCAACAAATAAGGACTCACCACCAAAGCAGATCTATAAGCCGACTCGAAATCCAAACACTTAGGTAAATATTTCTAAGGCTCATTGGCATTGTGGTCCAAAGTCGATAATAGTTAAAGAGAAGTTTCGAGGAGTCCGACAAAGCCGCTGCGCTTCTTCAAAGGTAAGAGTTCGTGGGATATTGTATGCAGATGGATATTCTATTTCTGGCCATCAAGACAAAGAAAGCTATCAAGGAGTCGATCACAATAACAATTCCACCACGGCAGCATTATCAAAGTCGGCCACTACAGATGCTTGAACTTCGATGGCAGATGGCGCCTTTCCTTCTGGATCGATGTCGCAAAGAAGATCAAGTACAAGAGTGTCCATTTTGTTCTCATCGATGAGAATCTTTGTCAAGGACCTTTTTCGCCATCATTGCTTAAACATTGGTTCCCATCCGGCAGCAGTATGTTCTTCTAGAAGTTCACAAAGACATTTGTGGCAAATTATTTGGCCCGTTGTTGACCTACAAAGCACTTCTAAGCAATGATATTCTTGAAAGAATCGGGATTCAAAGATGAAAAGACTTCGGGGCTCACCCACATTCACTTTTTCACTATCGGTCCCGGTCCTATTTGTCCTATGGTCACTATGGTGTAAGGAGGTATGGTAGACTCACCGCCATTCGATGGCAAATTTCATTTGTCGCTTCTACCCCGAGTGGTGATTTAAGATCCTATATTGATTTTACCAGGTGGTAAATCAATGGTCACTATCGGTCCCGGTCCTATTTGTCCCTATTTGTCCTATGGTCACTATGGTGTAAGGAGGTATGGTAGACTCACGGCCATTCGATGGCAAATTTCATTTGTCGTTTCACCCCGAGTGGTGTATTTAAGATCCTATATTGATTTTACCAGGTGGTAAATCAATGGTCACTATTGGTCCCGGTCCTATTTGTCCTATGGTCACTATGGTGTAAGGAGGTACGGTAGACTCACCGCCATTCGATGGCAAAATTTCATTTGTCGTTTCTACCCCGAGTGGTAGATTTAAGGATCCTATATTGATTTTACCAGGTGGTAAGTGGTAAGTCAATGGTCACAATCTGATCCTTATATCTTGATCCTTATATCTTGATCCTTATATCTTGGTCCTTATATCTTGATCCTTATATCTTGGTCCTTATATCTTGATCCTTATATCTCCTTATATCTTGATCCTTATATCTCCTTATCCTTATATAATTGTTTCACCTCGAGTGGTAAACAAATGACCGATCTCACACTTCTGAGCCGATGAAAGATGTGTTACTTTATTTTTATTTAAGTGTCGAGTTCAAATTTTTCAGCTCAGCTTAAGTTAAATTTCATCCATGAAATTCAATTCACTTCGCCTCATACATTAACTATCATATGTCTTAAACCGATTCACTGCTTAGGTTCATCTTATCGATATTGAATTATCGACAAGAAAAACTAATCGAAAACATAGTTCACAATTAAGAAATTGCAGATTCATCAGAAAACTAAAACATTCATTCGATCTATTCATTCATGAACAAAAATACACCAATATAGAAACATAAAAGTATATAAAGTTTTCAAATAAATTTTAAATAAATAAATTTTTACATAAGTCGAATGAAAGCAGAAGAACGCCTAGCACCACCTTCGCCTTCTGAGTCGAGCAAAGTCGGATCCAAATGAGCAACAGACGCTTTTTCTTTTCTCTCTCTCTCTAGCCTTCGTAACCTTCCGAATAGACTTTCATGATCTCGACGCTAAGCTCGTCCAATCCAATCCCTATATTCTCGCCTCAGATTCGCTTTCGAGCTCTTCTACGTAAGAGACCCTTCCTCAAGCTCCTTTATTTTAAGACGGCTTGTATGCTTGTTCTTATGTCTCCGCCCTTCATCCTGGCCTTTGATCGAGCCTCGCCAAGTCAAATAGCCAGTTTTGGTCGGTCAAGAAAACTCCTCATTCTCGGCCCTCGTGAGCAGTTTTTTCTTCACTGCCGCTGCTCAGATCGGCGCAAAGTTTGTCGATCGGGTTTTGAGGCGCCAACCCATCTCTCAGGGTTCTTTAGTTCATCATCGACGCCTTCAAGTCCATCTTAGCTCGATCCAAGTTTCGTTGAGGCCATCGATGACACGAAGAGCGCCTTCGACGGCCTTTTTCTCGAGCCAAGGTCGATCTCAAAGATATCGATCTCCGTCTCATGAAATCTTCCTGCTTCCCCATTTACGTGTCTTGACGAAACGCCCAAAGACAAAGATTGGCCTCAAGATATGTCCAAACAAAGGCTCAAGTGAATACCCAGATATCCAATTAAGAACAGAAAGACAAAAATAAGGAAATGATTATTTACCTTAGCCAGATAGCTCATCCCTTCATCGAGCAGATTCTCGTCTGTGATGATCACCGAACCGATGATCGCCGCCGCTCTCACGAAGGCCCCGAATAGGTCGAACGGAAAGTTAGCATTGAATCTAGGCCACAGAGTCGAGATCCCACTACTTTCAGATGATAACCCCGACCAAGGACCGGGTCGCTCAGCGGTGGTCTCTCGACCTTTTCCGGGAAGGAGCCGTTGCTCGGGAGGAGAGGTTCAGTTCAAAGATACACGGCCTCTGGAGAGGGAGATTTGTTTGACTGGGTTCTTGGAGAGGAGTGACCGATGCAGAGCTTGGGTGGTCACAAAAGTGCTTTCTTCTTCCCGGACAGAGTTTGATAAATTTTCATCCTCGATCACCTCTTCTTCTAATCAGATTTCTACAAAGCAGACGTAGGGGGGGATGATCAAGATCGGGGCACCCTAAGCTCTTCTACGGCACAAAGGCGCGTTATTTACTTTTCAATTTTTTGTTCGAGGATGCTTCTTCGATCGTATGATCGAGTAGCCTCCTCGCCGAGGGACTGGATGCGGTGGTTGGCTCAACTTCCGGGTGACTTCTAAGGGCTTCGGAAAGGGTGTTGTTCGGTTTTCGATTGCCTCCTCTTCCGGGCGAGGATGGAGGGTCTCTTCCAAACAGAACCTCATCGGCTTCTCGTTCGCTTGCCTGAACTCGCCTCTGTATGTTTCCGATTGTTCGGCCGGAGCAGCCTTCACCTCGAAGTTTCAACAAATTCAAGGCTTCCCAGATAAAAAAAATTCTTCAACTTTTATCTCTAAAGAGCTCTTGGCTTGATCAAAGATAATCGTGATAACCAATACAACTCGTGTTAGAATCCACATTATAAAAGCATTTTCAAAAAATTCAGATATATATAAAATAGATCGATACTTACATTTATGGTCATATAACCATGTTTTTTTCGAGAGGAGTCCGTATTTCCACCCTCCTTGGGGAAATTATCAAAAGTTCCATCATTTCTATTTCTCTTCTTCGTAAATGTCTCCAAAGTCACAGAGATCTTCTCGCCAAGGGCCCAAATCTAGGGAAGAGATTTCGGGCCTTTGACGTAGAACCACTTTTCATGCCACTTTCGCTGTCAAGGCGTGTTCACCAAATGTAACGCCTCTCGAACTTCTCTCCGACTTCGAGAATGCTTGCAATGGCCTCAAACCCTTCTCCTAGATTGTACTATTTTGTATATCAGTGAAGAAGGAGTCCAGGAGGGCTCCACGCCCAATTCATGGCGTAAGGCCACGAAGGCCAAGATGTGAATGTATGAAGTTCTAAGATTAGTCAATAACCCCACCCCCGTAAACCCCAAAGAAGGTTACTATGAAGATATGCAAAGGAAACGAACCCCTTCTCCAACAGAGTCACAGAACTACCGTTCAACCTTCTCGGGCCGCTGGTACATCTTTTCACCGGATCTAGAACCCTAAATGCACGGGTATCCGGATGTGGTATCGAGACCGAATCCTCTTTAGTTCAAATTTCTCGCGACGATCGAGGAGTATTGCACGCGAGAATCGCCAAAGATTCCCGTAGTATTCGTAGGGGTTTTGGGATTTTTTGGGGAGGGTTCTTATCGATTTCACCCCTTTCGGGTTCAAAGGTCGAGGCTCCTTCACGAGCAAAGCAAGGTAGGATTTGGTGGAACTACCAGAGTGGGGGTTACCAATATAGAGAGCCTCAGTGTAGTAATCCTCGGAAGCCATCATGATTAGTCAGTAAGAAAGGAGAAAGTTCGTAAAGTCGAGAGTTCGTAAGGCGCCAAATTCAAATGGGTAGTAAAACGCCAAAATTGGTAAAGTTACCTTTTATAATCGATTTGCTACACTTGTTCAAGGCCTACCATTAAATGTTAGTAATGATTTGAATTTGAATGGAAGGGTCCTGCCCGTTCATGATCTATTTGATAGGGCTTTTCCGATTTGGGCCTCCATTCTTTTTCCTTTCATTTCGTGAACAAAGAATTGGGTACACTTCAATTATCTCCTACTATGGACCTTTAGTAAATTATTCATTATCTATAGTTTTCTACTAAACATTCTGCTTAACAAAAAACTAGGGGCAATGTCATCGTGATATTTCCTATTTTTAGGCTTGCTACATCGGGCCTATTCACATAAACAATCTATGGGCCTCTATTATTAATCCGCGAAAGTCACCGGGCCCAATCACCATATTATATCCGCTTTTAAACCTTTAAGGCTTCGGTCATTCCAAGGATCAACCCATTAGATATTTTAATATCTCACATTTGACTTGTGATGATGAAAAAGCATGACGGCCGACCAAGGCTCCCCGCCATGCATTAAATGAGGATGGGATCATAGCCGCCTGGCAGTAGAAAAAATAAAGGCCAAAAGCAAAGGATAAACCTTATATACAATGGGCAGAGCCCATCGTGTCGTAGGGGTGTCGTAATAAAGTGGCACAAGAATCCAAGCAAAGATAAGATAACCTAAAAGGAAGCCATCGCCTGAGGTACGCTCTCATACATATCATTTTTCGATTCCCACACATATATATTATCGAGAATTATTATCTCTCTCTCTCCACATTAGACAATACATTCCTCCATTGTTAACCTTGTGAACACATACTAATTCTCACGCTCGAAGCTATCCACTTGTACTAGCATATGCCTATGTGAATTTCCAGAAAAATGCCAAAGTCTGCCTCTTTACCAATCAGCCAAGGGTGGTCTACAATTAGAAAGGATTAATTCAACAGCATAAAATTTACGTAAGAAATGAAAGATCAAGTACTAATAGATATAAAAGACTCTTAAACCATATAAATAATCACATGTAAGAGAGAAGGAAAGGAAAAGTATAAGAAAAGAATCTGATTCATATATAGATTTTTTTATTTTTTATTTTGAGATATCAAAATTTAGTGAGAACCACAAGGAAAAGGCCTTGGTTTTTTGCATTTTACAACGGAAGACTGGATGGGCATAGCCAGGTCCATGCACTAAATTTCTGGTTCTTTACTAGCCTAAGATATATATTTAAAAAACTAAACAAGAGTTATATTACACTAAATAGACCAATTTAAAAATAAGCCAAAATCTATAATGATGCAATTTCCTTGCAAAACTAATTAAGGGGTTCAAGTTTACATAAAATCATATTTTCGATCTGTTTTTGGAAAATAGATTTGTTTTTAACACAACTAATTGTCAATATTTCTCCAAAAATTAAGTAGGGAAATTGCCCACCTTGGCTAAAGAGCGACTGCAACCAGCTAGGCACAGCCTCGGCTTTGGCTATTTCAGTTACTTCTTGTACACTTCTTTCGAATAATTAGAAGAATTATGCTAATGGAACAAAACATGAGAAATAATGTTGAAACAATTGAAAGTAGCGAAATGCATGGGCTATATATCACGCCTATGTTGATGATATTATGTGTCACAGCTGCCACATGCAATACACTTGCAGTCTACAAATTAAATATGAATAATTAAATGCAGAAACGTAATCGGAACTAAATATTTTGTAAGAAAAGGATCAAGGATAATTTTTACGAGGTATTTTTGGTTTAGATTCCATCGTCAGTTCTATCTCTAATGAATTCCGCGAGGATGAAATACTATTTAGGTTTAAGAGAACTTACAAGAATTGATGAATCTTCCCCATTTTTCCTTTTTACTTGCACCAGAGAATGCCAAAGGCTTTTTAGCAAGCACACCCAATGCAGTCTCACCACTACCGTCTTTAGCCACAGCTAATCTTGGGTTCTTTTTTATCATCTCCAGGGAAACATCTGCATGCATGCTTCAAAAATAAAAATTTGAACTATAAGTGTAGACTAAAATTGTTAAAAGATATAATTTTCTTTAAATTTGTGTTCTCCTTCGCTCTACTTCAGAAGTCATAATTAACCACTAAAAAGAAAAAGAGGAAGAAGAGATAATTCATGGTTTTCAATAAGACATGCACTATATATCATTAAGAATGTGCAAGTGTGCTATCAACCCCTGAATGATCTGAAGCACCCATTATCTCTGAGCACAAAACTTCAAATGCTAACCATATATATAGGATAATGAGGGTAGCATATTGATTTAGGCAATTAGAAGGTTGATCAAACTCTCTGACGTAAATGTTAGTCCATGTTTATGTCATATATATAACATGAGTAATTAATTTCAATTTGCATATTATATGTCTGTCACTGCCTGTCTTCTTGCCACTCTCTGCTCATATTTTGATTGAGGAACAAGAAGCAAAAAATAAATGACAGTATTTAATACAATGTCGATACATTCTTTAGTTACTATATTATGGGGAAGTCACGTTAGAGAGTGTGGGGTCAATTGACCCTATTGGAAAAAAAAATATTTTATAATATATGATAAATTTAGAAGTAATTTAAGTGTAATGAATAATTGATTTCATTTAAATTTTTTAATATGCGGGATCAAATTGAATTTTTTATAACTTTCTCAATTCCACATTTACTCCTTGATGTATGCATCTTCCTTTAATATCTTTTAAATAAATAATAATCTAAATTATATTAATTTTATAACATAAAAAATTTAAATATTTATTAACAAATTTGTGATTAATTAAAAAGGCGTATTAGGGTCAATAAGGGTGTGTGTGTGTGTAAGTATTAAATAGTATTATATATATATATATATATATATATATATATATATATATATATATATATAAAAAATCCATCTACAAGAATCCTTTGCCATGAACACTGTTCTAACAACCCACTTTCGGATTGTTGATCAACTTATTGAAAAGCTTAGATTGAAACTTAAAATATACCCAGCCACTACAACATGTTGTGTCTATAAAATAGGTTGTACCGGCTTTTATTTTAATATAAGGGCCCCACATAGTCAACATGTTGTCAATTTGTTTAAACAAAATGAATTTTTAATATTAAATAATGTCCAACCGACACAGCTTGTACCGACTATGTTTTTTTTTTTTACGCATGCGCATTTCCCCCATTATATAGTCTGACTCAGCACATTTGGTTAACTTAAAAAATATAAAAATGGCTCAAAATTGACAAGTCTTGCTTACCGTGAATTAAAAAAAAATTCAACGCAACAAGTTGTGCTTGGCCAACATAATAAAAAACTATAAAAAATTCCATTCGCCTTTAAAAGAATTATTTCCAAAAATTTACTCCTAACGAAATTCAAACTCACAACCTCCCGCTTCAAACCCTCGTCATGTGACCACCCAAGCACAACGGGCCTAGCTATTCATTTCTCGCAAGGGAACTATTTCAGTTCAAACGTGATTAAGCAATTAGAAGATGTTGGTTATAGTTAGCAGGTAAGTTAGTTTAGATAGTAAACAAATAACAGGTCAGCCAAACTTGCAGAGGATAAGGCATAGCAAGTAAGCTAAGGTCTGCTAAGGTGGCTGTGAAGGGACTATGTGAGCTAGACTAAGAATGATGGCTGTGTAGGGGCCAACTAGAGGTGATAGGATTAACGGTAGAAGAAGCTAAGCTCAGCCATAAAAGGCCAAGTTCATTGCCTAGCTAAAACCAATTAGCTTCATCACTTAGCAGAGTCCCAAAAGAAATAACAGTATCAGTCATATAGAGTGAGAGTGGAAGAGTTACGGCTGAGAGGGATAAAGAAATTGAGCAGCTCAACCCACTTGTAACCTTCGAATCAACAGGTAAGCTAATTCTGGCCCCCAATCCTTTTTCCAGTTGTTCATGTTTCTTTAATTGGTAGCAACTGAACTGTTGGTGACTATGTAGCATGAATGGTTGTTATATTGGAATTAATACAATATAATGACTGCTTTAATGTTATTGGAACTGTTGTGATTGGGACTGTTTAGTATGGTCCTATGCTTGTTGTTGTTTTAAGCCATATAAGGCTGGGGTCAATAAGCTAAGAATTATGTATTAAGTGCAAGTATATAAATTGCTCTCTATATGTTTGATAAATTGCCAAGCTAAGGACTGATTTTATAACTTTGAATATTAACTATGATTTAGAGTCCAAACTAGTATCAAATTGCTTATAATATAAGTATACTCTATGCTTGACTTCAACATGTCTCAAAATAACTGACAATCTAAGATAGATAGACACTGGGACGAAGCAAGTAAGAATGGACTGAAATAGTAAGCTTCCTTATAACTGTTATTAGAAGCTTTTCTTATGATATTTATGAATTGTTTCTAGTATACTTACTGTGTTATAACTGGGGATAACTACCTCAATCTTTAAAAGCTACTCATGAGGACACTTTAAAGCTTCACAATAAAAATGTTAATGTCTAAAGAGGTGTGGTCATGAACTGTCTAAGAAGTAGCTAATTAAAATAGGCCATCCGGATGAAAGAAATACCTACTAGATATTATGTAAATAACCAATTTTGGTTTACTTGTTGCTTAATCATGTTATCTTGGTAAATAGATTTTTCCAAATCATGTTTTCTTGTATTAATTTGAAGCCTATGAAGGGCTGTTTTGAACTAAAGTTGAAAGCCTTGTATGTAGGCTCTTTAAAGCATCAACATATATTATATAGCATATACATGATGTGGAAACCTTTGGGTTGTAAACTTCATGGCTGTTGTGGTGATTTAATGTCAAAACCTTGCCTAAAAAGCTTGGAATAGGCATGAGGGACTGTTATGTCTTAAATTCACTACTATGCTATGACAATGCTATATGGACTGTTATTGGAAGTTTTATTATGATGATCATGCCTTGCTCCTAATATATTCATTATAGGCAGTCCTTGTTTCCATGTTGCCTAAGCATGTTACCTTGATACCTGGTTGTTTTTCAAATCATGTTACCTTGTACCAAGAGGGACTGTTTTGGCCTAAAACATGAAAACCTTATTATTAGATGTTTTAAACCATGAACATATAATATGTAAGAGGTTCATGCTTTAGAAATACAGAGATCTCATTCCTTGGTACTGTTTTGATGCAAGGGTATTAAACCATGTCTATAACTCTATATAGACTATTTTGATGATGTAGTACTGAACCTTGCCTATTTAGTTTTGATATAAACTCAAAGACTGTTATATGGATTTTTGAGCTGCTATGTAAACTGCTGTAGGATCTAACTGAATGACATGCTATGTTGCTATCATGACTGACTGTTAACATGATAGGTGTTGATATATTAAGTTGTTGTATTAAATTGACTGCTATTCTATGGCTATGATAGTATGGACTGAACTTAGGCACAAGGAGCTAAGTTGGGCTGAGGAGTAATACGGAGGATAAAGTTGGCTTTCTAACACAAGCAAATGGCTATAGCACTAGTAAATTAAAATTGTGCACACCACATGCTTGACGAAAGTCCCAAGTGGACTGCGTTACCAAAATCAATTATTAAGCCAACATAAGGCTGGGAATTGATTTTGTATTTCAAGAGATGAAAAAAATTGAAATATATAAGCACACTAAATAGAAGTGAAAAACAAATCTTAGCTAAAATCAAATGTGAAATAGTTATCATGTCAAGCCCAAGTACACACTGTTTTAAGGCAGTTGTGAAAGGTTAGGATAGGAGCTTGGCATGGTTGTTAGTAGGTTGATGTTATACTTAGATCACACTACTCTGGGGACCAAGATTAACTTTGGTTGCAAGATTACTAAATATAACAAAGTGAGGGCTCGGAGAGGCTTAAGAACTGCTGTCTATGACAGCAGTGACTGCCACAACACACAGATAAAAAGAATCTAGCATGCTTGGGATTAAAAGTAAAAGAAGTCAGTTAAGTCCCTGCCCTTTTGTTTAGTTACTGCAGTTGATGAAGCATGATAGTATGTGAATGCAGCACTTATAGTAGACCAAAAAGCTTATGGTAATTAAATAGGTATGTAAAGATAGTAAGCTATTTGGAGCAAGAGTCAAGAAATGATAGTTGCTACCCATTGGCAGCAACAGCAGCAAACAACAGTAGTAATAGGTTTG
This sequence comes from Panax ginseng, assembly GCA_020205605.1. Lineage (NCBI taxonomy): Eukaryota > Viridiplantae > Streptophyta > Magnoliopsida > Apiales > Araliaceae > Panax > Panax ginseng. The sequence goes on along the minus strand of CM035131.1, from coordinate 16,860,078 downwards.
AAAAACACTAGCTAGAACTCTTGGTGATTTACAGTCAAGGCACTAGAAAGGCTACTAGTTGAGAATAATTATTATACTACATTATGACATAATGCAAGGGAAAGGGCTGCTGCTATTAGCAGCAGCAGTTAGCTGCAAACAACAACTGCTATCTTTTGGCACAACATGTAGCAGCAGCAGTTAGTTGCTGGAACATTTTAGCAACTGGGTTTGCTTCCTTTTTCACTACAATTAGTAGGTTAAGATGAGATAATAGGCAGCTAAAAGTTCTTGCAATGGGTTTTAATTTAGCTAACTGCTAAGGCAGTGTAAAGCTTACTAAACTCAGTTAAAATTAAAAACATTTTAAACTACATTAAACTCCTCATTGTCAAACCTTATTGACTGATAGCCTCATGAAGTATTATAGATTCATGGTAAGACTTAAAAGGAACATAGGATTGGAAAAGAAGAAGGAGCGGCTGCCTTTAGGCAACAGCAGCTGGGCATAACTGTGAGACCCCAGATTTTATGAATAAAGATTTAAATTTCTCGAAATATATTTTTTGAATATTATGGTGTAGATTTGATATAATGTTATAGTTCTGGGTAATATTTACAAATTTTGTAAAGTAAGCAAGTGGTTATATAATATTCGATTGGTCGGGGAATATTCGTTTTAACACGAAATATTCGTACAATGACACAATCATTGGTGGACCCCACAACGGAAGTATTGTCGTAGTAAGAAAACGATAAAATTATCTTTTATTAAAAATAACGGCGAAAGTGTTACCGTTAAAACTATTGAACTACCCGGTAGTAAAGAAATACAATGTCTACGCGTGGTTGCATAGTAGCACACAAGATTGATTATTGATCTTTACGTGATAAGTCACTCGCTTATACTCAATTATTGTTACGAATCATTCGTGCATCATATCTCTCATATTATTGATTCAATTATTGTCACAAGATCATCTGCATAATATGTTATATTATTAAATCAATAATTGAGACGACAAAAAGTTATTCATATTATTATTTGCAATATTGACAATGTCTCAAGTTACATCAAGGAGAGGTTTGGTCACCTAATTGCGGCATGATAAGGAGAAATCCTTATCTAAAACCCCTCTTTCCTGGGAACGACGTGGTTGTTAAATATTGTGAGTTATAATATTAATGATGAATAAGTTCGTGTTGATTAAAGATGAAATTGATAGTTTCATTGTGTTGGAATTATTAGTATTAGTGGAAATCGACATTTATTTCGATAATAATTGATGTCTGGAGGTTATATTGACCAATCGGGTAATTAACCGGATAAATGAGCAATTAATTATTATTAATTCACATGATTATAACTATTTGTTCACATGTGTGTACTATTGATTCACATTCTTGTACTATTAGGGGAGGTGGTGCAAGATTGATAATACTTGCATGACTAAGTTAAAAATGGAGGTATAGATGGAGGTACTATACTGTAATTCGTATTTTCACATGTCTAGAACTATTGAGTCACAAGATTTACTATTGATTCACATTATTTACTATTAGGGGAGGTGGTGCAAGTTTGATAATACTTGCAGGACTAAATTAAAAATGAAAAAAAAGAGGAATGTATTATACTGTAATATTTCGAGCCCCAAAATGTGCAATTATCAAAACTATATTTTTCCTATAAATAGAAGCTCATTCTTCCTTCATTTCTCACCAATTAACTAAAGCTATAGAGCAATTATTATAGAGAGAAATTATAGAGAGAAAGAAGAAGAAAGTCTCGCTACTCTCACTATTACAAAGATCCAGTCTTTCTTTTGAGGTAAGGGGTATTATTTCTTTCAGATTCATGAAGAGAAGCTTCATTATTCCATTCTTCATTATTATGTTGAATAACTCCGCCTATGCTGTAATCCGCATACATGGTGAAATTCTTCATTATTTCATTCTTTATTATTACATTAGAATATCATGTCTATGCGTACATGCATTTAACCTAGTTCCATTATTTATTATTACATTGAAATAACCTATCTCATGCGGCTTACATCGTATGCCTAAAGTGAAATTCTCGTTGTTATTCCATTCTTTATTATTCGCATTGGAATATCCCGTCATGCATTTGGATTACGCATTTGACCGGTTCTATTCTTTATTATCCTATTAGAATATCCCGTCATGCAAGTGATTACGCATGACCTAGTTCCATTCTTTATTATTATGTTGGAATAACTTTTATACATGGCAATCTGCATATACATGGTAAAATTCTTCATTATTTCATTTTTATTATTCATTGGAATAACTGCCTACGTAGATTTACCACATGCATGGTGAATGATCCTTTGTATTCATTCCTTATTAAATTATGGAAATGATCTGTCTACGTGGATTACCGCATGGCGGGCAAAAATTCATTTGTAGATTTATATATTCTATTATACTCAGTTGGTTAAAGTTTTGGCTTCTATACTCCATGAAATTAGTGGAATATCCTTGATAATTGCGCTTCATGCAGTATCTTTTCATGGAAATATTCTTCTGAGCATTCTTGAATTTTACTCCACAAAGAAGTATCATGTTGACAATTTGGACGTTATTGATTTCTGGATAAATTAATTTATAAATCTTTAAAATTTATCTTTGAATTTGTTTTATTGAATTATTATGTCATTGTCACCATCCTCATGCTTATATTGTTATGAAAGTTATCTTTGGCTTACGTGCATAGATGGACTTGGTATGATTATGATCAGGGATTATTCGGTATAATCATGACCGTAATGTAACGAATATGTGGTAAAAGTCCTCATTGGCCTATAGTTCATTGATGGACAGTTGTTGGTATGGTTATTACCAAGGATTATTCGGTATAATCATGACCATTGATGAGTACATGAATATCATTGGCCGTGATGCAGGGATGGTTCGTTTTTAAGCTGAGTCTCAGTGATAAAATTGATGAAAACCTTTTTAAATCATAGAAGATAGTAGATTTTATGCTCTACTTGACTCTTCTAATGGATTACTTATTCCACTGCAGTTGTTGATCTAAAACTTGTTGTCTATTATATTCTATCGGTTGTTATATCATTGAAGGCTAAGGATAATTTATTCGCATTATCTTAGTCATAATATTTTTTATTTGGGCTAGTTGAGCTCACCCTTTCTTTCACAGCTTCTCTTGTGAAATAAGAACGTGGCTGGGACTAGTTGGGAAATGGAGTAGCGGTCCGGATGATAGCATTAGTAGTCCTCACTATTCTATTAAATAGTGTGACAATAAATGTAATGAGGACTCCATTGAGTGTGGATATTGCTCTAGATGACAATATTCTTATTAAAACTCTTAGAATATGTTTTGTCGTATTTTACACGACTGTTGTATAATTAAGTTGTATTTGAATTTTGTACCATGTATTTGGCGACTCAAGATGGGTGATGTATACCTATTTTGGGGCGTCACAGTTGGTATCAAAACTTAGGGATATGATCCCTGGCTGAGATGTGAGATAGGAACTAGAAGGGGAGAGACGGAGAATTCCTTCGCTAGAATGACCTACCTAAGTTTATTTGATATTTAATTGGTCAGTCAAAGTATATGGATAATATGTGACATGTCAATTAACCCTTGTTTTGTGACAGTGTTTGAGAAAGGCATCTGAAAATGTTAAGATAAGCAATGAAGCACATGAGACCGTTGAGTCAGCCCAACCAAAGGATAACGAGCAACAACACGATAATAATCGTCTGGGGTGCAACGCACCATCTAACAATGATAACCATCGTGGGGGAAATTATCATGCCAAGAATGGTAACCACTTCGGTGGTAATCATGGCCAAGATAATAGGAGTGAAAATTTCAAGAAGAGAAGGTCATTTAGCTCGATTTTGTCGTGCACCAAAATCAAGTTCAACTGGAACGATGGCACCAAAGGCGGATACGGACAAAAAAATGTCGGTGGTTTCAGGAAGAGCGTTTTTCGTGACTTCTCAAAAAGCGAGTAACCCAAACGAAGTTAGCACAGGTTAGTTAATTATAAATTCTTGCGAAGTCTATACCTTATTAGATACCGGTTCTACCCATTCTTTTATCTCTCTTGCTTGCGCTCAAAGTTTAAATTTGATTACGGAGAAGTTAGACTTTGACTTATTGGTTGAAACTTCGTTAGGAGAAACCTTCGTTACCTCCATTGTTTATAAATCTTATTTGATTCAAAACAACACTTTCACGTTACCTGTCGATCTTATCTCTTTGAAAATACTTGCATTCGATGTGATTTTAGGAATCAATTGGTTAACTACTCATCATGATTTTCGTAAGGTTGTTAGCTTTCATATTCCTAACCAACCTTTTATGCGAATTCAAGCAACCAAACCACTAAAGTCAATCATTGTCATATCAAGCCATAAGTAAAGAGCACCGAGCCTTTCACTGGTGACTTTCAAGTCTTGGAATACACCGAAGCCAGACTTTCTGTAGACGACGTCCTGAATAACGGTGGCAAGTTGATAGGTATCAATGTGACGTGTTATCCAAGCCTTGGATGAGGGTCACAGTTTTGAATGATATTTCTATCGTTAATAAATTTCTTGACGTATTCTTGAAGACTTTTTAGCTTACCCCTAGAGCATGAAATCGAATTTTGTATTGACCCCAGTACAAAACCCATTTCTAAAACCCTCAAATATTTCTTCAACCAAAACGAACGTATAATGCGCCAAAGACGTTGGCTCGAGCTGTTGAAGATTACGATCGTACCATTCAATATCATTGTGGAAGAGCGAACGTGGTAGCTGACGCGTTGAGTAGAAGATCGTATGCGTTTATGAGTGCGATGTTGTTAACACAAAAACCCATTTCGTATAACTTACAAATGATGAAGATAGAGTTAAAGACTCTGCAGAGACCCACGTGAAGATAACTTGAATATATGAGTAGAATCGACTTTAATCGATAAAGTTAAAGTCGCTCAAGCCACACACCGAATCGATGAATGTGAAGAAGAAGGTTAAAGAAGGCGTTATCTCAACCCTCGATTTAATTGGCCCATTTGAAATCCTCGATCAAGTAGAAATTGTGGCCTATAGACTCATTTTACTGCCAAGTATGTCGCGTGTTTATAACGTTTTTCACGTATCGTTGTTAGTAAAAACTTAGTCTTGGGGGACTCTGGAGCCAAATTTCGAAATAATTAATGAATCTGAAAAATTATGAAATCATGGAGGTTTTGTATAGCATGTTACAAGCTTTCCATAGCCTCGAAAACGGACTAATTCCGATATCAGATGAAGAAGTTATGAAGATTTGAAGTATATGTGTCAAAAGTTGCAAAATCTGGAATATTGGAGTTAAGTGTCGAAGGTCGAGCGCCCAGCACACTAGGGCTCTTCGCTGGCCAGAATCATTGCTCTTGGGCGCTTAAAGGCGGCCGGTCAAGTCATTAAGCCAAAATCGTCAAATGCGTCCTTTTAGTAAATTGGGCATAACTTTTTCATACGAACTCCGATTGAGGTGACTCAAGATGATTCGGAAAGATAACGAGTAGACCTAAATCTTTCATTCTTTATGTTTTGAGATTTGAGGTGGGTATCAAGACCTAAAATGGCTATTTTAGGGATTGATGTGCATTCAGAGGTAATCGGAGGACATCGGGCATGCACGTATGCAACGTGTAATGTTTTCGACGATAAAGTTATTCAAGGTATCTTCACCTCTTCGGCATACCAGGTACGTACGTAAATTTGAGGGCGAAATTTCATAAGTAGGGGAGATTGTGAGACCCCAAATTTTATGAATAAAGATTTAAATTTCTTGAAATATTTTTTTTTAATATTATGGTGTAGATTTGATATAATAATATAGTTGTGGGTAATATTTACAAATTTTACAAAGTAAGCAAGTGGTTATATAATATTCGATTAGTCGGGGAATATTCGTTTTAACACGGAATATTCGTATGACGACACAATCATTAGTGGACCCCATAACGGAAGTATTGTCGTAGTAAGAAAACGACAAAATTATCTTTTATTAAAAATAACGGCGAAAGTGTTACCGATAAAATTGTTGAACTACCCGGTAGTAAAAAGTACGATGTCTGGCGTGATTGCATAGTAGCACACCGGTATTGATTATTGATGCTTTACGTGATAAGTCACTCCGGTTATACTCGAATTATTACTACTGATGAATTGTTGTATCATATCTCTCGTATTATCGATTCATTATTGTCACAAGATCATCTGCATAATATGTTATATTATTAAATCAATAATTGAGGCAACAAAGTTATTCATATTATTATTTGTAATATTGACAATGTCTAAGAAGTTACATCGAGGAGAGGTTTGGTCACTAATCATAATTGCGCCAATAAGGAGAAATCCTTATCGAAAATCCCTCTTTCACGGGAACGACGTGGTTGTTAAATACCGTGAGTTATAATATTAATGATGAATAAGTTCGTGTTGATTAAAGATGAAATTGATAGTTTCATTGTGTTGGAATTATTAGTATTAGTGGAAATCGACATTTATTTCGATAATAATTGATGTCCGGAGGTTATATTGACCCGATCCAGTAATTAACCGGATAAATGAGCAATTAATTATTATTAATTCACATGATTATAACTATTTGTTCACATGTGTGTACTATTGATTCACATTCTTGTACTATTAGGGGAGGTGGTGCAAGATTGATAATACTTGCATGACTAAGTTAAAAATGGAGGTATAGATGGAGGTACTATAACGTAATTCGTATTTTCACATATCAGAACTATTGAAATCATATGATTTACTATTGATTCACATTATTTACTATTAGGGGAGGTGGTGCAAGTTTGATAATACTTGCGGGACTAAATTAAAAATGAAGAAAAAGAGGAAGGTATTATCTTTGTAATATTTTGAGCCCCAAAATGTGCAATTATCGAAACTATATTTTTCTATAAATAGAAGCTCATTCTTTCTTCATTTCTCATCAATTAACTAAAGCTATAGAGCAATTATTATAGAGAGAAATTATAGAGAGAAAGAAGAAGAGAAAGTCTGCTTACCTTACTATTACAATGATCCAGGTTTTCTTTTGAGGTAAGGGTATTATTTCTTTCAGATTCATGAAGAGAGCTTACATTATTCCATATTCTTCATTATTATGTTGGAATAACTCAATACATAATCTAAGTACCGCATACATGGTGAAATTCTTACATTATTTCATTCTTTATTATTACTTTGGAATATCATGTATGTATGTATTACGACCACAGGTTCCATTATTTATTATTACGCTGGAATAACCTTTACGTGCGGCCTATCGCACACCGTGAAATTACATTGTTATTCCATTCTTTATTATTACATTGGAATATCCCATGCATGCACATGATTACGCGTGACACGGTTCTATTCTTTATTATTACATTGGAATATCCTCATGCATGCGGATTCTGGCATGACTGGTTCCATTCTTTATTATTACATTAGAATAACACATACATCAAGATACCACATACATGGTAAAATTAAATCATTATTCCATTCTTTATTATTATGTTGGAATAACTTTTTAATACATGGCAATCTGCGTACATGGTGAAATTCTTCTGTTATTCCATTCTTTATTATTCTGTTGGATTAATCTGTCAATGTGGATTTACCACATGCATGGTGAATGATCCTTCGTATTCATTCCTTATTAAATTGTGAAAATGATCTGTCTACGTGGATTACCGCATGGCGGGCAAAAATTCATTTGCATATTCATATATTCTATTATACTCAGTTGGTTAATTTTTGCCTTCTATACTCCATGAAATTAGTGGAATATTCTTGATAATTGCTCTTCATCCAGTATCTTTTCATGGAAATATTCTTCTGAGCATTCTTGAATTTTACTCCACAAAGAAGTATCATGTTGACAATTTAGACGTTATTGATTTCTGGATAAATTAATTTATAAATTTTTAAAATTTATCATTGAACTTGTTTTATTGAATTATTATGTCATTGTCATCATCCTCATGCTTATATTGTGATGAAAGTCATCTTTGGCTTACGTGCATAGATGGACTTGGTATGATTATGACCAGGGATTATTCGGTATAATCATGACCATAATGTAACGAATGATGTGGTAAAAGTCCTCATTGGCCTGTAGTTCATTGATGGACAGTTCTTGGTATGGTTATGACCAGGGATTATTCGGTATAATCATGACCATTGATGAGTACATGAATATCCTTGGTAGTGATGCGAGGATGATTAGTTTTTAAGCCGAGTCCTCGATGATAAAGTTGATGAAAACCTTTTAAATCATATAAGATAGTAGATTTTATGCTCTACTTGACTCTTCTAATGGATTGCTTATTCCGCGATTGTTGATCTAAAACTTGTTGTCTATTATATTACATCGGTTGTTATCTTTGTTGAAGGCTAAGGATAATTTATTCCGCATTATCTTAGTCATAATATTTCTTACTGGGCTAGTTAGCTCACCCTTTCTTTTACTGTTCTCTTCAGGAAATGAGAACGTAGCTGAGACTAGTCGGGGAATGGAGTGACGGTCCAAATGATAGCATTAGTAGTCCTCACTATTCTGTTAAATAGTGTGAAAATAAATATAATGAGGACTCCATTGAGTGTGGATATTGTCTAGATGACAATATTCTTATTAAAACTCTTAGATTATGTTTTGTCGTATTTTACACGACTGTTGAATAATTAAGTTATATTTGAATTTTGTACCATGTATTTGGCGACTCAAGATGGGAGATGTATACCTATTTTGGGGGCGTCACAATAACAAGCAACTGGTATGACAGTTGTGGATAACTAGTTAGTATTAAAAATAAACTGAGGAAACTTGGACATAGAAAGTAATTTTCATAGCTAAGTAAAATTGTGCACAGGCCTAATAATGTGTTTACAATGCTCTGTATAGGAGTTAAAATTTATATTACAAAAACAGTACCTGTTTGATGGGTTGAGACTGTTGAGGCTAAGGAAAGTTTAAAATGGGGCTTTAAGGCCAGAAGTGGCCACACCAAGCTTAGCTAAGCCTTATGGGGCCAAGCCAAGCTTGGTTGTTGGCACAAAAGAACAATAAGGAACCAATTAGTACACCTAATAAAAAGATTTAGAAGGGGACTGTTTTAACTTCAAAGGGACATATAATATAGAAAACAAAGATAGTTAATGCACTAGTATGGAAATAAAGCTATAAATCATGGGATAGACAAAAGTTGACCATGAAAAAATGGAAATACCTTTAAAAATATGAAATAAACTACAAAAGCATCTTGTATGCTAGAATTTTTATAAACAAGACATGAAACACTCATATGTTAAAATCCTAATAAGATGTAAGCAATATATGTTGTGTGTGACACCATTAAAGAGAAGAATGGTGATGATAAGAACATGGATGGGATATTTGAAAAATGTATCAAATATAAGAAATCTAACCATTATCACTGAAACTACATGATATATGACTTGGCTATGTGGCTAACATACTTGGTTAATGTAAATAATAATTGTAATGTGATTCCTATTACTTGTTGTAAACATGTTGAACCCTATTAAAGAGAAGATTGTCTAATGTGAAAACATGGATGAGATATTTGAAAAATGTATAAAATATCTCAAACATAGGAATCTAACAACAATCTTGACTACTGAATTATGTGAAATGTGAACATACACAAGCTATATGACTTGGCTATTTGACTAATAGGCTTGTTAATATAAATAACTGTGTAGGATTTTGTGAGAACACTTCAATTAAGCTGAAATCCTAACAATAGACTACAAACAAGGCAAGTTTCTAACTCTTACTCTTTATTGAGCAAGTATTCTGCAATAGACAGGTTAAATAACCTTTTTGTGACGCCCCCAAAATAGGTATACATCGCCCATTCTGAGTTGTCAAATACATGGTACAGAAATAACTACAACTTTATTAATACAATTGTCGTGCAAAATACGACAGCACTTAAACTGTGAGTTTAAATATAAATATTGTCTTCTAGACAATATCCTCACCCAAATAAGTCCTCATTATAATTATTGATACATTATTTTATAAAAATAGTGAGGACTACTAAAACAACTTCTAGAACCATCATTCCATACTCCCATTTAAGACTTCATTACATTACATTCTCGCCTCCCGAGAAAAATGGAACAAAAAGGAAAAAGGGTGAGCTCAACTAGCCCAGTAAAGAATATTATGACTAAGATAATATAGAACAAATTATCGTTAGTCCTCAACAGGGAAAAATCTGATAGAATACAATAGATAAACAAATTTTAAATCAATATTCGCAGCGGAAATAACAATTCATTAAAAGAGTTACGTTGAGAATGAAATCTACTTTCTTCTATGAATTTAAAAGTTTATCATCAATATTTTATCCATGTAACATCAATCAATATATATCGTGAATCAAATATTCATCTTTGCACTACAGGCCAAAGATATTCATCGATTGGTCATGTTCATCTCAACACTTTGCTTCATCTTTTGCACTACGTGCCAAAGATATTCATCGAAAAATCATTCATCTTTTTGCTACTACGAAGATATTCATATTATATCATCATTTAGGGATGAGGATGATGAAAATATTTTAAAAAAAATGAATCCAAAGAAACAAAAAAGAATAAATATTAAGGATTCATATTTCGGTTTATCCATGTCCAAAAATACCTCATAAATAACCATATTGGAGTAAAATTCAAGAATGATCAAAACATGGATACAATCAAAGTTAGTATCCATAATAGATATTTTGGACAAAAATAAAATTTTAATTTTTACGTGAATTGTCTTAGTATTCGTGAATAATTAATATCATTATCGTGAATAGTGTCATATCGTGAATAGTAACCCCCAGAAACTAAAAAGAAAAAATCTTACCATATTCGACAAATGATATTGAAAGAAATAATATCATTTAAAAATATCATCCACTTACTAAAAATAATTTGGAATATGGATATAGTCTTTGAAGGAACTAATATATAGCATTTAAAATCAAAATCTTTATCCACTCGAGTAATATATAGAGAGAGAGAGAGAAAACTTGTTTACGGTGTGATTTTCAATTAACTAAGCACCTGTTTATAGGAAAATGCTTTAGAACACGAAAGCAAAAAATTTATTAAAATATTAATATATTTATATAAATTTTCCTTAGCACACTTTTTGGTCGAAGACATCGGCCATACAAGTGACAAAATCACCAAAAACATTTTTTCTAAACAAAATACTTAAAACTCCAAAAATCAATTGGAGGACTAGATATCTGGAACTTCAATAATTCACAATAAATAGCCCTTTTATCGAAAAAATTGAACCTTATGTCCATTCCAGGAAATTCCATTCTCTACAACTTTGTAAGTTTAAATTTTTACGAATTCCAAGCGAAATTAATGAAATCCACATCAGACGATTTTACGGTTATAATCAAATTTCGAGTTAAGAAATGGGGTCCTGAACATGAAAAACATGTTTTAAATATTTTTAGTAAAAAATACTCTTCCTTCTCATATATTAATATATCCCACATTCATTGTAAAAATATCACCATTATTATATTATTATAATATAAGAATATATTTAAATGAATTATTTTATCGAAAAAGATAAAATATCAATTTTCAACAATTGTCACATTAAAAATTTTCTCCATCTATATCCACATAAAATCAATATTTTTCTCATCATATAAATCAATAATTAATTATTCACAAATAATATTACATAATCATCAATCTTGACGGTAACCCAGGCAATTCCCGAAAGAGGGCTTTCCAATAAGGATTTCTTCTTTGGTTGGTAGCCTGATTAGATGATCTAACCTCTCCTTAGACAGAACTTTCCAGACATTGCCAATATTGTTATCTAATAATATTATTCAAGTATTATGAATTATTGATCCGATAATGAAAAATAATGTGTAGTGATAATTATTGAAATAACAGTAATATAAAATATCAATGCAATGATTATTGAATCGATAAAATAAAATCTTTGAACAATAACTATTGTAACAATTATTGAGTAATGTCTTAACTACGTAAGAATCGATAATTGGTGCGATCTTGATATCTTCTTGTGTTTTAACCATAGAAGTATTTTAACGGTGATTAATAGTAACAACTTCTGGCAGATTATTTATAAACAACTTATACTTGTCGTTTTTCTTCATCCAATCGCTTTTCCGTTATGGGGCCCACACGCGAAATTTAACGTAGTCGTATGAATATTCTACAACAACAATGAATATTTTATAACCACTTGCTTATTTGAAATATTTAGCATTTTACCCAAAACTAACCACATTAATCAAATCAACCCTTACTATTTCAAAATAATAAATAGAAGAAATTTAGTTTCATTTATAATAAGTTGGGGTCTTACATTTTTTCCATTCGATCGAACTTTAAAGAATAGTATAAATGAACAAACTAGATATATTGATATTCTTCTTGAAGTTATATTAAAAGCATAATGTTGTGAATGCCATTATAATCGGTTGATTCAAGCATTTGAGATATATTGATATTCTTAATGAAATTCTCATTTAATGATTCTCGAACCATCTTTTTAAATAAGTTGTGATATTGTGCGGACTCTTGTATAATATTGTGAATGAAAGCAACCCTTTTATAGGGGCATATTATACTTTGGACATATGATTTAGAACACGGACATGAAATTATTGAATTCTTAAGACCTAATTTAAGTTATTATAAATAAAATTGAATTTCCTTTATTTATTTATTTTGAAATATCAATAATTAAATTTGAATAATATGATTAGTTATGGGTAAAATTAGATAAATAAATAAATAAGCAGTAATTAAGAAATTTATAAAATCTAATTGCTATTGTCAAGATTGTGATTCTGTAATTATTTGTGAATATTAATTATCGATTTATAATATATTGATTTTACGTGGATATGATGGAGAAAATTTTTGAATGTGACAATTGTTGAAAATTGATATTTTATCTTTTCTCGATAAAATAAATTCATTTAAATATATTCTTTGCAATGATGAATGATTGATGTTACAGGGATAAAATAATGATGATGGACTATTAAATTCATAGATATTGGTAGATTTCATTCTCTACGTAACTCTTCTATGAATTATTATTTTCCGCTGCGAATATTGATCTAAAAACTTGTTGTTTATTATATTCTCTCAGATTTTTCCCTGTTGAAGACTAACGATAATTTGTTTTATATTATCTTAGTCATAATATTCTTCTTTGGCTAGTTAGAGCTCACCCTTTTCCTTTTTGTTCCATTTTTCTTCTCGGAGGCGAGAATGTAGCGAAATCTTGAGTCGGGAATGTGGAATGAATGATAGTTAGAAGTTGTTTTAGTAGTCCTCAACATTTTTGTAAAATAATGTATCAATAATTGTAATGAGGACTTAGTTGGGTATGGATATTATCAGATGACAATATTTGTATTTAAACTCACGCTTTTATATTGTATTAATAAAGTTTTAGTTATTTACATGCCATGTATTATTGACTTCGTAATGGGTGATGTATACCTATTTTGGGGGGCGTCAGGTTAGTATCGAGCTTGAGGATATGATCTGCAGCGGAGATCGGGGAATAGAACTAGGAGGGATAGGCGAGTAAATCCTTCGCTAGTGTGCCTACCTAAGCTTATTTGTTGGTTGGTCGTAATATAGGGTATTATGTGATTTGTTAATTTGTTTAATTAACCCTTTGTTTTATAAGATGATTTGAGAATATCGACTGAGAATATTAACAGTGGAGTAAATGAGACCGTGGAGACGCCTGTACTCACCAACGAGGAGAACGTGTAAAAGGCTAGCAATGTTCCTCCTGTGAACAACACCACTGAGCAGATGATGAAGGATGAGATGTTTAGAAGCTTTTTGCAGTTCATACAAAATCAGACTAGGGAGACTTGTGCACAAAATACCGGTGGAAATGATAACAACGTACGTTTTGTCACGGTCAAGCAGTTCAAAGAGTTAGGACCACCGTGCAGGGAAGCGGATCCGATTAAGAAGCGAGACGTGGGTCAAGCAAATCACCAAGATATTCGATGTCTTGGGATGCGGAGAAACGTAAGGTTCCATTCGCCACCTTTATGTTCCGTAATGAGGCAGACTTCGGTGGAAATCATGAAGCGTACCCATCCACCATGACTCAGCGTGTCTTGGGAGACGTTTTGAGAACTTTTCAATGACAAGTACTTTCCTGAAAGTATTAAATCGTATACGAAGGAAGTGGAGTTCATTAGATTTGGAACAAAATAACATGGCGTTGTCCCAAAGATCTGAGGCAAAGTTTGCGAGTTATCCAGGGTTTACAGACCTCATTTGGTGGAGAATGAGGAATTATGACGCGGATGTTTCGAGAGGTTTGAAACCCAGACGTCGTCGATATCTCATTTCTCATAAATTTTCTCTATTCCGGATGTTGTCAATGGGCTCAATTATTAGAAGCGAGATAACGAGTACGTTCAACCGGGGACCACAACGAGACCATACCGGGAGATAGTAGTCAACAAAACACCGATAACCAAAACCCGGAGAAAGAAAAGATGAACAAAATGGTAACCACTCTGGTAATCATGGCCATAAGAATAGAAGAAGCGAGTCGGGAGGAGATTTTAAAAAGAGAGATTCAACAATGATAATGCGAAGACGTCGACCTTACTAAAGCAAAGAATCGTTCTAAGGGAGGAGAACGACCACCCGGTCGTATCTTCAAATCTGGAAAAGAGGGACATATCATTGAACTACCTGACAGTTCAAGGTATGCTATAATTATGGAAAGGAAGGACATATCGCTCGAGATTATGCGGTGAAGCGAAACCTAGTTCAATGGGGATGGTGACTCAAAAGGTCATCTAGAAAAGTCAAAGTCAAAGGTTCTGGAAGAGCATTTGTCGTGGATCGGTCAAAATCGAGGAACGAAATGAGGTGATCACGGGTAAGCTAATCATAAATTCTTGTGAAGTTTATACTTTCTTGAATCTGCAAGTGCTACCCATTCATTTATCTCTCTACTTGTGCTCAACGCTTTAAATTTGACTCTAGGAAAAATTAGACTTTGACCTATCTGTGGAAACTCCGTTAGGAGAAACTTTCATCACATCCATTGTTTATAAATCTTGTCTAATCCAAGTTGGCACCCTTATCTTTGTTGACCTTATCTCTTTAAAGATACTTGCTTTTTGATGTGATTTTAGGGATTGATTGGTTAACTACTCATCATGCCAAAATTGATTATTTTAAATAAGGTTGTTAGTTTTCATATTCCTAATCAACTTTTGTTCAATTCGAAATGACTAAACCATTAAAATCAATCAACGCTCATATCTAATCATAGAAATGATTCGTTTATTGGAAAACTATGTCAAGCTTTCTTAGCCCATGTTATGGATTTGAATAAAGACACGTCAAAATTGAATAATATTCCTGTTGTTATTAACTTTCCGACGTATTTCTGAAGAACTTCGATCCACCCCGAGCGTGAAGTTGAATTCTTTATTGACCTTGAACTTTGTACAAAGCCCATTTCTAAACCCCATATCGAATGGCTCTATTGAACTTCGGAGTTAAAGGTCCAACTACGAGAATTGTTGGACATCGGTTTCATTCCTCTTAGTACATCTCCTCGGGGTGCTCCGTTTTTTATTCAGAAAGAAGAAAGGCGGGGTATGCGACTTTGTATTATTATCGGAATTGAACCATGTCACCATCAAGAATAGTATCCTACACCTCGTATTGATGACTTGTTTGACCGATTCAAGAGGAGCAATTCTTTTCAAAAATCGATCTTCGCTTACGGATATCATCAATTTGAAAATTAAAAGCGAGGATATTCCAAAGACCGCCTTCGAGAACTTCGGTATGGGCATTATGAATTCTTAGTTATGTATTTGGATTGACTAATGCTCCTGCGGCTTTTCATGGATATGATGAATCGAGTATTCAAAGAATATTTGGATAAATTCGTTGTTGTCTTTATTGATGACATCCTCATATATTCCAAAAGCCGTGAAGATCATGAGCACCATTTAAAATCGGTACTCCAAAGGCTTCGTGAAAACAAGCTATATGCCAAGTTGAAGAAATGCGAGTTCGGCTTGAAGTAGCATTCCTTGGGCACGTGGTGTCAAAACATGGAGTATTTGTTGACCCAAATAAGATTGAAGCAATACAAAGTTGGGAAGCAATAAAATTCGATGATCAAGACGTAGCTTTACTGGCTTAATTGGTTAGTATCGGAGATTCGTGGAAGGATTTTCTCGAATCGCTACTCTGTTAACTCATCTAACTCGGAAGGATACAAAATTCGTGTGGAGCGAGGAATGCGAGAAGAGTTTCCAAGAGCTTAAGAGGAGACTCATTTCGGCACCTATTTTCACAATACCATCTGATTCGGATGGATTTGTTATCTACAACGATGCTTCAGGCAAAGGGTTAGGATGTGTTCTCATGCAACATGGGAAAGTCATAGCCTATGCCTCGAGACAACTTAAAGTGTATGAGAGGAATTATCCTACTCATGATCTAGAGTTAGCGCTGATCGTTTTAAATCTTCAAGATCCGGAGGCCTTATCTATATGGGAGGAAGTGGAGATATATTCGGACCATAAAAGCCTCGAAATATTTCTTCACTCAAAAGGAACTCAACATGCGGAACGACGTTGGCTCGAAATGTTGAAAGACTACGACCACACCATTCAATACCATCCCGGAAAAGCGAACGTGGTAGGCGACGCGTTGAGTAGAAGATCATATCACGAACGAGCATACGATGATGTCAAGTATACTGCGTAAAACTGACTTTAATAGAAAAAGTTAAGGTTCTTTCGAGCCACCGGCGGGAAATGATCGTATGAAGAAGAAAGTCTGAAGGTCTTATTAAGAGCGAGAATCGATGAAGAAGGAATACTTGAGTCCACCTCGAAATTTATGTTCTAACGACTCGATTTGAAGTACAAGATCATGACGGAGGCACATAATACAATCGCTTGCAATCCATCTCGGAAGTACCAAATGTATCGTGATCTTCGACATACATTTTGGTGGAACAATATGAAGAGAGAGATTGCAAAGTTTATCTCGATGTGTTTAACTTGTCAACGTGTAAAGGCGAGCATCAAGTGCCTAAGGGTCCATTACGAACCACTTGAGATTCGAAATGGAAGTAGGAACATATTACCATGGATTTCGTTACGGGTCTTCCTACGATTTCTCAAGGCATAAATGCTATTTGGGTTATTATTGATAGATTAACCAAGTCTGCTCATTTCTTGCCGATACGGGAGACTTATTCCCTTGAATGTCTTGCTCGAATGTACGTAAATGAGATTGTGAGATTGCATGGCATGCCAGTATCCATAGTTTCGGATCGTGACCCAAGATTTACTTCAAGATTTTGGGTTAGCTTGCAAAAAGCTATGGGAATGGATTTACGATTCAGTTCGGCATACCATCCTCAAACGGACGGATAATCTGAAAGGACTATTCAAACTCTTGAAGATCTATTAAGACTCTGTGTCCTAGACTTCAAAGGGAGTTGGGATAAGTATTTACCATTGGTGGAATTCTCCTACAACAACAGTTATCGAGCAAGTATAGTGTGGCTCCATTCAAGCATTATATGGGGACGAAAGTGTCGCTCTCCAATATGTTGGGATGAGGTGGGTGAAGCAACATTGTTGGGACCCGAGTTGGTACGTATGACTACAGAAAAGATCCAAATGATTCGACAACGTATACAAACGGCACAGAATCGACAAAAGAGTTATACGGATCTTCATTGAAAGGACGTGGAATTTAGTATTGGGGATCATGTATTGTTGCATGTTGCTCCATGGAAGGGAGTTACAAGATTCGGGAAGAGAGAAAAGCTCAATCCACGATTTATTGGTCCATTTCAGATTCTTGACCGAGTAGGAAATGTGGCCTATAGACTCGCGTTACCTCCAAATATGTCTCGTGTTCATAATGTTTTTCACATATCTGTGCTTCGTAAATATGTGAAAGATCTGAACCACATTATTGAGTTAGAACCGGACGAGATAGCCGAAGACTTAACGTACGAGGAGATACCTGTCAAGATCTTGGATAGGAAGGAGCATTTCTTACGCACAAAGGTCATACCACAAGTTAAAGTTTTGTGGAGGAACCATGCTATAGAGGAAATGACTTGGGAGTTGGAAACGGAAATGAAAGCGAGGTATCCTCACCTTTTTGAAACACCAGGTACGTACGTCAATTTCGAGGACGAAATTTCATAAAGAGGGGAGGATGTAAGACCCGAACTTATTATAAATAAAATTGAATTTCCTTTATTTATTATTTTGAAATAGTAAGGGTTAATTTGATTAATATGATTAGTTATGGGTAAAATGCGCAAATATTTCAAATAAGCAAGTGGTTATAAAATATTTATTATTGTCAGAATATTCTTGTTGTCGGGAATATTAAATGCGACGGCCAAGACACTTGTGGGCCCCATAACGAAAAACGATCGATTGGATGAAGAAAACGACAAGTATAAGTTGTTTATAAATAATCTGCAGTAGTTATTACCAAGATAATCTTTGTTAAAATACTCGGTGGGTTAAAATACAAGAAGATACATCAGTATTGCACCAATTATTGATTCTTACGTGAAGGCATTACTCAATAATTGTTACAGTGTAGTTATTGTTTCGATATTTTATTTTATTGATTCGATAATTCTTTGCATTGATATTTTATATTACCGTTGTTTCAATAATTGTCACTTCACAAGATATTTTTCATTATCGGATCAATAATTCATATTACTTGAATAATATTATTAGATAGCAATATTGGCGATGTCTAGAAAGTTACTCGCTTCAAGGAGAGGTTAGGTCATCTAATCAATTGCGCCGATGAAGAGAAATCCTTATTGAAATCCCTTCTTTCTGAACCGCACAGTTATCGATGATTGTGATTCTGTAATATTATTTGTGAATAATTAATTATTGATTTATAAGATAAGAAAAATATTGATTTTATGTGGATATAGGTGGAGAAAATTTTTAATGTGACAATTGTTGAAAATTAATATTTTATCTTTTTTTGATAAAATAATTCATTTAAATATATTATTATACTTTAATACAAAACCGATCAGGTGAGGACTCTCTTACTTTGTTAAAATGCGGACCTTTTTTTTTGTTTTTTTTAAAACAACTAAAAAAAATATTTAATATTTTATAGAACTGATATTTTTCCATAATATAATGTTTTGGGCGTGATTTGAATACCTATACCAAAAAATGGTGATGCAATGCGCACGGCATCGCATGCACTGACTGCTTTTGTTATACGTATCCAAATCACATCCAAAAATCATTGATATGAAAAATTCGATTCCCATAAAATATTAAACTTTTTTTTTTATTAAAAAAAAAACAAAAATATCAAAAAAAAAAAATTCGTATTTTAACAAAGTAAGGGAGTCCTTACCTAATCCTGACCCTACTTTAATAATATAATAATGGTGATATTTTTACAATGAATGTGAGATATATGAGTATATGAGGCGGAAGAGTATTTTTGTTACAAAAATTGTTTACAACATGTTAAACATGTTTGTGGGCTCATTTCTTGACTGAAATTTGATTATAGCCTGTAAAATCGCCCGTTTGTGGATTTCGGTCAATTTCTGCTTGGAATTTAGAAAAACTTAAACTTACAAAGTTGTAGAGAATGGAATTTTCTATGGAAAAGACATGTGTTTCGAATTTTTCTGACAAAAGGGCTATTTATTATGAATTATTGAAGTTCCGAAGTTCCGAAATAATTGATTTTTGGAAGTTTTAATTATTTATTTTATGAAAAACGTTTTTCTTACTTTTTACTGTAATGGGCATGTGGAAATCTGATTTCAAAGGATGCGTATGAATTTTGTTAATAATAATAATATTTTAATAAATTTTCTCTTTGGTTCTAAGCATTTTCCTATAAATAGGGTGCTTAGGTTAGAATTGAAAATCACACCAGAAACTGAAGTTTTCTCTCTCTTTCTCTCTCGATATTTTGAGCGTATTCTTGTGAGTATTTTGATACTTTGAGTGTTGTTATACGGTGCAAGTTCCCTTCAGCACTATACCCAGTATTCCAACCAGAAGTACTATTCCTTCGAGGTAAGGGATATTATTTTTTTTAAAATAATATTATTTCTTTCAATATCATTATGCCGAAGTATTGATCTGAGCTTTTAATCAAATTTGGAACTTTTTGTGTTAGGGTTACTATTCACGTATACGACACTATTCACAAATACGACACTATTCACAGAAAAATTAAATTTTTGTTTTTCGTCCAAAATATCTATTATGGATACTAGCTTTGATTGTATCCATGTTTTGATCATTCTTGAATTTTACTCCACTATGATTATTTATGGGGTATTTTTGGACATGAAATAGCTGAAATACGAATCCTTAACATTTGTTCTTTTATTTCACTGGATTCGTTTTCTTTAAAATATTTTTCATCCTCTTCAGTCCTAAATGATGATATAATTAAATATCTTTGGCTTGTAGTGCAAAGATTAATGATTTTATAATGAATATCTTTGGCCCGTAGTGTAAAGATGTACAGGTGTTGAGATGAACATGACCGACTGATGAATTTCTTTGGCCTGTAGTGCAAAGATGAATATTGATTGATGTTACAGGGATAAAATAATGATGATGGACTGTTAAATTCATAGATATTAGTAGATTTCATTATCTACGTAACTCTTCTATGAATTATTATTTTCCGCTGCAAATATTGATCTAAAAACTTGTTGTTTATTATATTCTCTCAGATTTTTTCCTGTTGAAGACTAACGATAATTTGTTTTATATTATCTTAGTCATAATATTCTTTCTGGGCTAGTTGAGCTCACCCTTTTCTTTTTTTGTTCCTTTTTCTTCTCGGGAGGCGAGAATGTAGCGATCTTACTAATTAAAAATGTGGAATGATGGTTCTAGAAGTTGTTTTAGTAGTCCTCACCATTTTGTAAAATAATGTATCAATAATTGTAATGAGGACTTAGTTGGGTATGGATATTGTCTAGATGACAATATTTGTATTTAAACTCACAGTTTTTATATTGTATTAATAAAGTTGTAGTTGTTTATGTACCATGTATTGACAACTCAGAATAGGTGATGTATACCTATTTTGGGGGCGTCACATGAAAAGTGTCATTAGACTGTTATGTTGTGCACAATGTAGGTACTTAAAGTGATCCCCTAAAAATACTGAGTCTAGGATATAAAATGACTTTTATAATCGTGTGTATCCATGGATTGTAGTATTATTACTGTCAATTCTAGTATAGAGTTCACTGGTCATTTGATCTTACAGCATGCTAAAGCCTGATTTTTCAGACTCAACACTTTTAAAGAATTATCTTGTTCAGTATATGTTGCATTGTATCCTCATTATTATAAAATTTCTGTTCCATTATATTTAGTTCGCTTATTTCCTTTGCACGAGCAAAGTATTTATTCACCACTCGTTAAATATAATGTTTTCAGTTAAAACTGAGGTTACTGATCCATCTGAAAAAGACAAAGGAAATGGCAAAGTTGTTGAATAGTCTTTTATTAAGCGTCTGTGTTTATTTAAGTAGTAAATGTAATAAATACCGTTAGCACTATGTTGTGTAATGATATTCGGTTTGTAAGTTATGTAAAGGTCTATGGAACCTGGGATTTAAGTTTATGTAATATAAGACAGTTTTCTTTTAGTATGAATGGGTATATTAGTATCGTGAGCACCAAACTCGAGTTAAAGATAACCCGGATTTGGTGGCGTCACAGTCATATGACGAGGGTTTAAAGCAGGAGGTTGCAAGTTTGAATTAGGAGTAAATTTTTGGAAATAATTCTTTTAAAGGCGAAGGGAATTTTTTATAGTTTTTTATTGCAATAGTGCAACTTGTTCTTGACCGAAATTTTATTTTATTTTAATTCACAAAAGCCGCAAATTGTGTATCGGTAGAGCCATTTTATATTTTTTTAAGTTAACCAAATGTGCCGAGTCAGACTATATAATGGGGGAAAAGCGTAAAAAGAAGAAGAAGGAACAACCGGTACAAGCTGTGTCGCTTGGGTATTATTTAATATTAAAATTTTTTTTGTTTAAACAAACTGACAACATGTTGACCATTTGGGGCCCTTATATTAAAAAAAAGCTGGTACAACCTGTTTTATAGACATAACATGTTGTAGCGGCTGAGTATATTTTAAGTTTAAATCTAAGCCTTCCAATAAGTTGATCAATGGTCCGAAAGTGGGTTGTTAGAACAGTGTCCATGGCAACCGGTTGTCATGGATAGATTCTCATATATATATATATATATATATTGTGGGCCCAAGTGCAAAATTAGGGTTCACATGACCTAATTAAATTAAATGCACAATTAGGGTTCCACGACCTCATTAATTAAATGCGCAAATTAGGGTTCGCATAAACCTAATTAAATGAAGATGGAGAGGTCAGATAAATGTGCTAGACCCGAGAGAAGCCTCCAAGTGTCCCGAGGCAGAAGACTCGTGGAGACGTCTCATTTTGAGAATTGGTTGAGGGATTGGATTGGTGGCTAGAAGGGCAGGGCAATATGAGCATTATTCTAATGACTAAAGGATATTTCTAGAATTTCCCTGAAAACATATGCCTAACATGTGACTACTTAATTTCAGGAAACTCTATAAATACTCCTTCCATTTTAGGAAGGGGGAGGGCTTTTTTGGTGACTTAAGGCTTGAATATTCCACCTAAAAGCACTAAAAAGGGTTTGGGACCTCTCTTCAGACTCAAGACTTGAACTCTTGGGAGATCAAAGGACCTAGACATTCTCTCTCAACACTCAGGAACTCTTGAAATCTCAATAACCCTAATAATGTTTCCGGATTCTAGGAGTGGAAGGACTCAAAAAGAAGGCTCTTGGAATCCCAATAACCCTAACACGGTTTTCGGATTCTAGGAGTTCTGTCACGCGTCATTGAAGTAATCGTCCACCTGTCGTTCTCCCCTCTTCAATCAATCAATCAATTTTGTGCTTTTCGTAGATTTCTCTCCTCCTCAACCAACACGAAACTCTAACTGACAAGACACGATTTTCTTGTCCACATATGTGTGTGTATATATATATATATATATATATATATATATATATATATATATATATATATATATATATATATATATATATATATTAACCAAATACATGTTTTATATAACGAAAATGCACAAAATTATCTATAAAAAATTGGCTTGGGGGTGCTACCCCAAACTTCTGCCAAATTATTTATCCCACTGAACAAAAAAAAAGAGGATGCAATGGGACAGATAAAACATGTGGTGATGACTACGGATTCTCACTGTTTGAATGAATTGATACCTTCCACAACTTTATAAGGTTACGTGACAAAAGAAATGGAAGGTCATGACTCAATCCTTGCCAAGAGATTGAGGGATCGAGCCTTGGTATACAAGGTTGGGTGTGAGAGTTTTTATTTTTGTCTAAAATATTACCAAAAAAAATGACAAAAGAAAACAAGTACTTGTAAAAAAATAAAGCTAAGAGAGTAGTTAGGGTAGATACTTACCAAACAAGTCAGCATCGATACATGCAATGACTAGTTTAATGTCTTCCTCTTCAGGTGAATAATGATTATATAACAAAAGAAACTCTACCATGAGTCTATGTCCCAACATAGCCGCCATCTGGATAGGTAAAACTCCACCAGGACCACAAATCCTTGGCAGCTCTGGATTTGTATTTATCATGACTTGGGCAATTTCAACATTTCCGGTTACAGCAGCAAAACAGAGGGCAGTACAACCTTTCCGGTTCGTGATTGCCAAGTCTTGTGGAAGCATCCACAAGACCAAGTTCTTAATAAAGTGAAACTTATTTGCTAAAGCAGTCATGTGAAGTATGGTTTCCAATCCTTCAGTGATATAAGCACGTACCACAGTTGGGTCATCATCGATTATCATTTGAGCCAGATCCCAGTTACCTTCAGTTGTAGCTACATAGAGTGGCCAAGCTTTGCCATGGTAGTTACCTCTTTCTTCTCCTCTATAGGCTTCACAAGTGTTGAATATGGTGCGTGTGTTAAATATATTAATTCAAAATCAATTCTTGGCATGCTAATCACACAGCTAGACCTCCTATATACTTGGTTAATTAAAAGACAATATTCTTAAAGTAATACTAGTACGTAATTAAGAACAAATAATTAGAGAAGAAGAGAGTACAAGTTAGTATACGTACGAGGCTGTAGATGCAAAAAAGCGCCTGGCTGAGGGATGATGTCTATTCTCAAGCCATTAACATTTTCCATGCTCTTATATTAATTATGTAACCTGTGCTCTATCTCCCTGAATGAAAAGATATTCAAACAGTACTATCAGTGATTTTTATATATGAAAAGGAGTATAAACTATACTGACAGGGAAAAAATTAAAGGGGTTCATATATATATATATATATATATATATATATATATATATATATAGTTCGGATCTTAAACTCACCCCTTATCCAATTCACCGAAGCTCACCCTCCTTTAGACGGATCGGCGACGGTTCGGTCATACAATACGTCGTCTATACTTTTTAGCGACGCTATATGTTGTCCGTCGTTAAAAGTATAGATTTACGATTTGAATGACGACCGAACCGTCACGTCAAATCCGTCCGCTAAAGGAGGTAAGCTTCGATGAGTTGAATTAGCGGTGAGCTTAAGGTATATATATATATATATATATATATATATATATATATATATATATATATGGTCCACATCCATGACAACCTATTTATTGAAGCAACCAAAAAAGTCATGGTATAATAACAATTAAAAAGGAACATGTCCCATTTTAATTGTTTCAGCAAGCTGTAGCGGCTTGTTACTATTCATATTAATATTTTGTAATATTATTAATACTATTATATTAATATTTTATAATATTAGTATTTATAATATTTATATTTATATTAATATTAATAATAATATTTTGTAATATTATTAATACTTATATTACTATTTTGTAATATTAGAATTAATAATATTAATATTAATAATAGTAATAACTAATATGAATATTAATATTAATATTACTATTATTCTTATTAATATAAAAATTATTAATATTACTAACTAATATTTCATTGTAATTTAAGCTTTTAATTTTTGTCCAGCTAGCTCAATTTGAAACTCGACCAAGATTCATGTGAATAGATAGACTATGGAAAAAAGCAAGCAGAGTATAGCTGAATTCAAGAATTTCTAAGAATAATATAAATTAGTTAGTAATATTAATAATATTACTATTAATATTATTAATATAAATATTATTAATACTAATATTATAAAATATTAATATAAGTATTAATAATATTACAAAATATTATTATTAATAATATAAATATTAATATTAATATTACAAAATATTAATATAATAGTATTAATAATATTATAAACTATTAATATGAATAATGTAATGGCTTCATGAATGTTGTTGTGTCATTTACTTTTTTTATTGTTTCCAGATCCTGCTACTACTGAATCGCGAATTCATATATATATATATATAAAGAGCTGGAAAATTAAGTTCATTGTCATGCTCAAACAAAACAGTTGCCCTTGAGGAAATTCATTAGAAGATTCAGAAACCACCAAGTAAGTAAAGAATGTATAATTCATTTAGGATGTATATATATATATGCTTGACCTTATAATCTTAACAACAGAAAGAGACAGAAAAAGTTTGGGGAAAAATGATAAATTATTGAAGCTGGAGGATTTGGATGATTGGGAATGAACATGCAGTCATGTCATATCTCCCTTTTATCGATTCTGTAATTAGTGGGAGAATAATATTTTTCTAAGAATAAAGGGTCATTTTAAAATGGTCCCCCTCCAATTTGATATTTGTTATCGTGAACATGAGAGAAAATTTAAAATGATCTTCCAATATTGATGAAATTATAAATATTTTGCAAATGTAGTTTAATTAATTTTCATTATTTTATAAGGATATATTTTATTTGTTTTATAATTTTCTATATATATATATATATATATATATATATATATATATATATATATATATTGTTGGCAACTATATCCTATAGCCGCCATTAGGGATTGAGTATAGAACTCATGTCCTTCTCTACCACTAATTTTGAGTACGTTTTATATATATGTCCCTTTACCTACCTACTAATAATTTTTTGAAACCCTTATTTGGAGGGATATCATAACAAATATAAACAAATTTTATAATTAACATAAATTATAATTTTAATAAATCTCACATCCCGTCACATTTTTTTTGTATTTTTTTTTTTCAAGTCGTGGTACTATATTTTTATAGATAAGTAATAAGAAGTCTCATATGCAAAAGTATATTTTAAAAAATACAACTCACGTGCACAACTCTCTATCTTAATGGTCCCAGGGTATCGATTTTAAAATCAGGCTAATTAAGATCTCATATGTCCCCCCGAGAGCAGATCATTTTATGCTTTTAATTTTTTGTTTTTAACTTTTTTTTTTTAAATTTTGTGCCACCTACTTTATTTAATACTAATTAATTTTAAAATTAAATAAAAAAATATGTGTCAAAATTTAAGTGAAGGACAAAAAATTTAGGGACAGAGGATCTGCTCTCGTCCCCCCTACGCACTGTGCTAATGGTTAAAACATTTTAGGTTTTAAACCAGAAAAGACGCTAGCTATATATTTCAGGTTAATTAGCATTGACAAGTGAATAGTACTTCGGTTTAAAATTTTCTGTTAGGGTTTCTCCGGTTGACTTAATTCTTGTGCTACGTTTAGATTAATTGGAGTAATAAAAGTAGGAATGGAATGACTCATTCCTATAATATAGAAATGAAAAAAATTGTGTGTGGTTGTGATTAGAATGGATTAAACCATTCTTATTTCTCCCAAATTTATGAATTTTATTCTTTGGAGGAGGGAGGGTATGAAATTAATAACTCATTCCAATTAGAATGTAATGAATTTTGTGTTTAATTAGGATAATTTACATGGTATTTATTAGTGTGTCCATATATGTATTTTAATTTAATGTGGGGCAGATAAAGAAAGCTTAACTAAATAGTTCGACTTTCGATTAAATCTTTGCTCGATAACTAAACAGTTGACTTAATTAAATGACTGCGTCGATTAAAAATTCAATTTGAGCTCAACTCAAAATATAAATAATTTAAATATGAACAAATTTTAAAGTTTGATAAATAATTACTCGAACCTCTTCAAATTATAATTTTTTATTGATATTCGGATCATATTCGCTCAAAAAATTTAAACTACTCAGGCTCGATTTGAGATCATGTTCGACTAATTGATAGCTAAACGAGCTTCAATCAAATCTTATTTCATATTGAATAAATTTTATAAACTAAATCTTAGCATCACAATGCTCGGCTGAATTCGATTTAGCATTAATAAGGTAAGAATTAAAGGATGGAAGAAGATAAAAGAGTGATCGACTTAGCTGGGAAAACTGAGTGTGGACTAAGTAGGACCCCTTTGTGGAAACTTGGAAGAAATATATTAGGGCGGCTAGAATGGAATCCGGGGGGGTCAAAAAGGAGAGACTAAGAAAATGAAGAAAACAAATGGAGAACATCGAGGAAATTAATTATGAACTAGTGGAATGGAATGAGGCTACCTTTTTTAGATATGATATGGAAATGAAAGACTAAAACTAATTATAGACCAATTTTTTTTTTAATACGCTGTATTTTTAGGTTTTGTAAATGTAAGAACTCTATATCATCCTTTCCTTTTTTTTGTTGAAAGCCATGGGAGAATGATAAGGGAGAATAATATCATTAAGAATGAATCCGAACTACAAAGATGATAGAGTAGAGGATAGAACTCTATTTCATCAATCTAAGCAATTATAAAAATCATATTAAAAATATTTCTCTGTTTCAAAATATAATATCATTTGCATTTGTAAAATATCAAGACTAATAATCTTATATTTTTGAACGGTCACAGTTGTTCCATTAAACAATCGACAATTCCTACTTCACACCAAATTCGAATATAATGGAATGCGAATAAATCCAGCTTTTATTCAATATTTTATATATATAAATAAATATATATATATATATATATATATATATATATATAATTTAATTTAGAACTTGAGCTACATTGTTATGTGGAATATTGTTAACTTTTCTTAAACGTCATTATTTCTTTTTAAAAAGTCTCTAAATTTTGGGGAAGGAGTATATATATTTATTGTAATAGAGATTTAAAGTTTGAAGGACCAACAAATAAAGAAACAATTAAAGAGAGGGAAATATTATTTTCACATATATTTTTAATATGTGAAAATATAATACAATTGTTTCTTTAATATAATACCGTATGAGGTGGGTATCACTTTCATGTCAAAAGTAATCATGTGAAATATAATACAATTGTAGAAATAACAATTTCTAAGAAAATATAAAAGATCATAGAAAACATGATGCACCCTATCTGTCTTTTGTCCCAATACACTTTTTTGTTATTGCCAAGTAGTAGGAGTGGGGCAACGACCAAAAATGAATGTAGTAGGAGACCTAATAGTAACGCTATAAAATGAGTAAATAGTTTGTACTTAATTTGTACTTATTCAATTAAAAGTTTGATTCGAATTTGACTTGAAATATAAATGAGTCAAATATAAGCAAATTTTAAAGTTCGATGAATTACTCGAACATCCTCAAATTGTAATTTTTTATTGATATTCGTATCACATTCATTTGAAAATTTTAAATTGTTCGGACTCGATTCGGAATCATGCTCGACTCAGTAGTTAAATGAATCTCAATCAAATTTTATTTTATACTCGATAAATTTTATGAATTAAATCTAAACAACTCAATATTCGACTCGACTCAATTCATTTACACTCTTACTTAGTAGAGATGAAGAGCAGACAAAATCTAACTCTTACTGATATTGAGGAAAGTGCTAAGGTTACAAGATTTTTTCAAGTAGGTGCCCCTCCATATCAACAACTAGGCTGTCTACTGTCTAGGCACACAATAAAGTTAAATGTAAAAATAATCTGCAAGGATTTTCACGACAATTTCCTATCAATTTGATTACTCAATTTTTTCCACAGATGGGTGTACTTTTAGCTAATGACATAAA
The DNA here is from genome assembly GCA_020205605.1 of Panax ginseng. Classification (NCBI taxonomy): domain Eukaryota; kingdom Viridiplantae; phylum Streptophyta; class Magnoliopsida; order Apiales; family Araliaceae; genus Panax; species Panax ginseng. The sequence goes on along the minus strand of CM035131.1, from coordinate 16,830,824 downwards.
AAAGTTCTGAAATATAATTTTTTTTTTAAAAGTCGTTTTACAAATATATATCTATTTTAAAATAGATGGAGTATCAATTACTCCCTCTATTCTAAAATTAAAAAGTTATTTTTCCTTTCAAAGACGTTTCTAAAATTAGAAATAAAATTTAAAATTTAAACAATAAAGTAATAAATTTTCAAATATATATGTCATTATTTATATTTTAAGTTAAATTAGTTTGATCATGCTACGATTTCATTTTTAGTAAATGTTACATATATTTGAAAAAATAAATCTTTTATTTCATTTGATAAATTAATGTAATAATTTTGGAGAGTGGAGAGTAGCATACAAGGCAAATTAAAAAGTCTATACTATTTTGTTAAATCTTATGGACCTATAGGTCTCAGATTTAATAGTCACTTAGATGAATTTATTTCTCCCTTTATGTGAAGTATGTTTTCTCGCGTTATGTGAGGCTTGTTTTTGTGAATTAGTTTCTTTCTACTTTAGTGAGGTTCGATAATTGGTTCTTGATATATTATAATAGTGAATAATGTACTTAATTATGAGATTGTATTGTACTCCCAAAAAATGAGACTTCAAAAAAAAGTCTTAATTAAAAAAATTTGAACGCTAGTTTGGATTGTAGGAGTATTAGTGGGAACAGAATGAAAAACAAATGTGTTTGTTTATTCCATTAATTGAAATAGAATAAATTATTTTTATTTTTATCAAATTTATGAATTTTATTATTTGCGAGAAGGTATAAAATGATTTATTTTAATTAAGAATTTACACTCATAAATTTCATTCCCTTCCCTTTTATTCATTTATCAATTAATTCTATCCATAGCAAGAGAGATATTAGTTATACAATTTAGGGAGTATCATCTGTCTTATAACTGTCTTGCAACTCTTTTGTGCGTACTTGTAACACCCTAATTCGGCCATATCGAAAAATATATAAAAAAAATTATATGTATATAAGGAATTAAGTTATTTATAATAATATTTTGAGTCATGATTTTTTGAGTGAGCATGTGGTAGGATAAGTCGACTCCAATAGATATTATTGGGCTAGTGATTTCAGGTCTTGTTTTGATGAATTTTATTTAATTCGAACTTGGCGGGCTAGTGATTTAAAGCCTTGTTTTGATGAATTAATTTATTCCGGACTCAGAATTTGACCCCAGTTGTTTCAAATAATATCAGAACATACTCTCGAAAACTCGAGTGGATTTATTCGATCGAATTATCGGAGGTGGGGGCCAGAAAGCTAGTGGTATTATCACAATGGAGAGAGGTCCAGAGATGGGATCATACGAAGCTAGCTAGTATTATCCCACAAAGGATAAAGAAAATTAATTTGTCTATATATAAAGAATTGAGTTACTAACAATAGCATTTTCAGTCATGACCTTTTGAGAGAGAGAAGATGAATTTCAGGAGAAAATATACTAAAATTAAGAGAATCTTGTTGTGATGTTTATTTTTATTTTTATTTTTATTTTTATTTTTCCAGGGTCCACTCTACTCCACGTAAAGAATAAAGTAATGTTATTGTGACAAAAGATATTTATAAAAAATATATATATAAAATAATGTTAGATATTGTAATTAATTGATGTTTCACAGGAAATAGGTGGATCTATAAAAAGAAGAAGGCTTAAATATAAATTACTACCCTAAACTATAGGTCATATTCTATTTTGGTGATTCACCATTCAATTTTGTCAATTAGATGATTGAACTATTAATTTTTTTTCAATTCTAACAAATTGAGCATGCCACGTCAAAAATGGTTGACGTGGCTATCTGGGTGGGCCATTAGTCAGCTGAGTTGTAATGAAAAAATAGTATTTTATTTATTGATTAAACAATTTTGATATAATGGAGGGTAAAATGGTCACAACCCATACATTAATTAAAATTAAACAAATCAGAAGCTTCAAAAACAATAACAATCAATCAAAAGCACATTATCGAACGGAGAAGAAGATGAAGACGAAGATCCATGGCTATGGCTATGTTCTTTACTGCTGGAAATATCCATCACCGTTTTTTGAGTACTCTATTTCTTCTTGTATATCCGGCAAATTACCCAATGGGTTAATGGCACTTGATGAGGACAGGCCCGAGGAAAGCCAATACTTGGCTGCATGGTTCCGGAACATCAAATCTAGCAAAGAGAAACCGATAAATGGCGCAATTGACTCGATACCGACATGAAAGAAGAAATATATATTTGAAAGCATTTGTCTTTATTCTTTGAACCTGGATGGTCAACACGTGCGGCAATGAATGCCAACCAACGATATATGGGTCATCTGGTGAATGTATTGGGCCCATGGTAGAAAATGGAAACCACTCGATGATGAAGTCGAGGATTATTGTGGTATTGATTCACGCCTTTCTCCTTACCCAAATGGTGAAGGGGTGGCAAGAAGCAGAAGGAAAAGACTTTAGTTATGTGTATCTTGAGGACAGCAAGGGTAGTATACCATCAGGGCCTAGTGGATTTGCCGACTCTTTTACATCTGTTGATGGTCGATAAAAAGATAGTGGTATTCTCTTTCTTTTGTTTTGGTGATAGCCCCAAATGTAAAGCCTTAATCAGAATCCCAGAAAAAACCTTAATGGTAATAACAACACTACTTAATTATGATTTGATAATTACCAGCACATCAAGAATACAAAAAACAAATAATGTCCCCATCATCATTAATCTCACCCCCCCCCCCCCCATTCATCTCTCGGTATTCATCTTCTCCATTTCAAACAACCCACCAAATTCATTTCTCTGCAATGTTCCTCTTCCTCTTTCTTTAGTAATGGAGTAGTACTAATTAATCCCACCCATTTCCTAATTGTAGCTCATATTAAACCCCTTTTCTATTTTAACATAATTAAACATCTCAAACAATGATTCGGCTCTTTCGATCCAAATCTTGGGGGTAGATGACTGAAACCCTAGTTGGTTAGGACTTGTTGTTGATCGATTTGCTTTTCTCAGACCTTCTTCGCCGGAATCATTGAGCATTTGGTGATTCTTAGACATAGGGCTTTTTTGATCTGACTTTGGGGCTTGCTTTCTCAGACCTTCTTTACTTTTGATCGATGATGTTATTGTTTTTGAAGCTTTTGATTTGTTTAATTTTAATTAATGTATGGGTTGTGACCATTTTTGTGACGCTCCCAAAATAGGTATACATCACCTATTCTGAGTCGCCAAATACATGGTACAAAATACAAATACAATCTTTAATATACAACAAGAGAGAAATGAGTTTTTAATACAAATCTTCATCTCTGAGACAATATCCATTCTCGAGAATAAGTCCTTATTACATTTATTGTCACACTATTTAATGTAATATTGAGGACTACTAATACTATCATCCGGATAGTCACTCCATTCCTGACTAGTCACAGCTACGTTCTCATTTCACAAGAAAACGTTGAAAGAAAGGTGAGCTCAACTAGCCCGAAGAAATATTATGACTAAGATAATGCGAGAATAAATTATCATTAGTCTTCAACAATGTTAAACCGATAAAATATAATAGACATCAAGTTTAACTACGGTGAGAACAAACAATCCATTAAAAGAGTCAAGTAAAGAATAAAATCTACTACCTTTTATGATTTAAAAGCTTTTCATCACTTTTATCATTTGGGACTCGAACAATAAATATCCACATCATCCTTGCCTTTCTGACGAGGATATTCATTAATATCACTACCACAAATTATCCATACACTGGGCGAGGATATTCGTGTATTCATCGATGGTCATGATCATTCCAACAACTGTCCATCAATGCACTACGGGCCAATGAAGACTTTTACCACATCATTTGTAACATTACAGTCATGATTATACCAAATAATCCCTGGTCATAATCATATCAAGTCCATCTATGCACTACAGGCCACAGATGACTTTCAAAAAAATATAAACATGAGGATGATGACAATGATATAAGAATTCAATAAAACAAGTTCAAGAATTAATTTATTCAAGAACTAATAACGTCCAAATTGTCAACATGATACTTCTTTGTAGAGTAAAATTCAAGAATGCTCAGAAGAATATTTCCATGAAAAGATACTGGATGAAGAGCAAATATCAAGGATATTCCACTAATTTCATGGAGTATAGAAGTCAAAACTTTAACCAACTGAGTATAATAGAGAATGGAATAACAAAAGAAATCACCATACATGCGGTACTTCGCATAGACAGGTTATTCCAACAGAATACCAATTAACGGAACCAGGTTAGGCAAAAATCGCACCGACAAGATGTTCCAACGGAATAATAAAGAATGGAATAATAACAGAAATCACCATGCATGCGGTACTTCGCATAGACAGGTTATTCCAATAGAATATTAAATAATGAAACTAGGTCGGTGAATTTGCAAGCGGGGATGATTGGGTAACGCGTATCTGAGTTATTCCAATGTAATAATAAAAAAATGGAATAACGAAGTTCTCTTCATGAATACAAAAGAAATAATACCCTTACCTTAAGAAGAAGAATCTTGGATGTAGGAGTAGTGAAGTAGCGAGAATACTTTTCTTCTTTTCTATATAATTTCTCTCTGAGAGTTTCAATGAATTCGTAAGAAATAATGAAGGAATGAGCTTCTATTTATAGAAGAATGGACCCACGTAAGTAACTAATTCATGAATGGTCCAGATTGATTTACTTTTAATCGGACGGTCCATATTTAAAGCAAAATCTTTTAAATAAAATATAATATATTTTATTTATAATCTAATAAAACGAATAACTTTATAAAAAGATTTTACTATACAAACACTATCGCGAGCCTTTATGCAAATACTATGCATAATAAAATATAATATATTCTAATTGTTGTCAATAAAGCAGATAACTTTATAAAAGTATTACATTTTATATAAAAGATTTTACTATTAGCCTAATAAAACGAATAACTTTATAAAAGTATTACATTTTATATAAAAAGTTTTTTGTTTTATTACATTAATAATACTAATAAAACAAAATTTCATCATCATTATTATTATTCATACTATTAATCGATCAGGTCGTTCCCAGGAAAAGAGGGCTTTCTAATAAGGATTTCCCTATTGGTAGCGCATGATTAAGTGACCAAACCTCTCCTTGGCGTAACTTACAGACATCGTTAATATTGCAAATAATAATATGAATAACTCTGTCATCTCAATTATTGATTTAATAATATATAAAATATCGATGATAATTGAAGAAAAGCTGAATGACTTCTCACATAAGCATCAATAATCAATCTGGTGTAACTACTTATACAACCACACGTATTCATTGTACTTTTACTACTGGAGTTCAACAATATTAGCAGTAAAACTTCCATAGTTATTTTTAATAAAATATTTTTTATCGCTTTTCTCGATCCGATAATAATTACATTGTGGAGTCCACTAATGATTGTCTTGAGTCGTCTAATATTCCTGTTAAAACGAATATTCCCCACCAATCGAATATTATATAACAACTTGCGTACTTTGCAAAATTATAACTATTACCCACAACTATAACATTATATCAAATTCAGTCCATAATATTCAAAAATGATAATTATAAAAAATTCTTCTTTATTTATAAAAGTTGGGATCTTACAATTTTACCCTCCATTATATCAAAATTGTTTAATCAATAAATGAAATATTATTTTCTCATTACAACTCAGCTGACTAATAATGGGCCACCCAGTTAGCCACATCAGCAATTTCTGACGTGGCATGCTCAATTTGTTAGAATTAAAAAAAATTAATAGTTCAATCATCTAATTGACAAAATTGAAAGGTGAATCACCAAAATGGAACATGGCCTATAGTTTAGGGTGATAATTTATATTTAAGCCTAAAAAGAATGTCATTTGAGATTGATTCTAGTTAATTTCATATATTTTAAAATTATGAAATAAATTTATTTTATTTTTGAATAATAATTGTATATTTAATAATATTTTGAAGTAATTTATAATATTGGTTGTTGCATTAATCTTAATTATATAATGAATTTAATTTTTAAATTTCACTAATTGACTATAAAAAGAATTAAAAGAGACTCTTTTTGTGAAAGAGGATGGGTGTGTTATTGTACATTGTTATATACAGTAGAACCTTTATAAATTAATACTGTTGAGACTGAAATATTTTATTAATTTAGAGAGTTATTATTTAATCGATAAATTAATAATTTATTAATTTAAAGAGTATTTTCTATTAAATGAACATAAATTTAATTACATTAAAATTATTGTATTTTATTGATGTTTATATCATACATTTTTTGATGCAATGTATCATACTTATTAAACTAATGTAATAATAGAATTCATTGTAAGTGATATTAATTATTTTTAATAGTTAAATAATCTTCATTGTATCCACTTTTCAAATTACATTCACATTTTATTTCAAAAAAATTATATTCACATTAAGTTTAATTAATTTGTATATATATGTTCATTGTACTAGAATTTAATACATTCTATGTATGATGATAAAGAGAACTACTGTGACGCCTCCAAAATAAGTATACATCACCCATCTTGAGTCGCCAGAAAATACACTATAAAAATCAAATACAACTTAATTTATACAACTGTCATGCAAAATACGACAGACATGTATACTGTGAGTTTAAATACAAATACATATACCAACTCGACTCATGTCACAATTGCACTTACATAAAGGTGCAGATCAGCCTGTTTTAGAAATTAAAATCTTTGGAAAGTGCTCAAGAAATCTTAAATACATGGGGTAGTGAATCTAAGTTATGATAGATATCATATGTCCGGAGAGTTATCCTTGGTTGACCCAATAGACCCCCAAAGAAAAAACGAGAAGATTACTATCATGTTCCTTCCAATGGTGAGTCCTCTTGACATATAACTATCTCCACTATCTCCAGTGAAAATTATATTTCAAATAAACTCCAAGATCATATAGGTAGTGCTTTCGTAGATATATTGACAAGTGGATGTACACAACCTTGTCTTATGAGAACACGAGGTTGTATGTCATTAGACATCTTGTATGATAGTGACAAAATACCCTTCAAAAGTTGGGTTACTTTCACTTCGATTTGGTTCACCAAAATTAAATATAAAATAGCGTATACAATCGACACACTTATCTAAATTTTTTCAATAAAATTATTTTTATACTATTTAGGGAGAATCTCAACAATTTATAGACCACCGATTCTATTCCTCATATCCCCGCTTTCGACCCAATACACTCTTATTACACGAAAAGAATTGTGAAGCAAAGGGTGAAACATTAACAGCGATAAAGAATATCATAACTAAAGATAATTAAATTATCAATAGCTTTTTGTCAATAATAAATCGAGATTTAGAACATATGGTAGATGATAAAACTTTTCAACCATAGTTGCAATGAACGCAAGCGATCCATTAAAAGAGTCAAATAGACCATCAGGTCTATTATCTTCTCCCGGTTAAAAGTCCACCAATAATGTTTTATTCCTGTAATGTCAATCAACAATTCCTGTCCACAATTATATGAATAACTTATAATCATAATTGTGATTACGAATTCCTTTTAGCTTTTGAGACGAAGATAATTTTCATCACTATCTTCACGAAACATAAAAATTATGGTTATACCAAATCACAATTCCTACTCATAATCACACTAATAAATTCATCTTTGCACTACGGCCAAAGATATTCAACTGTAAAACCAATAATGTTGAGACTCAGCATAATAAATAATCCACATCATCGAATCACCCCTGCACTACGGCCAAGGATATTCGTTAATATCACATCCATGAATTATCCATGTACTACGGCCAAGGATATTCATTATTATCACATCCATGAATTAATATTTCATTGCTGAGACTCAGCTCAATAATTAATCCACATCATCGAATCATCCCTGCACTACAGGCCAAGGATATTCTTTAGTATCACGACCACGAATTATCCATGCACTACGGGCCAAAGATAATCGTGTTTTCATCAACGGTCCTGATCATGCTATAAAATAATTCATCTTTGCACCCTTAGACGAAGAGAATCCATAGCCATAATCATACCAAAAACTGTCCAACAATGCACTACGGGCCAATGAGGACTTTTTCCACATCATTTGTAACATTACGGTCATGATTATACCGAATAATCCTTGGTCATAATCATACCAAGTCCATCTATACCTTCTGAGGCCACGAGATGACTTTCAACATAATATAAGCATGCAGATAATGACAATGATATAAACATTAATCCAATCGAAAAAAAAAAGAATAAATATTAAAGACTTTAAATTTATCCAAATATTATCAATCACTTAATAAAATCATAATCTAATATTGTTAATATTATAACAATATTTTAATCACTTCTTAAACTTATAAACAATTTATTTCAATTGTTTACACTTTACCAAATAATGCATTTAATCATTCAAAAATGCCGTACTCATAAGATTTCATCACCAATGATTAAATCTCTCATCAAAAATATGCATATACCTTATATCTCCAAGCCATAAAATCTTATTTCAAACTTTGTTACTTCACATAACATATTTAACTCATATGTTTGAAACTAAACTATTTTTATGAAAAATACCAAATCAGTCCCAAAAATATTTCTTTTCTGAATTTAGCGAAATATAGTCCCATAATGAACATATATTTTCTCTAATTTTTAAAATTCATTTACTATTTTTCAAAAATCAATTTCTAATTAATTTCTTAAGAAATTAGCTACCTCAAGTTTAACTCCAGAAATTCCCAAATCTTGGCAGGATCTTACACATGTTAACATGAGCTTCCAGTTTAAATTTCATGGTCGTCCGAGTTATAGAACTCCGGTTATAGCATTTTTTGTCGGAAAAATCTAAATATTGAAATGGTCATAACTTGCTCATTTTAAGTCAGAATGAGTTCATTTTTTGACAGGAGGTACCTTATACTATATACTTTCATGTCCTAAAAGGCCGGAATTTTTCTCACAAATTAAGTTTCCAAAACAGCCCTTCTAAAAATTTGGACAATAGCATTTTGGTAATTTCCAACTTTGGACTCTTTTGCTAAAATTAGTCCACACGAAAATCTACAATACATTTTTCAGTGATTTCACTTGGAGATGCTACAAAACTCATAGATCTAACTCTAGAACTTGACCACACTCAAAAATTCAAAATATAATAGGAGATATGGTCAATTGAATTTTATATTCTATTTTCACCAAAATCTGATTTTCAACCCTTTGTGATTTCTAAGAAACTTTCATATTTTCACATAATAGCCAACATAACTCATCATAACACTTACTAATACTTCATATACCCATGATTTTCATCAGTCCAATGCTTTTATTATGACTCTCATCATAATCAACGTAACCACATCATTTCCACAATTTAATAAGGAATGAATATAAAGGATCATTCACCATGCATGTGGTAACCCACACAGACAGGTTATTCCAACAGAATAATAAAGAATGGAATAACAGAAGGATTCACCATGCATGCGATAGAGACCCTTTCAGAACGAAAGTTATTCCCAGCGATAATAATAAATAATAGAATCGTCCAAATCCAGTACGCGCACGTATACATGATATTCGGCGAATAATAAATGTTGAATAATAAATAATAGAACCCGGTCCCACAGAAACGCACTGCAGACTATTACGACGTAAATAATAAATGCGGAATAATAAATAATGGAACCAAGTCCGGCGTAAAATGCACAAACAGAATATTCCGACAGAATAGTAAAGAATGAAATAATAAAATAATTTTACCATGTATGCAGTACTTCGCATATACAGGTTATTCCAACATAATAATAAAGAATGGAATAATAGAATAATTTCACCATATATGCGGTACTTCGCATATACAGGTTATTCTAACATAATAATAAAGAATGGAATAACAAAAGAATTTCACCAAGTATAGGGTAGTCCACGTATACAGGTTATTCCAACAGAATAATAAAGAATGGAATAACAGAAGTTCTCTTCATGAATACAAAAGAAATAATACCCCTTACGAGTACAACAATTAATATCCCTTACCTTATAAAGAAGAGTACTCTAAGCCAGGTAGGGAATAATACACTTGAAGAAACTTGCACTTCTGGCTAAAAGCTTTCTTAAACGCTAAAAAATACGCTCAAGATTATAGAAGAAGATTCTCTCTCGGTTTCTCTCTACAGAGTTTTAGTAAATTCATAAGAAATAATGAAGGAATAAGCTTCTATTTATAGAAGAATAGATCTTATAAGTAACTAATTCATGAATGGTCCAGATTGATTTACTTTTAATCTGAGACGGTCCATATTTAAAGCAAAATCTTTTAAATAAAATATAATATATTCTATTTATAATCTAATAAAATGAATAACTTTATAAAAGTATTCATTTTATATATAAAAAGCTTTTCTTTTATTACATTAATAATACTAATAAAACAAAAGCTGGTGACTTATCACGTAAGCATTAATAATTAATACTTGTGTACTACTTATGCAACGCCAGACATCATTCTTTACTTTCTACTAGGTTGTTCAACAGCTTTTAATGGTAAAACTTCATAGTTATTTTTATAAAATATTTTTGTCGTTTTCTTAATTAAGACAATAATTACGTTGTGGGGTCCACCAATGATTGTCTTACCGTCGTACGAATATTCTCCGACAAAAAGAATATTTTATATCAACATGCTTACTTTGCAAAAAAATTTACATATTACCCTTAACTTTAAACTTTTATCAATTTAACTATTTATCAAAATAAAAAAAAAATTTGAATACTTTTATTCCATAAAATTTGGGGTCTCACAACTACTATATAAACATCAACAAAAAAATTTCAAATCATACTGAATAACTCTTCACAAGTTTTTATTACAATTCGAGAATGCAACACCTGAACTTTTGGACGCAATGAGAAAAATTAAGGATGAAATTCAATTAGATTTGAATTTCAAGGCAAAACAATTAAACGAGAATAGAATCATATTTTACAAGATTACCCTAAATATATTTGTGACGCCCCCAAAATAGGTATACATCACCCATCTTGAGTCCCCAAATACATGGTACATAATTCAAATGTGAGACCCCAAATTTTATAAAATAAAAGTATTCAATTTTTCTATTTTGGTAAATAATTAAATTAATAAAATTTTAAAGTTAAGGGTAATATGTGAAAATTTTGCAAAGTAAGCAAGTTGATATAAAATATTCGTTAATGTCGAGAATATTCTTTTGTCGAGAAATATCCGTATGCGACAAAGACAATCATTGGTGGACCCCACAACCAATTAATTATTGTTCGTATTTTATATATTATTAAATCAATAATTGAGGCGACGAAGTTATTAGCATTATTATTTGCAATATTAACGATGTGTAGAAGTTACGCGAAGAGGTTTGGTCACCTAATTGGCCTTGATAGGGAAAATCCTTGTTGAAAGCCCCTGTTTCACAGGAACGACACAGTCGATTAATAGTGTGAATTATAATAATGATGATAAGTTTTGTTTTATTAGAATTATTAATGTAATAAAACGAAAAAGCTTTATATAAAAAATGAGAATACTTTTATAAAGTTATTCATTTTATTAGACTATAAATAGAATATTTAATATTCTATTATGCATAGTATTTTGTATAGTAAAATCTTTTTATATAAAATAGAATACATTTATAAAGTTATTTGATTTATTAGACAATAATTAGAATATATTATATTTTATTATGCATAGTGTTGCGTAGTACTGCATTGTATTTTTGCATAGTAAATTTTTTTTTATATAAAGCAGAATACTTTTATAAAGTTATTTGTTTTATTAGATTATAAATAGAATATATTATATTTTATTTAAAAGATTTTATTTTATTAGAATATTTTATTAAATCAATACAGATACCGTCTGTTTAAAAGTAAATCAATCTGGACCGTTTCATGAATTAGTTACTATGTAGTCCATTCTTCTATAAATGTAAGCTCATTCCTTCATTATTTCTTACGAATTCATTGTAACTCTGAGAGAGAAACTATAGAGAGAATTCTTCTTCTATAATCTTAAAATATTTCTTTAGAGTTTAAGAAAGCTTTAGAAGCGTAAGATAAGTTTTCTTCAAGTATATCCTCGCCTTACTAGTGGAATACTCTTCTTTTAAAAGGTAAGGGTTATTATTCTTTCGTATTCATGAAAAGAATTATTTTCTTTCAATACTTAAAAGAACTCATTATTCCATTTTCATTATTATGTTGGAATAACTTTTGTTTATGCAAAAAGTGCATGCATGTAAGACCCCTAATTTTATGAAATAAAATTATTCAATTTTTCTTATAATTACTATTCAAGAAATGGTTAAATTGATAAAAAAAGTAAAGTTAAAGGTGATATATGAAATTTTTTCAAAATAAGCAAGTGGCTATAAAATACTTATTGTTGTTAGGGAATATTCGTTTGGTCGGTGAAATATTCTTTTCTCGAGAATATCCGTCTGACGGCCTTGATCATTTGTGGGCCCCATAATGAGAATAACTATCGAATGAAGAAAACGACAAGTTTGAGTTTTTATAAATAACGGCATAATTATTACCGTATAATAACATTTATTGGAATACGGTAGTTAAAATACGAGTGATACGGCGTTGTTGTTGCGATGGCATACCAGCATATTGCATAATATTTTTGAATTATTGATTTTTTACGTAAGAAGGCCTTTACTCAATAATTGTTACGATGAATTCTTGTTCAATATTCTATTTTATTGATTCAATAATTCTTTGCGTTGATAGTTTATATTATTGTTGTTGCAATAATTGTCATTTTGACAATATTTCCATTATCGGATCAATAATTCATATTATTTGAATAATATTATTAGATAGCATTATTGACAATGTCTAGAAAGTCCAGTCAAGGAGAGGTTAGGTCATCTAATTGCGCGCCAGTAAGGAGAAATCCTTATTGGAAAGCCCCCTCTTTCTTGAGAACTGCCTAATTGTCATAATTGTGATTCTATAATATAATTTGTGAATAATTAATTATTAATTTATATGATAATGAAATATTTATTTGGTGCGGATATAAATAATGGATTTATTTATGTGGTTATAAGTGAAAGAATTAATGTGAAGGTGTTTTATCAGTATTTTATCGGATTAGAGGTATTAAAGATCAAATCGGTGTTCTTAAAGCTCTATTGCGTGAGTTATAATTTTGATCTGACCGTTGGATCGTTGTGATTTTTGGATATGTTATACATATATAAGTTGAGTATATGTCCACAAATTTTGAACCGTTAAAAATTAACGCATGATTTGTTATGAATTTTAAAAGGTGTTGAAACGGTGTTTAAAATCATTCAGTTGTGAATTTCGGATATTTTCGGCCTTGAATTTGGAAAAACTTTCTTCTGTAAAGTTGTAGAGAATTCGATTTCATGTGGAATAGACATAAAATTCGTATTTTTTTGATAAACGGGCTATTTTCTATGAATTACTGAAGTTTCAGAAAATAGAATGATTTTTATTAAAATTATGGGTGGGACCCATTTTTGTTTTTTTTAAAACATGTGCTAGAATTGTTTGGTCAAATATGGTGGCTGGTCTTTGATGGCTGGTGTGGTGGCGCAGGAAATGAGAAAATAATAATAATATTATTATTATTTTATTAATTTAGTCTTCTTTGGCGTTCTAACATTTCAATATAAATAGAGGGCTAAGTTAGAATTGAAAATTACACCAGAAACATAAGCTTTCTCTCTCTATATATATATTATCAAGCATATTTTGTGAGTATTTAGATACTTTGAGAGTTCTTATTCGATCTGCAAGGTTCTTTCGACTTTTACATTCCTAATTCGGAAATCTTCTTTTTTAGGTAAAGAGATTTTAAGGGTTGTTATGTTTTTCAGTTTTGTAACTTTCAAACCTTCAAAAATTTTGGAAAAATCTAAAATTATAATTTGATGAGTTATCTTAATTTTGTCCAAAAATGGCAATTTTTGGATGTATAGATTAAAAGTTATGAATTTTATGAGAAAATACTATTTTAAAAGTAAGGCCTTATAACTCCTTGTGGTTAACTCCAAAATTCGTGAAACTTTTATTGGGAGTACATGTATATAACAGAAGTATGCTCTGTAAATTTTAGAATTTTTGGAAAAAAATACAATTTATGATAAATGTCTAAATATTTGGCAGTTTTGGCCATGTGAAAAATAGTAAATAAATTTTAAAAATTCCGAGAAAAATATATGTTCAATATGGGACTATATTATGCTAAATCCCAGAAAAAAATATTTTTGGAACTGATTTGGTATTTTTCATGAAAATGGTCTAGTTATGAGTAAATGAATTAAATATGTTATATGAAGTAAGAAAATTGAAAAATAAGATTTTATGGCTTGAGAATCCTATATGATGTATATGCAGATTTTTGATGAGAGTTTTGGTTATTGGTGATGAAATCTTATGAGTTTGGCATTTTAGGATGATTAAATGCATTAATTAATAAAGTATAACAATTGGATTAAATTGTTTATAAGTTTAAGAAATGATTAAAATATTATTGTAATATTAATAATATTAGATTATGAGATTTTATGTGATTTATAACATTTAGATTAAGGTGTTATAAATATTGATATGGATTTTATTGTGAAGGTTTATCTTTCTGTGTCGGAGTTACTATTCACGAGTTATTATTCACGGGGTACTATTCACGATAAAATTGGTTTCTTTTTCTGACCAAATTATCGTTGATTTATGAATCTTACTCTTGAAATTGAATCCATGTTTTGATAATATTGTTTTTATTATTATATATAACATTTTTATAATTCTAGTGTTGAAATTTTTCTTTGACTTGAGTGTAAAGATGGGTAGATTATTGGTATGATCGTGACTATGGGTTCTCTTTGGCCAGTAGTGAAAAGTTGAATCATTGATTGATATGATCATGACCATTGAATTTATAATTGAATATTTTTAGCTTAAGTGCAAAGGTGAATTGATCAACATGATTATAATTATGGTTTATATAAATTTTGAAATGATTATGTATTTATTTGAGATATAAATATATTTGGCCAGTAGTGCAAAGATGACCTGTTGTTGAATATCTTTGGCCTGTATTGCAAAGATGATCTGTTGTTGAATATCTTTGGCCTGTAATGCAAAGATGACATGTTGCTGAATATCTTTGGCATGTAGTGCAAAGATGAACTTTTGATGAATATCTTTGGCCCGTAGTGCAAAGATGAATTTATTAGTATGATTATGAACAGGAACTGTGATTTGGTATAACCATGATCTTTGATGTTTCAGGTAAAGACAGGTGATGTAAATTATCTTCATCCTGGATGAGAAAAGGAATTTGAAACCACAATTATGATTATGAGTTATTCATATGATTGTGGACAGGAACTGTTGATTGATGTTACAGGGATAAAACATTGTTGGTGGACTTTTAACATAGAGAAGATAATCAACATTATGGTCTATTTGACTCTTTTAATGGATTGCTCGTTCCGCTGCAACTATGGTTGAAAAGTTTTATCATCTACCATATGTTCTAAATCTCTGATTTATTACTAATAAAGGCTATTGATAATTTAATTATCTTTAGTCATGATATTCTTTATTGAAGTTAGTTGTCTTCACCCTTTTGCTTCACAATTCCTTTCGTGTAATAAGAGTGTAAATTGGGGTCGAAGCGGGATAACGAGGGGAATAATGTGGTGGTCAAAGATCTGTCAAAGTTTCTCAACACATTATAAAACGGCATGACATACAATATATAATTGTAGTGAGGACCTAAGATGTGTGTGTCGTGTATTATACGTCACTTAATAATTGATTTTGGTGAACAACAATAGGGTGAGGTGAACCCACCTTTGGAAGGGTGTTTTACCACTATCATACAAGATGTCTAATGACATATAACCTCGTGTTATCATAAGACAGGGTTGTGTACATCCACTTACTGAGTATATCTACGAGCACCACCTATATGATCTTGGAGTTTATTTGAAATATAATTTTCAACTGGAGACAGTGGAGATAGTTATATGTCAAGAGAAGACTCACCATTGGAAAGAACATGATAGTAATCTTTTTGTTTTTCTTTGGGTTCTATTGGATCAACCAAGGATAATTCTCTGGACATATGATATCTATCATAACTTAGATTCATGGCCTTCTATGTACGAAGGTTTCCTTGAGCACTTTCCAAAGATTTTAATTTCTAAAACAGTTATTGACTGTTCATTTATGTAAGGTGCCATTGTGACGTGGTATCCAAGGTTGGGACATGAGTCACAGTTGGTATTAAAACTCACAGTATATGTGTTATTGTATTTTGCACGACAATGATAGGAATAAAGTTGTAGTTGTTTTCTGTACCATGTATTTGGCGACTCAGAATAGGTTGGATGGATTGGACCTATTTTGGGGGCATCACAGTTGGTATCAGAGCTTAGGCAAATGGTCTCTGGCGGAGATCGGAGAATAGAACTAGGAGGGGATAGATGAGTAAATCATTCGCTAGTGTGTCCTACCTAAGATTATTTGTTGGTCAGTCATAATATCGGGATATTATGTGATATGTTAATTTGTTCAAATTAACCCTTATTTTGAAGTCGTATTCTAGAATGATATCTGAAATACAGAAGATGAGAAATGGAGAAATCATGAGGACAGGGAAGATGGAATCTGAAATGAAAGCAAGGTATTCTCAACTCTTGAAATACCAGGTACGTAAATTTCGGGGATGAAATTTCATAAGGAGGGGAGATTGTAAGACCCCGAATTTTATGAAATAAAATTATTCAATTTTTCTTATAATTACTATTCAGTAAATGGTTAAATTGATAAAAAGTAAAGTTAAGGGTGATATATGAAATTTTTTCAAAATAAGCAAGTGGCTATAAAATACTTATTGTTGTAGGGGAATATTCGATTGGTCGTGGAATATTCTTTTTGTCGAGAATATTTGTCTGACAGGCCAGCGATCATTTGTGGGCCCATAATGAATAATGTCGAATGAATGAAAAAATGACAAGTTTGAGTTTTTATAAATAACTAGCGTAATTGTTCTGAATAACACTTGTTGGAATACTTGGTGGTTAAAATACGGTGATACGCTGTTGTTGCCTTGAAGAGCATACGGTATTACCTGCGATGTTTTTGAATTATTGATTCTTACATAAAAGCACTACTCAATAATTGTTACGGTGAATTCTTGTTCAATGTTCTATTTTATTGATTCAATAATTCTTTGCGTTGATAGTTTATATTATTGTTGTTTCAATAATTGTCATTACACAGTATTTTTCATTATCAGATCAATAATTCATATTATTTGAATAATATTATTAGATAGCATTATTGGAAATGTCTAGAAAGTTCTGTCAATGAGAGGTTTGGTCACCTAATTGCGCGCCAGTAAGGAGAAATCATTATTGGAAAGCCCCCTCTTTCTTGGGAACTGTCTAATTGTCATAATTGTGATTCTGTAATATTATTTGTGAATAATTAATTATTGATTTATATGATAATGAAATATTTATTTGGTGCGGATATAAATGATAGATTTATTTATGTGGTTATAAGTGAAGGAATTAATGTGAAGGTGTTTTATCAGTATTTTATCGGATTAGAGGTATTAAAGATCAAATCGGTGTTCTTAAAGCTCTATTGCGTGAGTTATAATTTTGATCTGACCGTTGGATCGTTGTGATTTTTGGATATGTTATACATATATAAGTTGAGTATATGTCCACAAATTTTGAACCGTTAAAAATTAACGCATGATTTGTAATGAATTTTAAAAGGTGTTGAAACGGTGTTTAAAATCATCCGTTTGTGGATTTCAGATATTTTTGGTCTGAAATTTGGAAAAAATTTCTTCTGTAAAGTTGTAGAGAATTCGATTTCGTGTGAAATGGATATAAAATTCGTATTTTTTTGATAAACGGACTATTTTCTATGAATTACTGAAGTTTCGAAAAATAAAATAATTTTTATTAAAATTATGGGTGGGACCCATTTTTGTTTTTTTTTGAAAACATGTGCTAGAATTATTTTGTCAAATATGGTGGCTAGTCTTTGATGGCTGGTGTGGTGGCGTAGGAAATGAGAAAATAATAATAATATTATTATTATTATTTTATTAATTTAGTCTTCTTTGGCGTTCTAACATTTCCCTATAAATAGAGGGTTAAGTTAGAATTGAAAATCACACCAGAAATATAAGCTTTCTCTCTTTCTCTCTATATATTATCAAGCATATTTTGTGAGTATTTAGATACTTTGAGAGTTCTTTATTCGGTCAAGGTTCCTTCTGACTTTCATTAGGTCGAAATCTGCTTTTTTTTGAGGTAAGGGATTTTAAGGGTTGTTATGTTTTTCAGTTTTGTAACTTTCAAACCTTCAAAATTCTGGAAAAATTTAAAATTGTAATTTGATGAGTTATCTTGATTGTGTCCAAAAATGGCGATTTTTGGATGTATAGATTAAGAGTTATGAATTTTATGAGAAAAGACTATTTTAAAAGTAAGCCCTTATAACTCCTTGTGGTTAACTCCAAAATTGGTGAAACTTTTATTGGGAGTACATGTATATAACAGAAGTATACTCTGTAAATTTTAGAATTTTTGGACAAAAGTACAATTTATGATAAATGTCTAAATATTTGGCAGTTTTGGCCATGTGAAAAATAGTAAATGAATTTTAAAAATTCCGAGAAAAATATATGTTCAATATGGGACTATATTATGCTAAATCCCAGAAAAAAAATATTTTTGGAACTGATTTGGTATTTTTCATGAAAATGGTCTAGTTATGAGTAAATGAATTAAATATGTTATGTGAAGTAAGAAAATTAAAAAATAAGATTTTATGGCTTGAGAATCCTATATGATGTATATGCAGATTTTTGATGAGAGTTTTGGTTATTGGTGATGAAATCTTATGAGTTTGGCATTTTAGGATGATTAAATGCATTAATTAATAAAGTATAAACAATTGGATTTAATTGTTTATAAGTTTAAGAAATGATTAAAATATTATTGTAATATTAATAATATTATATGACACCCCCAAAATAGGTATACATCACCCATTCTGAGTTATCAATACACGGTACAGAAACAACTACAACTGTATTATTACAACAATAAAACTGTGAGTTTAAATACAGATATTGCCATCTAAACAATATTCACATACAAATAAATTCTCATCATAATTATTGATACATTATTTTACAGAAATGGTGAGGACTACTAAACAACTCTCTAAAACCATCATTCCATTTCCCAGACTGCGTACTCATTACATTCTCGCCTCTGAGAAGAAAAAATGGAACAAAAAGGAAAAGGTGAGCTCAACTAGTCGATAAAGAATATTATGACTAAGATAATACAGAACAAATTATCGTTAGTCTTCAACAGGGAAAAAAAATCTAATAGAATACAATAGACAACAAGTTTTAAATCAATACTCAGCTGAAAATATTAATTCATAGAAGAGTTACGTAGAGATGAAATCTACTAATATCTATGAATTTAACGTCCATCATCAATATTTTATCCTCAGTAACATCAATCAATATATATATCTGGAATCATATATTCATCCTTGCACTACTGAGCCGAGGACATTCACCGATTAGTCATGTTCATCTAAACACTGCTCATCTTTGCATTATGGGCCAAAGATATTCATCGAAATCATTCATCTTTACTACTCTGGTGCCAAAGATATTCATCGAAAATCATTCATCTTTGTACTACGGGCCAAAGATATTCCATAATATCATCATTTAAGATGAGGATGATGAAAATATTTTTAAAAAAGCGAATCCGGTGAATCAAAATGACAAGGATTAAGGATTAAGGATTCGTACTTTGTTTTATCCACGTCCAAAAAATACCTCAAAAAATAATCATAGTGGTGTAAAATTCAAGAATGATCAAAACATGGATACAATCAAAGCTAGTATCCACAATAGATATTTTGGACGAAAAGAAAAATTTTTTATTTTTCGATGAATAAGTCTTGATGTTTAAGTGAATAGTACTGTATCACGTGAATAAAGGCAGTATACGTGAATAGTAACTCCGACACCAAAAGTTCCAAATTTGATAAAAACTTCAGATCAATATTTCAGCATAATGATATTGAAGAAATAATATCATTACGAAAAAAAATAATATCCCTTACCTCGGAAGGCGATCTTAGCTTTAATACTAATACTAGATATAGGCTATAACTTGAACTTTCACCGAGTATAGCAATACTCAAAGTATACTCAAAATACTCACAAGAATACGCTTCGATAATATAAAGAGAAAAAACTTCGGTTTACGTGTGATTTTCAATTCTAACCTAAGCACACCTATTTATAGGAAAATGCTTAGAACACCAAAAGCGAAAAAATTTATTAAAATATTAATATATATATTTATATAATCTTCACACACACCTTGGACAATCTGATCTCAACTCTTTTTCATGCTAGTGGGCACACCTACCTTATTAAAAACGTTTTTATTATTTAAAATAATTTAAACTTCCAAAAATCAATTATTTGAGACTTGAACTTCAATAATTCACAATAAATAGCCCTTTTATCAGAAAATTCAAATCTCATGAATTTTAATAGGAAATTCAATTCTCTACAACTTTGCGGAAGAAAGTTTTCCAAATTCCAAGTAGAAATTGATAAAAATCCATAAACAGACGATTTTAGAGGCTATAATCAAATTTCGATCGATAAATGGGGTTCAATTTATTATTTAACATGTTTTAAACATTTATTGCAACAAAAAATACTCTTCCTTCTCGTATACTCATATATTCCACATTAGATTTGTAAAAATATCACCATTATTATATTATTAAAATATAATAATATATATATTTAAATGAATTATTTTATCGAAAAAAGATAAAATTTCAATTTTTAACAATTGTCACATTAAAATTTTCTCCATCTATATCCACATAAAATCAATATTTTCCTCATCATATGAATCAATAATTAATTATTCACAAATAATATTACGAATTACAATATTGTGACCTGTAGCGGTTCCTGAAAAGAGGGGCTTTCCAATAAGAATTTCTCCTTACTCATGGCGCAGATTAGGTGACCAAACCTCTCCTTGATGTAAATTTTCTAGACATTGCCAATAATGTTATCTAATAATATTATTGAGATAATATGAATTATTGCTTCGATAAAGAAAAATATTGTAGTAATGACAATTATTGAAACAACAACAATATAAAATATCAACGCAATAATTATTGAACCATAAAAAATAATGAACGGTAATTACATGTAACCATTATTGAGTAGTGCCTTCACGTAAAAGAGTCAATAATTGGTGCAATCTGATGGTACCTTCTTGTGTGCAACAACGCGACATTCGTGTTTTAAACCACAAGTATTCCAACAATGATGTAAACGGTAACAACTACGCAGATTATTTTTAAACAACTTATATTTGTCGTTTTTCTTCCTCGAATAAACTTTTCGTTATGGGGCCACACACGATCGCTACCATGCATCGTAATATTCCACGACCAAACGAATATTCTAACAACAATGAATATTTTATAACCACTTACTTATTTTGAAATATTTGCGTATTTTACCCATAACTATCCACATTAATCACATCAACCCTTACTATTTCAAAATAATAATTAGAGGAAATTAAATTTCATTTATTAATTATTTGGGGTCTTACATATTAGATTATGAGATTTTATGTGATTTATAACATTTAGATTAAGGTGTTATAAATATTGATATGGATTTTATTGTGAAGGTTTATCTTTTTGTGTCGGAGTTACTATTCACGAGTTATTATTCATGGGGTACTATTCACGATAAAATTGGTTTCTTTTTCTGACCAAATTATCGTTGATTTATGAATCTTACTCTTGAAATTAAATCCATGTTTTGATAATATTGTTTTTATTATTATATATAACATTTTTATAATTCTAGTGTTGAAATTTCTCTTTGACTTGAGTGTTAAGATGGGTAGATTATTGGTATGATCGTGACTATGGGTTCTCTTTGGCCAGTAGTGCAAAGTTGAATCATTGACTGATATGATCATGACCATTGAATTTACAATTGAATATTTTTAGCTTAAGTGCAAAGGTGAATTGATCAACATGATTATAATTATGGTTTATATAAATTCTGAAATGATTATGTATTTATTTGAGATATAAATATATTTGGCGATGAAGTCTGAAAGATGACTTTGTTGTTGAATATCTTTGGCCTGTAGTGCAAAGATGATCTGTTGTTGAATATCTTTGGCCTGTAATGCAAAGATGACATGTTGTTGAATATCTTTGGCATGTAGTGAAAAGATGAACTGTTGATGAATATCTTTGGCCCGTAGTGCAAAGATGAATTTGTTAGTATGATTTATGAACCTGAATCGTGATTTGGTATAACCATGATCTTTGATGTTTGAGTAAAAGGCGATTGATGTAAATTATCTTCGTCCTGGATGAGAAAAGGAATTTGAAACCACAATTATGATTATGAGTTATTCATATGATTGTGGACAGGAACTGTTGATTGATGTTACAGGGATAAAATATTGTTGGTGGACTTTTAACATATAGAAGATAATCGACATTATGGTCTATTTGACTCTTTTAATGGATTGCTCGTTCCGCTGCAACTATGGTTGAAAAGTTTTATCATCTACCATATGTTCTAAATCTCTGATTTATTACTAATGAAGGCTATTGATAATTTAATTATCTTTAGTCATGATATTCTTTCTTGAAGCTAGTTGTCTTCTCACCCTTTTCTTCCACATTCCTTTCGGTAATAAGAGTGTAAATTTGGGTTGAAATGAGGATAACAGGGGAATAGTGTGGTGGTCCGAGATCATCAAAGTTTCTCAACACATTATAAAACGGCATGACATACAATATATAATTGTAGTGAGGACCTAAGATGTGTGTGTAATGTATTATTATCGTCCACTTAATAATTGATTTTGGTGAACAACAATAGGGTGAGTGAACCCACCTTTGGAAGGGTGTTTTGCCACTATCATACAAGATGTCTAATGACATACAACCTCTTGTTATCATAAGAGCGGGGTTGTGTACATCCACTTCTTCGAGTATATCTCTGACAGCACTACCTATATGATCTTGGAGTTTATTTGAAATATAATTTTCAACCTGAGGCAATTGGAGATAGTTATATGTCGAAGAGAAGACTCACCATTGGAAAGAACATGATAGTAATCTTCTCATTTTTCTTTGGGTTCTATTGGATCAACCAAGGATAATTCTCTGGACATATGATATCTATCATAACTTAGATTCATGGCCTCCTATGTACGAAGGTTTCCTTAAGCACTTCCCAAAGATTTTAATTTCTAAAACAGTTATTGACTGTTCATTTATGTAAGGTGCCATTGTGACGTGCTATCCAAGGTTGGGACATGAGTCACAGTTAGTATTAAAACTCACAGTATATGTGTTGTTGTATTTTGCACGACAATGATAGGAATAAAGTTGTAGTTATTTTCTGTACCATGTATTTGGCAACTCAGAATAGGTTGGATGGATTGGACCTATTTTGGGGGTGTCACACCGCATATATGGTGAAATTCTTCTATTATTTCGTTCTTTATTATTCTGTCAGAATATCTTGTCTGTGCGTTTACGCATGACTTGGTTCCATTCTTTATTATTCTGTCGGAATATCCTGTCTGTGCGTTTACGCATGACCTGGTTCCATTCTTTATTATTCTGTCAGAATATCCTATCTGTGCGTTACGCATGACCTCGTTCCATTATTTATTATTCTGTTGAGAATAACCTGTCCGTGCGATCTTTCACATGCATGGTGAATTCTTCTGTTATTCCATTCTTTATTATTCTGTTAGAATAACCTATCTGTGTGGATTACCATATTCATGGTGAATGATCCTTTATATTCATTTCTTATTAAATTATGGAAATGATCTGTCTACGTGGATTACCGCATGGCGGGCGAAAATCTATTTGCAGTTTCATAATTTTTCGGTCATTCAAAAATTCTGGAAAGTCATAATAAAAGCATTGGATTGATGAAAATCATGGGTATATGTAGTATTAGTAAGTGTTATGATGAGTTATATTGGTTATTATATGAAAACATGAAAGTTTCTTAGAAGTCACAAATGATTGAAAATCAGATTTTGGTGAAAATAGAACATGAAATTCAATTGACCATATCTCCTATTATATTTTGAATTTTTGAGTTTGGTCAAGTTCTAGAGTTAGATCTATGAGTTTTCTAACTTATCCAAGTGGAATCACTGGAAAAAGTGTTGTAGATTTTCGTGTGGACTGATTTTAGCAAATGAGTCAAAAAACTGCAATTTTCCAAAAAGCTACTGCCTAGAAATTTAAAAGGGCATTTTCGGCCACTTAAATTGTGAGAAAAATTCTGGACTTTTGGGAAATGGAAATATATGGTATAAAGTACCTCCTGTCCAAAAATGAGCTCATTCCGACTTAAAATGAGCAAATTATGACTATTTTAATATTTAGGTTTTTCCGACGAAAAATGCTATAATCGGAGTTCTATAACTTCGATGACCATGAAATTTAAACTGGAAGCTCACGTTAACATGTGTAAGATCCTGCCAAGATTTGGGAATTTCTGGAGTTAAGCTTGAGGTAGCTAATTTCTTAAGGAATTAATTAGAAATTAATTTTTTGAAAAATAGTAAATGAATTTAAAAAATTCTGAGAAAAATATATGTTCAATATGGGACTATATTCTGCTAAATCCCATAAAAGAATAATTTTTGGGACTGATTTGGTATTTGTTATGAAAATAGTTTAGTTACAAACATATGAATTAAATATGTTATGTGAAGTAACAAAATTGGTAAATAGGATTTTATGGCTTGGGAATCCTATATAGGGTATATGCAGATTTTTGATGAGAGATTTGATCATTGATGATGAAATCTTATGAGTATGACATTTTTGAATGATTAAATGCATTATTTGATAAAGTGTAAACAATTGAAATAAATTGTTTATAAGTTTAAGAAATGATTAAAATATTATTATAATATTAATGACATTAGATTATGAGATTATTAAGTGATTGATAATATTTGGTTATTATGGAACGCTGGATAAATTGTATTATAAAATTTTAATATTTATCCTTTATCTCATTTGATTGATTCTTTATGTCATTGTCATCATCCTCGTCTTTATATTATGTTGAAAATCATCGTGGCTTTTGTGGTGCATAGATGGACTTGGTATGATTATGACCGAGGATTATTCAAGATAATCATGACCGTAATGTTACAAATGATGTGAAAAAAGTCCTCATTGGCCCGTAGTGCATTGATGGGCCGACAGTTTTTGTATGATTATGGCTATGGATTCTCTTGACGAAGGTGCAAAGATGAATTATTTTATGGCATGATCGGGACCAGTTGATGAAAACACGATTATCTTTGGCCCGTGGTGCATGGATAATTCGTGGTCGTGATACTAAAGAATATCCTTGGCCTGTAGTTAAGGGATAATTCGATGATGTGGATTAATTTTTGAGCTGAGTCTCAGCAATGAAATATTAATTCATGGATGTGATAATAATGAATATCTTTGGTTGTAGTGCAAAGATGATTTAATTAGTATGATTATGAGCAGAAATTGTGATTTGGTATAATCATGATTTTTGAGGTTTCAGGTGAAGATAGGTGATGAAAATTATCTTCGTCTTGGGTGCGAAAAGGAATTTAGAATCACAATTATGATTATGAGTTATTCATATGATTGTGGACATGAATTGTTGATTGATGTTACAGGGATAAAACATTATTGGTGGACTTCTAACATGGAGAAGATAATAGACTGATGGTCTATTTGACTCTTTAATGGATTTTTCGTTCACCGCAACTATGGTTGAAAAAAGTTTTATCATCTACCATATGTTCTAAATCTACGATTTATTATTGATGAAAAGCTATTGATAATTAAATTATCTTTAGCTATGATATTCTTTTTCGAAGCTAGTTGTGCTCACCCTTTTTGCTTCACGATTCTTTTAGGTAATAAGAGTGTAAATTTGGAATTGAAGCCGGATAACGAGGGAATAGAACGGTGGTCTATAGTATTGAGAGGTTCTTCCTAAATAGTATGGAAATAATTTTATGGAGAACTTTAGATAAGTGTGTCGTATTGTATACGTCATTTGATATTTAATTTTGGTGATCCGAATAGGGTGAGGTGAAACCAACTTTGGAAGGGTGTTTTGCCACTATCATACAAGATGTCTAATGACATACAAACTCGTGCTATCATAAGATAGGGTTGTGCACATCCACTTGCTGAGTATATCTACGAGCACTACCTATATGATCTTGGAGTTTATTTGAAATATAATTTTCACTTGGAGACAGTGGAGATAGTTATCTGTCAAGAGAAGACTCACCATTGGATAGAAGATGATAGTAATCTTCTCATTTTTCTTTGGGGTCTATTGGGTCAACCAAGGATAATTATGTGGACGTATGATATCTATCATAACCTAGACGCATGGCCTCCCTTGTACGAAGGTTTTCTTGAGCATTTCCCAAAGATTTTAAATTCTAAAACAATTTTTGACTATACTTTTATGTAAAGTACCATTTTAAGGTTGTGGTCGAGACACCATGAGAGTTACATACATTTGTATTAAAACTCACGATTAATCGTGGTAAATATCTATCTGACGCTTCAACAATGATTATATAAATAAAGTTTGTATTTAATTTTTATAGTGTGATATCTGGCGACTCAGAATGGGTCGTGTGGACCTATTTTGGGGGCGTCACATCTAATACAAACTTAATTATACAACATGAGCTGTGAGTTTTCGATGAGTGCATATTATTCATTTATTTTGATTCCATTATATTTAGTTTTATTGCATGTTTTATGTGTATATGAGCTTATTAAGGTGTTTAATGATTTCAAGAAGAATTGGAGCTGAAATAGGAAAAAATAAAAAACTGCAGGATTTTTAGCATTAAGTTGGATGCATGTTCTTGGCTTGGGACTTGAATTTTATTGTAGAGCTCTTCTTTAGCTTTTCGGAACATCTTGAATCGTCCCAATCGGAGTTCATATGAAAAAGTTATGATATTTTTACTAAACGAACGTTGAACCTCAAAGTTTGGAAGTTACAATTTACATAACAGTCACTTGGAGCCCGATTTCGACCTTGATACAGAAAGATTCTGTCAATTCTCAAAGAATAAAAGTTGTAGATATCGTAGATATCTTCGTTTTGATAGGTAAAAGATCTCGTAACTCCTCACGAATCAAAGGTTATGCTCATTTTACCAAAGGATGTCGCAGCAGGAAATGGAAATTCGCCCCAACGAATTTGAGCGGGAAAATTGGGAAATCTTGGATTTTTAGAAAGTTTCTAAATGCAGATTTTGGTAAACTTCTTCATGGAATTGGATTGATATTTCTATTAGCTTTAGGATTTCCTTTAGACTAAGATTTATTTCCAAATTGAATTCTATTTCTTTATGGAAACTAGTTATGATTTGTAATTCCTTTTAGGATTTGGATTTCTACTTCCTATAGGATTTAGGACTTTGTCTAGCACTATAAATAGAGGGTGAGAGTCAAGGTTTTATTCATTCAACAATCAACTATCATCTATTGGAGTGTAGACTCAAGAGCATGTCAGCCTAGTTCTTTTTATTCAGTTCTAAAAGGAGGTGAATCCTTGTTACAAGTAATTGACTAATTGAGTATTATTATTTATTCCTTCTTGTCTGAAATTTCTTCTGATAATATGTTTTCATTGATTGCATGCTAATTGATCTACTTGATTTAATATGGCCAAATGAATTAGTTTGATCATTATCATATGCTAGATTAAGATTGATATTACGTGTAATTGATATCTGTGTTCATCACAAGTAGCAACTTGGTAATAATAATTGTGGATAAACTTTTGTTTATTGCTAAGATTATCAGAAAACAAGTTAAACAAATCGAGCTTATGTGTTTGTTGCTTGGATTAGCCTAATTCTCTATTTCTTAATGCTTCTATCATATTAAATCTAGAGAGCTTATTCTAGGTTGTATGTTAGTTAGAATCTGGTGGAGAGCTTGTTTCATACAAAGATAATCTAAGGAGAATTTCGGATAGCAGAGCTTATTGTTATCTAGGGCTAATAATTTCATTGAAGGGAAAATAATAATTACTTGATTAATTGATTGTTGTACTTGGTGAAAGCTGAATCTGCAGAATCAAATTTTATATATTTGGTTAATTTCATCATTAATTCTTGTTCTCTTAGTTTAAAAACAATTTTCAAAAACCCTCATCTTTATTTTACTGTTGAAATAGTAGAATAATTCTAAAACAACTTTACTCTCCGTGGGATCGATCCTTACTTTCTTCTTGTCTTTAATTATTATAAATTGTGAAGTGAAAGTGAGGTTAATTTAGGAATGTCAACGACAGCTCCCAGTTTTAATACAAATATTGTCTTCTAGACAGTATTCAAACTCAAAATACGACAAAATATAATCTGAGAGTTTTAACACGAATATTGTCATCTAGACAATATCCACACTCAAATTCAATCTTATTACATTTATTATCACACTATTTCATAGAATAGTGAGGACTACTAATGCTATCATCTGGACCGTCACTCCGTTTTCTGACTAGTCCCTACTACGTTCTCATTTCCTGAAGAGAACAATGAAAGCAAAAAGGGTGAGCTCAACTAGCCTAGTAAGAAATATTATGACTAAGATAATGCATAATAAATTATCGTTAGCAACAATGTTGTTAAACCGATACAATATAACAAACATCAAGTTTAACTAAGAAATTTAACAAGCAATCCATTAGAAGAGTTAAGTAGAGAATAAAATCTATTATCTTCTATGATTTAAAAGGTTTTTCATCACTTTTATCGCTGAAACTCAGCTTAATAAATAATCCACATCATCAAATCATCCCTGCCCTACAGGCCAAAGATATTCTTTTTTATCACGACCACGAATTATCCATGCACTACGGGATAAAGATAATCATGTTTTCATCAACGGTCTTGATCATGCCATAAAATAATTCATCTTTTCACCCTTCGCCGAAGAGAATTCATAGCCATAATCATACCAAAAACTGTCCATCAATGCACTACGGGCCAATGAGGACTTTTTCCACATCATTTGTAACATTACGGTCATGATTATACCGAATAATCCCTGGTCATAATCACACCAAGTCCATCTATGCACTACAAACCACGAGATGACTTTCAACATAATATAAACACGAGGATGATGACAATGACATAATAATTCAATAAAACAAGTTCAAGAATTAATTTATCCAGAACTAATAACGCCCAAATTGTCAACATGATACTTCTTTGTAGAGTAAAATTCAAGAATGCTCGTAAAAATATTTCCATGAAAAGATATTTGGATGAAGCGCAAATATCAAGGATATTCCACTAATTTCATGGAGTATAGAAGTCAAAACTTTAACCAACCGAAAGTATAATAAAGAATGGAATAACAAAAGAAATCACCGGGCATGCGATAGGCCCTTAGCATGCATAAAATTTATTCCAATGAATAATAAATAATGAACCGAACGGTCGTGCGTAAGCGCATGCATGAGATATTCCAAATGAATAATAAATAATGGAACCGTGTCATGCGTAACGCATGCATGAAGATATTTCGACGAATAATAAAGAATGGAACCAAGTCATGCGTAAAACGCATTTGATATATATATTCAAGCGAGAATAATAAATAATGAAACTAGGTCATGCGTAACGCACGCGCATGGATATTCCGAGCGAATAATAAAGAATGGAATAATAGAAGAATTTCACCATGTATGCGATTTCAAGCATGATGAGTTATTCCAACATAATAATAAGGAATGAAATAACAGAAGAATTTCACCGTGTATGCGGTACTTCGCATAGACATGTTATTCCAACATAATAATAAGGAATGGAATAACATAAGAATTTTACCAAGTATAGGGTAGCCCGCGTATACAGGTTATTCCAACAGAATAATAAAGAATGGAATAACAGAAGTTCTCTTCATGAATACAAAAGAAATAATACCCCTTACGAGTACAACAAATAATATCCCTTAACTTAAAAGAAACTGGATACTGGAGTAGTGAAGTAGCATAATACTTTTCTTCTTTCTCTCTATAGTTTCTCTCTCTAGAGTTTCAGTGAATTCGTAAGAAATTATGAAGGAATGAGCTTCTATTTATAGGAGAATGGACTGAATAGTAATTAATTCATGAACGGTCCAGATTGATTTACTTTTAAAAAGACGGTCCATATTGATTTACTATATAGAACACTATGCAGACACTATGCAACACTATCGCATAATAAAATATAATATATTCTAATTATTGTCTAATAAAATAAATAACTTTATAAAAGTATTACATTTTATATAAAAAAATTTTTTACTATGCAAAATACTATGCAGGCACTATGTAACACTATATCATAATAAAATATAATATATTCTAATTATTGTCTAATAAAACAAATAACTTTATAAAAGTATTACATTTTATATAAAAAGCTTTTCATTTTATTACATTAATAATACTAATAAAACAAGATTTATATATAATATATATATATATATATATATATAAACTTCCGTGACTTCATAAAAAGACACCTCAATATATCTAACAACATTTATCATCATTATTATAATTTACAATATTAATCGACCAGGTCGTTCTCAGGAAATAGGGGGCTTTCCAATAAGGATTTCTCCCAATTGGCGCGCAATTAGGTGACCAAACCTCTCCTTGGCAGAACTTCTAGACATTGTTAATATTGCAAATAATAATATTAATAACTTCGTCGTCTCAATTATTAATTTAATAATATATAAAATATCGACCATAATTGAATCAAATAACGTGAGATACTATGCAATAATTACTAAAGCAATAATTGAACAAAACTGAGTGACTTCTCACGTAAGCATCAATAATCAATACCGTATCTTCTTTATGCAACCACGCGTATTATTCAGACTTTTTTACTACTTAATAGTTCAACAGGTTTTAATTGTAAAACTTCCGCCGTTATTTTCATAAAAATATTTTTGTCGCTTTCTCGATCCGATAATAATTCCGCTTAAGGGGGTCCACTAATGATTGTCTTATCGTCTTTGATATTCCCAGATAAAAAGAATATTCCCCACCAATCGAATATTATACAACAACTTGCATACTTTTTAAAATTTATAAATATTACCCACAACTATAACATTATCTCAAATCCACACCATAATTTTTTTAAAAAAAATTCGAGAAAATTAAATCTTTATTCGTAAAATTTGGGATTTTACAATCTCCCCTCCTTATGAAATTTCGCCCAAGAAATTTACGTATGTACCTGGTATGCCGAACAAATGAGGACACTTCGTCAGATTCTAACTCTTGAGGTATAACCTTTGAGCGTAAAATATATTTCAAGATTTTAACAGGTACATCTTCATACGTCAAATTATCTACTATCTCGTCCGGTTCTAAATTAATAATGTGGTTCGGGTCGTCCGAATATTTACGTAACATCGATACGTTAAAAACTTTATGAACACGCGACATACTTGGCAGTAAAACGAGTTTATAAGCCACAGTTCCTACTCAATAGAGGATTTCAAATGGGCCAATTAAATCGAGGGTTGAGATTTCCTCTCTTTGTCGATTATTGCTTCTAGAATAATGCCTTCTTGAACCTTCTTCTTCACATTCATCAGATCTGAGTATGTAGCTTGAGCGACTTTAACTTTATCGATTAAAGTCGATTATAATCGTATATTCGTTATCTTCACGTGGGTCCCTAGAGTCTTTAACTCTATCTTCATCATTTGTAAGTTATACGAAATGGGTCTTTGTGTTAACAACATCGCACTCGTATACACATACGATCTTCTACTCAACGCGCCAGCTACCACGTTCGTTCTTCCACGATGGTATTGAATGGTATTATCATAATCTTCAACAGCTCGAGCCAACGTCTTTGGCGCGTTATACATTCTTTTTGGTTGAAGAAATATTTAAGGGTTGAAGAAATGGGTTTTGTACTGGGGTCAATACATTCGATTTCACGCTCTAGGGTAAGCCACGAAGTCTTCAGGAATACGTCAAAAAATTTATTAACGATAGAAATATCATTCAAAACTGTGACCCTCATCCAAGACTTGGATAGCACGTCACATTGATACCTATTAACCTGCCATCGTCATTCACGACGTTGCCTACAGAAAGTCTGGCCTCGGTGCATTCCACACAAGGAAGTCAACAACGAAAGACTCGGGGCTCTTTATTTATGGCTTAATATGACAATGATTGACTTTTAGTGGTTTGGTTGCTTGAATTCGCATAATAGGTTAGTTAGGAATATGAAAGCTAACAACCTTACGAAAAGCATGATGAGTAGTTAACCAATCGATTCCTAAAATCACATCAAAGGCAAGTATTTTCAAAGAGATAAGATCGACAGGTAACGTGAAAGTGTTGATTTGAATCAAACAAGATTTATAAATATTGGAGGTAACGAAGGTTTCTCCCAACTAAGTTTCAACAGATAAATCAAAGTCTAACTTCTTCGGAGTTAAATTCAAACATTGAACACAACTAGGTGAAATAAAAGAATGAGTAGAACCGGTATCTAACACGGTATAGACTTCGCAAGAGTTTATGATTAACTTACCCGTGATAATTTTATTCAGGTTCCTCGTCACGAAAAAAAAACACTCTCTCTTAAACTATCGGCTTTGGCTTGTCTGGGACATCCTTTCGTATCACTATCCCAGCTGGACTTGACTTCACCATACGACAAAATCGAGCTAGGTGACCTTCTCTCCGCAATTAAAACACGCTTTGGATTCTTTAAATACAGTTTGAACGGATGTGTCCTCTCCCGTCTGCATTTGAAACATACTGACCGGTGGTCGTTCTTCTTCCTTTGAAACGAGTCTTTGATCTTGGTTTGTCTTTCCATCATTATTGAACCTCCTCTTCTTGAAATTTCCACTTATTATCTTGGCCATGATTACCACCGAAATGGTTACCATTCTTGGCATGAAAATTTCCCCCACGATGGTTATCATTGTTCCGATGGTCGTTGCCACAGGTACGATTATTATCGTGCTGTTGGTCGTTGCCTTTTAGTTGTGCTGACTCATTATGCGCTCCAATACCTGAGCTGTGACTCCCCCAAAATAGGTATACATCACCCATCTTGAGTCGCCAAATTCATGGTACAAAATTCAAATACAACTTAATAATACAACCGTCGTGTAAAAATACGACAAAATACAAACCGTGAGTTTTAATACAAATCTCATCGCTAGACAATATCCACTCTCGTAATAAGTCCTCATTACATTTATTGTCATATTATTTAATGAATAGTGATGACTACTAATACTATCATCCGGACCGCCACTGCTGTTCCCATTAGTCCATTCACGTTCTCATTTCACAGAAGAAAAAATGAAAAAGAAAGGGTGAGCTCAACTAGCCCAATGAAGAAATATTATGACTAAGATAATGCGTAATAAATTATCATTAGTCTTCAACAATGTTAAACCGATAAAATACAATAGACATCAAGTTTAACTGCGATGAACAAGCAATCCATTAAAAGAGTCAAGTAGAGAATAAAATCTACTATCTTTTATGATTTAAAAGGTTTTTCTTCATTTTATCACTGGGACTTTAAATAAATAATCTACATCATCGAATCACCCCCACTACTACTGACTTAAGGATATTCTTTAGTATCACGACCACAAATTATCCATGCACTACGAATCAATGATATTCGTGTATTCATTAATGGTCATGATCATGCCAACAACTCGTCCCATCAATGCACTACGGACCAATGAGGACTTTTACCACATCATTTGTAACATTACGGTCATGATTACATCTTTGAATAATCCTCAGTCATAATCATACCAAGTTCATCTACATACTCACGGGCCATATATGACTTTCAAAAAATATAAATATGAGGATGATGACAATGATATAAGAATTCAATAAAAACAAGTTCAAGAATTAATTTATTCAGAACTAATAACGTCCAAATTGTCAACATGATACTTTTTGCGAGTAAAATTCAAGAATGCTCGTAAGAATATTTCCATGAAAAGATATTTGGATGAAGCGCAAATATCAAGGATATTCCACTAATTTCATGGAGTATAGAAGTCAAAACTTTAACAACCGAGTATAATAAAGAATGGAATAACAAAAGAAATCACCATGCATGCGGTATTGCATGAGACAAGTTATTCCAACTTAACAATAAATAACGGAACTAGGTCAAAGTGTAATACGCACCGGTAGATGTTCCAATAGAATGATAAAGAATAGAATAACAACAAAATCACCATGCATGCGGTATTTGACATATACGAAAGTTATTCCAACGTAATAATAAATAATCGGAACCGGTCCCACAGAAACGCATGCATGTGATATTCCAATAGAATAATTAAGATTTTAACCAGTCCCATGAGATAACGCATGCAACAAGATGTTCCAATGAATAATAATAACGAATAAATAACAATGAAAATCACCAAGTATAGGGTAGATCATGATACAAAGTTATTCCAACGAAATAATAAAGAATGGAATAATGTGTTCTTTTCATGAATATGAAAAATATATAATACCCTTTACCTTATAAAGAAGAGTACTTTCAAGCGTTAGTATGCGGGGATATACTTGAAAAAAATTGCACTACGCTCAAAGCTTTCTTAAACGCTAAAGAAATACGCCAAGATAGAAGAATAATTCTCTCTACGCTTTCTCTATAGTTTCAAAGAATTCGTAAGAAATAATGAAGGAATGAGCTTATTTTATAGAAAAATGGATCAGATAAGAACTAATCCATGAACGGTCCAGATTGATTTACTTTTAATCGGACGGTCCATAATTAAAGCAAAATCTTTTAAATAAAATATAATATATTTAATTTATAATCTAATAAAATGAATAACTTTTAAAAAGATTTTACTATGGAAACACTATGCAGACACTATGCAAATACTATGCATAATAAAATATAATATATTCTAATTATTGTCTAATAAAACGAATAACTTTATAAAAGTATTCTGTTTTATATAAAAAGATTTTACTATTAGCCTAATAAAACGAATAACTTTATAAAAGTATTCTGTTTTATATATAAAGCTTTTCTGTTTTATTACGTTAATAATACTAATAAAATAAAACTTCATCATCATTATTATTATTCACACTATTAATCAACCGTGTCGCTCCTGGAAAGAGGGGCTTTCCAATAAGGATTTCTCCCTATCATGCAATTAGGTGACCAAACCTCTCCTGGCGTGAACTTTTAGACATCGTTAATAATGCAAATAATAATATTAATAACTCGCTCATCTTAATTATTGATTTAATAATATAAAAAATATCGACAATAATTGAATAAAACTAAATGACTTCTTACGTAAACATCAATAATCAATACCGGTAATACTTACGCAACCACGCCAGACATCGCATTTTTTTACTACCGAAAGTAGTTCAACAAGATTAATCTGTAAAACTTCCGTCGTTATTTTCAATAAAATATTTTTGTCATTTTCAATTCGACAATAATTCCGTTGTAGGGTCCACTTAATGATTGTCTTGCGTCATTTAATATTCCCTGACAAAAATAATATTCCCCGACCAATCGAATATAATACAACAACTTGCATACTTTACAAAATTTATAAATACTACCCACAACTATAACATTATCTCAAATTTATTCCATAATATTCAAAAATGATATTTATAGAAAATTCATTTTTTATTCATAAAAGTTGGGGTCTTACATGAGCCCTATTCACAACATCTGAATATAAACAAAGTTTGTGAGAAATGAGGTATTGACGTATATAGGGTTTCAAACCTCTTAGAAATATTCGCGTCATTCGCTCCTCATTATCGACCAAATGGGATGCAAACCGGGATAACTCCGCAAATTTAGCCTCGTATTGCGACACGGTCATATTGTTTAACTCCAACTTGATAAACTCCACCTCCTTCATGTGACGAATACTTTCGGGAAAGTACTTGTCGTTGAACAGCTCTTGGAACTTCTCCCAAGACATCTTGAGTGCGTCAGTCTGGGTACGTTTTACAGATTACCACCAGTAATCTGCCTCTTCACGCAACATAAAGGTGGCAAAGGGAACCTTTTGCTCCTCTGAGCATCCCAAGACATCAAATATCTTGGTGATCTGCTTTAACCACGTCTCCGCCTTAAGTGGTTTTGGCTTTCCCAAAAACTTCGGTGGTCCCAGCTCCTTGAATCGCTTAATGCGATCGACGTGGGTTGCCATTATTTTCACCTATATTTTGAATGCAGAGTCTCTCTTTTGTTGTTCCATGAATTGCATAAAGCCTCTGAACATTCCATCGTTCATCATTTGGTCAAGGTGTTGTTGTTTGCACAGAGGATTGTCGCATTCCTGATGCACATTATCCTGATTATTGATATGTGGAGACTCAACGGTCTCCTGTGCTCCATTGCTATTCTCAACATTCTCGGATGTCATTTTCAAATACTGCCACAAAACAAGAGTTAATTAAAATATCACATATTATCCCTATACTCTGACCGACCAATTAAATACCAAAAAACTTAGGTAGGTCATACTAGCGAAGGAATTTCCCATCTCTCCGGCCCCTCCTAGTTCATGTCTCACATCTCAGTCAGGGATCATATCCCTAAGCTTTGATACCAATTGTGACGCCCCCAAAATAGGTATACATCACCCATTTTGAGTCGCCAAATACATGATACAGAATTCAAATATAAACTTAATTATACACATACGAGTCATGAGTTTTAATACAAATATTGTCTTCAGGCATGTGATTTAAACTCAAAATACGACAAAACATAATCTGAGAGTTTTAACACGAATATTGTCATCTAGACAATATCCACACTCAAATTCAATCTTATTACATTTATTACCACACTATTTCATAGAATAGTGAGGACTACTAATACTATCATCTGGACCGTCACTCCGTTCCCCGACTAATCCCTGTTACGTTCTCATTTCCTGAAGAGAACAATGAAAGTAAAAAGGGTGAGCTCAACTAGCCTAGTAAGAAATATTATGACTAAGATAATGCAGAATAAATTATCATTAGCCTTCAACAGTGTTAAACTAATACAATATAACAAACATCAAGTTCAACGGCAGCGGAACAAGAAATCCATTAGAAGAGTCAAGTAGAGAATAAAATCTACTATCTTCTATGATTTAAAAGGTTTTCATCACTTTTATCAACTGAAACTTCGACAATAAATAATCCACATCATCAAATCATCCCTGCCCTACAGGCCAAGGATATTCTTTAGTATCACGACCACGAATTATCCATACACTACGGGCTAAAGATAATAATGTTTTCATCAACGGTCATGATCATACCATAAAACAAGTCATCTTTGCACCCTTGGCCGAAGAGAATCCATAGCCATAATCATACCAAAAATGCGTGATGCCAATGCACTACAGCCAATAAGGACTTTTTCCACATTAATTGTAACATTACGGTCACGATTATATCGAATAATCCTCGGTCATAATCATACCAAGTCCATCTATGCACTTTCTGCACCACGGATGACTTTCAACATAATATAAACATGAGGAGGATGATGACAATGACATAATAATTCAATAAAAACAAGTTCAAGAATTAATTTATCCAGGAACTAATAACGTCCAAATTGTCAACATGATACTTCTTTGTAGAGTAAAATTCAAGAATGCTCAGAAGAATACTTTCATGAAAAGATACTGGATGAAGCGCAAATAACAAGGATATTCCACTAATTTCATGGAGTATAGAAGTCAAAACTTTAACCAACCGAGTATAATAAAGAATGGAATAACAAAAGAAATCACCGGGCATGCGATAGAATCATATGATGAGTTATTCCAATGAATAATAATAAATAACGGAACCGTGTCATGCGTAACGCACGCATGTGGATATTCCAGCGAGAATAATAAATAATGGAACCAGGTCATGCGTAAACGCATTGCGAGATAGTATATTTCGACGAGAATAATAAAGAATGGAACCAAGTCAAATACGTAAAACGCATACGGATAGGATATTCCGGCGAGAATAATAAATAATGAAACTAGGTCATGCGTAAGCAAACGCATGCAGATGATATTCCGCCGAATAATAAAGAATGGAATAATAAAAGAATTTCACCATGTATGCGATTACTTGGCATAGATAGGTTATTCCAACATAATAATAAGGAATGGAATAATGTAAAAATTTCACCATGTATGCGGTGCTTGATAGACAAAGTTATTCCAACATAATAATAAGGAATGGAATAACGTAAGAATTTTACCAAGTATAGGGTAGCCGGCGTATCTGAGTTATTCCAATGAATAATAAAGAATGGAATAATGAAGTTCTCTTCATGAATACAAAAGAAATAATACCCTTTACGAGTGACAAATAATATCCCTTACCTTAGAAGAAACTGGATACTTTGGTAAGTGAAGTAGCGAATACTTTTATTCTTTCTCTATGGTTTCTCTCTCTAAAGTTTCATGAATTAAGAAAATAATGAAGGAACGAGCTTCATTTATAGGAGAATGGACCTGAATAGTAATTAATTCATAAGCGGTCCAGATTGATTTACTTTTAAAGACTGATCCATATTGATTTACTATACAAAAAACTACTATACGCAGCACTATACGACACTATGCGTAATAAAATATAATATATTCTAATTATTGTCTAATAAAATAAATAACTTTATAAAAGTATTTTGTTTTATATAAAAAGATTTTACTATACAAAACACTATGCAGTACTATGCATAATAAAATATAATATATTCTAATTATTGTCTAATAAAACAAATAACTTTATAAAAGTATTACATTTTATATAAAAAGATTTTATTATGCATAATAGAATATAATATATTCTAATTATTGTCTAATAAAACAAATAACTTTATAAAAGTATTTTGTTCTATATAAAAAGTTTTAAAAGAGTAATAAAAATTTATTATAATTTAATTAGTCATAATAACAAATTTTACTCTTCTAAACTAAGTAGTCAAAAAATTACTAAATGATAAATTATATACAAAAAAAAAAAATTATGAACAAATACGAATGAGTACATAGGTTTGGGTTATGCCAAGTGTCAATAACCCATGCATACTTTAGTATTTAATTTAGTTATTTAGCTAATTAGTATATACTCCATCATTAGAATCTTCATGAATGTAAGATCTCATTTTGGCATATGATATTCTTATTGGGATGATGTCTATTCTCATGTTTTGTAATGGCAAACCACCATTAACATTTTCCATGCTCTTAATTATATTAATTAAGTGTCCTGTGCTCAAGCTCCCTAAATTAAATAATCAAACATTATCTGTCTGAGCTATATAATAATAACCACTAATATCAGTGAATTTAATTTTATATTATTCTGAAAGTGAAAGAAATTAAAAAGAAGATTCATATATAATTTATCACTAGATTTTCATAAATTTAGTTGATATGGTTAAGTCTTCTTCACTTCCGCACAAAGATATAAATAAATAAAAAACGATTATAAATTTATAACATTCTTGTTTTTCCTTTTTTTTTCTTTTCTGACATGTAGGAGTAGGACGACATGTATTTTGAATTTATAGTATACTATTTTTTTAGTTTAGGTTAATTATGAAAGTACTTCATGTTCCAATTAATCCTGATTGAAATTCATATATTAATTACATGATGTTTAATCTACAGCCATTTACTCATCAACTTGTAAAATTCAAATGGAATCAAACATGTTGGTAAAGTTCGGCTTCCATGTATTTGCAGGCAGCTGGTTGCATACTTGCATGCATAAGGTTTTCCGGTACTGATCAGTTAACGATTAGGTTTTATGGGTTTCTGATTTTATTTTTTTGTTTTATATTTTTTAGAAAAGCTAAGTGAATTTCAGCAAACAAATTATATGGACAATATTTAGTAAAACTTAATTACAAAATTTTAGGTGGAAGATTGACGTACCTTTTATATATATATATATATATATATATATATATATATATATATAGTTATATGTATATACTGTGTGTGTATTACACAATAGGAGTTATGACGACGGATTTTTGGGCTATGGTGATTTGATGAAATCTGCATACATAGCCCAAGATATTATAACGATGGATGGGCAACTCACTATAACCGACCGTATGTACACACCATTTGTGTATACATTTTTTCCATATATATATATAAAGCAAGATCAGTACATACCCTTATCTTACTTTCACCGTACTCACCCCCTTTGCCATAGCGGTTTCGATCATACAACTGTCGCCTATACTTTTAGCGACGGACAACATATAGCGTCATTAAAAGTATAAGCGACGATTGTATAAACGAAACCGTCGCTTAAAGGGGGTGAGCACTGAGTAAAGATAAGGGTATACTGATCCTAATATATATATATATATATATATATATATATATATATATATATATATATATATATTGTGACACCCCCAAAATAGGTCCATTCCATCCAACCCATTCTGAGTGCAGCAAATACATGGTATGTAAATAACTACAACTTTATTATTACAACATATAAACCGTGAGTTTAAATACGAGATATTGCCATCTGACAATATCCACATACAAATAAATCCTCATCATAATTATTGATACATTATTTTACAAAAATGGTGAGTACTACTAAACAACTCTTTCTAGAACCTTTATTCCATACCCCTAACTAAGACTTTCATTACATTCTCGCCTCCCGAGAAGAAAAATGGAACAAAAAGGAAAAGGGTGAGCTCGACTAGCCCAAGAATGAATATTATGACTAAGATAATATACAACAAAATTATCGTTAGTCTTCAACAGGAAAAATATAATAGAATACAATAGACAACAAGTTTTAAATCAATATTCGCAATGAAATAATAATTCATTAGAAGAGTTAAGTAGAGAATGCAAACTACTATCTTCTATGTATGAATTTTAAAGTTCATCGCCTATTTTATCCCCAACATCAATCAATATATATATCGAGATCAAATATTCATCCTTGCACTTTGAGTGCCAAGGACATTCACCAATTGGTCATGTTCATCTAAACACTGCTTCATCTTTTGCACTACGGGCCAAAGATATTCATCGAAATCATTCATCTTTTGACTACGGGCCAAAGATATTCATCGAAATCATTCATCTTTGCACTACAGGGCCAAAGATATTCATCATAAATCATTCATCTTTTTCACTACAGGGCCAAAGATATTCAATAATATCATCATTTAAGACCGAGGATGATGAAAATATTTTTTAAAAACGAATCCAAAGGAAACAAAATGACAAGGATTAAGGATTAAGGATTCGTACTTTGTTTTATCCACGTCCAAAAATACCTCAAAAATAATCATAGTGGTGTAAAATTCAAGAATGATCAAAACATGGATACAATCAAAGCTAAAGATCCGAATAGATATTTTGGACGAAAGAAGAAATTTTATTTTTCTATGAATAAGTGTCGTATTTGTGAATAGTCTTTGATATCGTGAATAAGTCTTGATAATCGTGAATAATAACTCGACACCAAAAGATAGAAATTTCACAAAAAACATCTTCACGCTTTCGTGAATAAGACTTTGAATAGTAAGAATCGTGAATAAGAACTCATGAATAAGAACTCATGAATAAGTAACCCATATGAAAAAGTTTCAAATTTGATAAAAAGTTCCAACCAATATTTTAGCATAATGATATTGAAGAAATAATATCATTTGAGAAGAAAATAACATCCCTTACCTCGAAAGACAAGATTTCTAAATTGAAACAGGATATAAAGCTATGACTTGAACTTTCACCAGATAGCAATACTCAAAGTATACTCAAAATACTCACAAGAATACGCCGATAATATAGAGAGAAAACTTGATTTACGGTGTGATTTTCAATTCTAACCTAAGCACTATTTATAGAAATTGCTTAGAACACCAAAGCGTAAAATTTAATATAATAT
Source organism: Panax ginseng (assembly GCA_020205605.1). Lineage (NCBI taxonomy): Eukaryota > Viridiplantae > Streptophyta > Magnoliopsida > Apiales > Araliaceae > Panax > Panax ginseng. The sequence goes on along the minus strand of CM035131.1, from coordinate 16,788,554 downwards.
TATTATTTATAATGATAATTCCTACGCACACCTTGAATCTGAATTTCAGCAACTTGTCATGTGTTAAATGAGGGAACCAAATGAAAAAACGTTTTGTAAATAAAAATATTTTAAACTTCCAAAATCAATTATTTGAGCTTGAACTTCAATAATTCACAATAAATAGCCCTTTTGCTAGAAAATTCAAATCTCACGAGTTTTTATAGGAAATTCAATTCTCTACAACTTTACAGAAGAAAGGTTTTCCAAATTCCAAACAGAAATTGACCGAAATCCATAAATGGGCGATTTTACAGGCTATAATCAAATTTCAAATAATAAATGGGGTCCACCGAACATGTTTAACATGTTTTAAACATTTTGGTAACAAAATACTCCTCCTCCACATATACTCATATATCCCACATTCATCGTAAAAATATCATCATTAATATATTATTAAAATAATATATTTAAATGAATTATTTTATTAGAAAAGATAAAATATTAATTTTCAACAATTGTCACTATAAAAATTTTCTCCATCTATATCCACATAAAATCAATATTTTTCTCATCATATGAATCAATAATTAATTATTCACAAATAATATTACGTAATCACAATATTGACAACCAGGCGCTCCTAAAGAAAAGAGGGGCTTTCCAATAAGAATTTCTCCTTATCACGCAGTGATTAGGTGACCAAACCTCTCCTTGAATGTAACTTTCTAGACATTGCCAATAATGTTATCTAATAATATTATTCAGATAATATGAATTATTGTCTCAGATAATAAAAATATCGTGTAATGACAATTATTGAAACAACAAGAATATAAAATATCAATGCAACAATTATTGAATCAATAAAATAAAATATCTGAATAAGAATTACATAACCATTATTGAGTAGTGCCTTCTTTACGTAAGAATCAATAATTGGTGCAATACCGGTATCTTCATTGCAAGCGATAACGCGATTCATCGTGTTTTTTAACCATAGGGTATTCCAACAAAATAAATTGCAGTAACAACTACGCTCGTTATTTTTAAATAACTTATTTTTGTCGCTTTTCCCTCCAATCGCTTTCCAGCTATGGGGGCCCATATATACTATCGCATCACTGTCAGTCGTTTAATATTCTCCGAAAAGATTTAATATTCCACGACCAAACGAATATTCTCCGACAATAATGAATATTATATCACCACTTGCTTATTTAAAATATTTAAAGCATTTTACCCATAACTAACCACATTAATCAAATCCACCCTTACTATTTCAAAATAATAAATAAAGGAAATTCCTTTTATTTAAAAAAATTTCTTGGGTCTTATATATATATATATATATATATATATATATAGAGAGAGAGAGAGAGAGAGATCAAAGTCTTGGAATTCGCATTTTCTTAAAATGCGAAATTTAATTTTATTTATTATTTTTGCTTCTGTTTTTAAAACAACTAAATTTTTTTTTAATAATTTATGGAACTGAAATTTTTTCATAATAGTATTTTGGGTGTGATTTAGATACATATAACAAAACAGGTCTGTACAGTCTGTTTTGGGTGTGATTTAGTTGTTTTAAAAAAAAGCAATAAATAAATAAATTCTGGATTTTAGATCCGTCCGGACGTCCGGACTGGATCTTGATCATATATATATATATATGGGTATGCATTCATAGCAACCGGTTGCTAGAAAACTATTTCAGCAACCCAAAAAAAGGAACAAGCCACTACAAGTTATAGTGACTGGGATAATTAAATTGGAACATGTCACTACAACTTGGATCGGCTAGGACAACTTCAACGTAATAATATTAATATTTTGTAATATTATTAATACTAATATTAATAAGGTAAAAATAGAGATACACAGCTGAATAACTTTTAAAGTTACACGGTCTACGATTTTAGAGTGATTTCACTATACGATCGTAGAGTAGTCCACAGATAGTAGAGTGAATTCACTTTACTATCGTGGACTATCGTAGAGTAGTTCACGATAGTAAAGTGAATTCACAAATCGTGGAGTGACTACTCTACGATTGTAGAGTGAAATCACTCTATGATCGTAGACCGTGTAACTTTAAAAGTTACACGGCTGTGCACCTCCATATTCCCCTATTAATAATATTAATATTAGTATTAATAATATTAATTATCCCAACCATTACAACTTGTAGTGGCTTCGTTCTTTTTTTGGGTTGCTGGAATAGTTTTATATATATATAGGAAGAGATGGATATAAGGTTCTTGCATGCACAAGCAAATTAAACAGTTACTTGTAAAGAAAATTCAACATAAGATTCAGAAACTACCAAGGAAGTAAAGAATGTATGATTCCTTTTGGATTTTTAAAGGATTATATATATGATTGAACCTAAAATGTTAAAGATAATAGATTATTGAAATGGGAGGAGAAAAGAACATTCTATCAGCCCCCATTTTACCTCAGCAATTAGCATAATTTAGTGGTGGAAAATAATAATCTTTTTGAAAGGAATAAAGGGTTCTAACAACATCGGTCATATTACACATCCTATGCTAATTATGCATGCATGTAGATTAATTTTCACTCTTTTCGAAATTAAACAAGTTATATTTTCTTCTTTTGTGCTATTCTATTCTATGATTGTTACGGCATGCTTTTCATGTAAGATTTGAGATATAAAATTTTAAATCCAACGATATATTAAGACATGGTATCATAGTAGACATTCATTTACTTGAGGACATGCAAGGGAAAGGAAAGTAAAAGAAAAATAAATACTATGAAAAACTAACACAGAATAAGCTAGGGAGATTGAATTTCAAAGATATTTCAATCCAAACATCTCAGAATAAATTTGGAATTTTTTTACTCTCTTTCCTCTATTTTTAGTTTTGGTATAAAATATTATACTTTACTCATTCTTTTGAGCACATAAAGAAAGTATTTTTCATCCAAACTTACCAAATCTAAATTATATATTATTTTAGATAATTAATAGAATTGGAAGCTAATAATATATATAGTTAGTGTGGAAAAAAACAACACTTTAGTGATTAGATAGATAATGCGACAAGTTGAGAGCGACGGGGGTGATATATGTTTAGAGCAAGATATTAAACATTGGTTTGTCCACATTTGTAATATTTTAGTGTGTGGGATGGACTTGGAGTAGCTAGAGGACCCTTGTGGAAAAATCCGATAGAATGATGGCCGGCTGGCTGGCTAGCATATATCTTGTGGTCACAAAGAAGAGACTTGGAATTTAATTTCCAAGGAAAGAACTGTGAACTAGCTAGTGGAATTCGGCTACCTCGTCTTCTCTTTTAGACAAAAAATAGTGGAGGCACTCGTGTGCTAGTTTTGTTCTCGCAAGTGTAATATTATTTGACAAGTAATAGGTCATGGTCGGGAAAGCATAAAAGAATATTATATATAGCTGAGTAAGATATAATTATGGAAATTAATTTAATAAGTGAAGGCAAAAATATATATCTAAAAAGAAAAAATACATACAGAAATATATGTTTTTTTGTTATTTGTCATGTACTAGACAGTGGAAGACTGGCGACGACCATAAAAGAATGTAATAGGAAACGAAGTAGAATAGAAGAGCATATTAAATCTGAATGAGATCGAGTTACGTTAAATATATATCAACTAGGCACACAATAAAGTTAGATTGTTATAAAATTTTAGCGAAATGTATAATAATACTCTTATAATTGCTGCATAAATTTAGAGAGAATAAACAAGAGAAAAGAAGAGAGAAACTCTTCAGGAGAATTATTCAGAGAAGTTTTTCTTCTATCTTTTCTTTTCCTTCAGGATCAATCCTTATATAGGCAATATTGAGAGGAGAGGGGGGGGGGGTCACGGAAGAGGAGTGAATGAGGAAAAGAAAGGAGTCACGGGTTTCCCTCATCGTGAGGGAATTTTATGTCTAACACTTCCCCTGATTCCCTACGATAGAAGATTATGTCTCATTAAAAACCTTGTTAAGAAAACCCAGTGGGAAAAACTTAACGAAGGGTAAAAGAGTTCATATCTTTTACATAAATATCTTAATTGACTGCCTCGTTAAAACCTTGTCAGAAAAAACTCATTGGGATAAAAACCGTGACTAAGGAAAAAGAGTACAGTCTTCCCCTCAAAAGTATTTCATTACTCCTTGATGAAATATTGTCATAAGTCTTTCAGTCGACACATTCCGATCCTTTTTCGAAGTTTTGCAAACGTTGCATTTGGTAGCGACTTTGTGAATAAGTCGGCTAGATTATCACATGATCGAATTTGATGCACATCTATATCACCCTTCTTTTGTAGCTCATGAAAGTATTATGCATACAAGTCAATCATGTATGATGATAAAGCATATACTTTGTAATCGGTCTTATTTATTTATTAATAAAAGAATTATTTATTAAAGGCATTTATTATCTACATGGTGTTGTTTTAATAATATGTGATAAACCCATAGTTTTAAGCAATACTTTTAGAATCATGATGAGATCATGCTAATGAGATCTAAATTCTTAGATAGCTTAAAACTAAAATGTTCCCAATCAATGGATTACTAAAAAGGGGATTAGTGAATCCGGATAGATTGGTACATACGTTGTTTCGCTTCATTGGATGAGGATGATTGATCTCATGATCATTTGTGTGTGAGACACTAAAGCAAGTATGTAGGTCTTTATTAGAGAATAAGTTCACTTTGAATGTGACTCATTGAGGAATACCTAATGGAGTTTTACTTTAACTTGTCAATAGGAATTCACTAGTGATAGTAGACAAATGATCTCTTAGACTTTAGATCATCATAGTATCTTATATATAATGAATTACACTTTGACTTATTCCTTAAGACTCTTAGAGTATATCAAAGGGTATGCTTGGGTGTAATAAGTTATATATGAAGATAATGAATGATCAATAAAGAATCTACCACTTCAGTAAAGAAGAGAATGTCTATGTGATTCGATAAATGACAACTCGAGAATCCTTGGCGAGGTGGAATGAAATTAGAAAGTAGTTTCTAATTTGCATTCATTAGAGTTAATACATTTAGGAATCGAAATACATATAATTAAATAAAATAAGGCTCGACAAAGAATTTCATGTCTTATATTTAATTGGGACATTGTATGGTGGAAGGATTGAATTGTGCAGTAACTATTAACTCAAAGGTTCTTTTATGATTAATGTTGAAATCTATATTATCCTAAAAGTCGTTTGATCGCTAGGAGACTTATCCACATTATAGAATAAATATTATTTATTTAAATAAATTATTCATTTAATTTATTTATTTAAATAAGATTAGAATTGTTATAATTGATATATTCACAACCTAGGTTTAATATGGAGAACCTAAAGGGTCACACCTTAAAAGGAAGAATAATTATTTAAGAAGTTAATGGCATAATCGTAATAATATATGAAGTATATTTAATTTAATCTATGGTGATAGAATAAATTAAATAGTTTAATATTATTATTTAATATTTTAAAATATTAAATATAAATTAATAAGAGGAGTCTTATTAATATTATTACAATTATTATTATTTTAATTTCTAAAAGAGTTTAGGAATTAATTTAATATAAGTACTCTCATTTATTCCTAATTGGATTAGGAGGGAAAATTAGTTAAAGGAGTTTAATTAATTATCCCTAATAAGATTAGGGAGCCCATTTAATTAAAAGAGTTTAATTAAATAAATGATACCTTATTTTTAATTAAATAGGGTTACCTGATATCTTTATAAGAGGAGTCTTATATCAAATATCTAGATATACGTAATTCCAAGAGTTGGAGAGTACGCCCTCTTTTTCTATAGAGATAGGAAAAACTAGGGTTTGAGTCAATACACCCTTCTTCTTGAAAATTCTTCTTCCTTGGTGGATCACCTCTAGAGGCCATACACTTGGGTGGCTTACATTGATCAAAAGAAGGAATCTACCCGAAGATTCAAGAAGATCGCAGAGAATTAGGAGGTGAACTCGTACCTGAGGAAGCTCGTTTCTACAAGGGTATGATTTCATAATTTCTTATTCTATGTTTAATTAATAATATGCATAAAGAATGATCCGGGTAATTGGTTTGTGAAAAAATTTAAAATCTAATTTTATTACGCTTCCGCTATTTTTGCAATTTGATTGCTGCTTTGATTTTCACAAAACCTTACAACTCATGTGTGAAGAAAAATTTGGATGAAATGTGCTTTGTTCTATCTCCCTTGATGTACCCTCCTCTAAGTTGAGCAATACATGCAGCGTTATCTTAAGCTTCATACAGAATTGTAGGAATGTCTTTGATTGATGGTAATTCACATGACTTTTGAATATGCTGAATAATTGATCTCAACCAAACACACTCTTTGCTTGCTTCATGTATAGCGAGAATCTCGGAGTGATTTGAAGATGTAGCTGTCATGGTTTGCTTTGTGGATTTCCAGGATATAGTCGTGTCACAATATGTAAATACATAACCTGTTTGTGATCTTCCATTGTGTGGATCTGATAAATATCCTGCATCGGCATATCCAACCAATTGCGACGTTGAATTTCTTGGATAAAATAACCTAAGATCTATACTTCCACGGAGGTATCTCAAAATGTGTTTGATCCCATCCCAATGTCTCTTAGTAGGAGAAGAACTGTATCTTGCTAACAAGTTGACACCAAAAGTAATATCAGGTCGTGTACAGTTTGCAAGATACATAATAGCACCTATTGCACTTAGGTATGGAACTTCAGGTCCAAGAACTTCTTCCCCACTTTCTAGAGGCCGAAATGGATCTTTATCAACTTCTAAAGATCGAACAACCATCGGGGTAGTCAAAGTATGAGCTTTATCCATATGAAAACGATTGAGAATCTTTTCAGCCTATATGGATTGATGAACAAAAATTCCAGATGCTAAATGCTCCACTTGTATTCCCAAACAGAATTTTGTCTTTCCAAGATCTTTCATTTCAAATTCATCCTTTAAATAAGTAGCAATTCTTGTGAGTTCTTCAGGAGTACCTACAAGATTCAAATCATCCACATATACAACAATGATGGAAAATCCACTTTGTGATTTCTTAATAAAAACACATGGACATACTTGATCATTTATATATCCATCTTTTATTAAATAATCACTAAGTCGATTATACCACATTCGACCAGACTGTTTTAACCCATACAACGAGCCAGTGGCGAAGCCAGAAGCTCTTGTCAGTGGGGGCGAAATTATTACTAAGTTATAAATAATTTGGCGCGGGGTTCCCCGAACCAATTTTTTTTAATACTTTATACTTTCGAGTATATATATATATATACACACACACACTATATTACAATGAAAATATAATGAGTAATAATATGATATATATACACTATATTGACTCATAATATACTTTTTAATCACAACTGTTCATAAATAAGTAATTCATTATTTATTTTTTAAAATAATATATTATTATTTAGTTTAAAATATTATAGAGAGATACATATATTGAGAGGATATGAGTCATATGTGGTTAAAATTTGATTAACAAAGTTATAAATTTTCAATTTGACCCCGTATAATAGAAAATTTATAAAATTTTAGTGGGGTCAATTTATATATAATACTTAAAATTTTTAAAATTTACCTTACATTATAAAGCAATTTTTTTTTCAGTGGGGGCGGTTGACCCCATGCAAGTCTATGTGGCTTCGCCACTGCAACGAGCGTTGTAACTTAATTGAATATATGTGATGGGGCCTTTGTGATTCAGCCATTTTTAGTCCTTCATGGATTCTCATGTAAATCTCACTGTCAAGTGAGCCATATAGGTATGTTGTTACAACATCCATCAGACGTGTTTCCAAACCTTCCATGGTTGTCATACCTATCAGAAAGCGAAAAGTGACTCCATCCATTACTGGAGAGTATGTATCCTGATAATCAATACTAGGTTTTTGTGAAAACCCTTGAGCTACAAGTCGGGCTTTGTATCTCATAATTTCATTTTCTCATTTCGCTTTCATACAAATACCCATTTGTTTCCAACTCGGGATTACACCCAAAGGTGTTTGACCATCGGTCCAAATACTTCTCTTTTCAATAGAGATTGTAGCTCAGGTTTGAATAAGATCTTTCCATTTTGGCCAATCTTTTCTTTTCCGAGCATTCTTCCACGCTTTGTGGTTCAGGATCCGTGTCAGGAATCAAAGTAATATCTAATGCTATAGAGAAAGCAAATATGTCATCAATCATGACTTTGCTTCGATCCCATATTTTCTCATCATGTACATAATTTATTGAGATCTCTTGGTGTTCATCTCTTATCCCTTCACTGAGATTGTGAACCTCTACTGTGGTTATTCCCACTCTTGGAATATTGCTACTTCTTGAGCGGTTTGTACCTCTTCTGGGGCTATTTCCACTCTTGGAATAAGTACTACTTCTAGAGCGGGTATTCCTTCAGGGATTCCCTTATTTGCTTTTGATTTTCGTGGTACAGTGTCTTTTGCACCAACCGGTCGTCCACGCTTCTGGCGTGGTTTAGATTCTTCTATTACCTTATTCATCAATTCTCCAGGAATTGATTTTTCAATAGGTATTTCTATCCTTGCTGGAGTATTCACTGCAGGTGTATGTGACTTTATCATTTTTCTAGCATCATTAAATGCATCTGGCATTTGATTTGCAATATTTTGTAAATAAACAATTCTTTGAACTTCAATTTCACATTGTCCTGTACAAAGATCAAGTGAATTTAATTCTGATGCATTCCATGATATTTTAGAACTAACTGTAGAGGAGAAAATTTATGAAGAGCCGTTGGTCTTACTCAAATGATGGCTGCAGCATGAAGAATTACATGACCCCAAACTGAGGTAGGTAAGTTAGCCCTTAACATTAATGGTCGTGCAATTAGTTGAAGTCTTTTTATTAAAGATTCAGCTAAGCCATTTTATGTATGAATATGATGAACAGAATGCTCAATGGAAATTCCAATAGTCATACAAAAATCATTAAAAGTTATTGATGAAAATTCAGCTGCGTTATCAAGTCGAATTGACTTGATTGGATGATCAGAGAACTGAGCCCGCAACTTGATTATTTGAGCAAGAAGTTTTGAGAAGGCAAAGTTTCGAGATGAGAGAAGACAAATATGAGACCATCTAGTTAAAGCATCTATTAAAACCATGAAATATCGAAATGGACCAGACAATGGGTGAATAGGTCCACAAATGTCTCCTTGAATTCTCTCTAGGAATTTTGGGGCTTCTTTATAAACTTTTACTGATGATGGTCGAACAATTAATTTTCCTCGAGAACACGCAACACAAGGAAATTCACTACTAGGAAAAACCCTTTTATTTTCAAGAGGATGACCAGTATAATTTTCAATAATACGATGCATCATAGAAGTACCTGGATGACCGAGTCTTTCATGTCAAAGCATAAAGGATTTAGGATCTATGATTTTTGGAATCATAACAGTATGAGACTCAATTGCTCTAATTTTTATAGTATATAATCCAGAAGAAATTGAATGAAATTTTTCTAAGATATTCTTTTTTCCAGAAATAGTAGAAGTAATGAGAAGATATTCATTATCATTCTCATTAGTTGTTTCAATGTAAAAACTATTTAGTCGAATATCTTTAAAACTAAGCAAATTTCTTCTTGATTTACTAGAATATAGAGCATTTTTGATAAAAAAAAAAAAAAAAAAACTTGTGTCTCATTTGGTAGCAAGAAACTAGCTTTTCCAAATGCCTCGATTAAATTTGATGTGCCAGAGATAGTTCCTACATTTCCCTTAGCTTTGATTAGTTGTGAAAAATATTTCTCACTTTGAAGGATTGTATGAGTTGTTGCACTGTCTGCTAAACATATATCCTCCATATCCATTAAAGATGGTCTGACACATATAAAAACATTACATTTCATATATAATATTATTCATGATAAACACATACCACGTATAGAACAAAAACTAATAATATTATACATGCAGGATATTTAATTAAAACAAGAAATTAAACGATATCCCAAAAGATACTTTCAGAAGGTTCAGTAATATCAACAATCTTTTCCTCATTGTTGGTCATTGGTGGATCATCAACAATATTCAATTGATGATTAACAAAGTTTATTTCTGCCTCCATTACTTTGTTCTTTTGAGACTCCTAGAATAAATTAGCCAGATGCCTCGGTGTACAACAGGTACGCGACCAATGCCCTTTCATCCCATACCTAAAACAAACATCTGGTTTGTTCTTTATTGGTGCTGTATTTTCTTTATTTTTACCCGACCCAGACACTTGCCACTTCTGGTGGCCTAAATTGTCGCGGTTCTGAAATTTGTTGTTACGATGGCCTCGTTTATTCTTTCGTCCCCAAGGCTTCTTATTATATGACCATCTCTTGTCACGTTTATTCTGCTGGAATGACGTGCTATTAATATATGGCAATGGGGTAGCACCCGTTGGCCGTACTTGATGGTTTTTCAACAACAATTCATTATTCTTTTCTGTAACAAGGAAGATAGACAATAAGTCACTGAATTTTGTGAACTTACTCTATCTGTATTGTTGCGACAGAATCATGTTGGTGGGATGAAAAGTTAAGAGCGCTTTCTCTAACATTTGAGTTTCAGAAACTGGGTCTCCGCACAAAGCCAAAGTAGAGGTTATTCTATAAATATTGGAACTATATTCCGTAATTGATTTGAAATCTTGTAGCCTTAAATTAAGCCACTCAAATTTGGCATTAGGGAGAACAACCAATTTTTGGTGGTCAAATCTTTCCTTAAGTTGTGTCCATAAAGACAAAGGATCTTTGACTATTAAATACTCAGTCTTTAATCCTTCATCATTATGGTGACGAAGAAAAATTATGGCTTTTGCATTTTGTGCCGAAGTTGTTGTATTTTCTAATTCAATGGTCTTTTTTAACTCATTTGCACTAAGGTGCAATTCTGCATCAAGTGCCCAAGCCAAATAGTTGTCTCCAGAGATTTTCGAAAATAGAAAAATCTATTTTTGCCAAGTTTTCCATCTATTCGTCTCAGTTGGTTAGAGTCTCGTGTTGATAACGTGTTATAAAACTTTAGCAAAGTGTATAATAATACTCTTATAATTGCTGCATAAATTTAGAGAGAATAAGCAAGAGAAAAGGAGAGAGAAACTCTTCAGGAGAATTATTCAGAGAAGTTTTTCTTCTATCTTTTCTTTTCCTTCAGGATCAATCCTTATATAGGCAATATTGAGAGGAGAGGGGGGGTCACGGGAAGAGGAGTGAATGAAGAAAAGAAAGGAGTCACGGGTTTCCCTCCTCGTGAGGGAATCTTATGTCTAACATAGATGTATATATAGCATTATTTGTATGCATGTGTATCATCTAAACTAATCCAAAGAAATTTTTTATAAAAAAAAACAACTACTAAAACAATCCTAATGTAAAACCCCAATTTTTATGAATAAAGATGATTTTTCTATAAATATCATTTTTGAATATTATGGAATGAATTTGATATAATTGTTGTGGGTAATATTTATAAATTTTGCAAAGTATGCAAGTTGTCATATTATATTCGATTGGTCAGGGAATATTCGTTTTAACAGGGAATATTCGTATAACGGTACAATCATTGGTGGACCCCACAACAGAATTATTGTTTGATTGAGAAAAAGACAAAAATATTTTTATGAAAATAACGGTGAAAGTTTTACTGGTTGATCTTTGTTGAACTACTTTCGGTAGTAAAGTACGATGTCTGGCGCGTGGTTGCGTAGTAAGACACCAGTATTGATTATTAATGCTTATGTGAGAAGTCACTCGGTTTGATTCAATTATTATCGATATTTTATATGATGACGAAGTTTTGTTTTATTCGTATTATTAACGTAATAAAATGTAATTTTTTTTATATAAAATGTAATACTTTTATAAAGTTATTCGTTTTATTAAAGCTAATAGTAAAATCTTTTTATATAAAATAAAATACTTTTATAAAGTTATCTGCTTTATTAGACAATAATTAGAATATATTATATTTTATTATGCATAGTATTTGCATAAATTACTGCATAAGTATTTGCATAGTAAAATCTTTTATAAAGTTATTTGTTTTATTAGATTATAAATAGAATATATTATATTTTATTTAAAAGATTTTGCTTTAAATATGGACCGTCAGATTAAAGTAAATCGATCTGGACCGTTCATGGATTGATTACTATGCAGTCCATTTTTCTATAAATAGAAGCTCATTCCTTCATTATTTTCTTACGAATTCATTGAAACTCTAGAGAGAGAAACTATAGAGAAAGAAACTATAGAGAGAAAAGAAAAGTTTTCTGTTACTTCACTACTCCGATATCAAAGTTTCTTTTACGGTAAGGGGTATTATTCTTTTGTATTCATGAAGAGAACTTCAGTTATTCCATTCTTTATATTCTCATTGGAATAACCTATATCATGCTGATACCCTATACTTGGTGATTTACATTGTTACTCCATTCTTTATTATTCATTGGAACATCCTGTGCATGCGTTATACTGTGGGACCGGGTTCCGTCTTTATTATTCTCATTGGAACATCCCGTTTACATGCGTTTCTGGCAGGACACTGGTTTCGTTCTTTATTATTATTCATTGGAACATCTTGTCTGCATGCGTTTTACGCGGGACCGATCCGTTATTTATTATTACGTTGGAATAACCTATCTATCTGAAGTCCGCATTCGATTGTAATCATGACCGTAATGTTACAAATGATGTGGTAAAAGTTCTCATTGGCCCGTTGTGCATTGATGGACAGTTGTTGGCATGATCATGACCATTGATGAATACACGAATATCCTTGGCTCGTAGTGCATGGATAATTTATGGTCGTGACCCTAATGAATATCCTTAACCGTAGTGCAGGGATGATGTGGATTATTTATTAAGCTGAGTCTCAGTGATAAAAGTGATGAAAAAAATTTTAAATCATAAAAGATAGTAGATTTTATTCTCTACTTGACTCTTTTAATGGATTGTTTGATCTGCTGCAGTTAAACTTGATGTCTATTATATTTTATCAGTTTAACATTGTTGAAGACTAATGATAATTTATTCTAGTATTATCTTAGTCATAATATTTCTTCTTGGGCTAGTTAAGCTCACCTTTCTTTCTTTATTCTCTTCAGAAATGAGAACGTATGTTTTGGACTGAGTCGGGAACGGGTGATGGTCCTAGATGGTGTATTAGTAGTCCTCACTATTACATTAAATAGTGTGACAATAAATATAATGAGGACTTATTCTGAGAGTGGATATTGTCTAGAAGACAGTATTTGTATTAAAACTCACAGTTCTCTTGTTGTATTTTAAATATTGTATTTGTATTTTATATCATGTATTTAACGACTCATAATAAATGATGTATACTTATTTTGGTGACGTCACACCTAACCCACCTGAAATCCTTAATACCCTAACCTAATTAATATACTTTCACGTTTTGCTTAGATAAGCCAAAAAAAGAGAGACGGTTCAAATTTTCTTCCTTTATCACTCATCTTATATAGATAGCCTGTCCTCGTACATGATTAATTAAGTTTATTTGTTGAGATGAATATTAATTAATTTACACAAACGATTTAATCATTCAAGTCAAAACTAATAGAATGATTAATTCAAATTAAAATCCTTACTGACATATTATAAAATAATCCTGTTAGAACTAAACAAAACAAAATTTTAAATAAATTTTGCCTATATATATATATATATATATATATATATATATATATATATATATATATATATATGCAATGCATGACTCTCAAATCAAGTCTTGGTTATGTCCTCCCCTGAACTCTGGAGTGTCCCTTGCGGTCCAAACCTAAGAACAAATTAATTGTATATAAAACTCATTCAAATTTTAGTTTCTAACCGATGTAAAATTTAGCTTCCCACAAATATTTATTAACTTTTACAAAGGTGATCTTTCGGAATTAATTTCTTATTAATTATCCCATGGATTTGAGCTTTCATATACTTGATTTTAATCTACTCATGGAGTAGAACACATTGATATGTGGATTGGTTTCAAATAATTAATCAAACTCACTTCAAATTTGGCTCAAATTCTAACAGTATTATTTTATAATATCATAAAATTAATGAAACTTTTTTTAACTAAGAAAACTTGAACGAATTTAATATATTTTATGATACAACTAAAATATTCATGTTAATACAAAAGTTGGCCCCCACGTGTAATAGTAGGGAACTAAAAATATATTTTGCACTATATTTTACTGTTTTGAGTGGAGTTTAACTTGAACTAAATTTGTTGAGTAGAAAAAATCAAGGAAGAAAATCCCTCTATTAATCCTAGGGATTTGAAAAAACAAGCATTAAAAATTCAAGCTTCTTAGTTAGAAATCACTGATAGCGATGAGGAAGAAGACGATACTTCCATGAAATCTGTTGAGATTAAACGAAATTGGAGAAAAAAGATCTCATCTTCGATGAAGATGAAGATGAAATTAATAATAGTATAGTGTTGCGTCCCAAATTTAGACCCACACCATCTAATTTGAGTCAAAAAAATACAAATAATATACATAAAAAAAAATTATTTTTGATTATTACAATACAGTGTAGCACGACAATATGCACACTAAGTTCTCACTACAATTATTACTACACTATTTTATAACTTAATGAATAATGCTACAACTATTAATTCGGACCATCATTTCATTCTCATATTCTCCCCGACTATACTCTTATTTTCTAAAATAAATTATGAAATAAAAGTGTGAGTTCAAATAGTTCAGTCAAAAATATTATGACTACGGTAACGAAGAATAAGTTACCAGCTTAGTCTTCAATAGTGACAAATAAGAGATTTAGAAAATGATAGACAACATAAGTTTTCAATAAACAATTGCAGGAGCAATTCATTAGAAGAGTCAAATATATCATAATTAATGTCTACTATCTTTTTTAATTTAAAAATTCATCATCAAGATTTCATCAACTATAACATCAATGGTAATGACCTATCAACAGTTGCTCTTTGCACCTAGATTAAAGAGAACAATTACAAAAATGATATCTCTTACTTTAGAACGTGATTAAATACTGTTTTTTATGTAGTCTTTGAACAATTCTTGCACTCTTTCTGATATTCATGGATAGTTAATGTAGTCTTAACACACTAAATAGGCACTTATACTACGTAATTTTGAGAGAGTGAAAGGAAGGATTAAGTAAGAAAGTTATAAAACTCCTTATGCTAAGTTCTCTATTTATAACCAAAACTTAACCAACATTTACCACACATCGGTTAACCACACTTTTTATATTTTGAGATTATCTTTAATCTATACAATTAATCAATTATTCATATTTTTCACATTTTAATGTTATCTTTAATCTATATCATTCATCAAGTAATCATATTTTTCACATTTCAAAATTATCTTTTTTTTCATTCAAGATTATGTTTAATTCTATAGCTAGCACAATTCTATTTTCTCATTTTAAAATGTTAAAACCCAACAACAAAATGAAACAAGAAATTGAAGCGAGAGATATATTATCCACTAGAAATTCTCTAATGTTAAAACCCTTGAGTGAAAATTCTCACAAGAATCTTATGAACACAAATACCCACAAGAAATTCTCACGTGTTATTCTCAAATGTTAAAACCCAACAACAAAATGAAACAAGAAAAATAAGAACATTCATAAACAGAATCTTATCTTTTTCAAATACCCACAAAAAATTATCAAAATAAAATCAGATAGAAAAAAGAACCTTGATGTTTGCTACAATAGTGATCGAAAATGAAGAATCCCCTGTGATAGTGATCCGAAAAGGCCAAAAATTCTCAAATGTTAAGACCCTTGAGTGGAAATTCCCACAAGAATCTTATGAACACAAATACCCACAAGAAATTCTCACGGGTTATTCTCAAATGTTAAAACCCAACAACAAAATGAAACAGAAAAATAAGAACATTCACAAACAGAATCTTATCTTTTTCAAATACCCACAAGAAATTCTCAAAATAAAATCAAATATAGAAAAGAACCATGATGCTTGCTGCGATAGTGATCGAAAATGAAGAATCCCCTGCGATAGTGATCCGAAAAGGCTTGATTTTGGGGGAAATTTTGTATTGGATTTAAACCTCAAAATGAAAGAAAGCGGGATAAGGAGATGGCAGAATGAGAAGGGGCAGAGGATTTTTGAATTGAGCGTATTTTTGAATTGGAGGATTTTTGAATAAGGCGTGTTTTCTAGTGATTTTTGTCGAGGTATAAGGCGTGTTTATCTAGTGATTTTTTAATTGGGCGTATATTTGAAATTAGAGCCATCTGGGCTATTGGATTAAATCTGAGCCATTGAATGATGAAGCTTTAATCGTGACCGTTCTTTGTTGAAGCCGCTTTGTTTTATTATATAGAATCTTATGAACACAAATACCCACAAGAAATTCTCACGGGTTATTCTCAAATGTTAAAACCCAACAACAAAATGAAACAGGAAAATACGAACATTCACAAACAAAATCTTATCTTTTTCAAATACCCACAAGAAATTCTCAAAATAAAATCAGATATAGAAAAGAACCTTGATGCTTGCTGTGATAGTGATCGAAAATTAAGAATCCCCTGCGATAGTGATCCGAAAAGGCTTGATTTTGGGGAAAATTTTGTATTGGATTTAAACCTCAAAATGAAAGAAAACGGGATAAGGAAATGGCGGAATGAGAAGGGCCAGAGGATTTTTGAATTGAGCGTATTTTTGAATTGGAGGATTTTTGAATAAGGCGTGTTTTTCTAGTGATTTTTGCCGAGGTATAAGGCGTGTTTATCTAGTGATTTTTTTAATTGGGCGTATATTTGAAATTAGAGCCATCTGAGCTATTGGATTAAATATTAGCCATTGGATGATGAAGTTTTAATTGTGATCGTTTTTTGTTGAAACCGTTCTGTTTTATTATATAGATATTGTTAATGTTTTACCGGCCACCTGAATTTTTCTTTTTGTCCTTTTTCACGTAATCATTGAATTTTTAGTTATGTAATTTTTCATAAGTCATTGCTACAATGGTAAATTAAACTAATCAATTGGCGCATCTACTGGACAGATATTTGCACTGAAAAACCGAAAACTCTGTAAACCCCATCCATCACCATTTCTTTACTATTGTTTCATATCAAACAATCAATCAAATCACGACACTGCTCACACCAAAAACCCTAGCAATCTTTTCTCTCCATCAATGGCCGCCAGAAGAGAAGTGTTGGAGTCAGTGTACTCAGTGTTATCACTGTTGTTCATACTACTGGCTTGCGTTGAGCTCTGCGACGCCGCCACCGTTGTCGACGTTTACCGGCTCATCCAGTACGATATCGCCGGCGAGCCGTTCGGATCGCGGCTGGCTTCCTTGAATCATCACGCTGGCTCTTCGCTTTTTGCTCCAAATACAGATCTCTCCCGTACAGTTGTCATACTACCAGTTCGTGAATTGAATCTCACTTTCATTCGAGGTACGATTTGTCCAAGCTTTCTGTTCAGTCCATACTCCATTGAAATTTGGAGTTGGTTTGGAGTTGGTTTGAAGTTGGAGTTGGTTAGTAGTGAAATTTGTGTATATTTGTTTCTTATTAGTGGCAATTTTAAAATTAAAGGTTACAAAAGTTGGAGCTAGCCTATTGAATATTGAATTTGCTCTGAAGGATGGAAAAATGTGCAAATCTCATTTTTTGTGCAAGTTAAAGCAACATTATGTACGCAATAAAGAACTGATTACTAGTTTGTGCAAGTTAAAGCAACATTATGTACGCAATGGATAAAACAGAATGCACAAAATTTATGTGTTTGGTCACAATATATTTAGTTATAGTTTTTGTTCATGTTCTCCTTCAGCTTCTGCAATGGATGCTTTTAGGTCTAGTCATTTAAAATTCATAAAGATTTTGGAGGGTAGTGCTGACAGGGCTGTATTAGAATTCTTGTAGTTTTCAACCTTTTACAGTTAGTGCCCCCCCTGAAAGTTGCTCAATTGACTCTCTTCAAAATATTGTAGACATGTCACTAACTTGCAAATTGACAATAAATTTGCGATCATAATTGATTGGTATGATCTTTATATAAAAGCAGACGTATCAGAATTCAGAAATGAAACTACAAAATCAAAGCTAAAATACACCTATGGAGCAGTTGATGTTGCTAGAATTCTTGTATTGCAATTATGATATTATTATTTATGGATGCGTATGACAATTTTTGATGTTAGTGTCTTGAACTTTTTTTTGATTTCCCTCTACTAGAATACCTGGAAACAACAAAAGCAGGACTCTGGAACTTTTCGCCCCCCCGCTCTTTTTTTCCCCTCAGTAATGTCTGAATTATGTGGACACTCTAGTTTTCACTTTCACATTTAATTTTATCAATTAATTGTTTTTATTTTTTAGTTATACTTGCTATTTGCTGAAGTTTTGTGCATACAAATGAAATTATACAGTTCTGCTTTGGCTTGGGATAGGGTTGCTTTTTGTTCAGATGATTCCTAATTAACTCACAGCACCATTAAGTAGTTTATTGTTATATTTCTCCATCTATATCTGATATTATTTTTCTTGCTAACCATTTGACACTATGACAGAGTATATTGGACAGAAAAAGCCATTAGGGGGATTGTTACTTTTACTTCCTCGGATATTTAGTTCTGAGAACAAAGACAGCGTGGAAGGTGACCATAATTCTGGAAAGGATCTTATAAGAAATCTACTGGTGGAGCTTGAACGATTACTTATACATGCCAACATACGTGTGAGTGGAATAAGTATCTTATTTTCTGCATTCACATGATTCTTATTGTTATAATTAACCCTAGCGTTTGTACTTGTGTTTCACTCTGTTTTTTTCTTCATTGTTTGCCACCTGGAGGTGCTCATGATAAGATTTTAGTACTCCTTCCTCAACCTTTAATTCACTGATTTACATGCTTTTCGTAGATAGTACTAGATTATTTCTTACGTAATTCAGATATTTTTACGTATTTGTAAAAAAGTGTTTTGCCAGTGTCTTCTATTGGAACCTGCAATTTTCTTTTCATACTCTCTACCTGTCTTTTGGAAAGAACATGAAGTATTATTTCGTTCTGTTTTGGCAATGATTTATACCACTCCACTGCCATGATGAAAGTAGTCTTTTTATTGTATGCCTAATTTGCCATTCCTAAGAGATGCTTTGCATCAAATTCAAATTCTATAAGCATTGGGAATTTTTAATATTGACTTGGAATTTCTTCACGTTCTAGCTTTCCAAAATTTTATATTAGTTATAACGAGATGATATTATGTTTTATTACAGTATCCGGTGTATTTTGCTTTTGAGGGTGACGATATTGATGCTGTGTTAGCTGATGTCAAGAGGAACGATGCTATAGGTCAGCCTGCAACTGCAACAACTGGCGGGTTAGTTGATAAGCTTCCAATTTTGCATAGTGAGCAATCATCTTATTATTGCTTTATGACTATAATTATTAAGATTAGATAAGTTTGGGTTTATTTTATATGCCATATGATATCTGATACTTCTTGATCACTACTAGTTAGACACTCTTATTATTCATAATAATTATCGCAGTTTTGACTTATCAAAAGATACTCCACAGATAGTTATTCTTTCTTCAGTTTTTGTATCAATCAATATTAAATATTCAATCCTGAAGTTTCTTCTTTGGCACACAGAAGGAGAGGAATAGATCAGGGTAACTTTCTAGCTCAAATTTGGGTTATCATTGTTTGGTTGATTCCTTTTGTTTTCTTCTTATTTTTCTTTCTTATATTTTTCTTGTAATTTGGATAACCCCTCCAGCCCATTAGCGGTTCCATTTTATGTCACATATAGAGAAAATAAAGTGGAAGAGATAAATATGTTTTTATTGTTTTGTTTCTTAGTTTTTTTGCCATCATGTGTCTAATTATCGACTCTGTCAACTGTCACTTCAACAGAGGAACTGGTACACTGACTTTTGCATAAGCTTTTTGGGAGATTAGTTTGTCCGTCTCACACAAGTAATCGTGTATTATACTTTTTGTGCTGGGAGAAAAAGGCTCTCCTTTTGCTATATAGTTTCTCTCTTGGTGCGGAATAATTTACTTTTTTTGTTTTTTGTTTTTTGTTTTTTAATAAAATACTTGGATCGAAAAAGATAAATAGAAATTTAAGGCCTTAAACAATTTCTCAAATAAAATGTACTTACATATGTAGAAGTTTCTTAGCATGATGGAAATTGTTCTTATTAATTAATACATGATTTATAGATTAATGCCAAGGGAGGTGCAACCAATATACACATGACTAAAAGGAAAATAAATAAGAAAAGAATAAAAGACAAAACACCTAGACTACGTACGAGTTAACCTACTGAGTCTAAGGATATCTATAAAAAAAACTACTGTGTCTAAGCACAGTCCCCTCGAGGAGTCTTTTCAGTGCAGATCTGGGGATTTCTCCTAAGATGACAACTTCTTTTACCCGACGTGCTCCCATGATTTCCAACCATTAATGGTCCAATCAATGTTACCTAGATCATGGTTTAATGTGGAACATTGAACGAAATGGGAATGGAAAACATCTTTTTTCGTGGTACATAATACAATAGGGGTAGGTTTCTTCGAGTCACCTAATTAGTATGGATTATATTTATTCGGAACATGATACAATCCGGGAGATAGTAAAAAATAGTGGAGTTTTATTTAAAACTGGTTGAGTTGTTTCTAGGTGTAGTCTCACAACAAGTACATTTTCAATAAGATTATGCTATGTCATTGCTTACTTAACCCCATAAGGCGCTAATTTGGCTACATTAGTTGGTATTCCCTAGAATCTTATTTTACGTATAAAGGTTTCTAGTAGTGTTCTAGATTTACTCATGTGATTATTATACTTTGTAAATATTCTAGATATTTTTGAAGTTGATTTTAGTTACTCGTTCTTTGTCTTCCATTAAATTCGATCTTAGTCATTGGTTTTATGGCCAAGGCATGTATAAGATGATGCTCCTGATTTGTAATCATAAAGTAAAATTGTAGTAATGCTTGTGCAATCGAAGGTCAAGTAAATATGGTAAAAAAATTGGGATCGCCACATCTTATGTTTCGAAGCGGAAATGTACCGTGTTTTGGAACGTTCTTACCATTTGCTACCAATGATGCTAATCGTTTTTGTGCACATCATAAATTGTACTTTAACAGAATTGAATTGTAGTTTTACACATTATTTCTTCTTTGATAAAAAAATAACGGGTTGATGGGTAAGGATGTGTTGGGATGAGGTAGCTCAAAAACAAGCAAAATAAGTAAAGAGAACAGGTCGTCTGAACGAGGTTTATAGAGTACGGAAGCGAAAAGGATATAAAACTGCTTTTTCTTTCTTTAAATGAGATTATGCTCTTTATTTGTTATCCATCATATAATCTCGTATCCATGTTTATGTTATACTTCTATTGTTCCAAACTATAAGACTTTCTGAAGTAAATTTGAGATATTTTTAAATTTAAAATTAATATGAATTTATTTATCTTTAGGTTATATTATTATTAAAATTGTAAACTATCTAAAAAGTACTACTAATTAGAAGATATATTATTTTTTAAAGCTACATGAATCACATCAATTTTGAATTTGAAATATCTCAACTTGACTTTAAAATGTCAAAATTGATCTTATTTTTTTGAATGGAGGGAATACTCGATAGTTGCTTTTATGTGTTACTTTTTTTTCCCTTTGGTAGATGAGAAGTGTAACAAACATCTTGTTGGCCATCTTATATGAGTGTATTGGCAAATATCAACTTTATTGAATTAATTGTCAGGTGTATTGGCAGGTATCAGCTTTACTCCATATAAATATACTTGCCTTTCTTAGAGTGGGATATTACTTTAAGATGCTAATAACACGGTGTCATTATAATTGTCAATAGCTTATTAGTTGCATGTATGCTTTCTCAATATTTCAGGTACAAGCTTGTTGTCACTGCACCTGAACCTAAGAAACTTGCATCTCCCTCCATCACAAATATTCAGGTTGTGGTTCAGGCAGTTTGTTTGTTTTTGTTTTGCATTTCGTTTGGACTCGATAGAATCATGATGAATCTGCAAGTTAGCTAATATTTATCATGTTCTTTATTAATACAAGTTTGGAACCCGTGCGAGGCACGGGCTATCTTTCTTACAAGTTTCTTGTTTTTCTGTTTTTTTTATTTTCATGGCGATTGGAATTCATTTCAATTTAGGTTCATTGTTTTTTAGAATTATCTACAACTTAATGATCAATTAAATTAATTAAAATGCAGCTTCCTCTTTTAGATTATGATTATTATTATTATTATTACTATTATTATTATTATTGTTATTATTATTATGATTATTGTTATATATATATATGTACGTGTGTGTATATATATATATATATATATATATATATATATATATATATATATATCCACCCACATACATATAATATTATTACCATTTTTTTATTACTTAATTTTATTTTTTTAGTTTGTTTCATCAAATGATCTCATGGTAAAATTAATAGATGAATATGATATAAACTAAGAATATGAATATCATTAATTATAATCCCTCAGATCTCACATGAGAATTATTATTATATTATATGTGATTTTTTAATAATATAGAGACTCTTAATTGAAGTGCTTTTGCAATATATATATATATATATATATATATATATATATATATATATTAATTGATATAGTGGTACCATACACGAATATGAAAAAGTAATATGATTGATGCATTTTTCAAGAGAACTAATTATAATTATATTCATTGTATTTGAACATGTACTATTATTATTATTATATTACTCCCTCCGTCCCAGAATAAAAGTCCTTATTACTATTTTGGATAGTCCCATGTTAAATGTCAATTTTCCTTTAATAACCAAACTTTTACACATTTTTTCCTATTATGTCCGTATCATTAAATATCTCATACTTTTCTTATTCTAATTCTCTCTTCATATTTAATAAGTATGGAGAGAGAATATTTTGAATTGAACAGCTAGAAAGTCACTCTCTCACCTACATTGAAAATAATTAATGATATATTATTATGGGCAATTTTTTCATTTCATTCCTCTTCTTAATATGCGTGAAAAGTCCACCAGGACTTTTATCCTGAGACGGAGGGAGTATAATATAATTTGTATTTGAAAACCTTGAGATGACCAACCAAATTAATTTTTCTTTCTCTTGGCTTGTTATATACTTGTATTGATTTCTTGACATCGATTGTAATGTTTTGAATTTTGCACATATGCTTAGGTATTCATTTCAAGCTCATTTAGTTATAAAGCATACATTATGCAATCAACTACTACTATTACTACTTGCTTCGGGGTTAGATGTTTGTTTAACAAACTCCAGGTGAATTTTTGGGGACATTTAAATATTTTCTTTTATACTCTCTCCGGATAAAAATCCTTATTACTAATTGCTATTTTAGGTAGTCCCAAGTTAAATGTCTACTTACCTTAAATAATTTATTTTTTGCAATGATTTTTCTATAATACCCTTAATATTAAATTTCATTTCTATTTTCTATGCATATTTATCGAGTAATATGGACAATTTTGTCATTTGACCCTCTTTCTTAATATGCACAAAATGGAACGGAGGGAGTATTATTTTTTACTTTTAGATCATTTATTAACCCAATGGGAGTTCATAATACTATAGTCTTGATTGTAAAGTTATAGTCAGATGACTTAGATTGTAGCATGTACATTAGTTTGTATATTTGGTAAGGGGTCATGAATAATTAATCATGACTTGCTGCCTTCTATGCTAGCTTCATTTTTCTCCATGAATATATTGGATTTCCATATTGAATCATTTGTTCTAACTTGTTAGTGCTTCTATTTAATTGAAGTTGCTTATAAGTTAAATGGTTGTTGATGTCAGGGCTGGTTGCCAGGACTGAAAGCTGATGGAGATTCACACCAACTCCCAACTATTGCCATAGTGGCATCATATGACACGTTCGGGGCTGCACCAGTATATAATTAAAATATTTTGCTCCACTTATATAGTTTCCATGATCTTGGGAAAACCTTAAGATTCTTTTTCTTATTTTGTAGGCATTATCAGTGGGAAGTGATGGCAATGGTAGTGGCATTGTGGCACTTCTTGAAATTGCTAGGTTATTTTCTCTACTATATTCAAATCCCAAGACAAGAGGGGGATATAATTTACTCTTTGGGCTGACATCTGGTGGACCTTACAACTACAATGGAACACATAAGGTGCTTGGCTTGTCCAGGGAACTAATTTTTTTCTCTCTTTAACACACATATATGCATATATAGACGTAGATATAATTGGGATATCATTTATGTCGACAAATATTGGTATCAACCACTTAACTTTGTTTTTTGTTACACCAGTGGCTTCGCAGTTTTGATCAACGCTTGCGTGAAAGTATTGATTATGCTATTTGCCTGAATATCATTGGTTCATCGGACAATGAATTATGGCTTCATGTTTCTAAACCTCCTGAAAATGCCAACATTAAGCAAATTTTCGAGGTAAATAAAAGTTTCAGGAGAAATTTTGATTTATTTAATGATTTTCTGCATTGCCACTTGTAGGTTTAACAGGTTAACTTTTTTGCAGGGTTTCTCTAATGTAGCAGAAGAGTTGGGGCTTAAAGTTGGTCTTAAGCACAAGAAAATAAATATTTCAAATCCTCGAGTAAGTAAATTAATTATAAGGTTTTTACTGTTAAGCTTAGACCATGGAGAGCCTTATTTGTAGTTAAGTATTGCACTAATGGAACATATTTACATTCATTTTCACCATTGTCATCTTCATTCATTAACAAACAACATCCATGCTCAATACTTGTATATTGTGACTAATCAGTGCATTTTCGTTATTCAATGCGACTTTTGTTGTACTGCTAATTAGTACTGTTTATTGAGATGTTACTGGATTAAGATGGACGAAAGTGTAACTTTTCCATTACATTTGTAATAAGATTCTAGTATTCAGTTTTAGTGCTAAATCTACTAAATGATGTAGGTAGCCTGGGAGCATGAACAATTTTCAAGGTTGAGAGTTACTGCAGCAACACTTTCTGAACTTCCTGTTGCACCTGAACTGCTGGAAAGTACTGGAGGCCTGTCTGATAACAGGTCATGATTTATAATTAATTCCTCTTTGCGACTTTGCCTTATTTTTAGAAGAGTTCTGTTTAAGATGACCATTTGTTGAAAGCTCTGCTTCCTTTCAGACATTTTGTCAGTGAAGCTGCAATTATTCAAAGTGTCTCGTTAGTTGCTGAAAGTCTAGCGGTAAGGGTTTTATATCAGTGTTGTCTTGGTGATTTGTTTTGGTCTTGTGATATTGTGGAGATGTGCACACACAAATACTTGGACATAAACGGTGACTTATCTACAATTTGAATTTGCAGATGTTTGCACTATTATAGGATAAAATTGTAATTTGCATCTGCAATCAAAATTCTTCTATTACGTGTATGCAACATATCTGCAGTATGCCTTTGAAGATAGTTCAGTGTTATATGCTAAACTTACTCCGCATTACCGATGATTATTTTTTCCTAATTGTATGTTACATATCCACAACATACCGCCTCAGATGTTTGAATTACTATATTCTAAATTTTTAGTTGGGTTGTTTCAGTTGTACGGCTTATGGTAAGACTGAGTCATCTTTTGAACATAAGAATGAGAGTCTTCAGGTGTTTAGGAGGTCATGCATAACTCGTTTGAATGCAAATGGTTTAAACCACCTCGAAAGATTTAAACATTATGAAGTATGTTACATTACAGATAGACTATGTATTAAATACATGATCTTCTGCAAACTGGTTAGTTTTCCGTAAAATTGAACATTGGGCCCCATTAAGATAATGATGTCAGATTTTCATAGGGATTGGCTGGTGCTGATTCACTAGTGCCTATATGATGTTTTAATAATGTTTCTTTGCTTTCTATTGTATTTCTTTCCTGAAAACTTATTGTTAGTCCAACTGTTTTGTAATCTCTTACTCTTACCTTAATAAAGTTGTCTTCAATTATCTAAAAGATATTATAGACATATATATATATATATATATATATATTATGTATATGTGTTCATATAAATAGTTACATTCATGAGAGTGTAGACACCTCTTTCAGGCTCTATAGATTGCAGCACCTGCTTGAGAGTATTTTGGTAGTTGTTGGGAAATGGTTGAGGGGCTGAGGGCAATTCATCGAACCGTCAACTAATCCCTCCAAAAAAGAGTGTACATTCATAGTTGCATGTATATAATTATTCAACTTTGCATTGTTTGTAAACACGTATATTGAAGTTCTTCATTGTTGTTGACATTTCACATTATTCATCCATGAAATTGATAATCTCTTGTATATTTTACTATAACTTTTGATAATTGTGAATATAATTTTTCATCTAATATTTTCCAATTCTCTAATGAGGTTTTCCTTTCTCACAGAGGCATATTTACAGCCAGCAAGGAAAGAATATTAAAGTATTTGAAGATAATAGTAGTTTAGCGGTTAATCCTTCATATATACAGTTGTGGTTGAACCTTTTGTCAACCACCCCTCGAGTGGCACCATTTCTTTCAAAGAATGACCCGTTTGTCATGGCATTGAAAAAGGTATGATAATGTTATACTTTTTTATACTTTGTCTAGTTGTTGGATTTGTTCTTTGTTTACTATTTTAATGGTCTGTGTTATTGGCACATATCTGCAGATTTCTGCTGTAAGCTTTATTTTTTCTTTTAGTAATAAAGTATTTTCACTGGGCTCGAATACATGATGGTGTATACAAAACATATCTATCTATATCTACCTCCCTAACAAGGAAAAAAGTATAATGTGCCCGAATCAGATTACAATTCAATAATGTAAAATTTCTGCAATCTTTTTTTTAGACTTCCTACCTTGGTTACTTGTTTCTTTCCCCTTAATAGCTCTGTTTGTTTAATTATCTCGTTCCAAGTGCACCAAAAGAAGATAAAATGGAGCTGTTTCTTATCTCTTTCTTTCTTTTTCTATGCACATGTAGAGATCAAGTTAATAGTAAATCTTGTTTGGATCAGACTGCAAGTCAGAGTAATACTTGGGGTCTCAACTCTCAAATGAGTTCCCAAAATTGGGTTTCTAATACACATGTCATGATTATTGGTTGCTCAATATATACATTTATTACGTAGGAATAGCCTATGACCCCAAATTTGGGAACTCATTTGGGACCATTAGCATTAATACAAGTCATAACCTAAATTGTACCAAATCAGACGACAATTATCAATTTACCATGTATAGCATCGGACTATTAGTAACTAAAAAAGTTCAATGAACTAACAATAATATTTATTTCTTAGATCATTACAATAATATGTAATATAAGATAAAGTAATTCGATAACCACTAATAGGGGTGAGGGGGGTTATCAGGCAAAGCTCCCGGTAAATATCTAGGTTTATATCTGCAGATAGGTTGATTCTAGGATATGCACCCATGAACAAGCATTCAGTAAGTGAGAACTTAACCATCTTTGATAACCACTAGAAAGTAATTTTTCCAAACTAATATTTCTTTTTTGGAAATGGTTGGTTCGAAATGATTATATAATTCATTTTCAATGTCAATTTTATGGTTGACAAAAATTTGATAATGGTTCTTACATTTATTCAAAGTTCTTTTTATATTCAAATATATTACTTGACCCGTGTTAATTGAAGTCAAATAATTAAAAATACCTAATACGAACTTCTTCATTAAGCCCTAAACCATTAATACGAGAAAAGGAAATGAAAAGGCTTTATATGAAGGTTTTATTTTTGACTCCGTACTTCGAACTTTTGAATCATCATCATATAGTCATCAGTCTCTAATCTTCTACAACTTTTGAATATCATCACATAGTTGTTACCCTCCTTCAAGTACATCATCTTGATTATATCTTCCCTCTAGATCTCTTTGTTCATGCGATAAGGATAGATCTAGAGTGAGATTTTACTTTTACTTTTTTTTTTAGATTCTTTTTTTGTTGTTGTCATATTTGGTTGTATTGCTTGAATATTTCCTATTGACAGGAATTAGCAGATCATACTGTTGAGGTGAATATGCAACATGAGGTGCTAGATGGGATATTTACTTTTTATGATTCAACAAGTGCCAGGTTGCACATTTATCAGGTTCGGACTCTCTGTGGGTGTGTACCCGTGTGAGTGCATTATGTGCATGTGTTTGCATCTGCATGTTAGTGGTTGGTCTAAGTACCCATCAGCCGCTGGATTCTGTTTTTTTTAATGTTGTCATATTGTTCAAGGCAAGACCTACTCTAGATCGCTTTCTTCCGATTGTTCCAGCTAGGGATACTGGTAACCTAGTTTGTTTTGCTATAGAATTTATGTTAGCCTGTTAGGATTCTTTTACCAAATCAGACTTTTGTGTTAATAATATATCATTACAGGTAGACCTGGCAATCTAGGTTAAGAACCATCTAGTAAACCAAAACTACTTGGATCTAATTGAGTTGGTTAACTATTTTTTATGTCATGGGTTGGTTTAATTTTGAACCCATATTATGAATTACAAATATGGGTTGAAACTAGTTTAACTAGTTTCGAACTATATTAGTCAACACATCCCAATTTGTATAGTTTTCAAATTTGAACTCCAAATCTGATGCTTCCCATGCAGCATGCCTAAAATTCTCATATGGAGCCGACCTTTACACCTCATGTTTAATTATCATAGCAAATTTAGAATTTTTCCATTCAATTATATTTCAATTATATGCACGCACTTTAGCACGTGAGCATCAGCACAGTGACAGCGCTAAGCAGGTGAAGGGAAGGTGCCGTGTCAAAACTACTCGAAGAAGACTGCCGGTGTCGGCGTGTTGCTAATTAAATTAGTCGTTGATCAAATTTTTTTTTTGAGAAAGTACATGCAGTGAAACTATAATTTAAAAAATAGGTCGACCTAGATTTGACCCATAACCATTTAAATCCAAACCACTTAACCCATATTAAATATAGATAATATTGTTTGGGTTCCTTAACTGACCCATAACTATTTTATATAAACTAAAACCAACCCAAATTTAATTTTTGCCAGGCCTAATTACAGGCAATCACTGGCCGAGATTTTATTATTATAATTACACCAATAGAACCATTCCGTGCTCTATAGATGTAACTATTTTATGATCAATGTATATTTTAAAAACAAAATTAGAACATGATTACTCATCTTGTGTTTCTGGCTAAAAGATTAACTTTTTAGATTTGTTATTGCAGGTTGCCAGTGTGACTTTCGATTTACTTTTGCTTCTAGTTTTGGGATCCTACTTGATCGTCCTTTTCAGTTTTCTTGTTATCACGACCAGGGTAAGATTTCACTTGTAACACTACGTTTGCTTAAATTTTGGATGAATCTTAATGAATACATGAATAAGGTTTATTGTATTTATTTTTTTAGGAAATATATTTATTCTTGAAAACTGAATAAAAATTTTTGAGGACAAACAAGAAAATAATTAAGCAAACTGATGATATTGCTTAACAGGGTCTTGATGATCTCATCAGTCTATTTCGCCGTCCTCCCTCGCGTAAGGTGAAAACAGCTTGATGGTTGAAGCAGATTTCGTTAGCATCTTAGCATCGAGCCTAGCACTATGCATTAGCTTTCTTGCTTAAATCTGAAATCATCCTTGGACAAGTTTTTTGATAATTTTTGCCCTTTTGTAGGTTAATTTATTGTTTCGTGTACTAATTTAGCGATTGATCCTTGAAATTTTTTTTTGTAACTTCTTTATTTGGGGAATCATGAACTTGCCACAAAATTTTTGGCTGAGAAATGAACTTCTACAATGTAATATTATTATTGGGCCTTTAATGGACATTGTAGTTTTAATACTTAAATGATAATAATAAAAAAAATTGTAAATTAGCATTAATGTTTAATAATTGAGAGAGCTTAAGGTAAGATTTAATACAATCATTAATAGACTGGAGCATTCAAAACATTCATTAATAGGCCAAGAGGCATTCATCCTAATCAAAATCCGTGAAATGTAGTGAATAATTTTACAGTTTCTTGTAAAGTAGACTCGACCTTGAATCTATTATGCTCGAGGTATTGATCAAAAAAGATTTATGCTCGAGGTATGCCACTATTCTTTTGGCCCCACCAAGAAAAGGTTAACTCATGATTTTCTAAAGCAATTTAATTTATACTCTTGTCCGTTTTAATAACGTTTATACTCCATTTATCCGTTTTATGATTAAGGGTAAAGTTCAGATGATCACCTGGGGTTTAGGCGTTTTTTCACTTAACCACTTGTAGTCAGTAAAGTTACATTTAAACTTTCGACTTTTTGAGTTGAAGTGAAAACGTCATTTTTTTCATCCAATTTAACCGTGCATGTATGTCAAACGTCAAAAGCGCGTGAAAAAGGGCTGTAACAGTCAAAAAAGGCTGATAAATGTCCAAAATACCCTTTTCTTGATTACAGGTGGTTAAGTGGGAAAGACCCAAACCCCAGGTAGTTTCTTTCAATCATGTCAATCAATTAATAAATATCTACAAATCCGGCTTGCTTCCAAGTTGAAAGTATTCAACACAACATCATGGTCAAAAGGAGTTCTTTCATTATTATCGTCCCCGCTGCATAACAGGAATTGTCAACAACTTTTCTTTCATTATTATCGTACAAGATTATGGTAAACCACTTTGATCAACAACAAGAAAGATAAAACAACATAACTACCCAATGTACATTACAATAAACAAAGATTGTCATTTAAAGGTATAATTATTGTTATAGGAATACAGAACAACAACTACTACTACTACTACTACTAATACACCAAAGATGGTCTTAGCCTTGACCTTATCATCACCCACAAGGCCACAACAGCTAGTACAGATAGGCTACTAAGGAATTTATCAAGACCCCTCCAAAAATTCAGTGCTTTCAATGTTTTCCTCTCCCCATTCTTTGCTCTATTCCCTCCATTTGTTCCTAGAGCAAGCTCTTCAACCTTATACGCCAAACTAAAGCGCGACGACTTCAGAAGGGAGTTCTTCATACCAACACTCAACTTAGTCAAAGAGACTGAAGCCCATATCCTGTAACAAAATTTAACACAAAAAGTCGATTATAAAAATCGTTTCAATTTGTGTAGCCAAGAATAAAAGTAGAGATGCAAACTACTTTCAATAGATTAAAAGTAGTAGTAGCATCAAACTACGGAATTACATGGAGGGGAATCTGTATAAAAGATGCAACATAGAGATGCAAGATGAACTCTGGAAATTACTAAAATAGCTATGAGAAGTAGCTAAATAATTTCAATAACTTCACTCTTTCTATATAAACATTATATATGCAAGATGAACTTTGGTAATTACTAAAATAGCTATGAGAAGTAGCTAAATAATTTCAAGAAAAACTCTTGGTGGACAGGTTTCCTAGACTGGAAAATTGGACCGGTTCCCATATTTTTTTTTTCTACTTGTGACTCTTAAAAAATGTATAGTATTTATTACAACAGAAATTTTTATAAAATAGTGTTTTAGGTGTAATTTGGATACATATACAAATACAGGGTTATACAGTCTAACCCTGTATTTGTATATGTATCCAAATTACACCTAAAACACTATATTTTATAAAAATTCCTGTTGTAATAAATACTATACATTTTTTAAGAGTCACAAGTAAAAAAAAAAAAAAAAAAAAGGGAACCGGTCCAATTTTCTTGTCTAGAAAACCTGTCCGTGTAGAACCACTGTAATTTTATTATCTTTAAATAATATATATATATAGCACATCCCCTAATTTGAAATCAATTTGACAATCAATTGAACTCAATTTGACAATCAATTTGGCATCACAGCCAATTAATTTGAAATCAATTTGACAATTAATTGAAATCAAATCAAATCAATTGGAAAAATTTAATTGAAAAAATCGTTGAGTCCACTCTTAATTAATTAAGTGAGTTAACTCACTTAATTTGGTAACTCATCTATTCTTCTATTATACTCTTAATTAATTGAGTTAACTCACTTAATTTGTTAACTCATCTATTCTTCTATTCTTATATATAAATACACATAAATGATGATACACATAAATAATTTTTTTATTTTTTTCAATAGCCAATTAATTTGAAATCAATTAAAATCAATTTGACAATCAATTTGGCATCACAATTTGACAATCAATTTGGCATAAATACACATAAATAATTTTTTTATTTTTTCAATAGCCAATTAATTTGAAATCAATTTGACAATCAATTTGGCATCACATCCAATTAATTTGAAATCAATTGAAATCAAATCAAATCAATTGAAAAAATTTAATTGAAAAAATGGTTGAGTCCACTCTTAATTAATTAAGTGAGTTAAGTCACTTAATTTGATAACTCATCTATTCTTCTATTATACTCTTAATTAATTAAGTGAGTTAACTCACTTAATTTGATAACTCATCTATTCTTCTATTCTTATATATAAATACACATAAATGATGATACACATAAATAATTTTTTATTTTTATTAAAAAATTTTAAGATAATATATCTTGACCAATTTTATGTAAGAGAATTTAATTATTATAATTTTATTAAGATATTCAATTTTTAGATATAGCCAATTAAAAATTTGAAAATACCATTATTAAATTAATTAATTAAAATATATAGTGTATTCGCTTTCGGTTACGGGTAAAAATAATTACTGAATTATGCATTATTTTTTTTGACATGAATACCTGACAAATTATTAAAATCATTATTCAAACTAACCCGTGCATTACACGGGTTATCAACTAGTAATAATAATAATAATAATTTCAAAATAATATTAATATTAATAATAATAATTTTGAAACAATAATTTCAAATAATAATAATAATAATTTTAAATAATAATAATTTTAAAATAATAAGAATAAGAATAATAATAATAATAATTTTAAAATTTAAAATTTTAAAAAAGATTATATAAATTATAAAATATTTTTATATGAAGTTGATGTGTATTTAAAAATAATATTTTTATTATTTTATTAATTTAAATTATTTGAGCAAGGGTGAATTTGATAAATTATTTTTATTCTCCATTAAAATAAAAAAACAAATTTCATACAAATCAGAGGGAACAAACCCCAAATACAATTAATTTTATAAAATTAAAATTTTTATAAAATTAATTTTTTTTTATTATTATTTAAAATTATTATTATTATTATTTTGAAATTATTATTAATACTATTATTATTATTAAAAATTATTATTATTATTATTTTAAAATAATAGTATTAATTATTATTTAATATTTTAAAATAATATTAATAATAATTCTGGTTAGCCTCGCTAAATTATTTCGCTACAGCCCTCTTTTTGCCAAAAACCATAAAAGACGCTCGCAGGCTCGGATAAGGTTTCAAATCACATGTCAAATTGATGTTCTTCTATTACTCTACTGTTTTTTTTTCAACCACGAAAGGGAAAAAAAAGTGTAAATATAGTATTTTATTAGTCTGTGTTTTAATTATTTTAACCTTTTTGCAAAAAAAAAAATACAAGAAAGAGGAAATATTTAAAATAATCTTCAAAACGACGTATTTTTAATAAAGGAGTGTTATTTAAGAGGAGTATTTTAGATCCGCTCAATATTAATAATATTTTAAAATAATAATAATAATAATAATAATAATAATAATAATAATAAATACTATTATTTTATAATAATTAATAATTCAATTCGTAACAAATTAAATGACATCATTTTATAAATTTATTATCATAATATTTAACTTACAACTTATCTTATATATATGAAATAAAAGTAAATTAATTTCTAATATTTACGATCGATCCAACTTTGCAAATAAATTTATTTTTGTTAAATAGATCGAGGTGATTTTGGACTTATTTATGTGGATTGCCCAATTAATAATCACAAGTACAAATGGGCTGTTGGCGGTCACTCTCCAGGATTCAACGACGAAACCTCCGATCGAGTGTATTCACAGAAGGAGACTTTGGACTTGTTTATGTAGATTTTCCAATTAATTAACAGAGTATATAAGAATTGAATATAGAGATGAACAGAATATATAGAGACAATATGAAGAAGAAGAAGAAGATAAACTGTATATATTTCCCCAAAGAACAGTACTGATATTTATACAAGAAGAAGAAGAACGTTGCAAAACAGGAAAAATAACGTTGGAGGGTGCGTTGAAAGTGAATAATGTTTACGCTAATGAACGTTGGGGAGGAATAAAACGTTCAGAAACGGCTAGGGTATTAAATTAGACAATTAGTGTGACGCCCCCAAAATAGGTATACATCACCCATCTTGGGTCGCCATATACGTGTTACATAATTCAAATACAACTTAATTATACAACTGTCGTGTAACATAAGACAAAACATAAGCTGAGAGTTTTAAAACGAATATTGTCTTCTAGACAATATCCACACTCAATGGAGTCCTCATTACAATTATTATCACACTATTTCACAGAATAGTGAGGACTACTAATGCACCATCTCGGACCATCATTTCGTTCCCCGACTAGTCCCGGCTATGTTCTCATTTTCTGAAGAGAACAATGAAAGCAAACGGGTGAGCTCAACTAACCCAGTAAAAAATATTATGACTAAGATAATGCAGAATAAGCTATCGTTAGCCTTCAACAATGTTAAACTGATAGAATATAATAGACAACAAGTTTAACTGCAGTGGAACAAGCAATTCATTAAAAGAGTCAAGTAGAGCATGATATCTACTATCTTCTATGATTTAAAAAGTTTTCATCAACTTTATCGCTGAGACTCGGCTTAATAAATAAAGCACATTATCAAATCATCCCTGCACTACGGGCCAAGGATATTCATGTAATCATCAATGGTCATGATTATACCGAATAATCCCTGGTTATAATCATACCAACAACTGTCCATCAATGCACTACAAGCCAATGAAAATTTTTACCACATCATTTGTAACATTACGGGTCATGATTATACCGAATGATCCCTGGTCATAATCATACCTATCAACAGTCCATCTATGCACGTAAGCCAAAGATGACTTTCATCACAATATAAGCATGAGGATGATGACAATGATATAAGCATTAATCAAACGAAATCAAGGATAATTATTAAAAGACTTTAAATTTATCCAGAATTTAAAAATATCCAAATTGTCAACATGATACTGCTTTGTGGGGTAAAATTCAAGAATAATATTCATGCATCAAAAATAATTTGGACAAAAAAGAAATAAATTTTTTGGTGAATAAGACCCAAGTGAATAGTACCACAATGAATAGTACTTGAGAATAGTACCGTGAATAATAATACCTAAGCATAAAAAGTGTCCCTAATACTAAGTGAATAATATTTGAGTGAATAGTAACTTGTGAATAGTACTCGAACCTAAAAAATGCCCCGAATACCCGAAAGTGAATAATATTTGAGTGAATAGTAACAAGATGTAAATAAGAACTCGTGAATAATACTCAACATACGAAAAGTGCCCTAATAATTCCCGAGTGAATAATATTATAGTGAATAGTAATCGGGTGAATAGTAATCATGAATAGTACCGGGTGAAAATATTGATATTTAATAAGAAAGTTCAGATCAATATTCCAATGAAACGATACTAGATGAAGCGCAAAACTCAAGGATATTTCACTAATTTCAAGGATTATAGAAGCAATACTTACCATAGTAAGTTTAGATTTAAGAATATGAAAAGAAATAACATACTGAAATCTAGAAATGGATTTTCACCATAAATACGGTACATAATCTGCGTGAGCGAGTTATTCCGCATATATTAAAGGATGAATACCAAAAAAATAGTATTCCTTATGAATACGAAAGAAATTATACCCCTTACAATACGAAAATAACATCCCTTATGAATACAACAAATAATATCCCTTACCTTAGTAGAAGACTGAATACTGCAATAGTGAAGTAGCAGAATACTCTTCTTCTTGCTCTCTATAGTTTCTCTCTCTATAGTGTCTCTTGTCAATCTCAGTTAATTGGTGAGAATGAAAGAAGAATTAAGCTTCTATTTATAGGAGAATGGACTAAATAGTAACTAATTCATGAACGGTCCAGATTGATTTACTATTAGAACGGACGATCCATATTGATTACTATTAAAACCACAACCAACGGTCCAGATTGATTTACTTTTAAAATCACCACCGACAGTCCAGATTGATTTACTTTTAAAACCACCACCGGCGGTCCAGATTGATTTTACTTATAACACTTTGGTTCCCCTAAAGTTTTCTAAGTTTGTATTATTCCCCTCTAACTTTTGTAATTCACTTATCTTCAATAAACACATTCTTAATACTTCAATAATTATTCATCATTAATATTATAACTCACAATATTTAACAACGGATCATTCCCGGAAAGAGGGGCTTTTTGATAAGGATTTCTCCCTATCATGCCGCGATTAGGTGATCAAACCTCTCCTCGACGTAACTTTCTAGACATCGTCAATATACAAATAATAATATGAATAACTTTGTTGTCTCAATTATTGATTTAATAATATAAAATATTATCAGGATAATCTTTGTGACAATAATTGAATCAAATAACGTGAGATATTATGCAATAATTACTGTAGCAATAATTGAGTAAACTGAGTGGCTTCTTACGTAAGCATCAATAATCAATACCGTGTGTTACTATGCAACCACGTGTATTACTGTACTTTCACCACCGGATAGTTCAACAGTTTAACGGTAAAACTTTCGTTGTTATTTTTATAAAAAGATATTTCTATCATTTTCTAACTACGGCAATACTTTCGTTGTGGGGTCCACCAATGATGGTGTCATCATACGGATATTCCCTGACAAAAAGAATATTTCTCGACCAAATATTCCCCGACACAACGAATATTTTAAATCAACTTGCTTACTTTGCAAAATTTTCAAATATCACCCTTAACTTTAACCTTTTATCAATTTAATCATTTATTAAATAGAATAATAATTATAAGAAAATTGGATACTTTCATTTCATATAATTCGGGGTCTTACAATTAGGCTTGGTATTAAAAGAAATAAAAGTTAGGGATTTAAGAAAAACAGTGGGCTACCTGGGTGCACCCACAAGGCATAATTCGACCGGATCGGCACCCCCCTGTGCGGGCGTAATGCGCGCACACACACACACACATTAAAGTAGGGATCGTGTGTACTCACAGAAGGAGACTTTGGACTTGTTTATGTGGATTGCCCAATTAACAGAGTATATAAGAACTGAATATAGAGATGAACAAAATATATAGAGACAATATGAAGAAGAAGAAGAAGAAGAAGAAGAAGAAGAAGAAGAAGAAGAAGAAGAAGATAAACTGTATATATTTCCCCAAAGAATAGTACTGGTATTTATACAAGAAGAATAAGAACGTTGAAAAACAGGAAAAATAACGTTGGAGGGTGAACGTTGGAAGTAAATAATGTTTACGCTAATGAACGTTGGGGAGGAATAAAACGTTCAGAAACGACTAGGGTATTAAATTAGACAATTAGGCTTGATATTAAAAGAAATAAAAGTTAGGGATTTAAGAAAAATAGTGGGCTACCTGGGTGCACCCGCAAGGATAATTCGACCGGATCGGCACCCCCCTGCGTGGGCGTAATGCACGCACACACACACGTTAAGGTTTTTTGACCGAAAGTCCAAGAACCAAGCTTGGCCTAGCCCAATTCCTTAACCATCCTCATGCGTGAGCCCATCCCTTTTTCCCAACCAAGTTACTAAGCTCATAACAATAAGTACTAATATACACCATGAGTGTTCCCAAAATAACCAATGTGGGACTTTGATAAAACCATAAGTTTGAAGCATAACCAACAATCCCCCACATGATTCAAAATTATCAAAGATAGAAAAATTAAAAGGAAGTAAGAAGGGCAATGGATTTTAGATACATAACATCGATACCTTGTGGGTTTGAATCAACACTTAGTGGAACAAGCTCATGATTGTAGATTATAGGTGAACTATATTCTTGAATCCATTATCTATGATATAATCAATTGAACTTGCACACATATCTAAAAATCCTGAATCCACACAAGTCCGCGGTTGGGCGCGCTAGGCCATGGCGCCATATCTTAGATTTTCATAAAGGCTTTAGAGAGTTTGCCAAAGACTCTCATAGGAAGCGGCCTACACTTCCACCTTTATATAGGTGAACCCATCAAGTGTAAACTGACATACACCACCTTTAGGGATATGAGTTTCATGAAGAATCTAAATGATTCATCCTATCATAATTTGTCAGTAAGCACCACATACACACAGGGAGAAATATAAATAATTGTAGTGCTTTAATTAAATAATTACATGACTTGTTGTTACCCATTAAACCCAATTCATGGGATCTCTAATCACATGGGTTGGGTTTCCATCACATATTATTTACTCAAAATGTTGGCAATAGTCCCATCCCTCTGGATGCTTCTTGGACTACCTTTTTACTCAATCCCTTAGTAAGCGGATCCGCTAGTATGACGCCCCCAAAATAGGTATACATCACCTATTCTGAGTTGTCAAATACATGGTACAGAAAACAAATACAATCTTTAATATACAACAAGAGAGCTGTGAGTTTTAATACAAATACTGTCTTCTAGAAAATATCCACTCTCAGAATAAGTCCTCATTATATTTATTATCACACTATTTAACAGAATAGTGAGGACTACTAATACTATCATCTGGTCCATCACTCCGTTCCCCTACTTGTCTTTACTATATTCTCATTTCCTGAAGAGAACAATGAAATAAAGGGTGAGCTCAACTAGCCCAGTAAGAGATATTATGACTAAGATAATGCAGAATAAATTATCATTAGTCTACAACAATGTTAAAGTGATAAAATACAATAGACATCAAGTTTAACTGCAGCGGAACAAACAATCTATTAAAAGAGTCAAGTAGAGAATAAAATCTACTATCTTTTATGATTTAAAAGGTTTTCATCACTTTTATCATTTGAGACTCGACAATAAATAATCCACATCGTTGAATCACCCTGCTTTACTACGCCGAGGATATTCTTTAGTATCACGACCACAAATTATCCATGCACTATGGGCCAAGGACATTCGTGTATTCATCAATGGTCATGATCATGCCAACAACTGTCCATCAATGCACTACGGGTCAATGAGGACTTTATCACATCATTTGTAATATTACGGTCATGATTATACCGAATGATCCCTGGTTATAATCATACCAAGTCCATCTATGCACTACAGGCCACAGATGACTTTCAAAAATATAAACATGAGGATGATGACAATGATATAAGAATTCAATAAAACAAGTTCACGAATTAATTTATCCAGGAACTAATAACGTCCAAATTGTCAACATGATACTTCTTTATAGAGTAAAATTCAAGAATGCTCGTAAGAATATTTCCATAAAAGATACTTAGATGAAGCCTTGAAATATCGAGGATATTCCACTAATTTCATGGAGTATAGAAGTCAAAACTTTAACCAACCGAGTATAATAAGGAATGGAATAACAAAAGAAATCACCAAGCATGCGAGTGGGCCAGCGCGAGTTATTCAATGAGAATAAT
Source organism: Panax ginseng (assembly GCA_020205605.1). Taxonomy (NCBI): domain Eukaryota; kingdom Viridiplantae; phylum Streptophyta; class Magnoliopsida; order Apiales; family Araliaceae; genus Panax; species Panax ginseng. The sequence continues at coordinate 16,748,800 of CM035131.1, read as the reverse complement.
AAAAGATAGAACCGATTACGGCGTAAAAGCGCCGCATGACGAGGATATTCCAACGGAGATAATAAAGAGCGGAACCGAATCAGGTCCGCGTAAAAGCGCATGCATGTGATATTCCAATAGAATAATAAAAGATGAAACCAGTCCGGCGTAAAATGCATGAGATGATATTCCAATAGAATAATAAAAAGCGGAACGAATCAAATGCGTAAAAAGCCGCAGACAGGATGTTCAACGGAATGGTAAAGAATGAAATAACAGAAGAATTTCACCATGTATGCGGTATTTCGCATAGACAGGTTATTCCAACATAATAATAAAGAATGGAATAATAGAAGTTCTCTTCATGAATACAAAAGAAATAATACCCCTTACCTTAGAAGAAACTGAATACTGAAATAGTGAGGTAGCAGGCTTCTCTTCTTCTATAGATTTTCTCTCTACAATTTCTCTCTATAATAATTGCTCTATAGCTTTAGTGAATTGGTGAGAAATAAAGGAAGAATGAGCTTCTATTTATAGAAGAATATAGTTTCAATAATTGCACGTTTTGGGGCTCGAAAAATTATAGCAATACCTCCAACATTTCCTTTATTTTTAATTTAGTCATGCAAGTATTATCAAACTTGCACCACCTCCCCTAATAGTAAATAATGTGATTCAATAGTAAATCATGTGAATCAATAGTTCCAGACATGTGAAAATACAACTTACAGTATAGTACATCCATCTATACCTCCATTTTTAACTTAGTCATGTAAGTATTATCAATCTTGCACCAACTCCCCTAATAGTAACAAGAATGTGAAATAATAGTATACACATGTGAACAAATAGTTATAATCATGTGAAATAATATCAATCAATTGCTTTCATTTATCCTGGTTAAATACGGATTAGTCGATATAACCTCCAGACATCAATTATTATCGAAATAAATGTCGATTTTCACTAACACAAATAATTTCAACACAATGAAACTATTTTTATCAACAATATAAATTTTGAAATTTTGAAGTTTGACTTTTCCCGAAAAAGTCAACTGTTAACTTTTTGACCAAAAAGTTAATCCCGGAAAATTTTGTGTTTATAGACTATTTTTATTAATTTCATCGCTCCGGACTCAAATATCACGTCAGCGTCTCCAAATTCAACTCTGAACACAACTTCAATTTTAATAACATTCATCATTAATATTATAACTCACAATATTTATCAACCAAATGCGTTTCTAGGAAGGGGGCTTTCCAATAAGGATTTCTCCTGATTGGCGGCGCAATTAGGTGACCAAACCTCTCCTTGATAGAACTTCTAGACATTGTAAATATTGCAATTTAATAATATGAATACTTTATGTCGTCTCAATTATTGATTTAATAAAATAACATATTATGCAGATGATCTTTGTGACAATAATCGAATCAATAATATGAGAGATATGATGCAACAATTCTTGTAGCAATAATTGAGTATAAGCGAAAGTGACTTCTCACGTAAGTATTAATAATCAATACTGGTGTCTTTATTATATGACCACGCAGCGTATTCTTCGTACTTTTACTACTGAGTAGTTCAACAATATTAACGGTAAAACTTCCGCTGTTATTTTCATAAATATATTTTTGTCATTTTCAATCAAATGAATAATTACATTTGTGGGGTCCACCAATGATTAACGCCATTATGCGAATATTCTCTCTCGCTAAAAGCGAATATTCTCCGACCAATCGAATATAATATAACAACTTGCATACTTTGCAGAATTTATAAATACTACCCACAACTATAACATTATAACAAATTCATTCTATAATATTCAAAAATGATAATTATAGAAAAATCATCTTTATTCATAAAAGTTGGGGTCTTATAGCTAGGTTCTTTTCAGACCTTACAAATTCCATGGAAATAACCCCGTTACTGATTAGTCCTCATACAATATTATGCCTCAAGCGAATATGTCTCAGATAAACATGGTTCATTGCCCTGCCAATAGCTGCTTGAGAATCACAATGCAAATAATCCCAGATTTTTAAAAAGGCTCTAGAGTGTTTGTCAAAGACTCTCATAAGAAGCGGCCTACACTTCCACCTTTATATAGGGGAACTCATCAAGTGTGGTAGCGACATACACCACCCTTTAGGGCTATGAGTTTCATTAAGAATCTAAATGATTCATCTATCACAATTTGTCGAGCAGCACCACATACACACGGGAGAAATATAAATAATTGTAGTGCTTTAATTAAATAATTACATGACTTGTTGTAACCCATTGAACCCAATTCATGGGATCTCCAAACACATGGGTTGGGTTTCCATCACATATTATTTACTCAAAATTTTGGCAACAATCGCATCCCTCTGACCCCAACTTTTATGAATAAAGATGATTTTTCTATAAATATCATTTTTAAATATTATGGAATGAATTTGATATAATGTTATAGTTGTGGGTAATATTTATAAATTTTGCAAAATGTACTATGCAAGTTGTTATATAATATTAGATTGGTGGGGAATATTCGTTTTAACGAGGGAATATTAAATGCAATGACCTGATCATTAGTGGACCCCATAGCGGAATTATTGTCGGATTGAGAAAATGACAAAAATATTTTATGAAAATAACGGCGGAAGTTTTACTGATTAACTTGTTTGAAACACCGGTGTTAAAAAATGTGCGATGTCTGGCGTGGTTTGCATAGTAGCACACGGTATTGATTATTGATCTTCGTGAGAAGTCACTCGGTTTTGTTCAATTATTGCTATATAATTGTTGCATAGTATCTCGTTTATTTGATTCAATTATTGTCGATATTTTATATATTATTAAATCAATAATTGAGATAACAAAGTTATTAATATTATTATTTGCAATATTAATGATGTCTAGAAGTTACGCGAGGAGAGGTTTGGTCACTAATTGCTTGCGCTGATAGGGAGAAATCCTTATTGGAAAGCCCCTCTTTCACAGGAGCGACGACACAGTCGATTAATATTGTGAATTATAATAATGATGATAAATTTTGTTTTATTAGTATTATTAATGTAATAAAATGAAAAAACTTTATATATAAATAGAATACTTTTATAAAGTTATTTATTTTATTAGACTATAAATAAAATATATATATATATTATATTATATATATATATATTTTATTAGTATTAGTTTTGCATAGTAAAATCTTTTTTATATAAAAAGCAGAATACTTTTATAAAGTTATTTGTTTTATTAGACAATAATTAGAATATATATATATTTTATTATGCATAGTGTTGTAGTGCACTATATAGTGTTTTTTGCATAGTAAAATCTTTTTTATAAAATAGAGAATACTTTTATAAAGTTATTTGTTTTTTATTTAGATTATATATATATTATATATATATATATTTTATTTAATTTATTTTATTTTATTATTATATTTTATTATATTAATATATATTTTAATTTTCTTTATAAATAAATAGATCTTTCCTTAAATTTTCTTTGAAAACCACACGAATTCCATTCTTCTTACATAATCTTGGCGTATTTCTTTAGAGTTTTAAGAAGCTTTGAAACGTAGTAGTGAGAGTTTTCTTAGAGAGAAAATCCTCAAGATTACCTACTTACTTCTAATACTATTCTTTTTTACGGTAAGGGGTATTATTTCTTTCTTATTCATGAAGAGAACTTACATTATTCCATTCTTTATTATTACATTTGGAATAACTTTTGTATCTGTGAACTACCTATACTTGGTGAAATTCTTACATTATTCCATTCTTTATTATTATGTTGGAATAACTTTTACATCTCTCAAAATCTGCGCATACGTGGTGAAATTCTTACATTATTCCATTTTTTTATTATTACATTGGAACATCACATTGCATTTCATGCGACTGGTTTCATTATTTTTATTATTACATTGGAACATCACATGCATGCGTTTACATGCGCTGACAGGTTAGATTATTTATTATTACATTGGAATATCATTATATGTGCGTGCGTTCTGCATGCATGACTGATTTCCATTATTTATTATTTATTATTGGAATATCACATGCATGCGTTTACGTGGCTTTTGACAGTGGTTCCATTATTTATTATTACATTGGAATAACACATGCATGTGTGCGATCTATCGCGTGCACAGTGATTTCTTTTGTTATTCCATTCTTTATTATACTCGGTTGGTTAAAGTTTTGACTTATACTCCATGAAATTAGTGGAATATCCTTGATATTTGCGCTTCATCGATATCTTTTCATGGAAATATTCTTACGAGCATTCTTGAATTTTACTCTGAAAAAAGTATCATGTTGACAATTTGGGCGTTATTAGTTCTGGATAAATTAATTCTTGAACTTGTTTTATTGAATTCTTATATCATTGTCATCATCCTCATGTTTATATTATGTTGAAAGTCATCATGTGGCTTTGTGGTGCATAGATGGACTTGGTATGATTATGACCGAGGATTATTCGGTATAATCATGGCCAGTAATGTTACAAATGATGTGGTAAAAAGTCCTCGTTGGCCCGTAGTGCATTGATGGGCGATTTGTTGGCATGATCATGACCATTGATGAATACGAATATCCTTGGCGTAGTGCATGGATAATTTGTGGTTGTGATCTTAATGAATATCCTTGGTAGTAGTGCGAGGGATGATGTGGATTATTTATTAAAATTGAGTCTCGGCGATAAAAAAGTGATGAAAAACCTTTTAAATCATAAAAGATAGTAGATTTTATTCTCTACTTGACTCTTTTAATGGATTGCTTGTTCATTGCGATTAAACTTGATGTTTGTTATATTTTATCGGTTTAACATTGTTTGAAAGACTAATGATAATTTATTACGCATTATCTTAGTCATAATATTTCTTCTTGGGCTAGTTGAGCTCACCCTTTTTACTTTCATTTGTTCTCTTGAGAAATGAGAATGCGTGGCGGGGACTAGTCGGGGAGCGGAGTGATGGTCGGATGATAGCATTAGTAGTCCTCACTTTATTACATTAAATAGTGTGATAATAAATGTAATGAGGACTCTTTTGAGTGTGGATATTGTCTAGATGACAATATTTGTATTAAAACTCTCGATTTATGTTTTGTATATTTTTACGATTGTATTATTAAGTTGTATTTGAATTTTTGTACCATGTATTTGGCGACTCGAGATGGGTGATGTATACCTATTTTGGGGCGTCACGATTAGTATCAAAGCTTAGGGATATGATCCTGGTAAGATGTGAGACAAGAACTAGGAGGGAGAGGCGGGAATTCCTTATTAGTATGACCTACTAAAGTTATTTGGTATTTAATTGGTGGGTCGAGTATAGGGATAATATGTGATATGTTAATTAACCCTTGTTTTGTGGCGGTATTTGAAAATGACATCAGAGAATGTTGAGAACATCAATGGAGCACACGAGGAGGCCGTTGAGTCTCCACGGATCGATAATCGGGATAATGTGCATCGGAAGGCGACAATCCTCGAAAAAACAACAACAACGACCAAATGATGAGCGATGGAATGTTCGAGAGGCTTTATCAATTCATGCGACATCGAGGAGAAGCGGCTCTGTCCAAAATCACGGTGGAAACAACTTGGCAACTCTCGGACGATCCTTGCCACATTAGCGATTCGAGGCTGGGACCACCGGAGTTTTTGAGAGCCAAAACCACTTAAAGGCGGAGGCGTGGATAAAGCGGATCAACAAGATATTTGATGTCTTGGGATGCTCAGAGAAGCAAAAGGTTCCCTTGCCACCTTCATGTTGCGGCGGAGGCGATTCTTGGTGGGAATCGTAAAAAGCGTACTCGACTGCTTGCTGCTTGAAGATGTCTTGGGAGAAGTTCGAGAATTGTTCAACGACAAGTACTTTCCGAAAGTATTAAATCACATGAAAGAGGTAGAGTTCATCAAAATTGGAGCAAAACAACATGGCCAGTGTCGCGATGCTGAAAGCCAAGTTTGCGAGTTGTCGGTTTGCGTCCCATTTGGTTGATAATGAGGAGAGAATGGCGAATGTTTCTAAGAGGTTTGAAACACGAGATACGTCGATATCTTATCTCTCATAAAAAGCGTGTTTGTATTGAGATGTTGTTAATAGGGCTCGATTATTGGAAGCGCGATAATGAGTCAACCCAACCAAAAAAAGCGGTAGAAAATGAAATGATAATACCGGTGATAGCGATCATCGAGCGGTGACAACAAGCGTGGAGGAATCAACATGCGAAATGGTAACCACTTGGTGGTAATCATGGCCAAAACAATAAGAATGGACATTTCAAGAAGAGAGATTCAACAATGATGGAAAGGCGTCGACATCGACACACGTTGTTAAGAAGGAGAAGCGACCACTATCGTATGCTTCAAATGTGGAGGAGGGGACACATCGGTCAAAGCTAGCGATGCCATCAAAGCATGTTATAATTGTGGAAGAAGGTCACTAGCCCGATTTTGTCGTTCACCAGAAGAAGCAAGTTCGGTTAGGATGGAGCACAAAAGGCCGTCCCGAAAAATCAAAACCGGTAGTTCAAGGAGAGCGTTTGTTGTGACCTCCCGAAAGCGAAGGAACGAGCGAGGTCATCACGGGTAAAACTTATCATAAACTCTAGCGAAGTATATACCTTATTTGATCTGGGTTCTACCCATTCTTTTTATTTCTCTACTTGCGCTCAGCGTTTAAATTTGACTCAGAAATTAGACTTTGACTTATCTGTTGAAACTCTCCATTGGGAGAAACCTTCATTACATCCACTTTGTTTATAAGTCTTGTTTGGTTCAAATCGGTACCCTCACATTACTGTCGATCTTATTTCTTTGAAAATACTTGCATTTGATGTGATTCTAAGGGATTGATTGGTTAACTACTCATCATACAAAAATTGATTATTTTAAATAAGGTTGTTAGCTTTCATATTCTAACCAACCTATTATGCGAATTCAAACAACCAAACCATTAAAATCAATCACTTGTCATCTCAAGCCATAAAGCTATTCGTTTATTGAAAAATGGATGTCAAGCTTTCTTAGCTCATATCACGGATCTAAACAAAAATAAATCGATTTTTGAATGATATTTCTATTGTTAATAAATTTCTGGCGTATTCCACGAAGAACTTCACAGCTACCCCCGAGCGTGAAATTGAATTTTGTATCGACCTTGAACCGGTACAAAACCCATTTCAAAAGCCCATGTCGAATGGCTCTATTGAACTTGAGGAGTTAAAGACCCAATGCGAGGAATTGTTAGACATTGGCTTTATTAATCTAGTACTTCTCCTTGGGGTGCTCTGTTACATTACGTGAAGAAAGAAAAGATGGGGAGTATCGACTTTGTATTGATTATCGGGAGTTGAATCATGTCACCATCAAAAATAGGTACCCATTGCCCGCGTATTGATGACTGTTTGACCCGATTCAAGGCGCCAAATTCTTTTCAAAGATTGATCTTAGTTTAGGATATCACCGATTGAAGATTAGAACCAGATGACATTCAAAAGGCGACTTTTAGAACTTCGATGCGGGCATTATGAATTCTAGTCATGTCTTTTGGATTGACTAATGCTCCTGCTTGCCTTCATGGATATGATGAGCCAAGTATTCAAGGAATATTTGGATCACTTTGTGGTCGTCTTTATTGATGACATCCTTATTTATTCAAAAAGCGTGAAGATCATCATGAGCAACACTTGAGGTGATACTCCAAAAGCTTAAGTGAAAACAAGCTTTATGCGAGTTGAAGAAATGCGAGTTACGGCTTGAGAAGTAGCATTCCTTGGGCACGTGGTATCAAGTCATGGAATATCTGTTGACCCGGCAAAGATTGAAGCTATTCAAAGTTGGGAGAAACCCTAAATCGATGGCCAAAATCGTAGCTTTCTCGGCTTAAATGGGTTATTATCGGAGATTAAATGAAAGGTTTTCTCGAATCATACTCCATTAACTTCGGTGACTCGAAAGATACAAAATTCGGTTGGAGCGAGGAATGTGAGAAGAGTTTTCAAGAACTTCGAGAGAGACTCATTTATTTTGTTACGACAATACCATCGGCTCGGAGGATTTGTCATCTCTGATGATGCTTGAGGCAAAGGGTTAGGATGTGTTCTCATGCAACATGGGAAAGTCATAGCTTTATGCCTCTCGACAACTCGAAAGAATATGAGAGGAATTATCCTACTCATGATCTAGAGTTAGCGGTTTATTGTTTTTTGCACTAAAATTTTGGAGGCATTACTTGTATGGGGAGAAAGTGGAGATCTTTACGGATCATAAAAGCCTCAAATATTTCTTCACTCAAAAGGAACTCGACATGCGACAACGACGTTGGCTTGAAGCTGTTGAAAGATTATGATCGTACCATCGATACCATCTGGAAAAGCGAGCGTGGTAGTGGCGCATTGAGTAGAAGATCATATCTTGAGTGCAGTGCGATATTGTCAATATGAAGGCCCATTTTGTGTGACTTGCAAAGGATGGAGATAGAGTTAAAGACTCGAGGGACCCATGTGATGATGGCGAATATCTGAGTAGAACCAGACTTTAATTGATAAAGTTAAAGGCTGCTCGAAATTCTGGACACTGGGCGATGATCGTATGAGGAAGAAAGTGCAAGAAGGTGCTATCTTAGGAAGCAAGAATCGATGAAGAAGGAATACTTGAGTCGACTCCGGACTTTGTGTTCTAACGACCACGATTTAAAGTATAAAATCATGATGGAAGCGCCTGACACACCATTTGCAATCCATCTTGGGGAGTACCAAAATGTATCGTGATCTTGATCATACACATTTTGGTGGAAGCAATATGAAGAGAGAGATATAGTTGTTTATTTATCTCGAGGTGTCTAACTTGTCAGCGAGTCAAAGCGGACATCAAGTACCAAAAGGTCCATTGCAACCACTTGAAATTCGAGAATGGAAGTGGGAGCACATTACCATGGATTTAGTTCTTGGTCTTCCCAAGGTTTCTCGAGCGTAGATGCGATTTGGGTCATTGTTGATAGATTGACCAAGTCTGCTCATTTCTTACCAATCTGAGAAACTTATACACTTGAGCGTCTTCTTGCTATTATGTACATAAATGAGATTGTAAGATTGCATGGTATGCCGGTATCCATAGTTTACGATCGAGACCCAAGATTCACTTCACGATTTTGGGTTAGTTTGCAAAAAAAGCTATGAGCGCGCAGTTACGATTTAGTTGGCATATCATCCTCGAGACGGACGGACAATCGAGAGAGGACTATTCAAACTCTTGAAGATTTATTAAGACTACGTGTCCTTGACTTGAGGAAGTTGGGACAAGTTCTTACCATTGGTGGAGTTTTCTACTGACAACAGTTATCAAACAAGTATTGGCATGGCTCCATTTGAGGCGTTGTATGGAAGAAAGTGTAGTTCTCGGTATCTTTGGGATGAGGTGGGTGAAACAACGTTGTTGGGGACCGGGAGTTGAATGCGTATGACTACTACGGAAAAGATTGAAACGATCAAACAACGTATAAAAACCTCACAAGATCGACAAAAGAGTTATCTTGATCTTCATCGAAAGGGCGTGGAATTCGATATTGGAGATCATGTGTTTATTACGTGTTGCTCCATGGAAAGGAGTTACGAGATTTGGAAAGAGAGGAAAGCTCGATCCTCGATTCATTGGCCCATTTTAATCCTCGATCGAGTAGGAGCTGTAGCTATAGACTAAACTTTTCTGCTTGAAGTATGTCTAAATGTTCATAACGTTTTCACATATCCATATTACGTAAATATGTGGAAGACCGAACCACATTATTGAGTTAGAACCCGGATGAAATAGCGGAAGATTTAACGTATGAAGAGGTTTTCTGTTCAAATCTTGGATAAGAAGGAACATATTCTACGCTCGAGGTTATACCTCAAGTCGAAAGTTTTGTGGAGAAACCACGATGTTGAGAAAATGACACAGGGAGTTAGAATCTGAAATGAAATCAAGGTATCCTTACCTCTTGACATACCAGTGCGTACCCTAATTTTGAGGCGAAATTTCATAAGAAGGGGAGGTTGTAAGACCCCACTTTTATGAATAAAGATGATTTTCTATAAATATCATTTTTGAATATTATGGAATGAATTTGATATAATGTTATAGTTGTGGGTAATATTTATAAATTTTGCAAAATCATGAAGTTGTTATATAATATTAGATTGGTGGGGAATATTAGTTTTAACGGGGAATATTAAATGCAATGACACACATCATTGGTGGACCCCAGCGGAATTATTGTCGGATTGAAAAAGCGACAAAAATATTTTATATGAAAATAACGGCGGAAGTTTTACTGATTAAAAAGCTTTGAAACACACGTGTTAAAAAATGCGATGTCTGGCGTGGTTGCATAGTAGCACACGGTATTGATTATTGATCTTTACGTGAGAAGTCACTTTCGGTTTTGTTCAATTATTGCTCTGATAATTGTTGCATAGTATCTCACGTTATTTGATTCAATTATTATCGATATTTTATATATTATTAAATCAATAATTGAGATAACAAAGTTATTAATATTATTATTTGCAATATTAACGATGTCTAGAAGTTACGCGAGGAGAGGTTTGGTCACTAATTGCGGCGCCCGATAGGGAGAAATCCTTATTGGAAAGCCCCTCTTTCACAGGAGCGACACAGTCGATTAATATTGTGAATTATAATAATGATGATAAATGTTGTTTTATTAATATATTATTATTTTTATGTAATAAAAGCGAAAAGCTTTTTATATAAAAGCGAGAATACTTTTATAAAGTTATTTATTTTAAAGTTATTAGATTTATATAAATATATATAATATATATATGTTTTATATATATATATATTTTATAGTATTTGCATAGTAAATCTTTTTATATAAAAGCAGAATACTTTTATAAAGTTATTTGTTTTATTAGACAATAATTAGAATATATTATATTTTATTATATAGTATTGCATAGTATAGTGTATGCGTAGTATTTTATATAGTAAAATCTTTTATATAAAAGCAGAATACTTTTATAAAGTTATTTGTTTTATTAGATTATAAATAAATATATATATATTTATTTATATATATATTATTATATATTATATATATATATATATATATTTATTAAATATATATTTATTATCTTTATCCTTTCATTTTCTATATAAATAATAGATCTTGGAAATTGAAAACCACACGAGAAAATTCTTATAATTCTTCTTTCTCTATAATCTTGGCGTATTTCTTTAGAGTTTTAAGAAAACTTTGAGAGAGAAAAGAAAAGTTTTCTTCAAGAATATCTTACCCTACTACTTTTCTCTATACTCTTCTTTTTTTTACGGTAAGGGGTATTATTTCTTTCTTATTCATGAAGAAGAGACTTACATTATTCCATTCTTTATTATTACATTTGGAATAACTTTTGTATCTGTGAACTACCACTATACTTGGTGAAATTCTTACATTATTCCATTCTTTATTATTATGTTGGAATAACTTTGTCTGTCTGTCACATCTGCATACATGGTGAAATTCTTACATTATTCCATTCTTTATTATTACATTTGAACATCACATGCATGCATTTTGCATGACTGACTTGGTTATTTATTTATTATTACATTTGGAACATCACATGTACATGCGTTTACGCATGACACAGTTCCATTATTTATTATTACATTGGAATATCACATGCATGCGTTTTATCGCATGTGACTTTGGTTATTCCATTATTTATTATTACATTGGAATATCATATGCATGCGTTTACACGATGCATGACACAGTTATTTATTTATTATTACATTGGAATAACTTTATGTATGCGATTCTATCGCATGCACAGTGATTTCTTTTGTTATTCCATTCTTTATTATACTCGGTTGGTTAAAGTTTTGACTTATATACTCCATGAAATTAGTGGAATATCCTTGATATTTAAGCTTCATCCGATATCTTTTCATGGAAATATTCTTACGAGCATTCTTGAATTTTACTCTCTGCAAAAAAGTATCGTGTTGACAATTTGGGCGTTATTAGTTCTGGATAAATTAATTCTTGAACTTGTTTTATTGAATTCTTATATCATTGTCATCATCCTCATGTTTATATTATGTTGAAAGTCATCTACATGGCACATAGTGCATAGATGGACTTGGTATGATTATGACCGAGGATTATTGATTATAATCATGGCCAGTAATGTTACAAATGATGTGGTAAAAGTCCTCGTTGGCCGTAGTGCATTGATGGATGAGTTGTTGGCATGATCATGACCATTGATGAATACGAATATCCTTGGCGTAGTAGTGCATGGATAATTTGTGGTTGTGATCTTAATGAATATCCTTGGTAGTAGTGCGGGGGATGATGTGGATTATTTATTAAAATTTGAGTCTCGGCGATAAAAGTGATGAAAAACCTTTTAAATCATAAAAGATAGTAGATTTTATTCTCTCTTGACTCTTTTAATGGATTGCTTGTTCATTTGCGATTAAACTTGATGTTTGTTATATTTTATCGGTTTAACCTTTGTTGAAGGCTAATGATAATTTATTACGCATTATCTTAGTCATAATATTTCTTCTTTTGGGCTAGTTGAGCTCACCCTTTTACTTTCTTGTTCTTTTGGGAAATGAGTTGAGAATAAGAGGACTAAATTAGTGGGTGAGGGATCTAGTATTTAAAATAATAATAATTAATAAATGAAATTTAATTTCCTCTAATTATTATTTTGAAATAGTAAGGGTTGATGTGATTAATGTGGATAGTTATGGGTAAAATCATGAAATATTTCAAAATAAGCAAGTGGTTATAAAATATTCATTGTTGTGGGGGAATATTAGTTTGGTGGTGGAATATTAAATCTTTGTCGGGGAATATTAAATGCGACCAGTAGCGACCATGTGTGGGCCCATAACGAAGCGATTGGAGGAAAAAAGCGACAAATATAAGTTGTTTAAAAATAACGGGCGTAGTTATTCTGAATTTACCTTTGTTGGAATACTAGGTGGGTTAAAACACGATGTCTGGCGTTGTTGCGCGATAGCTTGCGGTATTGCACCAATTATTGACTCTTACGTGAAGAAGCCTTTACTCGATAATGGTTCTGATAATTCTTTATTCGATATTTTATTTTATTGGTTCGATAATTGTTGTGTTGATATTTTATATTCTTGTTGTTTGATAATTGTCATTACTGATATTTTTCATTATCGAAGCAATAATTCATATTATCTGAATAATATTATTAGATAACATTATTGGCAATGTCTAGAAAGTTACATACAGGAGAGGTTTGGTCACTAATTGCTTGCGAGATGAGGAGAAATTCTTATTGGAAAGCCCCTGCTTTCTGGGAGCTGCACAGTTGTCGATATTGTGATTACGTAATATTATTTGTGAATAATTAATTATTGATTCATATGATGAGGAAAATATTGATTTTATGTGGATATAGATGGAGAAAATTTTTAATGTGACAATTGTTGAAAATTGAAATTTTATCTTTTACGATAAAATAATTCATTTAAATATATATATATATATATATTATATAATAATATAATAATGGTGATATTTTTTACAACGAATGTGGGATATATGAGTATCTGAGGAGGAAAATATTTTTGTTGCAATAAATGTTTAAAACATGTTAAACATGTCGGTTGGACCCCATTTATTGGTTGAAATTTGATTATAGCTTCTAAAATCGTTGTTTGTGGATTTGGTCAATTTTGTTTTGGAATTTGGAAAAACTTTCTTACGCAAAGTTGTAGAAATTGAATTTCTATATAAAAACTTCATGAGATTTGAATTTTTACGACAAAAGGGCTATTTATTGTGAATTATTGAAGTTAGGAGTTAAAAATAATTGATTTTGGAAGTTTTAATTATTTTAAAAACAAAAAAGCGTTTTTATATTTTTGTGAGCCTCATTAATCACATGTGTGTTGAATGATTTGAATTCATTGATTGAAAAAGTGCGTAGAAATTTTTTATATATATATATTATTATATTAAATTTTTACTTTTGGTGTTACTAGCGATTTCTATAAATAGGTCTTGGGTTAGAATTGAAAATCACACGAAGCTGAAGTTTTCTCTCTATATATTATCGGCGTATTCTTGTGAGTATTTTGAGTATACTTTGAGTATTGCTTTATCACGGTGAAAGTTCAAGTTATAGCTTTATATCCGATATTCGGTTAAATCTTTGTCTTTCAGGGTAAGGGATATTATTTTTTTTAAATGATATTATTTCTTGATATCATTTATCTTTGAAATATTGATCTGAAGTTTTTATCAAATTTGGAACTTTTGGTGTGATTCTTATTCACGTATCTGACCTTTATTCACGTATCTGATCTTATTCACGAATCTGACCTTTATTCATCGAAAAATGAAAATTTTTCTTTTAAGTCCAAAATATCTATTGTGGATACTAGTTTTGATTGTATCCATGTTTTGATCATTCTTGAATTTTACACCACTATGATTATTTTTTGAGGTATTTTGGGCGTGGATAAAACAAAGTCTGAATCCTTAATCCTTAATCCTTGTCATTTTGTTTTCTTTGGATTCGTTTCTTTAAAAAAAAATATTTTTTCATCATCCTCGGTCTTAAATGATGATATTATTGAATATCTTTGGCACATAGTGCAAAGATGAATGATTTCGATGAATATCTTTGGCTTTGTAGTGCAAAGATGAATGATTTCGATGAATATCTTTGGCGTAGTGCAAAGAAGATGAGCAGTGTTTAGATGAACATGACCCAGTGGTGAATATCCTTGGCACATAGTGCGAGGATGAATATATGATTCGGATATATATTGATTGATGTTCGGGGATAAAAAATATTGATGATGGTTTATTAAATTCATAGATATTAGTAGATTTCATCCTCTACGTAACTCTTACATGAATTAATATTTTTCATTGCAGTATTGATTTAAAACTTGTTGTACATTGTATTACATTAAATTTTTCCTGACTGAAGAAGACTAACGATAATTTGTTGTATATTATCTTAGTCGTAATATTCTTCTTTTGAAATTAGTTGAGCTCACCTTTTTCTTTTTGTTCCATTTTTTTTCTCGGGAGGCGAGAATGTAGCGAGTGCAGTCGGGGTATGGAATGATGGTTTTAGAGAGTTGTTTAGTAGTCCTCACCATTTTTTTGTAAAATAATGTATCAATAATTATGATGAGGATTTATTTGTATGTGGATATTGTTTAGATGGCAATATCGTATTTAAACTCACAGTTTCTTGTTGTAATAATAAAAAGTTGTAGTTGTTTACATGCAGTGTATTGACAACTTTCGAATGGGTGATGTATACCTATTTTGGGGGTGTCACGGTTGGTATCGAGCTTAGGGATATGATCTCTGGCGGAGATCGGGGAATAGAACTAGGAGGGAGAGCGAGTAAATCCTTGTTGAGTGTGTCTACTAAGCTTATTTGATAGTTGGTCGATATATAGGGATATTATGTGATATATTGATTTCCTTAATTAACCCTTGTTTTATGGCGGTGTTTGAGAATGTCGTTGAGAATATTATGATGGAAATGAGGCCAGTGGAGAGCGCTGTACTTCTGCGACGAGGGAGAGCGTCTGACAGTGGTGTGATGTTCCTCCTGTGAACAACACCAGCGGCGAGATGATGAGCGAGGGGATGTTTAGAAGCTTTTTGCGATTCATGCAAAAATCGAGACGAGGAGACTTCGTGTTCAAAACATAGGAGAAAATGATAGCAATTCACGGGTTATCACATTGACGATTCGAAGAGTTGGGACCACGAATTTAAGGAAAGCGGATCCGATCATGGCGAAAACATGGGTCAAGCAAATTACAAGATATTCGATGTCTTGGGATGCGGAAGAGAAAGAAGGTTCCATTCGCCACCTTTATGTTAAAATGGCGAAGCGGACTCTTGGTGGGAATGCGTGAAGCGTACCCATCGGTACTTTTTCGGCGTGTCTTGGGAGACGTTTGAAACTATTTAATGACAAATACTTTCACGAAAGTGTTAAATCGTATGAAGGAAGTGGAGTTTATTAGGCTGGGCGCGAGACAACATGGCGGTGTCTCGATCGGCGAAGTTTGCGAGTTATCGAGTTTGCACCTCATTTGGTGGAGAATGAGGAGCGTATGGCGGGATGTTTACGAGAGGTTTGAAACCGGCGTCGTCGATATCTCATCTCTCATAAATTTTCTCTTTATTAGGATGTTTGTTAATAGGGCTCGATTGTTTAGGGCGAGATAACGAAATGCGGTCAATAGAGGTACCCTGATCGAGGATCATCTGGGAGATAGCGATCAACAAAACAACAATAACCGGTGGAGAAAGAAAAAGGCGGACAAAAATGGTAACCACTCTGGTGGTAATCATAGCCATGAAAATAGAAGAAGCGAGTCGGGAGGAGATTTTAAAGAGGAGATTCAACAACGACCATGTGAAGGCAGCGGTGCCGGCGTGACAAGCTGGTTCGAGGAGGAGAAACGACCACCGGTCGTATCTTTATAATCATGGGGGAAAGAGGACATATCGATCAAAGCGCCCTGAGCAGATTCGGTATCTTATAATTGTGGAAAGGAAGGACATATAAACTCGAGATTGCGCGGTAGCGAAACCTAGTTAGGCGGGGGCGGTGACTCGAAAAACATCCCGAAAAAAATCAAAGTCAGCGGTTCTGGAAGGCGTTTGTTGTGGTGGTCAAAATCGAGGAACCCAAGCGAGGTGATCACGGGTAAAATTTATTTATAAATTCTTGTGAAGTTTATACTTTACTGAATCTGGGTCTTTACCCATTCATTTATCTCTCTACTTGTGCTCAGCGTTTAAACTTGACTCAGGAGAAATTAGACTTTGACTGTCTGTGGAAACTCAGTTAGGAGAAACTTTCATCACATCCTTTGTTTATAAATCTTGTTTGATTCAAGTTGGCACCATCACTTACACATTGACCTTATCTCTTTAAAGATACTTGCTTTTGATGTGATTTTAGGGATTGATTGGTTAACTACTCATCATACCAAAATTGATTGTTTTTAAATAAGGTTGTTAGCTTTTCGTATTCTAAACAACTTTGTTATGCAATTCAAACAACTAAACCATTAAAATCAATCAACTTTGTCATATCTAATCATAAAGCTATTCGTTTATTAAAAAAAAGCGGATGTCAAGCTTTCTTAGCCCATGTTATGGATTTGAATAAAGACACGTCAAATTTGAATAATATTCTGTTGTTATTGACTTTCTGGCGTATTTCTGAAGAACTTCGATTCTACCCCGAGCGTGAAGTTGAATTCTTTATTGACCTTGAACACAGTACAAAGCCCATTTCTAAAACCCCATGTCGAATGGCTCTATTGAACTTGAGTTAAAGGTCCAATTCTGAGGAATTGTTGGACATCGGTTTCATTAAATCTAGTACATCTCCTTGGTCTGCTCTGTTTTATTAAGTAAAGAAGAAAAGGCGGGAGTATCGACTTTTTATATTGACTATCGGGAATTGAACCATGTCACCATCGAGAATAGGTATCCTCTACCTCGTATTGATGACTTGTTTGACCCGATTCTGAGAACCTGATTCTTTTCAAAAATCGATCTTAGATTACGGATATCATCGGTGAAAATTAGGCGAGGATATTCAAAGGCGCCTTTAGAACTTCGATGCGGGCATTATGAATTCTTAGTCATGTCTTTTGGATTGACTAATGCTCCTGCGACTTTCATGGATATGATGAATCAGTATTCAAGAATATTTGGATCGATTCGTTGTTGTCTTTATTGATGACATCCTCGTATATTCAAAAGTCGTGAAGATCATGAGCACCATTTGAAAATTGGTACTCTGAAAACTTATGAAAACAAGTTATATGCTAAGTTAAAGAAATCGAGTTACGGCTTGAGGAAGTAGCATTCTTTGGGCGCGTGGTGTCAAAACATGGAGTATCTGTTGACGTGAAAGATTGAAGCAATCTGAAGTTAGGAACAGCAAAAGGCGGTGGTGAAATCGTAGCTTTTTGGGTCTTAGTGGTTATTATCGGAGATTAGTGGAAGGTTTTCTCGAATCGCTACTCAGATTAACTTCGATTGACTCGGAAGGATACAAAATTTCGTTTGGAGTGAAGAATGCGAGAAGAGTTTCGAAGAGCTTAGAGGAGACTTATTTGGCACTTTGTTACAACAATACCATCTGGTTGGATGGATTTGTTATCTCTGATGATCTTGAGGCAAAGGGTTAGGATGTGTTCTCATGCAACATGGGAAAGTCATAGCTTTATGCCTCGCGACAACTTAAAAAGAATATGAGAGGAATTATCCTACTTCGTGATCTAGAGTTAGCGGCGGCGATCGTTTTTTTGTTAAAAGATCTGGAGCCTTATCTTTATGGGGAGAAAGTGGAGATATATTCGGACCATAAAAAGCCTTAAATATTTCTTCACTCAAAAAAACTTAACATCTTGCGGCGGCGACGTTGGCTCGAGCTATTGAAGACTACGACCACCTTATTGATACCATCTGGAAAAGCGAGCGTGGTAGGTAGCGTTGAGTAGAAGATCATATCACGAGGAGCAGAGTGCGATGATGTCAAGTATCTGCGCGTAGAACCAACTTTAATAGAAAAAGTTAAGGTTCTTTCGAGCCACCCAGGCCGGAGGCGATGCATATGAAGAAGATCTGAAGGTCTTTATTAGGGCGAGAATTGATGAAGAAGGAATACTTGAGTCCACTCTAGACTTTGTGTTCTAACGATTACGATTTGAAGTACAAGATTATGATGGAGGCACACAATACACCATTTGCAATCCATCTGGAAGTACTAAAATGTATCGTGATCTTGACATACATTTTGGTGGAACAAT
The DNA here is from genome assembly GCA_020205605.1 of Panax ginseng. Classification (NCBI taxonomy): domain Eukaryota; kingdom Viridiplantae; phylum Streptophyta; class Magnoliopsida; order Apiales; family Araliaceae; genus Panax; species Panax ginseng. The sequence goes on along the minus strand of CM035131.1, from coordinate 16,729,921 downwards.
ATGAAGAGAGAGAGATTGCAGTTTATCTCGACATGTTTAACTTGTCGGCGTGTAAAGGCGGACATCAAGTGCCTAAGGGACCATTGCAACCACTTGAGATTAGAAATGGAAGTGGGAACACATTACCATGGATTTAGTTCTGGGTCTTTCCACGGTTTCTCGAGCATAAATGCTATTTGGGTTATTGTTGATAGATTAACCAAATCGCACATTTCTTGCCGTCTGGAGACTTATTCTCTTGAGCGTCTTGCTTTAGTATGTATGTAAATGAGATTGTGAGGTTGCATGGCATGCCGATATCTATAGTTTGGATCGTGACCCAAGATTCACTTCAAGATTTTGGGTTAGCTTGCAAAAAGCTATGGAGTGCAGTTCTGATTGATTCGGCATACCATCCTCGAAGCAGACGGACAATCGAGAGAGGACTATTCAAACTCTTGAAGATTTATTAAGACTACATGTGTCCTGAGACTTGAAGGCGGTTGGGATAAGTATTTACCATTGGTGGAATTCTCCTACAATGACAGATTATCGAGCAAGTATAGGTGTGGCTCCATTGAAGCATTATATGGGCCGAAAATGTATTTCTCGATATGTTGGGATGAGGTGGGTGAAGCAACATTGTTGGGACCCGAGTTGAAATGCGTATGACTCTGAAAAGATCGAAATGATTGACAGCGTATACAAGCGGCACAAGATCGACAAAAGAGTTATGCGGATCTTCATGAAAAGGGCGTGGAATTTAGTATAGGGGATCATGTATTGTTGCGTGTTGCTCCGTGGAAGGGAGTTACAAGATTTGGGAAGAGAGAAAGCTCGATCCACGATTTATTGGTCCATTTCAAATTCTTGGCCAAGTAGGAAATGTAGCTATATAGACTCGCGTTACCTCAGTATGTCTAAATGTTCATAATGTGTTTCACATATCATACTTAAATAAATATGTGAAAGACCGAACCACGTTATTGAGTTAGAACAGGACGAGATAGCGAAGAAGACTTAGCGTATGAGGAGGTACTGTCGAAGATCTTGGATAGGAAGGAGCATGTCCTACATACGAAGGTCGTACCACAAGTTAAAGTCTTGTGGAGGAACCATCTTATAGAAGAAATGACACAGGGAATTGGAAGCGGAAATGAAAGCGAGGTATCCTCACCTTTTGAAACACCGAGTGCGTATGTCGATTTAGAGGCGAAATTTCATAAGGAGGGAGGTTGTAAGACCCCAAATAATTAATAAATGAAATTTAATTTCCTCTAATTATTATTTTGAAATAGTAAGGGTTGATGTGATTAATGTGGATAGTTATGGGTAAAATCATGAAATATTTCAAAATAAGCAGTGGTTATAAAATATTCATTGTTGTGGGGAATATTAGTTTGGTGGTGGAATATTAAATGCTTGTCGGGGAATATTAAATGCGACCAGCCAGCCCGTGTGTGGGCCCATGTGAGCGCGATTGGAGGAAAAAAGCGACAAATATAAGTTGTTTAAAAATAGCAGGCGTAGTTATTCTGATTTACCTTTGTTGGAATACCGGTGGTTAAAACACGATGTCTGGCGTTGTTGCTTGCGATGGCACACGGTATTGCACCAATTATTGACTCTTACGTGAAAGGCCTTTACTTTCGATAATGGTTCTGATAATTCTTTATTCGATATTTTATTTTATTGGTTCGATAATTGTTGTGTTGATATTTTATATTCTTTGTTGTTTGATAATTGTCATTACGGTATTTTTTCATTATCGAAGCAATAATTCATATTATCTGAATAATATTATTAGATAACATTATTGGCGGCGATGTCTAGAAAGTTACATCTAAGGAGAGGTTTGGTCACTAATTGCTTGGCGCCCGATGAGGAGAAATTCTTATTGGAAAGCCCCTGCTCTCAGGAGAGCTGCACAGTTGTCGATATTGTGATTACGTAATATTATTTGTGAATAATTAATTATTGATTCATATGATGAGAAAATATTGATTTTATGTGGATATAGATGGAGAAAATTTTTAATGTGACAATTGTTGAAAATTGAAATTTTATCTTTTTACGATAAAATAATTCATTTAAATATATATATATTATATATATTATATAATATATATAATAATGGTGATATTTTTACAATGAATGTGGGATATATGAGTATCTGAGGAGGAAGAGTATTTTTGTTGCAATAAATGTTTAAAACATGTTAAACATGTCGGTGGACCCCATTTATTGGTGAAATTTGATTATAGCTTTAAAAAATCGCTTGGTTTGTGGATTTGGTCAATTTACATTTGGAATTTGAAAAAACTTTCTTACGCAAAGTTGTAGAAATTGAATTTCCTATAAAAACTCATGAGATTTGAATTTTTACGACAAAAAGGCTATTTATTGTGAATTATTGAAGTTAGAAGCTAAAATAATTGATTTTGGAAGTTTTAATTATTTTAAATAACAAAAAACGTTTTTTTATTTTTTTGTGAGCCTCATTAATCACATGTGATGTGGTGAATTTTGATTTCCAAAAAGTGATGGTATAAAATTTTTTTATATATATATATATATATTATATTAAATTTTACTTTTTTGGTGTTACAGCGATTTCTATAAATAGGTCTTGGGTTAGAATTGAAAATCACACGAAGCTGAAGTTTTCTCTCTATATATTATCGGCGTATTCTTGTGAGTATTTTGAGTATACTTTGAGTATTGCTTTATCGGTGAAAGTTCAAGTTATAGCTTTATATCCGATATTCGGTTAAATCTTTGTCTTTCCAGAGGTAAGGGATATTATTTTTTTTCGTAATGATATTATTTCTTGATATCATTATCTTTGAAATATTGATCTGAAGTTTTATCAAATTTGGAACTTTTGGTGTCGAGATTCTTATTCACGTGTCTCGACCTTTATTCACGTATCTGATCTTATTCACGAATCTGACCTTTTTATTCATCGAAAAATTCAAAAAAAAAAAATTTTTCTTTTAAGTCCAAAATATCTATTGTGGATACTAGCTTTGATTGTATCCATGTTTTGATCATTCTTGAATTTTACACCACTATGATTATTTTTGAGGTATTTTTGGGCGTGGATAAAACAAAATACGAATCCTTAATCCTTAATCCTTGTCATTTTGTTTCCTTTGGATTCGTTTCTTTAAAAAAAAATATTTTTTCATCATCCTCGGTCTTAAATGATGATATTATTGAATATCTTTGGCACATAGTGCAAAGATGAATGATTTCGATGAATATCTTTGGCTTTGGTAGTGCAAAGATGAATGATTTCGATGAATATCTTTGGCCGTGGTGCAAAGATGAGCAGTGTTTAGATGAACATGACCAGTGGTGAATGTCCTTGGCACATAGTGCGAGGATGAATATATGATTCGGATATATATTGATTGATGTTCTGAGGGATAAAAATATTGATGATGAATTTATTAAATTCATAGATATTAGTAGATTTCATCCTCTACGTAACTCTTACATGAATTAATATTTTTTCATTGCAGTATTGATTTAAAACTTGTTGTCTATTGTATTACATTAAATTTTTCCTGTTGAAGACTAACGATAATTTGTTGTATATTATCTTAGTCATAATATTCTTCTTGGGGCTAGTTGAGCTCACCCTTTTCCTTTTTGTTCCATTTTTCTTCTCGGGGAGGCGAGAATGTAGCGAGTGCAGTCGGGGTATGGAATGATGGTTTTAGAGAGTTGTTTAGTAGTCCTCACCATTTTTGTAAAATAATGTATCAATAATTATGATGAGGATTTATTTGTATGTGGATATTGTTTAGATGGCAATATCGTATTTAAACTCACAGATTTCTTTTGTAATAATAAAGTTGTAGTTGTTTACATGCAGTGTATTGACAACTCGAAATGGGTGATGTATACCTATTTTGGGGGTGTCACGGTTGGTATCGAGCTTAGGGATATGATCTCTGGCGGAGATCGGGGAATAGAACTAGGAGGAGAGGCAGAGTAAATCCTTGTTAGTGTGTCTACTAGCTTTATTTGTTAGTTGGTCGATATATAGGGATATTATGTGATATATTGATTTCCTTAATTAACCCTTGTTTTATGGCGATGTTTGAGAATGTCGTTGAGAATATTATGATGAAAATGAGGCCAGTGGAGGCGCTGTACTCACCAGCGAGGAGAGAGCGTGCAGCAATTTGGCAATGTTCCTCTGTGAACAACACCACCTGATGGAGATGATGATGAGCGAGGGATGTTTAGAAGCTTTTTGCGATTCATGCAAAATCGAGCGAGAGGAGACTCGTGTTCAAAACATAGGAGGAAATGATAGCAATTCACGGGTTGTCCACGACCAAAGCGATTCGAAGTTGGGACCACGAAATTTAAGGAAAGCGGATCCGATCATGGCGAAAACATGGGTCAAAACAAATTACAAGATATTCGATGTCTTGGGATGCGGAAGAACGAAGGTTCCATTCGCCACCTTTATGTTAAAATGGCGAAGCGGGACTCTTGGTGGGAGTGCGTGAAGCGTACCCATCCGGCCTTTTTCGGCATGTCTTGGGAGACGTTTGAAACTATTTAATGACAAATACTTTCACGAAAGTGTTAAATCGTATGAAGGAAGTGGAGTTTATTAGGCGGGGCGAGAACAACATGGCGGTGTCTCGATCTGGAGGCGAAGTTTGCGAGTTATCGGTTTGCACCTCATTTGGTGGAGAATGAGGAGCGTATGTGCGGATGTTTACGAGAGGTTTGAAACCCGCGTCGTCGTCGATATCTCATCTCTCATAAATTTTCTCTCTATTAGGATGTTGTTAATGGCTCGCTCGATTGTTAGAAGAGAGATACTTGAAATGCAGTCGGCCAGGTACCCTGATCGAGGATCATCTGGGAGATAGCGATCAACAAAACAACAATAACCGGTGGAGAAAGAAAAAGGCGGACAAAAATGGTAACCACTCTGGTGGTAATCATGGCCATGAAAATAGAAGAAGCGAGTCGGGAGGAGATTTTAAAAAGGAGATTCAACAACGACCGTGTGAAGGCAGCGATGCACCCGGTGACAAGCTGGTTCGAGGAGGAGAGACGACCACCGGTCGTATCTTATAAATCTGGGAAAGAGGGACATATCGGTCAAGCGCCCTAGCAGTTCGGTATCTTATAATTGTGGAAAGGAAGGACATATCGCTCGAGATTGCGCGTAGGCGAAACCTAGTTCGGCCCAGGGACGGTGACTCGAAAAATATCCCCGAAAAAAGTCAAAGTCAGCGGTTCTGGAAGGCGTTTGTTGTGGTTGGTCAAAATCGAGAGAACCCAAGCGAGGTGATCACGGGTAAAAGCTATTTATAAATTCTTGTGAAGTTTATACTTTACTGAATCTGGTCTTTACCCGTTCATTTATCTCTCTACTTGTGCTCAGCGTTTAAACTTGACTCAGGAGAAATTAGACTTTGACTGTCTGTGGAAACTCAGTTAGGAGAAACTTTCATCACATCCATTTTATTTATAAATCTTGTTTGATTCAAGTTGGCACCATCACACTTACACATTGACCTTATCTCTTTAAAGATACTTGCTTTTGATGTGATTTTAGGGATTGATTGGTTAACTACTCATCATACCAAAAAATTGATTGTTTTAAATAAGGTTGTTAGCTTTCGTATTCCTAAACAACTTTGTTATGCAATTCAAACAACTAAACCATTAAAATCAATCAACATCATATCTAATCATAAAAGCTATTAGTTTATTAAAAAGCGGATGTCAAGCTTTCTTAGCCCATGTTATGGATTTGAATAAAGACACGTCAAATTTGAATAATATTCTGTTTGTTATTGACTTTCTGGCGTATTTCTGAAGAACTTCGGTCTACCCCGAGCGTGAAGTTGAATTCTTTATTGACCTTGAACACAGTACAAAGCCCATTTCTAAAACCCCATATCGAATGGCTCTATTGAACTTGAGGAGTTAAAGGTCCAACTCTGAGGAATTGTTGGACATCGGTTTCATTAAATCTAGTACATCTCCTTGGGGTGCTCTGTTTTATTAAGTAAAGAAGAAAGAGCGGGGAGTATGCGACTTTATATTGACTATCGGGGAATTGAACCATGTCACCATCGAGAATAGGTATCCTCTACCTCGTATTGATGACTTGTTTGACCCGATTCTGAGGAGCACAATTCTTTTCAAAAATCGATCTTAGATTACGGATATCATCGGTGAAAATTAGAAGCGAGGATATTCAAAAGCGCCTTTTAGACTTCGATGCGGGCATTATGAATTCTTAGTCATGTCTTTTGGATTGACTAATGCTCCTGCGACTTTCATGGATATGATGAGCCAGAGTATTCAAGGAATATTTGGATCGATTCGTTGTTGTCTTTATTGATGACATCCTCATATATTCAAAAAGTCGTGAAAGATCATGAGCACCATTTGAAATTTGGTACTCAAAACTTCGTGAAAACAAAGTTATATGCTAAGTTAAAGAAATCGAGAGTTACGGCTTGAGGAAGTAGCATTCCTTGGGCGCGTGGTGTCAAAACATGGAGTATCTGTTGACGTGAAGATTGAAGCAATCTGAAGTTAGGAACAATAGAAGGCGGTGGTAAGAAATCGTAGCTTTTGGGTCTAAATTTGGTTATTATCGGAGATTAGTGGAAGGGTTTTCTCGAATCGCTACTCAGATTAACTCAGTTGACTCGGAAGGATACAAAATTCGTTTGGAGTGAAGAATGCGAGAAGAGTTTCGAAGAGCTTAGAGGAGACTTATTTGGCTTTTGTTACAACAATACCATCTGGTTGGGATGGATTTGTTATCTCTGAGATGCTTGAGCAAAGGGTTAGGATGTGTTCTCATGCAACATGGGAAAGTCATAGCTATGCCTCGCGACAACAAAAGAATATGAGAGAGATTATCCTACTCATGATGATCTAGAGTTAGCGGCGTGATCGTTTTTCATGCGCTAAAAGATCTGCGGAGCCTTATCTTTATGGGGAGAAAGTGGAGATATATTGAGACCATAAAAAGCCTTAAATATTTCTTCACTCAAAAAGAACTTAACATCTTGCGGCGACGTTGGCTCGAGCTATTGAAGACTACGACCACACTATTGATACCATCACGGAAAAGCGAGCGTGGTAGGCGGCGCGTTGAGTAGAAGATCATATCACGAGGAGCGAGTGCGATGATGTCAAGTATCTGGCGTAGAGCCAACTTTAATAGAAAAAGTTAAGGTTACTCGAGCCCAGGCAGGGGCGATGCATATGAAGAAGAAAGTCTGAAGGTCTTTATTAGGGCGAGAATTGATGAAGAAGGAATACTTGAGTCCACTCTAGACTTTGTGTTCTAACGACTACGATTTGAAGTACAAGATTATGATGGAGCACACACGATACACCATTTGCAATCCATCACGGAAGTACTAAAATGTATCGTGATCTTGACATACATTTTGGTGGAACAATATGAAGAGAGAGATTGCAAAGTTTATCTCAACATGTTTAACTTGTCGGCGTGTAAAGGCGGACATCAAGTGCCTAAGGGACCCATTGCAACCACTTGAGATTAGAAATGGAAGTGGGAACACATTACCATGGATTTAGTTCTGGGTCTTCCACGGTTTCTCAAGGCATAAATGCTATTTGGGTTATTGTTGATAGATTAACCAAGTCTGCGCATTTCTTGCCGTCTGGAGACTTATTCTCTTGAGCGTCTTGCTTTAGTATGTATGTAAATGAGATTGTGAGGTTGCATGGCATGCCGGTATCTATAGTTTGGATCGTGACCCAAGATTCACTTCAAGATTTTGGGTTAGCTTGCAAAAAAAAGCTATGGAGTGCAGTTCTGATTGATTCGGCATACCATCCTCGAAGCAGACGGACAATCGAGAGAGGACTATTCAAACTCTTGAAGATTTATTAAGACTACGTGTCCTGAGACTTCAAGGCGGATTGGGATAAGTATTTACCATTGGTGGAATTCTCCTACAACAACGATTATCGAGCAAGTATAGGTGTGGCTCCATTTGAAGCATTATATGGGCGAAAATGTAATTTCTCCGATATGTTGGGATGAGGTGGGTGAAGCAACATTGTTGGGACTAGAGTTAATGCGTATATGACTAAAAAAAGATCGAAATGATTAGACAAGCGTATAAAAGCGGCACAAGATCGACAAAAGAGTTATCACGGATCTTCATGAAAGGCGTGGAATTTAGTATAGGGGATCATGTATTGTTGCGAGTTGCTCCATGGAAGGGAGTTACAAGATTTGGGAAGAGAGAAAAGCTCGATCCACGATTTATTGGTCCATTTCAAATTCTCGGCCAAGAGTAGGAAATGTAGCTATAGACTCGCGTTACCTCAGTATGTCTAAATGTTCATAATGTGTTTCACATATCTCACTTAAATAAATATGTGAAAGACCGAACCACGTTATTGAGTTAGAACCGGGACGAGATAGCGAAGACTTAACGTGTGAGGAGGTACTGTCGAGATCTTGGATAGGAAGGAGCATGTCCTACGCTTACGAAGGTCATACCACAAGTTAAAGTCTTGTGGAGGAACCATCTTATAGAAGAAATGACACAGGGAATTGAAGCGGAAATGAAAGCGAGGTATCCTCACCTTTTGAAACACAGAATGCGTATATGTCGATTTAGAGGACGAAATTTCATAAGGAGGGAGGTTGTAAGACCCCAAATAATTAATAAATGAAATTTAATTTCCTCTAATTATTATTTTGAAATAGTAAGGGTTGATGTGATTAATGTGGATAGTTATGGGTAAAATCATGAAATATTTCAAAATAAGCAGAGTGGTTATAAAATATTCATTGTTGTTAGGGAATATTAGTTTGGTGGTGGAATATTAAATCTTTGTCGGGGAATATTAAATGCGACGGTAGCGACCATGTGTGGGCCCCCATGCGGAGCGATTGGAGGAAAAAAAGCGACAAATATAAGTTGTTTAAAAATAGCAGGCGTAGTTATTCTGAATTTACTGCTTTGTTGGAATACCGGTGGTTAAAACCACGATGTCTGGCGTTGTTGCCGCGATGGCACGGTATTGCACCAATTATTGACTCTTACGTGAAAGGCCTTTACTCGATAATGGTTACGATAATTCTTTATTCGATATTTTATTTTATTGGTTCGATAATTGTTGCGTTGATATTTTATATTCTTGTTGTTTGATAATTGTCATTACGCGTATTTTTCATTATCGAAGCAATAATTCATATTATCTGAATAATATTATTAGATAACATTATTGGCAATGTCTAGAAAGTTACATCTAAGGAGAGGTTTGGTCACTTAATAATTGCTTGCGCAGATGAGGAGAAATTCTTATTGGAAAGCCCCTGCTTTCTTGGGGGCTGCACAGTTGTCGATATTGTGATTACATAATATTATTTGTGAATAATTAATTATTGATTCATATGATGAGAAAAATATTGATTTTATGTGGATATAGATGGAAAAAATTTTAATGTGACAATTGTTGAAAATTGAAATTTTATCTTTTTACGATAAAATAATTCATTTAAATATATATATATATATATATTATTATAATATAATAATAATGTGATATTTTTACAATGAATGTGGGATATATGAGTATCTGAGGAGGAAAGAGTATTTTTTGTTGCAATAAATGTTTAAAACATGTTAAACATGTCGGTGGACCCCATTTATTGGTTGAAATTTGATTATAGCTTCTAAAATCGCTTGTTTTGTGGATTTGGTCAATTTACATTTGGAATTTGGAAAAACTTTCTTACGCAAAGTTGTAGAAATTGAATTTCCTATAAAAACTGATGAGATTCAAATTTTACGACAAAAGGGCTATTTATTGTGAATTATTGAAGTTAGAAGCTAAAATAATTGATTTTTGGAAGTTTTAATTGTTTTAATAACAAAAAAAACGTTTTTTTATTTTTTTGTGAGCCTCATTAAACACATGCTGTGGTGGGTTGTGATTTCAGATTCCCAAAAAGTGGGCGTAAAAATTTTTTTATATATATTATTATTATATTAAATTTTACTAACTTTGGTGTTACAAGCGATTTCTATAAATAGGTCTTGGGTTAGAATTGAAAATCACACGAAGCTGAAGTTTTCTCTCTCTATATTATCGGCGTATTCTTGTGAGTATTTTGAGTATACTTTGAGTATTGCTATCGGTGAAAGTTCAAGTTATAGCTATATCCGATTATTCGGTTAAATCTTTGTCTTTCAGAGGTAAGGGATATTATTTTTTTTAAATGATGATATTATTTCTTGATATCATTATCTTTGAAATATTGATCTGAAGTTTTTATCAAATTTGGAACTTTTGGTGTCGGATTCTTATTCACGTATCTGGCCTTTATTCACGTATCTGATCTGATCTTATTCACGAATCTGATACGGCCTTTATTCATGAAAAATGAAAATTTTCCTTTTAAGTCCAAAATATCTATTGTGTGGATACTAGTTTTGATTGTATCCATGTTTTGATCATTCTTGAATTTTACACCACTATGATTATTTTTGAGAGGTATTTTTGGGCGTGGATAAAACAAAGTCTGAATCGAATCCTTAATCCTTAATCCTTGTCATTTTGTTTCCTTTGGATTCGTTTCTTTAAAAAAAAATATTTTTTTCATCATCCTCGATCTTAAATGATGATATTATTGAATATCTTTGGCACATAGTGCAAAGATGAATGATTTCGATGAATATCTTTGGCACATAGTGCAAAGATGAATGATTTCGATGAATATCTTTGGCGTAGTCTGAAAGATGAGCAGTGTTTAGATGAACATGACCCAGTGGTGAATGTCCTTGGCACATAGTGCGAGGATGAATATATGATTCGGATATATATTGATTGATGTTACGAGGATAAAAATATTGATGATGAATTTAAATTAAATTCATAGATATTAGTAGATTTCATCCTCTACGTAACTCTTACATGAATTAATATTTTCATTTGCAGAGTATTGATTTAAAACTTGTTGTCTATTGTATTACATTAAATTTTTTCTGTTGAAAGACTAACGATAATTTGTTGTATATTATCTTAGTCATAATATTCTTCTTGGGCTAGTTGAGCTCACCCTTTTCCTTTTTGTTCCATTTTTCTTCTCGGGAGGCGAGAATGTAGCGAGTGCAGTCGGGTATGGAATGATGGTTTTAGAGAGTTGTTTAGTAGTCCTCACCATTTTTTGTAAAATAATGTATCAATAATTATGATGAGGATTTATTTGTATGTGGATATTGTTTAGATGGCAATATACGTATTTAAACTCACAGATTTCTTGTTGTAATAATAAAGTTGTTGTAGTTGTTTACATGCAGGTGTTTGTGACTTCGAATGGGTGATGTATACCTATTTTGGGGGTGTCACGGTTGGTATCGAGCTTAGGGATATGATCTCTGGCGGAGATCGGGGAATAGAACTAGGAGGGAGAGGCAGAGTAAATCCTTGTTAGTGTGTCTACTAAAAGCTTATTTGATAGTTGATTCGATATATATAGGGATATTATGTGATATATTGATTTCCTTAATTAACCCTTGTTTTATGGCGATGTTTGAGAATGTCGTTGAGAATATTAACAATGGAAATGAGGCCAGTGGAGCGCTTTGTACTCACAGCAAGGAGGAGAGCGTCTGTGGCAGTGGCAATGTTCTCTCATGAACAACACCACTTGAGGCGATGATGATGAGCGAGGGGATGTTTAGAAGCTTTTGCGATTCATGCAAAAAATCGAGACGAGGAGACTTCGTGTTCAAAATCTGAGGAGGAAATGATAGCAATTCACGGGTTGTCCGACCCAGCGATTCGAAGTTGGGACCACGAAAATTAAGGAAAGCGGATCCGATCATGGCGAAACATGGGTCAAACAAATTACAAGATATTCGATGTCTTGGGATGCGGAGGAGAACGAAGGTTCCATTCGCCACTTTATGTTAAAATGGCGAAGCGGACTCTTGGTGGGAGTGCGTGAAGCGTACCCATCCATCCGCTTTTCGGCATGTCTTGGGAGGCGTTTGAAACTATTTAATGACAAATACTTTCACGAAAGTGTTAAATCGTATGAAGGAAGTGGAGTTTATTAGGCGGAAGCGAAAACAACATGGCGGTGTCTCGATGCGGCGAAGTTTGCGAGTTATCGAGTTTTACCTCATTTGGTGGAGAATGAGGAGCGTATGGCGCGGATGTTTACGAGAGGTTTGAAACCGGCGTCGTCGATATCTCATCTCTCATAAATTTTCTCTTTATTAGGATGTTGTTAATGGGGCTCTCGATTGTTAGGCGAGATACTTGAATGCGGTCGGCCAGGTACCCTGATCGAGGATCATCTGGGAGATAGCGATCAACAAAACAACAATAACCGGTGGAGAAAGAAAAAGGCGGACAAAAATGGTAACCACTCTGGTGGTAATCATAGCCATGAAAATAGAAGAAGCGAGTCGGGAGGAGATTTTAAAAGAGGAGATTCAACAACGACCATGTGAAGGCAGCGATGCAATGACAAGCTGGTTCGAGGAGGAGAAACGACCACCGGTCGTATCTTTATAAATCTCTGGGAAAGAGGGACATATCGATCAAGCGCCTAGCAGATTCGGTATCTTATAATTGTGGAAAGGAAGGACATATAAGCTTTCGAGATTGCGCGTAGCGAAACCTAGTTCGTGAGGGCGGTGACTCAAAAAACATCCCGAAAAAAGTCAAAGTCAGCGGTTCTGGAAGAAGCGTTTGTTGTGGTGGTCAAAATCGAGGAACCCAAGCGAGGTGATCACGGGTAAAATTATTTATAAATTCTTGTGAAGTTTATACTTTACTTGAATCTCTGGTCTTTACCCATTCATTTATCTCTCTACTTGTGCTCAACGTTTAAACTTGACTCAGGAGAAATTAGACTTTGACTGTCTCATGGAAACTCAGTTAGGAGAAACTTTCATCACATCCATTTGTTTATAAATCTTGTTTGATTCAAGTTGGCACCATCACTTTACACATTGACCTTATCTCTTTAAAGATACTTGCTTTTGATGTGATTTTAGGGATTGATTGGTTAACTACTCATCATTACCAAAATTGATTGTTTTAAATAAGGTTGTTAGCTTTCATATTCCTAAACAACTTTGTTATGCAATTCAAACAACTAAACCATTAAAATCAATCAACATCATATCTAATCATAAAATATTAGTTTATTAAAAAGCGGATGTCAAGCTTTCTTAGCCCATGTTATGGATTTGAATAAAGACACGTCAAATTTGAATAATATTCTGTTTGTTATTGACTTTCTGGCGTATTTCTGAAGAACTTCGATCTACCCCGAGCGTGAAGTTGAATTCTTTATTGACCTTGAACTGTACAAAGCCCATTTCTAAAACCCCATATCGAATGGCTCTATTGAACTTGAGAGTTAAAGGTCCAACTACGAGGAGTTGTTGGACATCGGTTTCATTTAATCTAGTACATCTCCTTGGGGTGCTCTGTTTTATTAAGTAAAGAAGAAGAAGGCGGGGTATCGACTTTATATTGACTATCGGGGAATTGAACCATGTCACCATCGAGAATAGGTATCCTCTACCTCGTATTGATGACTTGTTTGACCGATTCTGAGGAGCACAATTCTTTTCAAAAATCGATCTTAGATTACGGATATCATCGGTGAAAATTAGAGCGAGGATATTCAAAAAGGCGCCTTTAGAACTTCGATGCGGGCATTATGAATTCTTAGTCATGTCTTTTGGATTGACTAATGCTCCTGCGACTTTCATGGATATGATGAATCAGAGTATTCAAGGAATATTTGGATCGATTCGTTGTTGTCTTTATTGATGACATCCTCATATATTCAAAAGTCGTGAAGATCATGAGCACCATTTGAAAATTTGGTACTCTGAAAAACTTCGTGAAAACAAGCTATATGCTAAGTTAAAGAAATCGAGTTACGGCTTGAGGAAGTAGCATTCCTTGGGCATGTGTGTCAAAACATGGAGTATCTGTTGACGTGAAGATTGAAGCAATACAAAGTTAGAACAGCAGAAGGCGGTGGTGAAATCGTAGCTTTTTGGGTTTAAATTTGGTTATTATCGGAGATTAGTGGGAAGGTTTTCTCGAATCGCTACTCCGTTAACTTCATTTAACTTCGAAAGGATACAAAATTCGTTTGGAGTGAAGAATCGAGAAGAGTTTCCCAAGAGCTTAGAGGAGACTTATTTGGCTTTGTTACAACAATACCATCTGGTTGGGATGGATTTGTTATCTCTGACGATGCTTGAGGCAAAGGGTTAGGATGTGTTCTCATGCACATGGGAAAGTCATAGCCTATGCCTCGCGACAACAACTTAAAGAATATGAGAGGAATTATCCTACTCATGATCTAGAGTTAGCGGCGATCGTTTTATGCTAAAAGATCTGGAGGCACTATCTTTATGGGGAAAAGTGGAGATATATTCGGACCATAAAAGCCTTAAATATTTCTTCACTCAAAAAGAACTTAACATCTGGCGGCGACGTTGGCTCGAGCTATTGAAGACTACGACCACACTTATTGATACCATCACGGAAAAGCGAGCGTGGTAGGTAGCGCGTTGAGTAGAAGATCATATCTGAGGAAGCAGTGCGATGATGTCAAGTATCGCGTAGAGCCCCGACTTTAATAGAAAAAGTTAAGGTTGCTCAAGCCCACAGGCCAGGGATGATGCATATGAAGAAGAAAGTACAAGAAGGTCTTTATTAGGGCGAGAATTGATGAAGAAGGAATACTTGAGTCCACTCCGGACTTTGTGTTCTAACGATTACGATTTGAAGTACAAGATTATGATGGAGCACACAATACACCATTTGCAATCCATCTGGAAGTACTAAAATGTATCGTGATCTTGACATACATTTTGGTGGAACAATATGAAGAGAGAGATTGCAAAGTTTATCTCAACATGTTTAACTTGTCGGCGTGTAAAGGCGGAGCATCAAGTGCCTAAGGGACCATTGCAACCACTTGAGATTCGAAATGGAAGTGGGAACACATTACCATGGATTTAGTTTCTGGGTCTTCCCACGGTTTCTCAAGGCATAAATGCTATTTGGGTTATTGTTGATAGATTAACCAAATCGCACATTTCTTGCCGTCTGGGAGACTTATTCTCTTGAGCGTCTTGCTTTAATGTATGTAAATGAGATTGTGAGGTTGCATGGCATGCCGATATCTATAGTTTGGGATCGTGACCCAAGATTCACTTCAAGATTTTGGGTTAGCTTGCAAAAAAAAGCTATGGAGTGCAGTTTACGATTGATTCGGCATACCATCCTCGAAGCAGACGAATGACAATCGAGAGGACTATTCAAACTCTTGAAGATTTATTAAGACTACGTGTCCTGAACTTCAAGAGGCGGTTGGGATAAGTATTTACCATTGGTGGAATTCTCCTACAACAACGATTATCGAGCAAGTATAGGTGTGGCTCCATTGAAGCATTATATGGGCGAAAATGTCATTTCTCTCGATATGTTGGGATGAGGTGGGTGAAGCAACATTGTTGGGACCCGAGTTAAATACGTATGACTACAGAAAAGATCCAAATGATTAGACAAGCGTATACTGAAGCGGCACAAGATCGACAAAAAAGTTATCGCGGATCTTCATCGAAAGGGCGTGGAATTTAGTATAGGGGATCATGTATTGTTGCGAGTTGCTCCATGGAAGGGAGTTACAAGATTTGGGAAGAGAAAAGCTCGATCCACGATTTATTGGTCCATTTCAAATTCTTGGCCAGTAGGAAATGTAGCCTATAGACTCGCGTTACCTCAGTATGTCTACGTGTTCATAATGTGTTTCACATATCGTACTTAAATAATATGTGAAAGACCGAACCACGTTATTGAGTTAGAACCGGGACGAGATAGCGAAGACTTAGCGTGTGAGGAGGTACTGTCAAGATCTTGGATAGGAAGGAGCATGTCCTACATACGAAGGTCATACCACAAGTTAAAGTCTTGTGGAGGAACCATCTTATAGAGAAATGACACAGGGAATTGGAAGCGGAAATGAAAGCGAGGTATCCTCACCTTTTGAAACACACCGTGCGTATGTCGATTTAGAGATGAAATTTCATAAGGAGGGAGGTTGTAAGACCCCAAATAATTAATAAATGAAATTTAATTTCCTCTAATTATTATTTTGAAATAGTAAGGGTTGATGTGATTAATGTGGATAGTTATGGGTAAAATCATAAATATTTCAAAATAAGCAAGTGGTTATAAAATATTCATTGTTGTTTGGGGAATATTAGTTTGGTGGTGGAATATTAAATGCTTTGTCGGGGAATATTAAATGCAACGGTAGCGACCATGTGTGGGCCCATAACGAAAGCGATTGGAGGAAGAAAAGCGACAAATATAAGTTGTTTAAAAATAACGGCGTAGTTATTCTGAGTTTACCTTTGTTGGAATACCGGTTGGTTAAAACACGATGTCTGGCGTTGTTGCCGATGGCATTGCGGTATTGCACCAATTATTGACTCTTACGTGAAGGCCTTTACTCGATAATGGTTCTGATAATTCTTTATTCGATATTTTATTTTATTGGTTCAATAATTGTTGCGTTGATATTTTATATTCTTTGTTGTTTGATAATTGTCATTACTGCGATTATTTTCATTATCGAAAGCAATAATTCATATTATCTGAATAATATTATTAGATAACATTATTGGCAATGTCTAGAAAGTTACATCTAAGGAGAGGTTTGGTCACCTAATTGCGCATGATAAGGAGAAATTCTTATTGGAAAGCCCCTGCTCTGAGGAAGCTGCTGGTTGTCGATATTGTTGTGATTACGTAATATTATTTGTGAATAATTAATTATTGATTCATATGATGAGAAAATATTGATTTTATGTGGATATAGATGGAGAAAATTTTTAATGTGACAATTGTTGAAAATTGAAATTTTATCTTTTTACGATAAAATAATTCATTTAAATATATATATATATATATATATATATTTAATAATAATAATAATGATGATATTTTACAATGAATGTGGGATATATGAGTATCTGAGGAGGAAAGAGTATTTTTGTTGCAATAAATGTTTAAAACATGTTAAACATGTCGGTGGACCCCATTTATTGGTGAAAATTTGATTATAGCCTCTAAAATCGTCCGTTTGTGGATTTGGTCAATTTACATTTTGGAATTTGGAAAAACTTTCTTACGCAAAGTTGTAGAAAATTGAATTTCCTATAAAAACTTCATGAGATTCAAATTTTCTGACAAAAGGGCTATTTATTGTGAATTATTGAAGTTAGAAGTTAAAAATAATTGATTTTGGAAGTTTTAATTGTTTAAAATAACAAAAACGTTTTTTATTTTGAGCCTCATTAATCACATGCTGTTGGCTGATTTTCAGATTCCCAAAAAGGATGGCGTAGAAATTTTTTTATATATATATATTATTATATTAAATTTTACTGCTTTGGTGTTACAGCATTTTCTATAAATAGGGTCTTGGGTTAGAATTGAAAATCACACGAAGCTGAAGTTTTCTCTCTCTCTATATTATCGGTATTATTCTTGTGAGTATTTTGAGTATACTTTGAGTATTGCTATCGGTGAAAGTTCAAGTTATAGCTTTATATCCGATATTCGAGGTTAAATCTTGTCTTTTTCAGGTAAGGGATATTATTTTTTTAAGTAATGATATTATTTCTTCAATATCATTATCTTTGAAATATTGATCTGAAGTTTTTATCAAATTTGGAACTTTTGGTGTCGAGATTCTTATTCACGTATCTGACCTTTATTCACGTATCTGATCTTATTCACGAATCGACCTTTATTCATCGAAAAATGAAAATTTTCTTTTTAAGTCCAAAATATCTATTGTGGATACTAGCTTTGATTGTATCCATGTTTTGATCATTCTTGAATTTTACACCACTATGATTATTTTTGAGGTATTTTTTTGGGCGTGGATAAAACAAAGTACGAATCCGAATCCTTAATCCTTAATCCTTGTCATTTTGTTTCCTTTGGATTCGTTTCTTTAAAAAAAAAATATTTTCATCATCCTCGGTCTTAAATGATGATATTATTGAATATCTTTGGCACATGGTGCAAAGATGAATGATTTCGATGAATATCTTTGGCACATAGTGCAAAGATGAATGATTTCGATGAATATCTTTGGCGCGTAGTGCAAAGATGAGCAGTGTTTAGATGAACATGACCAAGTTGGTGAATGTCCTTGGCACATAGTGCGAGGATGAATATATGATTCGGATATATATTGATTGATGTTACGAGGGATAAAAATATTGATGATGGGTTATTAAATTCATAGATATTAGTAGATTTCATCCTCTACGTAACTCTTACATGAATTAATATTTTCATTGCAGTATTGATTTAAAACTTGTTGTCTATTGTATTACATTAAATTTTTCCTGTTGAAGACTAACGATAATTTGTTGTATATTATCTTAGTCATAATATTCTTCTTTGGGCTAGTTGAGCTCACCCTTTTCCTTTTTGTTCCATTTTTCTTCTCGGGAGGCGAGAATGTAGCGATGTACGAGTCGGGGTATGGAATGATGGTTTTAGAGAGTTGTTTAGTAGTCCTCACCATTTTTGTAAAATAATGTATCAATAATTATGATGAGGATTTATTTGTTTATGTGGATATTGTTTAGATGGCAATATACGTATTTAAACTCACAGTTTCTTGTTGTAATAATAATAAGTTGTAGTTGTTTACATGCAGTGTATTGACAACTTTCGAATGGGTGATGTATACCTATTTTGGGGCCCAACACTCCACAGGCCCAAATAAATGTGGCCCAATAGGTCCAAATAATTATGGCCCAACATTGCCCCCCAGTCTTTCATCAAACAGAATGTTTGGTGAAAGAGTATACGAAAAAATGGCCCAAACAGTAAAGGAGTCGAAGTGAAACCAAACAAGGCCCAATCAGTAGGAAACCCAAAACCAAATGCCAACTCTTCAAATTCATCATCACTACCCACATTAAATGCGTCGTCCTCTTGTTTCAGAAACAACTGAAAGGACAGCCACTATAAAAACCCATTTCCCCCAAATTAGATGGTTTTTACCTACTCATTTCAAACTCAAAGTGATTTTACTTTCTTCTTCCTCCCGATTTCTCTCTCTGCAAACTGTTAACAATGGCTTCTCAAAACCCAGACAACACCATTCCTATATCTGTAACTCATATTTCATACATCCCGGCTGTCCAAAATCCTACCAACGTTTCTTCAGAAATAAATCCCAAATCCACCTCTTTTTCCAGCAAAAATCCTCCACCTGCCCCCATTCCAAACCCTTCTCTTTTTTTTCAGAAATGAAGAACATTACCTCTATGCTAATACATCCTCTAAGCTTACAGAGGATGATCTCCGTAACATTCGAGAACGCTACCAGATACCAGACACTCACCTCTTGAAAATGCCTACCTCTATTGACCGAATGTACCAGCGTCTTGAAGGTTGGACTACTATGCATTTGACCCTCATGGAGAAAGGGATTCGTTTTCCCCTTCATGCTTTCCTCGTCACCCTTTTAGGTTTCGTGGGCGTTGGATTTGCCCAATTAGTCCCTAATTCCTATATTCATATCCTCGCCTTCATCACCTTCTGCCAAGAGATAAGAATTACACCCACTCTCGATTTCTTCTTCATCTTCTTCACCGCTGGTAAATCTCAGAAACGAGGCTTCAAGATGCTGAGTAGGCAATCCCTCAAACCTAATGCTAGGTTCGAGAAGTGCCCCCTAATGGATACTCCTTCAAGCAAAAAAGGTGGCATAAGGAGTGGTTTTTTGTTAAAGGACTTGAATTCTCCTCCCTTCCAAACTAGACTACTACTGAGCACCTCTCTGCAGACTTCAGCAACATCGCAGAGGAACGCGTAAAAGAGATGACAAAACTTATGGAGAAAATTCCTATGAAGGAATGGAGTTTCGGTCTTCTGAGTAAGCAAGCATGGTTTTATGACCACAAATGTAAGTCCCGAACTCAATAGTTATATAAATTTTCAAATTTCCTTTAGTAATTATTCTGAAACACCCTTCCCTATCCTCTGCAGTATCTCTTATCAAACCGACTTCCAGTGACTGAAGAGATCTTGAAGAATTCCTTTCTGCCAAACCTTCTCAAACTTCTACTGAAGCCCAAAATATTGAACCGCAATCCTCTGAACCCCAAACTACTGAACCCCAGACCTCCAAACCAACCCCTGCCGAAGAAACAAGACAACCCCGTAGAAAGAAAAGAGTTGCTAGAAAACCTAAACATGTCCCTGTCCCCACCCTTACCGAAAGTCTCCTAGATATGCCTATCTCCGAACGCACCCAAATCCTTCGAACAAAAAAGAAAAGAGACAAAATAACCCCCCTTTTCGCCGAAGAACTCAGAGTACCCCCTGCTAAAGCCAATCAACCTCCTGTCATACTAGTTGAAATCAACGAATCCAAAGAAGAACATGAAGAACATGCTGAGCCCTTTTCTCTTCTTGTCCGAAAAAGAAAACACACTTCAGACAACCAACCTACGCCAACACCTGAACCTCCCATCACTTATGCCCCACCTCCACCTGAACAAAGAATACCTTCTCCTCAATGACCATCCCCTTCTAAAGCCATACCCGAAGTCGTACGGACACCCACCCTATGGCCTGATAACAACGAAGACTTTCCCCTGCACCTTTACAAAGCTTTCGTACTTGATACTAACGACCATCGCTTCGACAACAACTCCATCTTGGACTTGATCGAAGCCGGCATGACTCACCAAGCCAGAGTAAGTCAATTATTACTTAACCATTTCTATTCATAAATATCTCCTTGAAACATTTTTACTGAACTCTGAATATCTACAGGAAAATGGAATCTTCGGGCGGCTCCATTAAAAATACAATGAGATTGAAGCCGAAGAGGATAATGCTCGGAAAGAAAATGATATTTTGAAGTCTGCTCTGGCGAGGGAAAGAAGTCAACATGGAGATGCTTTATGGAATGCTGAATGCCTCAGAAAAGATCTCGATAAATTAAAAGATCAATTATCCGCAGCCAAAGTCCTCCAACGAACTACTGCCGAACAGAACCGAGAACTAGTTCTGAAGAATGAAATATTAACAAAAAATAACTGAGGCTTGAAGAAAGAAATTAATGACGCCAAAATATCTAAAGAACGACACCTCGAGCGTCTATGTTCACCATTTTGAGGATGAACAGATCCAACTGAACCTCCAAATAAATCTGTTCGCCATCTTAAGGACGAACATATCCTGTTTACCATCTAAAGGATGAACAGGTTCTGTTCACCATCTTGAGGATGAACAGATCCAACCGAACCTCCAAACAAATCTATTCGCCATCTTAAGGATGAACATATCCTGTTCACCATCTAAAGGATGAACATGTTTTATTCACCATCTTGAGGATGAACAGATCCAATCGGACCTCCAAACAAATTTGTTCGCCATCTTAAGGACGAACATATCCTATTCACCATCTAAAGGATGAACAGGTTCTGTTCACCATCTTAAGGATGAACGGATCCAACCAAACCTCCAAACAAGCATAAAACAACATTGGAGAAAAAAAATTCTTTTATTGATGATAATTGTTGGCATAATTATAGAATTTTGTACTCTGATACTAAACCTAATGAAAATATTTCTGAAGCCTCCTTGCATGCCAAGTACTCTTTATTTCAGTCCCATCTAACGCTCGCAACCGATAAGTTCCTAGCTTCAGTACTTCAACAACCTCATAAGGGCCTTCCCAGTTTGGCATTAGCTTGCCCAAATTCTGAGGTATAGAAGCTTCTACTTCTCGAAGAACAAGATCTCCCACTTCAAATCTTTAAAGATTTACCCCTTTATTGTAATGCTTAGCCACACATCATTGATAGGTGACCAATTTTACCAAATCTGCTTCTCTGACTTTTTCAAGAAAATCTAGGTTAACATTAAGTCCTTCGTCATTATACATCTCTCGAAACTGACTAACCCGAAGACTTGTAAACCCAATCTCTACAGGAACTAACGCATCTGTACCATAAGCCAGCCTAAAAGGCGAGTCCCCAGTTGTAGTCCTCGATGTAGTTTGATAGGCCCATAACACCCTAATCAATTCTTCTTGCCATCTACCTTTCGCTTCATCTAGTCTTCGCTTGATTCCATTCAAGAGTGTTCTGTTAGTTACTTCAACTTGCCCATTAGATTTCGGATGAGCAACCGAATTCTTTCGATGCTGAATTCCTAACTCTTTTAGAAATGTTTCAAATTTCGAGCCCCCAAACTGGCATCCATTATCCAAAACTACCACCATAGGAATGCCGAAACATATTCCTTCAGAAATTTTAAACACTCTTGTTCCGTGATTGCTCTAAGTGGCTTTGCCTCCACCCACTTAGTCATATAATCAATTGCCACTATAACAAAGCTAACCTGACCTTTTGCCTTCGGAAATGGACCCAATATATCCACCCCCCAAATAGCAAAAAGTATAGGAGACAAAACTGAGTATAGCTCTTCTGGTGGCTGATGTGGGATCGGACTGTTCAACTGACATTTCTTCACATACTCAATGGCCTCTTTGAAGATTATGGGCCAATAATATCCCTGTCGAAGCACCTTATATGCTAATGACTTTGCAACCATATGATTGCCATAAATTCCTTCATTAACCTCCCGAAGTGCGTAATCAGCGTTAGAAGGAACCAAACACTTCAACAAGGGAGGGGAGTAAGCCCTTCGATAGAGATCTCCATCAATAAGTACAAAGCTTGCACTTTTATACTTCACTTTCTTAGCCAACATTTAATACGAAGGTAGTACGCCATCTGTCAAATAAGTTAAATAAGGGGTCATCCAACAATTAGATCGCTCTACACACATTACTTCTTCATGCTGGATACTGGGTTGCTTTAAGACCTCTAAATAAATTGTCCCATAAAACGTACTCGATTCAATTGTAGCTAACTTTTCTATTGCATCAGCTATTGAATTATTCGATCTATCAATCCCCTTAAACTCATAAAAATTGAAGTACTGAAGCCAACCCTTCAATTCTGCTAAATAATTCATTATTTTCAGACCCCTAGCTTCATACTCTCCAGAAACTTTTTTGACGACCAACTGAGAGTCACTATAAATGATCAATCTCTGAACCTCAAGACTCTTCACCAATCGCAACCCAGCTAACACTGCTTCATACTCTGACTCGTTGTTCGTTGCCCTGAACTCAAACCTGATAGCCTGCTGAACCTTGAATCCTTCCGGACTCGTCAATATAATCCCAGCCCCACTAATGTCCGAAGTAGAAGATCCATCACCATACAACATCCATGAACTCAGATCATTAGAGTATTGCAATTTTTGCACCTTTCACTTTCTCCTGCACTATCATCACTTTCGAAAATGAACATTCAACCACAAAATCAGCCAAGGCCTGACCTTTAATAGTTGTCCGAGGATGATACTTTATAAAGAACTGTGACAACTCCATCATCCATGCAGCGAGTTTCCCCAAAACCTCTGGTTTACCTAACACCTTTTTCAGTGGTTGATCCGTGTATATCACTATTAACCGACTCTGAAAGTATTGCCGAAGCTTTCGACTGGCTATTATCAAAGCAAAGGCAAACTTCTCAAGGTTTGGATACCTTGTTTCTGCATTCCTAAGGGCATGGTTTACATAGTAAACCGGGTGTTGCTTACCCCCAATCTCTCGCACCAAAACTGCTTCTACTGCTAATGAACTTGCCGCCAGATATAGATACAAAGGTTCTGCAGGAACTGGTTTCACCAGCAAAGGCACCGAAGACAAGTACTTCTTTATTCCTTGGAAGGCATCTTCACATTCTGAAGTCCACTGAAATGTCTTAGCATTCTCTGGGCCTTTTAGCGTTTTAAAGAACGACAAACATCTTTCTGCGAACTTAGTTACAAATCTCCTCAGAGCTGCTATCCAACCATTCAATCGTTGAACATCTTTATAAGATTGTGGAGACTTCATATCCAGAATAACTTGAATATTTTCTGTGTTAGCTTATATTTCGCTGTTACTGACTAGATAACCCAAAAAATTTCCTGCCCCTAGCCCGAAGGTACACTTAGTTGGATTCAATCTCAAATTATAATGACGAACTGTCTGAAAATACTCCTCCAAATCATCTAAATGACCTCGAATCAACATACTTTTGACAATCATGTCATCGACATGTACCTCTATATTTTTTTCGAACTGCCTCGTGAAGACGTAGTTCATCATTCTCTGATAAGTGGCTCCCGCATTCAACAAAGCAAAAGTCATCTTCTTATATGCATACACTGACCGATTAGTAATAAAAGTTGTCTTCAAAATATTCTCCTTACACATAGAAATCTGATGATAACCCGAAAAAACATCCATAAAACTAAGTAAGGTATACCCCGAAGTTGCATCAATAAGTTGATCAATGTGAGGCAAAGGATAAAAGTCTTTCGGACATGCCTTATTAAAGTCAATATAATCTATACAAACTCTCCATTTCCTATTCTGCTTCTGCACCAGAACCACATTTGCCATCCATTCTGGATAATCAATCTCAAATATAAAGTCTGCGGCCAATAACTTTACAATTTCTTCATCAATTATCTTCTGTTTCTCTGGTGTAAAGATCCTCCTTTTCTGCCGAACTGGTTTCTTCGTTGAATCCATCTGTAACCTATGCTCAGTAACTCTTTGACTTACCCCAGGTATATCACTTGGAGCCCAAACAAATATATCACCATAACATCGAAGTAATTCCACCAAGTTTGTCCGGAAAGGTTTCGGCAGACCCACACCCATCGTCACAGTCTTTTCTTTCTTCCATGGAATTAACTCAAACTCTTCGATCTCTCCAGCTGGCATAACTAATGGCTCTGAACTACTTTTTGTAAATGGTTCAATCTCGATAGCCATAGTTTGTTTCTACCTGCTGACCCCTACACCCGAAGTGATCAAAGCATTTCGATAACACCTTCTTGCTAAATCCAAATCTCCAACAACTTCTCCTACTCCATGTGGCGTCGGAAACTTAATTTTGAAATGAGAAATTGACGTCACTTCCTGAAGAGTTGTCAAAGTAGGTTTACCCAAAATGGCATTGTATGCCAAATCCACATGTACCACGTAAAATTTACACATAATTTCCACCTGTTGAGGAGCTGTCCCGAAGATGACCGGTAGCTCGATAGTCCCTGCCACCTTAACTAGATAATTGCTGAACCCATATAGAGGAGCTTCCTGCCCGATCTCCATCTTCCTTCCATCCAAGTGCATCCTCTGATAATTAAGTATATGCATATAGAATATCTACTGAAGACCCATTATCTATCATCATTCTCTTCATATCCACCGAACCCACTTGTGCAGTAATTACCAAAGCTCCTTCATGAGGCTTAATGGGTTCGGGAGGAAAATCATCATTGTAAAAGAAATTACCGAACCTGGATATGCTCTTTCAATTTTCGGGAGTGTACCCGCCACTCACATTACCAAATCCAAATATCCTCGTCGCTTCTTCCCAACGACTTTATTGATACTACCTCCTGTAATAACATCTACTACATGTCTAGACGGTTGGTTCTGAACTGGCTGCTCTGGTTGAGCAGGTTGGGCAGATTGAACAGGCATGTCATTCCATTGTTGTTCCCTTGGGAATTCCATTCCTGCCACATATTGAACCAAAGCTCCACTTTGAACTTTTCTTTCGATGAACTCTCTTAAATTTCAACAGGAATTAGTGTCATACCCAGCTGCTTGATGATAATCACAATACTTATGAGGATTTCCAGACCCAGGTTTAAGATTATCACAAGGCTTCTCGAAGTAAGGCTGATCTTTTATCTGTTCTAAGATGGTAGCCCAATCCATATGTAGTTCGGTAAATACCTTATTTACCTTCTGGTTCGAAAAAGGTGGGCGACCTCCTCCGCTAGTTATTATTGTACCTCTTTGGATTCCCATCAGTTCGATTATTGTTGCTACCACTCTTCTTTTGATTACTATCGACTTTATCTCTGTCTTTTTCTTTTTCCTTTTCCGAAGGAGCATGCTTCAGGCTGCTCATGGCTTCTTCTACTACGATGTAACCCTCCGCCTTTTCAAATGCTTCGGCTAGACTCTTCGGATGACTGAACATTAACTTTTTCACCAACTTTTCAGACTTCACCAAATCCAGCCCATTTTGAAATAGGCCTACAGCCTAAAGATCATTGAGGTCAGTTATCTGTCCCACTGCTTCTTGGAACCTCTTCACATACTAACCTAGAGACTCATTCAAATATTGTCTGATTTGTGTCAATGACCCTGTGGGCTTCCCTCTTCTTTTATTACTCCTGAACCGAGCATGAAATTTATCACACAAATCAGCCCAAGATGAAATTGAGTCTTAAGGCAGAGTCCACATCCACTGTCTTGCGTCTTTTCTCAGCATCGTCACAAAAGTTTGGCATTTGGCTGCATCGGAATAATCATAATAATCCATTAGTCTATCAAATGCCTGACTGTGGTAATAAGGATCTCCCGAGCCATCATAACTCTCTATATAAGGAAGCTTTTTATTAGGGTCTGCCTTCTTTGGAAGAATTTCCAAAGAAAAAGGGGTCGCCTTTTTGCCTGAACGTTCCTTCCCCTGTTAAACTTCTACCAACTGTTGTCGAAGCTCTTTCACCTCCTTAGCTAGAAGTTCAACTACTTCTGGCTGTAAAGAAACTTCTTTCTTAGGAGATCTTCTCTTCTTCTGAGCAGACTGGCCCTTTCCATCTGAACTTGCTGCTTTAGATGGGCTTCTTCTGTGACTCTTGCCGTGACGAGTATCCGCAGGACGATGTGCCCTCTTCAGATTCTCATGAGTACTACTTCTAAACATGCTTCGGCGTTGATCCTTTTTGTTATGACGAGAATACTCAAGGCGAGGTGCCTTCTTTGTATTCTCAGGAGTACGTCCTCTTGATCTACTTTTTCGCCTGGTATTACCATAATCCCGAGAATCGTTAGGGCGAGAAACCCTATTTGGATCTTCGGGAGTATGGTTCTTTACTCTTCTTCGGTCATGAGAACGGCTTCGGGACGTACTTTCAGATTGCATGGGCTCCTCACCTCTCCATATTAGTCTTTCTAAGGATCTGCCACGCTCTTTAGGTCGAGCATAGCTAGATGCCTCATCTTCTATTTCAGCCATATAAACCATCTGTTTAGCAATTTCTCCTCTTTGTTGCAGAAGAACTTTTAAAGCTTTGTCAGTCTCTTTTGCCATCTTGGCCAAGTTGGACATCCTGTCTACCTGACCTTCTCGGTGTTGGGTTCTAGGCGGCATGCCTTCTACCCTTCTCCGATCCTTGTCAGGACCTTTGCTAACAGAAAAAAGCAACTTTTTCCTGACATCCTCATGATCCTTTGCATGTGACCCTTATGGAGCTTCTTGTGATTCAAGTCTGTCATGAACACTCCTTGAGGGTCCCAGCCTGTCCTTGACAGATATTCTTTATAGAGAAGATGTGACGCCCCCAAATTTGAGTACTTGAAACCCGAACTTAGTGCTTCACGATACCATTTCTATGAGCGGAATAATACTAATAATAATAACAATAATATAAATATCAAACTTAATTTACATATGCATCAGAGTCTACTCCCAGGTACGCGACCTTTAAACATTCATTACATGATACTTAATAGTTATCATTATCTGAATAAAGTCATATTATTACATAGAATACCACAAATCTTATTCTATTTGCTTTCCTTTTCCTTTGTTTCTGCATGAGCCTTCTGGTTGTTCACACTTAGCTGAAAACATTTAAATTAAGCAAGGATGAGCATTTGAGTGCCCAACAAGTAATAATAATTATAAATATTAGCTGAAAGAAGTAAATGTTTTCTTTGTACGACTCTTCTACAACGAATCAACAGTTGTAAAGTAAGCTGAACCAATAATAACAATATATTAATTCTATATCAAATTTTTGAAACTATGTACTGACTATAATTGGAGATTACTCGACGAGACTATGAACATTGTTTTCTATTTTCAAAAGGTTAAATGAAACTTTATCTCAAAAAACCGTCATAACTTACGTAGCACGCGGGGGTGATCACCTCATTATGCCTCAGATTGATCAATACTACATGCAAGAACGATATTATCGTTCATCTGATCCGCCTTTGGTGCACAAAAGTTTTTCCATGTACGGGATGTTCATACTTAGTCGAAAATCCGAACCAAAACAATTTGGTTGGATAACAGTAAGGTTTTATCTTGTTCAACAAAAATCTATAAGTTTGTGTCTAGCCACATCAATTAGCTTAGACGACTTTTAAGTTAACATATACATACTGGAAATTTATAAATGTGTATCAAATGTGATTAAATACAATGATTATCTAAGTGAGGACACTTGTATAACCATATATAGAAATTAACGAATAGAATAAATATTTGAATTATAATATAATACTATGTTGATAAACAATGATCGGATATAATATATATAACAATCAGGTTAATAATTTGGCACAATAATAATATAATTCAAAAACTTTCTTACTTATGTCCATTGCATAAAGTAAATGCAAAGGTAGGATACTTACCTGGTCTGCTGCTTACAATACCCAACTTAGTTTTATCTTTTACATCACGACCTATCATTAATAAGATCATTCGTTCGATTAGAATATTATATCATAACACATAGTACTGCTATTTGTAGTCAGCACATTACCTAATCACATTGTCACACATGTTTAACAGTCATTAGATCACAAATAGACACGTATTTAGTCAAATTTCAAAATTCCAGATCAATTTCTGAAACATGTAAGTGACCGACAACTTTATCGGGTAATTATCGAGTCTAAGACTCTATTCTGTAGTTCAAGAACTGAAAATATCAATCATATTAATTTTAATTAACTTTTAATAATTTTTAAATAATTATTATAATTTATCATGATTTTTCAAATACCGGAATCATTATTAAATGATTTAAATATTAAATAATTCTATTATTATTAATATTTAATTAATATTAAACTATTAATGAAACCATTGCCAAAATATTAAAGTTATTTATAATAACTCAAAATATTTTTAAAGTACTAATATTACCCTTAAATAATTTTTAAAACATGTATAATTATTTTAAATAATTACCATTAATATTTAAATATTAATGTACTAAATAATATTAATGTAATATTTATAAAAATATTAAAAGTCATTAATTATAACTTAAAATATTTTTAATTCATTTCTATCCTTTTAAATGATTTTTAAGTTAATAAAACCATTTTAAAACTATTTATTTAATATAATTATTAAATAAATTTAATATCATGAATATTAAATTATTAATGAAATTATCCTTTAAATATGAAAAGTTATATTTTATAACTTAAAATATCTTTAAACACTTTATTTTTATTTAAAATGATTTTTCTAATATTAAAATCATTTTTAAACTAATTTATTTTATATAATTATTAAATAACTCTAATATCATTAATATTAAATAATTAGTGAAAGTTGCTTTAAAAATATTAAAAGTTATATTTTATAACTTAAAATATTTGTAAATACCTTATTATCATTTAAAATAATTTTTAATATAATAAATGATTTTAAATTAATTTATTTAATTCATTTATTAAATAAAATAATTACCAATAATATTCAAATAATTACTAGTATTTATGAAAAATATGCCAAATTATTAAAAGTTAATTTTTATAACTTAAAATTATTTTTAAAATTACTTTTGTAATTTTTAGAAATTAATTTCTATTTTTAAATAATTTTTTGAAATTTAATTAATTAAAATTAATTAAACTGTCGCGACAGAAAGTGTAGCCTATTGTGTTCTTGAGCCTTCAAAGTCAGTTTTTGAGTTAGCATGTTTGACCAAGCATAGATCTTAAGGTTTCTGGGTATGCTCTTGGTCAGATATTGTAGTACTCGTGTAATACTACACGATCCAGCCATCAACAGGTTCATAACATAACACATATGCAAGATATAATGCCTCAAACTACTTGTTAGACACAATCTGGGCTTTTCTGGGTTACCCAGAAACCCAGATTATTCGAGTGCATACTTTGAGGCTTAATTATATTTATGTTCTGGTCATTAATATGTTGTTATTAAGGTTCAAATCTATAGTCCACATGACAAGGAACATAACCATAACAACATATCAGTCTAACAACATTAAAACCACCAGATTCAGTCCGGTCAAACATGGTCATAAACCTTGTTCATACACTTTCTGGAAATTCCAGAAAAGTGTCTTCGTGATCAGATGGGCTACTTTGACTATCTGCTACGATCGACCTGTTAATTGTTTAAGAGATAAAATGGTATAGATCTAAAGTCCATATGGCAGGCTACAACATGTATATAAAAACATCATCAAATCAATTAACACCTGACATATACAAGGCTTAGAAAATCTTGTCAGACTCGGATGCACACTTTCTGGGTTACCCAGAAAGTGTTGATCATGCTCGGTCAACTCTCTTTGACCATCAATAACTTGTAATCTGGACACGGAATGACTATGATTCCACTTCCATATTACAGTCCTCATGTCAGACTACAGATCCAAAACGTAAAACAGCAAAAATCATAAACGGGAAAGGATCTGTGGCCTCTGACATATACTTGTCAGACAACTTTTAGGCTCTTGGACAATTTTTAAAAGACATCATTTTAAAGCCTTTTGATGTTATGGATCCATGATGGATCATCATAGATCAACTAAAAACATCTTATAACACAAATTTAAACACATAAACACAAAATTTTTCTTAGCATTTAAGATCAAAAGGTGAGTTAGGGTTTATACCTCTTTTGTTTAAACTTTGATCTTGATCCTCCTAACTGATCTTGGGTGATCTAGGGGTTATTAAAGGGACTGAAAGACTTTAGAATTTCAGAGGTTTGGTGAGAGAGAGAGAGTTGTAGAGAGCTTGAACAACAAATGAGCAATTTGGTAACCTTTCTCTCTCTTTAACACTTATAAAATTTAGATGCAATGAATTTGCTGGCATATGTGTCAAAAGGAGGCTGAATTGCTGAGATACAAGTCACAAGGTCAATATTTTAGGTCATCAACCCCTAGATTTGGTAGGATTTGCAAGCAAGCTTAATAAAGAATACAAAAGGGCATTATGGACAATTGACTTGTGCTTTTAAGAGCATTCTTGTTATATTGGCTAACCCTTAGGGTTTAATCCTTAGGGTTTAACCCTAAGGTTTGGCACAAAATTTTATGGACTTTTCTAATTAGGGTTTGTACAAAAATTTTGTTTCTTAAAATTTGTAATTAGGGTTTCCTTAATTAGATTAGGTTTCTAATTACATTAGACTTGAAATTAGATTTAAATATTCACTAATTAACATTAAACTTGCTTAATTAGCGATTAAGGTTCCTATTTAGCAAATTAGGGTTTCTTAATTAGCTAATTAGGGTTTCCCTAATTTACAATTAAAATTCTAACACTTGCTATTAATCACCTTAACACAATTTCTTATTAATCGTAAACTCCGGTTTGAGTTTTAAAATTGGGCTTATCCCAATAATATTATGGTTTTGTCATGTTACATTAAAATTATTCCACACATTAACATTACACACATACAGTACATATTTATAGCATTGAAAAATAATAATATTATATTATTATTCCCATTCCTTAGCCAAAAATCCAAAATTAGGGTTGGATTTCATATCTGATTTATCTTGCATATATATATCATTATTAATTAAGTTAAAAATAATTAACTTGAATAATCTGAATAAATTCATATAATAAAATATTTATTATAATAATTCTAATAATCATTTCATATATTATTTAAATAATATATAATCATATTTTCATGGAAAATAATTAATAAAAATATTTCTACTATAAAATTAATTATTATAAAAATATAATTTATAATGATCAATAATTTTAAAATAAAATTATTTGTAATTATTCATGTAATAAATATATTTTATTTATCACATATATATATATATACACATTATCATGGCACATATTCCCCATATTTATTTTAATAAATAATAAAAAAAATTATACGCAAAATTTCTGATTTATTTATATAGAAAATCTTGGGTTATTACAGAAGAACTTGCATTCGTCGGTTGTCATTCACCGGTAACTGTTTTACTTTTCACCATGACTTTCGATGTAGGATATTCAGTTTATGGGATTGAGAATCAGAAACACTAAAAAGCCCTCCTTCTAGCGTCAATGTTAACGCCAAGATCTTTCTACGCACCTCAATCACCGAAAAACGCGTCCAACCCTACATAAAAAATGAGTCAGCACCGGAAGCTTGACGGCTTGGGCCGCCGAGGGATAGCTCTAGTGTGAGAATTAGAACAGGCCGAACATAGGTTAACAATGGAGGTTTTGAATTCTACTGTCTGAGTAATAAAAATGCATGTTACCTATTTAGTGAAGTGCTTTGTACTTTTATATTAATTTAACCGACTTGCATTCAACCTATCTCCTATGACCTCAACTAATTGCATGCAATTCTCCTGCTAATCCCATCACTACTATGGGTCAAAGATATTCATCTGTATCACCAGTTGGTCATGTTCATCTCAACGCCTGGTCATCTTTGCACTACGGGCCTAAGATATTCATCAGGTAATCATTCATCTTTGCACTAGAGGCCAAAGATATTCAGTTATATCATCATTTAGGACTGAGGATGATGAAAAATATTTTTTAAAAATGAATCTAGTGAGACAAAAGAACAAATGTTAGGAATTCGTACTTCGGTTTATCCATTTCAAAAACACTCCACAATAAACCATAGTGGAGTAAAATTCAAAAATGAAGATCAAAACATGGATACAATCAAAGATAGTAACCATAATAGACATTTGGGACAAAGAAGAGAAAATTTTATTTTCGATAAATAGTGCCGTATTCGTGAATAATGCCGTATACGTGAATAGTACCGTATACGTGAATAGTAATTCCGACACAAAAAGGTAGAAAGTTTACAATAAAATTCATACCAATATTTCAGCATAATGATATCGAAAGAAATAATATCATTTACGAAGAAAATAACATCCCTTACCTCAAAATAACAGTACTTCTAACTGGAATATCAAATGTAAAGTCGAAGGAAACTTGCACTAAATAGTAACTCTCAAAGTATATAAATACTCACAAAAATACTCTCGCTAATATAGAGAGAGAAAGCTTATGATTCTGGTGTGATTTTCAATTCTAACTAAGCACCCTATTTATACGCCCACCTTTGAACAAGACGAACATGCCTTATTTGAAAAAAAATTCTCAGCATATGTTTCAAAAAAAATAAAAGTGGGTCCCACCCATAATTTTAATAAAAACATTTAATTTTTGAAACTTCAATAATTCATAATAAATAGCCCTTTTATCAGAAAAATACAAATTTTATGTCCATTTTATAGGAAATCAAATTCTCTACAACTTTGTAGCTTTAAGTTTTTCCAAATTTCAAACGAAAATGCCCGAAATCCACATACGAGCGATTTTCAACGCCTCTATTCCGACAAAATACTGATAAAACACCCCAATATTAATTCCTTCATTTCTAATCACATAAAATAAATATTTCCCTATTCTTCATTTATATCCACATAAAATAAATATTTCTTTATCATATAAATTAATAATTAATTATTCATAAATAATATTACAGAATCACAATTATGACAACGAGGTCATTCCCAGGAAAGAGGGGGCTTTTCAATAAGGATTTCTCCTTACTGGCGCGCAATTAGGTGACTAAACCTCTCCTTAGATAGAACTTCCTTAGACATTGCCAATAATGCTATCTAATAATATTATTCAAATAATATGAATTATTGATCTGATAATGGGAACTATCGTATGCACCGACAATTATTGAAACAACAATAATATAAAATATTAACGCAACAATTCTTCGAATCAATAAAATAAAATATTGAACAAAGAATTACTTGTAACAATTATTAAGTAAGGCCTTCACGTAAGAATCAATAATTCAAAAATACTTTATGCAATACCACGTCTTCTTCGCGCAAACCAATGCCAGACATCGTATTTTAATCACCGGGTATTCCAACGGTTAATTAGCGGTAATAATTACGTCGTTATTTATAAAACTCAAACTTGTCGCTTTCTTCATCCAACCGTTTTTTTTTATGGGGCCATGAATGGTTGTGCTTGTCGCATTTAATATTCCTCGACAACAAGAATATTCCACGATCAAACAAATATTTCCCGACAACAATGAATATTTTATAACCATTTACTTATTTTGAAAAATTTGCACATTTCACTCATAACCAAAGCATTATATCAAATTAACTCCTTATTATTTCAAGATAATGAATAGAGAAAATTCAATTTTATTTATAAAAAGTTGGGGTCTTATAACCTCCCCTCCTTATAAAATTTCATCCTCGAAATTGATGTACGTACCTGGTGTTTCAAAAAGGTGAGGATACCTCGCTTTTATTTCTGATTCCAACTCCCAGGTCATTTCTTCAATAGCATGGTTCCTCCACAAAACCTTAACTTGTGGTATAACTTTGGCGCGTAGGGCATGCTCTTTCCTATCCAAGATCTTAACAGGTACCTCCTTGTACGTTAAATCTTCGGCTATCTCGTCTGGTTCTAACTCAATAATGTGGTTCGGGTCTTTCACATATTTACGAAGCATAGATATGTGAATAACATTATGAACACGAGACATGCTTGGAGGTAATGCGAGTCTATAGGCCACATTTCTTATTCGATCGATGATTTCAAATAAACCAATAGAGTCGAGGGTTGAGATTCCTCTTTTCGTCGATTCTTGCTTCTAAAATTACGCCCTCTTAAACCTTCTTCTTCACATTCATCAACTCTGAGTCTGTAGCTTAAGCGGCTTTAACTTTATCGATTAAAGTCGGTTCTAATCGTATATTCGCCATCTTCACGTAGGTTCTTGGAGTCTTTAAATCTACCTCCATCTTTTGTAAGTCGTACGAAATGGGTTTTTTTTGTGTTAACAACGTCGTTTTCGTAAATGTATATGATCATCTTCTCAACGTGTCAGCTACGACGTTCGCTTTTCTAAGATGGTATTGAATGGTATTGTTGTAATCTTTCAACAGTTCGAGCAAACGACTTTGGCGTATGTTACGTTCGTTTTGGGTGAAAAATATTTGAGGGTTTTTGTATCGGGTTCAAGGTCGATACAAAATTCGATTTCACGCTCTGGGGTTAAACCAAAAAGTTCTACAGGGAATACGTCAGGAAATTTATTAACAACAGAAATATCATTCAAATCTGACGTATTTTTTGTTTAAATTCGTGACATGGCTAAGAAAGTTTAACATCCGTTTTTCAATAAATGAATGGCTTTATGGCTTGAGATGACAGTGATTGATTTTAATGGTTTGGTTGCTTGAATTCGCATAACAGGTTGGTTAGGAATATGAAAACTAACAACCTTACGAAAACAATCAATTTTGGCATGATGAGTAGTTAACCAATCAATCCCTAAAATCACATCAAAAGCAATAATCTTTAAAGAGGTAAGATCAACAGGTAATGTGATGGTGCCAACTTGGATCGAGCAAGATTTATAAACAGTGGATGTAATGAAAGTTTCTCCCAACGGAGTTGCAATAGATAAGTCAAAGTCTAATTTCTCCGGAGTCAAATTTAAACGTTGAGCGCAAGTAGGAGAAATAAAAGAGTGGGTGTGAGACCCCAAATTTTATGAATAAAGATTTAAATTTCTAGAAATATTTTTTTTTGAATATTATGGTGTGGATTTGATATAATGTTATAGTTGTGGGTAATATTTATAAATTTTGCAAAGTATGCAAGTTGTTATATAATATTCGATTGGTCGGGAAATATTCTTTTTGTCAGGGAATATCCATACGACGGCACAATCATTTGTGGACCCCGTAACAGAAGTATTGTCGTAGTTAGAAAATGACGTAATTATCTTTTATAAAAATAACTACGAAAGTGTTACAGTAAAATTTTTGAACTACCCGGTAGTAAAAATACGATGTCGTGTGGTTGCATAATTACACTTATTGATTATTGATGCTTACGTAAGAAGTCACTCGCTTATACTCATTATTGCTAAAGAATTCTTGCATCATATCTCTCATATTATTGATTCAATTATTGTCACAAAGATCATCATCGTATAATATGTTATATTATTAATTCAATAATTGAGACGACAAAGTCATTCATATTATTATTTGCAATATTGACAATGTCTAGAAGTTCTGTCAAGGAGAGGTTTGGTCACCTAATTACGTAGCAATAAGGAGAAATCCTTATCGGAAAGCCCCCTTTTCCTGGGAACGACCTGGTTGTTAAATATTGTGAATTATAATATTAATGATGAATAAGTTCGTGTTGATTAAAGATAAAATTGATAGTTCCATTCTGTTGGAATTATTAGTGTTAGTGAAAATCGACATTTATTTCGATAATAATTGATGTTTGGAGGTTATATTGACCAATCGGGTAATTAACCGGATAAATGAGCAATTAATTGTTATTGATTCACATGCTTATAACTATGTGTTCACATATGTGTACTATTGATTCACATGATTTACTATTAGGGGAGTTGATGCAAGATTGAGAATACTTGCATGACTAAATTAAAAGTGGAGGTATAGATGAAGGTACTGATTTTGTTAAGTTTTTGCTTCTATACTCCATGAAATTAGTAGAATATCCTTGATATTTGCGCTTCATCCAGTATCTTTTCATGGAAATATTATTCGGAGCATTCTTGATAATTTTTAACCTTTTCATGCAAAAGTACTATTCACGGAGCACTATTCCCGAACTATTCACGGGATACTATTCACTCGAGTACTATTCACCCGTGGTACTATTTATTATAAAAATTAATTTCTTTTTGGTCTAAATCATTTTTGATACAGTATTATTCTTGAATTTTACTCCACAAAGCAGTATCATGCTCACAATATGGACATTATTGAATTTTGGATAAATTGAATTATAAATCTTTAAAATTTATCCTTTACTTTCATTTAATTGAATTCTTATATCATTGTCATCATCCTCATAGGTATATTGTGATGAAAGTCATCTTTGGCCCGTAGTGCATAGATGAACTGTTAATTTCTATGATTATGACCAGGGATTATTCGATATAATCATAACCTGTAGTGTTACAAATGATATAGTAAAAATCCTCATTAGCCCGTAGTGCATCGATGGACAGTTGTTGGCATGATCATGACCATTGGTGAAAAAAATGAATATCCTTGGCCCGTAGTGCATGGATAATTCATTGATGTGGATTATTTATTGAGCTGAGTCTCAGCGATAAAATTGATGATAAACTTTTTAAATCATAAAAGATAGTAGATATCATGCTCTACTTGACTCTTCTAATGGATTGTTTGTTCCGTTGCATTTGTTGATCTAAAACTTATTGTCTATTGTATTTTATCAGTTGTTATACTGTTGAAGTCTAAGGATAATTTATTCTGCATTATCTTAGTCATAATATTTTTTACTGGGCTAGTTGAGCTCACCCTCTTACTTTCATTGTTCTCTTCAGGAAATGAGAACGTAGCCGGAACTAGTTGGGGAATGAAATGATGGTCTGAGATGGTGGCTGTAGTAGTCCTCACTATTTTATAAAATAGTGTGATAATAATTATAATGAGGACTCCATTTGAGTTTGAATATTGTCTATTGTTGCCTCTTTTATAGTTCTTATAAAAGAGCTCTAACTCATGCAAGTATACACGGGTCAACAAGTAATACAGAGTAAGTAAAGTATCGATCCCACGGAGAAAGTTGTTAACTTAGACTACTATGCATTAATCAACTCACTATATTTATATGCTAAGACTATGGACTCAATTCTTGATTTGGACTAACTATGATTACCAACTACAAATAAGAATATAAATGAACTAAATATGATGTGGAAACAATGGGATCCTAACTTCATTCAATATTTCATTCAATCGCCATATGTCATGCAAGAAGTGTTCACATATCACAAGATAATAGCCAAGGGCATAAAAGCGAGTTATAACCATTTTCCAATGCACTATAACCAACTCACATATCATCTACAGATGTTAAAATCCATGTAATCACCAATACCATCACAATTACCATATTCTTATGCGCAATTGCAATCCTATTGATTTTAAGCACAACCTTTATTCTAGCTCATACGGCGAAATAGTATATTCCTATCTGATTCACAAAATATGTAAGACTTAATCTAGCCCCATATTCGCATGCTATCATGATTTAATCCATATTCATATGTTCATTTCCAATTCCATACAAATACTAACATGAACGATTATCAGTCATTCATACATACAAACCAACCATGATAGAGAACCCATATGATATGCAAAACAAATCTAACACTTAGATGTGCAACCAAACTACATATTAAAATCCTTTAGAATCCCATAATGGAGTTTAGTTCATGACTGAACCAAAAGCCATTATGGGATCAAGGCTAAACATGATCAATACACAAACGAATAAGAGTAAGAGAGAGAGAACAATCAAACCCAAACGCTGAATGGTAATCAATGATTAACTATTAGAAACCCCAAAGAATTCCATTTAATAATAATAAAAATCCACGATGGTGAAGTACTCCAATAAGAAGAAGAGAATAAGACGTTGTGGCTTCGTTCTCCGTTGGAATCTCTCCCAAGGTGTAAACCCTAGTTTCAACTATGAAAATACGTAAATAAAGTCAAGTCTTTTCTCCGACACACGCCGTAATCATTTAATACCCAATTACACATCATTAAGTTGAGAAATAAAATTAAATAAATTACAACATCAACGCCATGGCGGCCAAGACGCGCGTCCTAGTGTCTCTGGCTCATGCGCGAGACTTGCGCAGAAGTTCGGTTCCTCCAGACGTCTCTAACGCGCGGTCAGCAGGCTCTCATCTCATGAAAGGCTTTACGAAGTCTCTCATGGACGCTGTCGTCCCTTGCCTCGCGGGCGCTTGACTTGCAGAATGTTCCTTATGTCCAACCTCAGACTCACGGCTGGTCGCGTGAGTCTCGCCTTTATCTTCTTGCCAGCGGCGCGCGTCCCCCGCAATTCCCGAGTCGGTTTCGCTTTGTTGCTTTACTTGCTTGCTCTTGCCTCAACCCTATTGCTTGTTTTTCATGCCTCATTATGCTCCCATGCCATGCACATCCTCACCTTTCACTAGCCTTCACGCATCCGCTCGCCGAAACCTCAAATTCCACCAAAATGATGCCGATTCCTGCACTTATTCACCAAAAGGAGTTTTAAGTATATGCAATGCAAAATAACGTAAAATGCGACTAAAACACAATGAGATGTACTCGAGGTGGGCACAATTCGCATGGATTAATATACAATAAGTGAGTAAAAATATCACTTATCAAATACCCCCAAACTTGAACTGTTGCTTGCCCTCAAGCAATGCATATGCATGAACACTGAAAATGTAACTACTAAACTATGCAACTACTCTATGATGCAAACTAGTCTCACATAATCTTAACCATAACAGAATTCCAGCCCAAATTACCTCAGTGAACTATCCAGATTCTAGAACATAGTTTCAAACCAAACCATAGACATAACATCATACACTCAAATAATTCATGAATGCTATAGAGATGCTGTGTGTGTGTGTGGTGTTCACAGAAACTTAATCTAAGCAAAGATTATATATCCTACACTGCTCCAAATAGAAAATTATAGTCTAAATCAAGATTCATGTATACTCATGCAACATAGACTGTTTAAATATATCACCGCAATCTAGGTTCAACAATGGGTTTATTGCTTTATTACTACTCACGATGGCGATTTTGCACTTTCCCGTGGTGTTTATTGCTATTGTTTCTTTTCTTTTGCTCTTTTTTTCATGGTACCGCAAAAAGTCTCAATCCATTAAAGCGACCGCTACCCTTAGCGAGCTTTCAACCAACGACTCACAGACCATGAAAGACCTTAGGGCGCTAGGTGTAGAGACAATCCCCTCGGGCATACTTACTCAAGTAGCTAGGGCCCCGAATTAAGACTAGTCACGTTATTGCATATATATATATATATTTTATACACAGCATACCCATGTTTCCCCAAAATTTGCACTTGAATGACTCATACAATCTACCACATTTTCCTCATGCTTCTCTTTTTAACACTACATGTTCTATTGAGCAATGCAAGACACACATCTTAAACTTACAAGTGAATATGAACACAATTGTGCAAACCGAAAGCATATAAACAGCAACATGAATCGCATTGTGTAAAACATTATATCCAAGTTGTGTTATGCAACATATTCTGAAATCTTTCACAATTCACTCTCATCATTGGCTTAGGCAAAAATATCTATTTATAAGCAAGAATTTATGTGAGATACTAAACTAAAACATGCTAACACAATTAACAATGAATAAAAATTAAAAAATTTATGCTAAAATTTAACTAACACAAATTCATGCCAAATTAAACTAAACATGCTAAAATAAAATGCAAACTAAACTACTATGCAAGTACTCCAATACCCCCAAACTAAAAATGTTCAATGTCCTCATTGAATGAAGGTAAAGGGTACTAGAAAAACTCCCCTACTGATCGGCATGACCACCCTCCTCGGGTGGTGAATCTGGTGGTGGATACGGCACGATGGTCCCAAACTGGGGCCATTCAAGCATGGTTCCTTGCTGCGCGAATGCTTCGGCCAAGGCCCTGGAAAGTCCCGTAGCAAATGTCCCAAGGTTATCATACAATGCGTCGACTTTGCGCTCCAACCTTCGGAGGTGTCGATCGCTAGAGACAGGCTG
This sequence comes from Panax ginseng, assembly GCA_020205605.1. Lineage (NCBI taxonomy): Eukaryota > Viridiplantae > Streptophyta > Magnoliopsida > Apiales > Araliaceae > Panax > Panax ginseng. Next base: position 16,688,986 of record CM035131.1, on the reverse strand, counting down.
CACTCGGGTAGATTTTATGCTCTACTTGACTCTTCTAATGGATTGCTTGTTCCGCTGCAGTTGTTGATCTAAAACTTGTTGTCTATTTTATTTTATCAGTTGTTATACTGTTGAAGGCTAAGGATAATTTATTCTGCATTATCTTAGTCATAATATTTCTTATTGGGCTAGTTGAGCTCACCCTTTTGCTTTCATTGTTCTCTTCAGAAAATGAGAACGTAGTCGAGACTAGTCGGGGAACGGAATGATGGTCCGAGATGGTGGCTGTAGTAGTCCTCACTATTTTATAAAATAGTGTTATAATAATTGTAATGAGGACTCCATTTGAGTTTGAATACTGTCTACTAGACAATATTTGTGTAAAAACTCTCAGCTATGTTTTTGTCGTATTGTATAAGGAAGTTTATATTTAAATTCTGTACCATGTATTGGGCGACTCAGAATGGGTGATGTATACCTATTTTGGGGGCGTCACAGTTAGTATCAAAGCTTAGGGATATGATCCCTGGCCGAGATGTGAGACTAGAACTAGGAGGGGAGAGACGGGTAAATCTTTCGCTAATATGACCTACCTAAGTTTATTTGTTATTTAATTGGTCGGTCAGAATATAGGGTTAATATGTGGTATGTCAATTAACCCTTGTTTTGTGGCAGTATTTGAAAATGACATTCGAGAATGTTGAGAATAGCAATAGAGCACATGAGACCGTTGAATCACCGATGATCAATAACCAGGATAATGTGCATCAGGAAGACAACAATCTTCATGCAAACAACAACACTGACCAAACGATGAACGACAGAATGTTTAGGAGCTTTCTGCATTTTGTGCAACATTAAGCAAGAGAGACTCATATTCAAAATGCAGGTGGAAACACTGGCAACTCTCGAACGGTCACCGCTAAGCAATTCAAGGAGCTGGGACCACCGGAGTTTTTGGGAAAGCCAAAACCACTTAAGGTAGAGATGTGGATAAAGCAGATCACCAAGATATTTGATGTCTTGGGATGCTCCTAGGAGAAAATGGTTCCCTTTTCCACCTTTATGCTGCGAGGAGAGGAAGATTACTGGTGAAAATCTGTAAAGCGTACTCAGCCTGCCGCACTGAAGATGTCTTGGGAAAAGTTCCAAGAACTGTTCAACGACAAGTACTTTCCCGAAAGTATTCGTCACATGAAGGAGGTAGAGTTCATCAAGTTGGAGCAAAATAATATGACCATGTTGCGATCTGACGGTTAAGTTTGCCGAGTTGTCCCGGTTTATTCCCCACTTGGTTGATAATGAGGAGAGAATGATGCGGTGTTTTCTAAGAGGTTTGAAACCCAAGATACGCCAATACCTCATTTCTCACAAACTTTGATTGTATTCAGATGTTGTGAATAGGTCTCAGTTATTGGAGCGCGATAATGAGTCAACCCAACTAAAAGAGAGCAGCCGGCAAATCGATAATACAAGTGGTAGTAGTCATCGAAGCGGTGACAACAAACGTGGATGAAATCAACATGCCAGAAATGGTAACCACTTGGTGTAATTCGCCAAGATAATAAAGTGGAAATTTCAAGAAGAGAGATTCAATAATGATGGAAAGACGCGGCACAGACCAAAGACCCGTTTTCAAGGAAGGAGAATGACCACCGGTCGTATGCTACAAATGCGGAGGGGAGGGACACATCAGTCCAAACTGTATGAAATAATCCAAAGCGTGTTACAGTTGCGGAAGAGAAGGTCACCTAGCTCGATTTTATTGTGTAATGAAGACAAGTTCAGCTGGGGTAGTGACACCAAATGCCGTCCCAGACAAGTCAAAGCCGGTAGTTCAAGGGAGAGCGTTTGTCGTGATCTCCCAAAAAGCGAGGAACCCGTACGAGGTTATTACGGGTAAGCTAATCATAAACTCTTGCGAAGTCTATACCTTATTTGATACCGGTTCTACCCATTCTTTTATTTCTCCTACTTGTGCTCAACGTTTAAATTTAACTCTAGAGAAATTAGACTTTGACTTCTGTTGAAACTCCATTGGGAGAAACCTTCATTACATCCACTGTTTATAAGTCTTATTTGGTACAAATAGGTACCCTCACATTACCTGTCGATCTTATTTCCTTAAAAATACTTGCACTTGATGTGATTTTAGGGATTGATTGGTTAACTACTCATCATGCAAAAATTGATTTTTTTTCATAAGGTTGTTAGCTTTCATATTCCTAACCAACCTATTATGCGAATTCAAGCAACCAAACCACTAAAGTCAATCACTGTCATATCAAGCCATAAAGCTATTCATTTATTAAAAAATGGATGTCAAGCTTTCTTAGCCCGTGTCACGGATTTAAACAAAAATACGTCAGATTTAAATGATATTTATATTGTTAATAAATTTCCTGACGTATTCCCTGAAGAACTTCTTGGCCTACCCCAGAGCGTGAAATTGAATTTTGTATCGACATTGAACCCGGTACAAAACTTATTTCCAAAGCCCCATATCTAATGGCTCCTATTGAACTTCAGGAGTTAAAAACCCAACTGCAGGAATTGTTAGACATCAATTTCATTCGTCCTAGTACGTCTCCTTGGGGTGCTCCTGTTCTATTCGTGAAGAAGAAAGATAGAAGTATGCGACTTTGTATTGACTATCGGGAGTTGAATCATGTCACCGTCAAAAATAGGTACCTGTTACCTCGAATTGATGACCTGTTTGACCAGTTTCAAGGTGCTAAATTCTTTTCAAAGATCGATCTTGGTTCCGAATATCTTCAGTTAAAACTGATGACATTCCAAAGACTGCTTTCAAAACTCGGTACGGGCATTACGAATTCATAGTCATGTCTTTTGGATTGACTAATGCTCCTGCGACCTTCATAGATATGATGAACCGAGTATTCAAGGAATATTTGGATCATTTTGTTGTTGTCTTTATTGATGATATCCTCATATACTCCAAAAGCCGTGAAGATCATGAGCAACACTTGAGGCTAATACTCCAAAAGCTTCGTGAAAACAAGTTATATGCCAAGTTAAAGAAATATGAGTTCTGGCTTGAGGAAGTAGCATTCCTTGGGCACGTGATATCAAATCATGGAATATTTTTTGACCCGAAAAAGATTGAAGCAATTCAAAGCTGGGAGTAACCTAAGTCAGTTACAGAAGTACGTAGCTTTCTGGGCTTAGCTGGTTATTATCGGAGATTCGTGGAAGGATTTTCTCGAATCGCTACTCCATTAACTCAGCTGACTCAAAAAGATACAAAATTCGGTTGGAGCGAGGATTGTGAGAAGAGTTTTCAAGAACTTAAGAGGAGACTCATTTCAGTATCTTTTCTGACAATAACATCTGGTTCGGAGGGATATATCATCTACAATGATGCTTCAGGCAGAGGTTTAGGATGTGTTCTCATGCAACATGGGAAAGTCATAGCCTATGCCTCCTGACAACTCAAATAATATGAAAGGAATTATCCTACTCATGATCTAGAATTGGCAGCAATCGTTTTTGCGCTTAAAATCTGGAGGCATTACCTGTATGGAGAGAAGGTGGAGATCTATACAGATCATAAAAGCCTCAAATTATTCTTCACCCAAAAGGAACTCAATATGCGATAATGACGTTGGCTCGAGCGATTAAAAGATTACGATCATACCATTCAATATTATCCTGGATAAGCGAACGTAGTAGCTGACGCATTGAGTAGAAGATCATATGCGGGTACGAGTGCAATATTGTCAACGCAAATGCCCATTTTGTATGACTTACAAAGGATGGAGATAAATTTAAAGACTCTAGGGACCCACATGATGATGTCAAATATAAGAGTAGAACTGATTTTAATCGATAAAGTTAAAACTGCTCAAGCTACAGACCTGGAGCTGATGTGTATAAAGAAGAAAGTGCAAGAAGGTGTTATTCCAGAAGCAAGAATCGATGAAGAAGGAATACTTCAAGTCAACTCCAGACTTTGTGTTCATAACGACCCTGATTTGAAGTATAAAATCATGATGGAGGCGCAAAACACACCGTTTGCAATCTATCCTGGGAGTACCAAAATGTATCATGATCTTCGACATACATTTTGGTGGAACAATATGAAGAGAGAGATAGCGGAGTATATCTCAAGGTGTCTAACTTGTCAACGTGTCAAGGCGGAGCATCAAGTGCCAAAAGGTCCATTCTGACCACTTGAAATTCTAGAATGAAGTGGAGCACATTACCATGGATTTCAAGCATCGGTCTTCCCAAGGTTTCTCAAGGCATAGATGCGATTTGGGTCATTGTTGATAGATTAACCAAGTCTGCTCATTTCTTACTTGTACGAGAAACTTATTCACTTGAACGTCTTGCTCGTATATACATAAATGAGATTGTAAGACTACATGGTATGCCAGTATCCATAGTTTCTGATCGAGACCCAAGATTCACTTCACAATTTTGGGTCAGTTTACAGAAAGCTATGGGCACTGATTTATGATTCAGTTCTGCATATCATCCTCAGACGGACGGACAATCAAAGAGAACTATTCAAACTCTTGAAGAGCTATTAAGACTCTATGTCTTAGACTTCAAAGGAATTTGGAATAAATACTTGCCATTTGTGGAATTCTCCTACAACATCAGTTATCATGCAAATATAGGCATGGCTCCATTCGAGGCGTTGTATGGACGCAAGTGTCGTTCTCCAATATGCTGAGATGAGGTGGGTGAAGTAACGTTGTTGGGACTGAAATTGGTACGCATAACAACGAAAAAGATACAAATGATCCGGCAACGTATAAAAACCTTAAAAGATCGATAAAAGAGTTATGTTGATCTTCATCGAAAGGACGTGGAATTCAATGTTAGAGATCATGTGTTGTTACGTGTTGCTCCATGGAAAGGAGTTACAAGATTTGAAAAAAGAAGAAAGCTCAATCCTCGATTCATTGGCCCATTTGAAATTCTCGATCGAGTAGGAACTGTGGACTATAGACTCACTTTACCGCCAAGTATGTCTCGTGTTCATAACATTTTTCATATATCTATGTTACGTAAATATGTGGAAGACCCAAACCATATTATTAAATTAGAACCAGACGAGATAGCGGAAGATTTAACATATGAAGAGGTACCTATTAAAATCTTGGATAAGAAGGAACGTATTCTACGCTCCAAGGTTATACCTCAAGTTAAAGTTTTGTGGAGAAATCACGATGTTGAGGAAATGACCTGGGAGTTAGAATCTGAAATAAAATCAAGGTATCCTCACCTCTTCGATATACTAGGTACGTACACCAATTTCGAGGATGAAATTTCATAAGAAGGGGAGGTTGTAAGACCCCAACTTTTATGAATAAAGATTAATTTTCTCTAAATATCATTTTGAATATTATGGTGTGGATTTGATATATTGTTATAGTTGTGGGTAATATTTATAAATTTTGCAAAGTAAGCAAGTTATTATAAAATATTCGTTTGGTCGGGGAATATTCTTTTTATCGGGGAATATTCGTATGATGGCACAATCATTAGTGGACCCCATAACAGAATTATTGTCGGAGTTAGAAAAACGATAGAATTATCTTTTTATAAAAATAACGGCAAAAGTTTTACCGTTAACTGTTGAAATACCCGGTGATAAAAGTACAGTAATACACGTGATTGTATAGTAACACATGGTATTGATTATTGATGCTTACGTAAGAAGTCACTCAGTTATACTAAATTATTGCTACAGTAATTGTTGCATAGTATCTCACGTTATTAATTCACTTATTGTCACAATATCTGAAAGTAGTATGCACACAAGCCAATCATGTTTGATGATAAAGCATATACTTTGTAACAATCTTATTCATTTATTAATAAAAAGTATTAATTTATTAAAGGCTTTTAATTACCTACATGATGTTGTTTTATAATATGTGATAAACTCATAGTTTTAAGCAATGCTTTTAGAATAATGATGATGATCATTCTAATGAGATCTAAATTCTTAGAAAGCTTAAAACTAAAATAGTTCTCAATCGTTGGATTACTAAATTGGGGATTAGTGAATCCGGATAGATTGGTACATACGCTGTTTCTTTCATTGGATGAGGATGATTGATCTCATGATCATTTGTGTGGAGACACTAAAGCAAGTATGTAGGTGCTTATTAGAAAATAAGTTCATCGAACGTTGGCTCGCCAAGGAATACCTAATGGAGTTTTACTTTGCACCGTCAATAGAATTTCTGTAGTGATAGTAAGACAAGTGATCCTTGGACTTGAGATCATCATAGTATTCGTGTGTATGATGAGTTATACTTTGACTTATTCCTAAGACCCTTGTGGTATATCAAAGGGTATGCTTGGGTATAATAAGTTGTATATGGAGATAATGTATGATCAATAAAGAATCTACCACTTCTAGTAAAAGAAGAGAAATGTCCTATGTGATTCAATAAATGACAACTCAAGAGTCCTTGGCAAAGCGTAATGAAATTAGAAAAGAGTTTCTAATTTACATTATTTGGATTTAATGCATTTAAGAGTCGAAATACATATAATTAAATAAAATAAGACTTGACAATAATTCCATGTCTTATATTTAATTGGGATATTATGTATGGTGGAAGGATTGAATTATATTTTAACTATTTACTCAAAGGTTCTTTTTATGATTAATATTGAAATCTATATTATCCGGAAAGTCGTTGATCGCTAGGGAGGCTTATCCCTATTGTAGAATAAATATTATTTATTTAAATAAATTATTAGTTTAATTTATTTATTTAAATAAGATTAGAATTGTTCTAATTGGTTTATTCACAACCTTTAAATATAGAGAACCTAAAGGGTCACACCATAAAAGGAAGAATAATTATTTAAGAAGTTAATGACATAATCGTAATAATATAGTTAAGTATATTTAATTTAATCTATGGTGATAGAATAAATTAAATAGCTTAATATTTATTATTTAATATTTTAGAAATATTAAATATAAATTAATAAAAGGAGTCTTATTAATATTATTACAATTATTATTATTTTAATTTCTAAAGAGTTTAGGAATTAATTTAATATAAGTACTCTCATTTATTCCTAATAGGATTAGAAGAAAAATTAGTTAAAAGAGTTTAATTAATTATCCTTAATAAGATTAGGGAGCCCATTTAATTAAAAGAGTTTAATTAAATAAATAATACCTTATTTTAATTAAATAGGGTTACCTGATATCTTTATAAGAGGAGTCTTATATCAGATATCAAAATATACGCAATTCTAAAAGTTGGAGAGTACAATCTTTTCTATAGAGATAGAAAACTAGGGTTTGAGCCAAATACCCATCTTCTTGAATTTGTATTCTTTCTTGGTAGATCACCTCTAGAGGCCAAATACTTGGGTGGCTAACGTTAATCAAAGGAAGGAACCAAACCCGGTGGATTCAAGATAAACGCGAAAAAGATTGGAGGTGAACTTGTACCTGAGGAAGCTCGGATCTTTAAGGGTATGATTCTTGTTCTTTCTTTTTCGTTTAATTAATAATTGTGCATAAAGGGTGATCCGGGTATATGGTTTGTAAACCTTTTTAAAACTCTGATTTTACATGTTTCCGCTTATTTTATGCAATTTGATTGCGTTCATGAATATTACAAACCTAACAATATCATCTGCACAATATTTTATTTTATTAAATCAATAATTGAGACAACAAAGTTATTCATATTATTATTTACATTATTGACGATGTCTAGAAAGTTCTGTCGAGGAAAGGGGTTTGGTCACCTAATTGCGTGCCAATAAGGAGAAGTCCTTATCGAAAAGCCCCCTATTTCCTGGGAATGATTTGGTTGTCAATATTGTGAGTTATAATATTAATGATGAATAATTGTTGAAAGATTAAAAAAAATGTGTTGATTGAAGATAAAATGATTTGTGGTAAATATTTATTCAATCTTTGATATAAATAAGAAGTCTGTTATGAGACGTTTGTTGTAAGTTTGGTTTATTCTATGGGGCCCATATGCTATCATCTAAGAGTCACTTTTGCCAATAGTACTTGCCTTTACTAGACGTCAAACCACTTATCGTTTCACATTACAGGCGTCGAACCACTTGTCATTTCACATTAAGGGTGTCAAACCACTTGTCGTTTCACATTACAGGTGTCGAACCACTTGTTGTTTCACATTACAAGCGTCAAACCACTTGTTGTTTCACATTACAGGCGTCGAACCACTTGTCATTTCACATTACAGGCATTAAACCACTTGTTGTTTCACATTAAAGGCGTCAAACCACTTTTCTTTTCACATCACCAGTCGTCAAGTCACTTACCTCTTCACATTATAAGGGCTAAGCTAGAAATCTTCTATAAATAAAAGCTTATTTCTTCTTTCATTCTCACCAATTCACTAGGACTCATAAGAGAATTTTATAGAGAGAGAATCAAAGAGAAAGAAGAAGAGTATTCTGTTACTACACTATTGCAGTATCCAATCTCCTGCTAAGGTAAGGGGTATTATTTCTTTCGTATTCGTAAGGGATATTATTTTGTTCAATATTCGAAAGAAGTATTATTTTCTTCCATACTCTGTAGTATATAAGTAATATTATTTCGTTTCAGATTTCGAATTCTACACTCATTTTGTTAAGTTTTGACTTCTATACTTCATGAAATTAGTAGAATATCCTTGATATTTGCGCTTCATCCAGTATCTTTTCATGAAAATATTATTCGGAGCATTCTAGATAAGTTTTAACCTTTTCATGCCGGAGTACTATTCACGGGGTACTATTCACTCAGGTACTATTCACCCAAGGTACTATTCATGATAAAAATTAATTTCTTTTCGGTCTAAATCATTTTTGATACAATATTATTCTTGAATTTTACTCCATAAAGCAGTATCATGTTCACAATATGGATATTATTGAATTCTGGATAAATTGAATTATAAATCTTTAAAATTTATCATTTACTTTCATTTAATTGAATTCTTATACCATTGTCATCATCCTCATACTTATATTGTGATGAAAGTCATCTTTGGCCCGTAGTGCATAGATGGACTGTTGATTGGTATGATTATGACCAGAGATTATTCGTTATAATCATGACCTGTAATGTTACAAAATGATGTGGTAAAAATCCTCATTGGCCCGTAGTGCATTGATTGACAGTTGTTGGCATGATCATGACCATTGGTGAAAATAATAAATATCCTTGGCCCGTAGTGCATGGATAATTCAGTGATGTGGATTATTTATTGAGTTGAGTCTCAGCGATAAAGTTGATGATAAACTTTTTAAATAATAGAAGATAGTAGATATCATGCTCTACTTGACTCTTCTAATGGATTGTTTGTTCCGTTGCATTTGTTGATCTAAAACTTATTGTCTATTGTATTTTATCAGTTGTTATACTGTTGAAGTCTAAGGATAATTTATTCTGCATTATCTTAGTCATAATATTTTTTTACTGGGCTAGTTGAGCTCACCCTCTTACTTTCATTGTTCTCTTCAGGAAATGAGAACGTAGCCGGAACTAGTTGGGGAATGAAATGATGGTCTGAGATGGTGGCTGTAGTAGTCCTCACTATTTTATAAAATAGTGTGATAATAATTATAATGAGGACTCCATTTGAGTTTGAATATTGTCTATTGTTGCCTCTTTTATAGTTCTTATAAAAGAGCTCTAACTCATGCAAGTATACAATTCAACAAGTAATGAGAAGTAAAGTATCGATCCCACGGAGAAAGTTGTTAACTTAGACTACTATGCATTAATCAACTCACTTATATATTTATATGCTAAGACTATGGACTCAATTCTTGATTTGGACTAACTATGATTACCAACTACAAATAAGAATATAAATGAACTAAATATGATGTGGAAACAATGGGATCCTAACTTCATTCAATATTTCATTCAATCGCCATATGTCATGCAAGAAGTGTTCACATATCACAAGATAATAGCCAAGGGCATAAAAGCGAGTTATAACCATTTTTCAATGCACTATAACCAACTCACATATCATCTACAGATGTTAAAATCCATGTAATCACCAATACCATCACAATTACCATATTCTTATGCTGTGATTGCAATCCTATTGATTTTAAGCACAACCTTTATTCTAGCTAAATACTACTAAATAGTATATTCCTATCGATTCACAAAATATGTAAGACTTAATCTAGCCCCATATTCGCATGCTATCATGATTTAATCCATATTCATATGTTCATTTCAATTCCATACAAATACTAACATGAGCGATTATCACCATTCATACATACAAACCAACCATGATAGAGAACCCATATGATATGCAAAACAAATCTAACACTTAGATGTGCAACCAAACTACATATTAAAATCTTTAGAATCCCATAATGGAGTTTAGTTCATGACTCGAACCAAAAGCCATTATGGGATCAAGGCTAAACATGATCAATACACAAAACGAATAAGAGTAAGAGAGAGAACAATCAAACCCAAACGCTGAATGGTAATCAATGATTAACTATTAGAAACCCCAAAGAATTCCATTTAATAATAATAAAAATCCACGATGGTGAAGTACTCCAATAAGAAGAAGAGAATAAGACGTTGTGGCTTCGTTCTCCGTTGGAATCTCTCCCAAGGTGTAAACCCTAGTTTCAACTATGAAAATACGTAAATAAAGTCAAGTCTTTTCTCTGACACACGTCAGAATCATTTAATACCCAATTACACATCATTAAGTTGAGAAATAAAAATTAAATAAATTACGACATCGGTACGTACGCTGCCGCATCATAGACGCGTCCCCTTGTGTCTCTCGGCTCGCATGGCGAGACTTGCGATGAAGTTCGATGCCTCCAGACGTCTAGCAGCGGTCAAGCGCTCCTCTCCTTGCATGATGTGTATTGAGTCTCTCGCGGACGCTCGTCCCTTGCCTCGCGGGCGCTTGACTTGCAGAATGTTCCTTATGTCTCAACCACATGTCTTTCTGGTGGCGCGAAGTCTCGCCTTTAGATATCTTGCTTGCGGCTGTGTCCTGCAATTCTGAGTCCGGTTTCTGCTTGTTCTTTCTTTGCCTTTCTTTTCTTGCCTCAACCCTATTGCTTGTTTTTCATGCCTCATTATGCTCCCATGCCATGCACATCCTCACCTTTCACTAGCCTTCACGCATCCGCTCGCAGAAACCTCAAATTCCACCAAAATGATGCCGATTCCTGCACTTATTCACCAAAAGGAGTTTTAAGTATATGCAATGCAAAATAACGTAAAATCGACTAAAACACAATGAGATGTACTCGAGGTGGGCACAATTCGCATGGATTAATATACTGATAAGTGAGTAAAATATCACTTATCAAATACCCCCAAACTTGAACTGTTGCTTGCCCTCAAGCAATGCGTATGCATGAACACCGAAAATGTAACTACTAAACTATGCAACTACTCTATGATGCAAACTAGTCTCACATAATCTTAACCATAATGTAATTCCAAATTTCAAATTACCTCGTTGAACTATCCAGATTCTAGAACATAGTTTCAAACCAAACCATAGACATAACATCATACACTCAAATAATTCATGAATGCTATAGAGATCGTCAAAGTGTGTGTGGTGTTCACGTAAACTTAATCTAAGCAAAGATTATATATCCTACAATCGCTCCAAATAGAAAATTATAGTCTAAATCAAGATTCATGTATACTCATACAAATATAGATGTTTAAATATATCACCGCAATCTAGGTTCAACAATGGGTTTATTGCTTTATTACTACTCACGATGGCGATTTTGCACTTTCCCGTGGTGTTTATTGCTATTGTTTCTTTTCTTTTGCTCTTTTTTTTTCACATGACTGTGCAAAGTCTCAATCCATTAGGCGCACTGCTACCCCTTAGCGAGCTTTCAACCAACGACTCACGAGACCATGAAAGACCTTAGAAGTATTTAGGTGTAGAGACAATCCCCTCGGGCATACTTACTCAAGTAGCTTTAGGGCCCCTAAATTAAAGACTAGTCACGTTATTGCATATATATATATATATTTTATACACAGCATACCCATGTTTCCCCAAAATTTGCACTTGAATGACTCATACAATCTACCACATTTTCCTCATGCTTCTCTTTTTAACACTACATGTTCTATTGAAAGCGATCAAGACACACATCTTAAACTTACAAGTGAATATGAACACAATTGTGCAAACCGAAAGCATATAAACAGCAACATGAATCGCATTGTGTAAAACATTATATCCAAGTTGTGTTATGCAACATATTCTGAAATCTTTCACAATTCACTCTCATCATTGGCTTAGGCAAAAATATCTATTTATAAGCAAGAATTTATGTGAGATACTAAACTAAAACATGCTAACACAATTAACAATGAATAAAAATTAAAAATTTATGCTAAAATTTAACTAACACAAATTCATGCCAAATTAAACTAAACATGCTAAAATAAAATGCAAACTAAACTACTATGCAAGTACTCCAATACCCCCAAACTAAAATGTTCAATGTCCTCATTGAATGAAGGTAAAGGTACTAGAAAACTCCCCTCTTGATCGGCATGACCACCCTCCCCGGGTGGTGAATCGCAGTGGTGGATACTGACACGATGGTCCCAAATCGGGGCCATTCAAGCATGGTTCCTTGCTGCGCGAATGCTTCGGCCAAGGCCCTGGAAAGTCCCGTAGCAAATGTCCCAAGGTTATCATACAATGCGTCGACTTTGCGCTCCAACCTTCGGAGGTGTCGATCGCTAGAGACAGGCTGCACTCGGGTGGATGGACCTGCTTCATCGGGCTGTGGGGGCTGCTGGGGTGGCTTGGGAAAGGTGGGTCGGAGAATGAATCCTCGTCCGCGCGGATGTGGCTCGTCAGCTACCCAGTCCTCAAATTTGGCAATTGTGGAGTGCGTGATGTCTTGGCTGGGATACTGCATTTTCTCGTTGCCCCAATGAACCCCTTGCTGCGAACATAACATGGCTATCACCGAAGCGTGTGGGATGCTTCCAGTGGTAGTTCCCGCCAGATACTTCACAATGTTTTGATGGATCAAATACCCTACGTCAATATATTCGCCAGTTATGATGCCCCACAGAAGTATGACTCTCTCTGCTGTGATTTCATGCTGATGTGAGGATGGCAGTAATTTAGCAAAAATGAACAGATTCCATGCCTTGGCGTCTGATTCAATCAATTGCTTTGGGAAAATACGAGAATGCGGTCGTCGCATCGACTTTGTAAGTCCACCTTGTGCCCGGAATGCACAATTCTGCGATGACTTGCTCCAAGTCTGTTTCCAGATGAGCTCCTATAATCCAATTGGCCACCCCTATTGGTGGTCTAGCGGTGATCCTCAGCACGTTTCTGATGGCGGCGGGTCGGTAGTCTACCTCTGTACTACGAACCATAGAGGAATCGTTCATGGTGACTTTGGCATTGGCGTAGAACTCTCGCACTATGCTCATTGAAATCGGCGTGGGTGCGACAGTCAGTCCACCCCATCCTCGTTCGTGGATCATGGCACAAAGCTCTCCATCTTGGCCTTTTGGTCTGAAGCCTCTTTCCCTGATGAATGTCTTCGCAACAATGCGATAATATTCTTGCTGAGCCTCCAAACATAGAAATTTGTTGTGGTCGATAATATCCTCCTCGTGGCTACCGGAGGAAGATGAAGAGGAGGAAGTTGCCCTTACTCTCTTTGGACCCATTGGAGATAGAGATAGCAAATGAACTTACTAAAAGAGAGAATGTATTTGTGAACTGATGATTTCCACTCTTGCTTGTGCTATCCCAATATAGAGCCCTAGCATTATATAATGAAGGAGATGGGGATGAGCATTGAATCGTGGAGGAAATCGTGGAGATTTGATGGAGAGAAATACGCCTCAATCTGTAACTAATAGAGAGATAGCGACGTGAGTTATGGAGAGTGAGAGATTCCCGCTTCTGTTGATATCGCAAATAAGAGTCCAAATGATACCAACTTCTGTTTTAAAATATTTTTATCTAGCTGGATCCGGTCATACATGGCACATGATGATATATCTTGCCTTAAAGCGCGTGGTGCGCGAGACTTGCGAAAAGGTTCGTGGATTAATCGGGTGAACGCATACAAGCGCCGCTAAGTTGATCTCGCTGGATGCTACCGCATGCGACCTAAAATCTTTTATTCTGCTTTGATCTCACTCTTCCCTCAGTGATGCTCTCTAAATCTTGTACCTGCACAGATATTAATTCACATGAATAAGGCATGCAATAGTGGTGACTTTATGCGAAATTAATGTCAATTGACACTCGTTACGCATATACGCTCGCTTATCCCATAACTTTTTATCACTAAACTTGAAATACTAACTAAAATAATCACAAGGAAATAACGACAATAAATGAATTCTTGGGTGGAGAATCGATGGGTTGCCTCCCATCTAGCGCTAAGTTATAGTCAATTAGTTTAACTGTCTCGGAATTTTTCACGTCACACCCATAATTGTGGTGCCTTCCTTGTTGTCATTGGCACCCTAAAATTTAATCACTTCAGCTTTCATCAACGGCTCCACCTTCAACTCTGCATTTTCACCCGTAGCATATCTCTGTGATTCATCTGTTCTCAGGTTGTGTATCCAATCTTTGCGGTTGTCGTCTACCAGATCAACCAGAAAACACTCTTCTTCATCTGTTGGGAGCTTTATTGCGTTGAAGACATTAAATGTGACTTCTTGATCATGTACATGCATGGTTAGTTCCTCTTTCTGAACATCTATAGAAGTCCTGCCCGTGGCCAAGAATGGTCTTCCTAGTATGATCGGTATATTCTTGTCCTCTTCGAAATCTAGGATGATGAAATCAGCCGGAAAGATGAACTTTTCCACTTTAACCAATACATCTTCAATAATTCCTCATGGATATGTGATGCAATGGAATTAATTAACTATAATGATATATTCGTCGGTCTTGGAGCCGGTAATCCCAACTGGTTAAATATTGACAATGGCATCAAATTTATACTTGCTCCCAAATCACATAAACACTTGTTAAACTCCATCTTTCCAATGGTGCACGGAATTATGAAGCTACCAGGATCTTTCAGCTTTGGAGGTAACTTACGTTGAAGCACTGCACTACATTCTTCTATCAAGGCTACCGTTTCAAACTCATCTAACCTCCTCTTCCTTGACAATATACCTTTCATGAACTTTGCGTAGCTTGGCATTTGTTCCAATGCTTCGGCAAAAGGTATATTGATTTGCAGCTTTTTGAAGACCTCTAAAAACTTGCTGAATTGTTTGTCATCCTTCTGCTTAGCTAACCTCTGCAGATATGGTACTTGTTGTAATGGACTCTTGACCTTCTCTTCTAAACTTGCTTTATTCTTTTCTTCCTGCTAAACCTCAGAATTTTCCAGATTTTGCTCCTCGTCAGTATCCTGTTCTGCCTCGCGCGGCCGTGCGGCCTCCTTAGTGTCATCATGCGCGGACGAGTAACTTGCAGGCACTGTCAAATCTTTCCAGATCGCAATGTTATTGCTTGACACTGTTCCTTCCTATCTCTTTTAGGATTTGCCTCTGTGTTACTTGGCAAAGCACCTTGGGGCCTATTAGTGAGCATGTTCGCCATTTTCCCCATTTGCGTCTCTAAAGTATTTATAGCCACTGCTTGGCTTTTGATCATGACCTCGGTGTTTGCCATGTATTTCAACATCATCTCCTCCACTTCTGATTTCTTCTTGGGATGTGATGCAGCTGGAGTGTGATGTTGTTGCTGTTGAGAAAATCCTGGTAGAAACGGTGGTTTCGGTGTAAACTGTGGTTGTGCTGACTGTTGTTGAAACTGTTGATTCGGCTGAAAATGATTTTGTTGTTGTCCTTGATTGTTAGACCAACTGAAATTCAGATGATTGCGGTTGTTGGGATGGTAAGTATTCTGAAATTAGCCTTGGTTCTTTCTCAGAAGTTGCTTACATATCTTATCTCGATTCGAGTGATAAAGACACCGATCCATGGAGTGTGATCCCGTATAAATCTCATATATATAAAAAGCAACCGCCTTCACTTTGCTTCTCTCGCTTAACGTGTCTATTTTCTTAGCCATAGCTGCCATTTGTGCCAACAGCTGTGTAATCGCATCTACCTCCAACACACCTGCAACTTTGGGTTGAGACATCCTAGCTGTAGGATTCTGATAGTCATTCGCGGCCATAGTCTCAATAAGTGTATAGGCCTCATCATAGCTTTTTGCCCATAATGCCCCTCCTGCGGCTGCATCTACAATCGGTCTGGACTGCCATCCCAAGCCATTATAAAATGAATTAATGATCAGCCAGTCTGGCAAACCATGATGTGGACACTTCCTAAGCATCTCCTTATACCTTTCCCATGCTTCATATAGGGTTTCACCTTGTTGTTGCTCAAACTGAGATATGGCTGCCCTCATCTTTGCCGTTTTGCCGTTTCATCCATATTCATATGTTCATTTCCAATTCCATACAAATACTAACATAAACGATTATCAGTCATTCATACATACAAACCAACCATGATAGAGAACCCATATGATATGCAAAACAAATCTAACACTTAGATGTGCAACCAAACTACATATTAAAATCCGTTAGAATCCCATAATGGAGTTTGTTCATGACTGAACCAAAAGCCATTATAGGATCAAGGCTAAACATGATCAATACACAAACGAATAAGAGTAAGAGAGAGAGAGAACAATCAAACCCAAACGCTGAATAGTAATCAATGATTAACTATTAGAAACCCCAAAGAATTCCATTTAATAATAATAAAAATCCACGATGGTGAAGTACTCCAAGAAGAAGAAGAGAATAAGACGTTGTGGCTTCGGTCTCCGTTGGAATCTCTCCCAAGGTGTAAACCCTAGTTTCAACTATAAAAATACGTAAATAAAGTCAAGTCTTTTCTCTGACACACGTCAGAATCGTTTAATACTTAATTACACATCATTAAGTTGAGAAATAAAAATTAAACAAATTACAAAGATCAAGATCGCGCGTAGCGCCGGCCCCCTAGTCTCTCCTGCTCGGCTCGCGATCACGAGACTTGCAGTAAGTTCAGTGCCTCCAGACGTCTAGCAGCGGCGGTCGTCAGCTCACCCTCATGCATGTACCACAACAGTCTCTCGCGGTAGCGTCCCTTGCCTCGTGGGCGCTTGACTTGCAGAATGTTCCTTATGTCCACCTTTGTCTTTGCAAGGCGGCAAGACATGTACCAGTATCCTCGCAATTCCCGAGTCCGGTTTCGCTTTGCTCAGCCGCTACTTACTTGCTCTTGGCTCAACCCTCTTGCTTGTTTTTCATGCCTCATTATGCTCCCATGCCATGCACATCCTCACCTTTTACTAGCCTTCACGCATCCGCTCCCCAATACCTCGAATTCCACCAAAATGATGTTGATTCCTGCACTTATTCACCAAAAGGAGTTTTAAGTATATGCAATGCAAAATAACGTAAAATGCAAACTAAACTACTATGCAAGTACTCCAATACCAAAAACTTGTTGCCTCTTTTATAGTTCTTATAAAAGAGCTCTAACTCATGCAAGTATACACGGGTCAACAAGTAATACAGAGTAAGTAAAGTATCGATCCCACAGAGAAAGTTGTTAACTTAGACTACTATGCATTAATCAACTCACTATATTTATATGCTAAGACTATGGACTCAATTGTTGATTTGGACTAACTATGATTACCAACTACAAATAAGAATATAAATGAACTAAATATGATGTGGAAACAATGGGATCCTAACTTCATTCAATATTTCATTCAATCACCATATGTCATGCAAGAAGTGTTCACATATCACAAGATAATAGCCAAGGGCATAAAAGCGAGTTATAACCATTTTCCAATGCACTATAACCAACTCACATATCATCTACAGATGTTAGAATCCATGTAATCACCAATACCATCACAATTACCATATTCCTATGCGCAATTGCAATCCTATTGATTTTAAGCACAACCCTTATTTTAGCTCATACGGCGAAACAGTATATTCCTATCTGATTCACAAAATATGTAAGACTTACTCTAGCCCCATATTCACATGCTATCATGATTTCATCCATATTCATATGTTCATTTCCAATTCCATACAAATACTAACATGAACGATTATCAGTCATTCATACATACAAACCAACCATGATAGAAAACCCATATGATATGGAAAACAAATCTAACACTTAGATGTGCAACCAAACTATATATTAAAATTCATTAGAATACCATAATGGAGTTTGTTCATGACTGAACCAAAAGCCATTATGGGATCAAGGCTAAACATGATCAATACACAAACGAATAAGAGTAAGAGAGAGAGAGAACAATCAAACCCAAACGCTGAATAGTAATCAATGATTAACTATTAGAAACCCCAAAGAATTCCATTTAATAATAATAAAAATCCACGATGGTGAAGTACTCCAAGAAGAAGAAGAGAATAAGGCGTTGTGGCTTTCGATTCTCCGGTTGGAATCTCTCCCAAGTGTAAACCCTAGTTTCAACTATGAAAATACGTAAATAAAGTCAAGTCTTTTCTCTGACACACGTCAGAATCGTTTAATACCCAATTACACATCATTAAGTTGAGAAATGAAAATTAAACAAATTACAAACATCGACGCCGTTAATGCAACACATGCCGTCCTGAGTGTCTCTCGGCATGGCGGTAGAGACTTGCTGCGATAAGTTTAGTGCCTTCAGACGTCTAACAGCGGCGGTGGCAGCGCTCACGCCATCAGCAGACGCCACCGAGTCTCTCGCGGTCTTGCGCGTCCGCTTGCCTCATGGCGCTTGACTTGCAGAATGTTCCTTATGTCCAACCTTTGTCTTGCTTGCCGATGTACTGCATCGGCCAGTATCCTACAATTCTGAGTGCGGTTTCTGCTTTAACTATCTTCTTTACTACTTACTTGCTCTTGCCTCAACCCTCTTGCATGCTTTTCATGCCTCATTATGCTCCCATGCCATGCACATCCTCACCTTTCACTAGCCTTCACGCATCTGCTCGCCAATACCTCGAATTCCACCAAAATGATGTCGATTCCTGCACTTATTCACCAAAAGGAGTTTTAAGTATATGCAATGCAAAATAACGTAAAATGCAAACTAAACTACTATGCAAGTACTCCAATACCAAAAACTTGTTGCCTCTTTTATAGTTCTTATAAAAGAGCTCTAACTCATGCAAGTATACACGGGTCAACAAGTAATACAGAGTAAGTAAAGTATAGATCCCACAGAGAAAGTTGTTAACTTAGACTACTATGCATTAATCAACTCACTATATTTATATGCTAAGACTATGGACTCAATTGTTGATTTGGACTAACTATGATTACCAACTACAAATAAGAATATAAATGAACTAAATATGATGTGGAAACAATGGGATCCTAACTTCATTCAATATTTCATTCAATCACCATATGTCATGCAAGAAGTGTTCACATATCACAAGATAATAGTCAAGGGCATAAAGCGAGTTATAACCATTTTCCAATGCACTATAACCAACTCACATATCATCTACAGATGTTAGAATCCATGTAATCACCAATACCATCACAATTACCATATTCCTATGCGCAATTGCAATCCTATTGATTTTAAGCACAACCCTTATTCTAGCTCATACAGTGAAAGCGGTATATTCTATCTCGATTCACAAAATATGTAAGACTTACTCTAGCCCCATATTCACATGCTATCATGATTTCATCCATATTCATATGTTCATTTTCAATTCCATACAAATACTAATACGCGATTATCGATCGTTCATCATTCATACATACAAACCAACCATGATAGAGAACCCATATGATATGCAAAACAAATCTAACACTTAGATGTGCAACCAAACTACATATTAAAATCCGTTAGAATCCCATAATTGAGTTTGTTCATGACTGAACAAAAAGCCATTATGGGATCAAGGCTAAACATGATCAATACACAAACGAATAAGAGTAAGAGAGAGAGAGAACAATCAAACCCAAACGCTGAATAGTAATCAATGATTAACTATTAGAAACCCCAAAGAATTCCATTTAATAATAATAAAAATCCACGATGGTGAAGTACTCCAAGAAGAAGAAGAGAATAAGACGTTGTGGCTTCGTTCTCCGTTGGAATCTCTCCCAAGGTGTAAACCCTAGTTTCAACTATAAAAATACGTAAATAAAGTCAAGTCTTTTCTCTAACACACGTCAGAATCGTTTAATACCCAATTACACATCATTAAGTTGAGAAATAAAAATTAAACAAATTACAAAGATCAAGATCGCCAGCATGCCGCTGGCGTCCCTTAATGTCTCTCGGCTCGTGGTCGCGAGATTTGCGATAAGTTCGGTGCCTCCAGACGTCTAACGTGCGGTCAGCGCTCACACGCCTCGGCGTATGGCCACACACGCTTCTCAGCGCTGCGTCCCTCTTGCCTCATGCCGCTTGACTTGCGAATGTTCCTTATGTCCACCTTTGTCTTGCCACTGCCACGCATCTACCAGTATCCTCGCAATTCTGAGTCTGGTTTCCTGCTTGCTGATGCTACTTACTTGCTCTTGCCTCAACCCTCTTGCATGCTTTTCATGCCTCATTATGCTCCCATGCCATGCACATCCTCACCTTTCACTAGCCTTCACGCATCCGCTCGCCAATACCTCGAATTATTCAAAATAAGGGAAGACAAGCTCGAATGATGGTTGGAAAGATGCTCTGCTAAAGGAAAGTACCCAAGGCTTCATAAAGCACCACAGTGGATGAGGTGTGGAGGTTCAAAATGAGAAGTAATGTCAAAACCATTCATTGCAACATCCTTCAGAGAATTGATCGTTGAGTCAACAAAGGAAAACGCAGAGTCAATAGCTGTCCTATCATGCTACTCTACAAACTAAAGAGGTCAAAGCTCAATCCACGTTAATCAAACGTCCACTCTTCTAAAAGAGACAACTAATTGACAAGTTACTGGGGAGTTACAGCTAGCTACTGGGCATCGTGCAACCAATGACTGAGTGACACATCACAGCATGTGCAGAGTCAGTAGGAACTGCCATAAAGACAGATTCAAATCTGCAAACTGTTATCAGAACCCCTTTAACCTCTCTATCCTTCCCATTTTCAAACCCTAGAGTTCTCTTTTAAGCCAAACCACCAAAATTTCCAGAGTCCAAATCACAATCAGCCATACTTCAAAAATCTCCCTGAATCAATATCCACATTCCTTAAATCATTCAAATGGTAGATTGGTGAGTAATCATCGGCATTTAGCTAGGAACCAAGACGTTCGAAAAATCTGAAAAGAAGTTCAGGGATATTCTTGAACTTGTGAAGAAGGCCGGGTTCTCAGAATGTCTTGAGGAAAACACACGAATATAGTGTGACCTGGTCAAGGAGATTCATTCAAACGCAACTGTAAATTCTGGAATCCTCTCCACCAAAGTTAAGGGTCAGATTCTAAAGCTAAACTCTTCTGACATCAATCAGTACTTAGGCCTTCCTGACCGAAATCTGAAAAGCTTGGAAGAGATCGACACAGAAAAAGCTAAGAAGATTATGCAGTACAGAAGAAACCTTAGTCTGAAGGACATGAAGAAAAACGAGTTTCCTGAAGAATTCGAGTTCCTTGCTGAAATCGTGGGGAAATGTATCTTATGCAAAGACACTGCACATGATACTGTGATTGACCAACAGCTGAAGATCATGTCTGTTATAGTCTTGAAGGAAGAAATCAACTTTGGAGATATCTTGCTCAATCATATGCATAAGTGGTTGGATAAGGAAGAAAAGAAAAGAATAACTGAAAAACCACTCACAAAGGTTTTTCATGGGAGATTCTTAAGTATCATCTTGAAGAGAAAGTTGAAGAATAAAATTAAGGATGATGATGGTGAAATCCTTAATGTTCACAAGGTAATGTCTCCACAACTGTTCGTAAATTGGAAGAAAAACCCAAAGGAGAATAGGAGGTTGACAACTGGGAGTAGTAGCAAAGCCTCTACGAAGAAGAGGAAGGCAAAAGAGGTAGAAAATTCTGAATCTGATGATTCTATACCAATGACAATAGCACCAGCCAAGAAGAAATCCAAGAGCATAAGTAAAGTTGAGGCTCCTCCAAGAAGTCTATCCACAGAAGACAAGGTTGAGGATGAAAAGGACTCAACTGCAGAGACCGCCAAGAGAAGAAGTAACAGATTAATTTAAAGGTCATCCAGCAAGAAAGCTAAGATGATAGACAGTCCAATTTCAACTCACCATGAAGGTATGTCTAATGAAGAAAAGGACGTAGAATCAGAAGAAGAAAAGGTTGAGCCCCCATAGGCCAAATCTAGCAATGAAGGTGAAGCTGGATTAAAGGAAGAAAATGCAGCACCTATTGATAAAGAAGAATGCACAATCCCCCAAAGCATTCACTCTGCTGATAAAGACAAGATATAAGTTGACCAAACTGCATCTCCAAATGCAAATGCTCCAACCAACCTAGATAATGGATCAAATGATACTGGTTCTGACAAAGAAGGAAATGCCCCCACTATTGCTAAACATCAGGCTAGCTTATCTCGTGATGAACATGATAATGATTATGAAGAAGAAGGAAATGCCCCCACCAATGATGAAAATCAAGAAAGTTCGTATGTTGACTCAAAGACCTCAGAGTCTGAAGAAGAAGAAGTATCTAATTCACCTATAACTAAACCACCAAGAAGAAGGAAGAGTCACAGATTGATAGCTCAATTTGCCTCAAAGAAGAGAGGTGATCAATCTACTGAAATCATTGAACTAAGTGATGGTGAATCCGCATCAGGGGGAGAAAATGCTGAAGATAGGACCAACTTTGAAGGAGATGATTCCAAGGAAGACATTGCTAAAGAGGAGTCTGAAAATGAAGTTCAGCAAAAAGAATCTATTGATAAATTTGATGAAAGGAATCATCAAAACTCAAGCTCAAAAAGGGAAGAGATAGAGAAAGATTTTAATTCTGCACATCAGGAATCTGAGGAACTAGAATACTATCATGTTCTCTCTCCGGCCAGAATTAGCAAAAGAATTGTAGTGGAAGTCTTTGATGAGCCACCAGCAGAACCACCTGCAAGATGGATAAATCATGGAAATGAACAACTTTGAGTTGTAAGGATGACTACAGATGAAGTGCTTCATAACTGGAAAAATATGGAGTTAAACTGCATAACTATATTGTACAACTCTGAAGACCTTTTGATGAAGTGGTTCTTCCCATGGATGTCATGGTTAAAGGCACACACTGAGAGAGATGAAAGTTACTTCAGCTAGTGCTACTCTCAGTTTCCAAATTTGGAACTGATATCATAGAACTTCCCGAGGGTTAAGAAGTTTGCAACCATGATGATCAACGACAAGCCCCACCACAAGATCTACCGACATGCTGAAAATCATTATATTCCTTATGACCGTAGAGTGGACTCTGATGGAAAAAGGAATTTGGCCAAAACATTGATCGTAGAGTCTGTTCACTCTACCACTGATAATGATTAAGTCCAGAATCAGATGTCTCCATTTACCCAAGCACAACTATCTAACATTCCTGCATCCTCAACCAGTGATTGGAACTCAACAATTCTTCAGATTCTCAACACCTTCAAAAATCTGTCCAAGGAAACAGATCGTAGAGTCATATCTGATACTCAACAAGGGGTTGCCCAACCAGATGATCAAAAATCTGTAGAGAAGGAGCTGATGAAAAATTCTGATGAACTAATTGAGAAAATTTCTTTATTCACTAAAGAGTCAAAGAAGCTGACGACAACAGAAGATAATCTAGTTCAAGAGAGACTCCAAGCAACGATGGCTGATGTATCCCTCAAAATCAGAGAAAGAGATCACATTTATCTCAAGGCTCTACATGATCAAAAGGCTGAAGCTCTACTAGCACAAAAGGCAAATGAAGAACAACTCAAAGTCCTCTCCGATAAGATTGACAACATGAACCAGTCCCTCTCTATGCAACTTGAGTTGAGTCAACAAGATCTCAAGATTGAAGTAGGTAACTCCTCCTACGTTATGGAGAAACTAATGTCCAACATGGAGCAGTTCTCCCAGGTGATTAATGACAAAAAGGGGGAGAAAAAGAGGTATAGAAAGAGGCACTCACGAAAGGGCAAGAAAAGCAGAAGGAAACAAAATAAGAAAGAAATTGGGTCATCATCTAAGGGGGAGCCAAAGGATGATGAACTCAGATTTGCAATAAATGGGGGAGATATAGCGGAGAGAAGAAAGGTGGCGTGTGCAAGAAGATCAAACAAATGAACAGACATCCTGGAAGCATACATGGAGCCAAAGAGGTACATCTCTAACCAGTTAGGTATGTTTTGGATCCAGGATGTAAAATGTCATAGTATATTAAATTTCATATTATTTTAAATAACATTCATGATTATCTGTTTTAGAAATACAGCAGCTTACTATATATAAGATTCATTCATAACATGCATATGCACTTATTGTTTTTGTTATAATCAAATAGGGGGAGATTGACAAGAATAAACTTGTGAATGTTATTCCTAGTTATATATGATTTGATTATGATATACATATGAATGAATATGCAAGTATGCTTGCATTGAGAAAAGCTGTAAAGTCCTCTGATAGACTATAGAAACATATGTACAAGGACTTAGAATGAATTGATCAAATATGTTAGGTTGATCCTACATAAGCAAAACAACTTTGTAAAGTCCTTAAAAAGAAATGATGTACAAGGACTATAAATATAGAAAGATCAAGCATGTTAGGTTGATCTTATAATGTAATAGATAGGTTTGTCTGATCGTCGAGCACTGCATCAGAAATCGTAGTCTGCCAGGAGAGTCAAGGAAAACTCAAGAGCTATCGAGGCAGAATCATAGTCAGCAAGATAGTAGATCTTGGAGTTCGTAGACTTCCATGAGAGACGAGGAAGGATCGTAGTGTATCAAGGAAAACTTCCTCAGGGCTGTAGTCTACTGAGGAAGTCATGCTCAGAATCATAGAGACAACCTGCCTACGATCCGACCGAGTATCTGCCAAAGCCAAGTCAAGAATCGTAGACTACACTCAGAGTCATAGAGTCTACTAATCATACCAAAGGCAGAGATCGTAGTCGAGAAAGATCAGATGAAGACAACAAGCACAACGACAAAAATCGTAGAGTGTCAAAATCTGATCTCAGAGTCGTAGTGTCTGCACAGCCAAAGTTGAATCGTAGAGTGCAAAACTAAGACCTCAACAGATGTGCTCACAATGCCAAGGCAAAATCGTAGAGCAAATACGATTCTCAATAAATAAGCACTCTTAGAATATCCAAAAGAATGAAGCCTCTGGTTGGCACTGCATAGATACGTCCCACCTAAAGGAAACCAGAGAGCACTCAATGAATGGCATACAAGCTAACAGAAGATCCAAGCACCAACTCAATCAGCACCAAGATTGAGTTGTGAAGCCATTAGAGATGAAGTCTTTCACAGGGAGATCAGAAGAAGACTTCTGGAACTGACCTAGGAAAGTAAGCAAGTGCAGTAACTGTCAAGCAAACAGAAGACAACAATCTTGAAGATGACCAAGATCGTAGTGTTTGCCAAACAAAGAAGAAATTGATGGAGTATACACAAAGATACTGGTCAGCCTCTAAACAACAAGGCTAAAGTGATTAAGCATTGGGTCAGTCCATTGATGATAAGTGAACGAGAGATCACAAGGAGAAAGCGAGCTAAACACGCCACAAATCTGAAGTGTCTTGTTATTCATAAAGGGCCAGAGTAAGAAGTCAAGCCATCAGTATCTGAGAACAGTCTAGGCAAACATAAGTGTTGAAGTACTGCACAAGAAAAGGAAGAGGTGTTCCACATTGGAGATCTAATGAACACTCTTCAAGATCGTAGTGTTGATCCTACAAGTCAAGAAGCAACAATCAACAACACACTACAATCTGGTCCAGGGAGTTATGCATCAGAATCGTAGAGCTCGAACAATTAAAGATTGAGGCATTGGCAACGGCTCAATCTAAAGATTGATATTCGAGTAGAGCTTATTAAGAGCATCAATGCAAAAGGACAACCTCTGATCAAGAAATCAGAATAGGGAAATAAAGTCGTCGACCTACCCAAGACATGAAGATGACATCTCTGATGGGGTAGGTGAAACAGTAGACTGCAGTGTCAGAAAGTTAGAAAAAGATGTTATGTCACATCTGCAGTCTGCACCAAATAACTCGAGATCTGCGAGGAAATTTGAATAGCTTTCAACGGTCACTTTCCAACCGGTAGATTGGGAAGCAGTATAAATCAACAGAGCCTCAAAGATCAAGAGTTGCTGATAATTGTAAGGTTGTAGAATCGTTGAGTTGTTGAATGCTATTGTTAACTCTACGAGTTCCACCAAAGATCAACAGAACAAGTCTCAGTGACAGTGAGACTACCAAGGTGGAAGTGAAGCAGCTTTAAAGAGAGACTTAGAAGGATTAGAGCTTCACTCAACAAAGATGAGAATGTCATTGAAGATGGCAGCCAAGCTGAGAGCCGAGAAGGCCAAGAAGATAGCATTCAAGAAAGTGGCTGAGTACAAAGAAGATCAAGAGAGCCACTCTAAAGATCACCATGAATCGAGAGCTAAAACTGAACAAGTACAGAACCATATCTGCAAAGCATTCAAGAAGGGTTCAGGGATTGTTAAGTGCCAGACAAAGACTACTAAAAGCACAGAGACTTAGCAAATCCAGATGGTGATGGTGCACAGCTGACATCAGATGAAGATGAGCTGAGGAAAGTAAAGATCAGCTGCACCAAAGAAGATGTGGTCCAGACTCGAAGTAGAATGCAAAGAGGACCACATCAAGCTGCCAAGTACAAGAGATGTTCAGAGCTTAATGACATCTTAGCAGCTCAGCACCAACAACATCAATAACTACAACAACAAGAAGTCGGAGACCTGAGGGTCCTTATGCGGAGGGGACTAAATGAGTTTCAAGCTCTTTGGGTTTGAAGAGTTCTGGGGAACTAGAAGTTCCAAGGTCACGGCCTTGAAGAGTTCTTAGTGAATCAAGTCCCAAGGCTCACGGCCTTGAAGGAATCTTAGTGATTCAGGGTGCTGCCTTTCCTTAGTGGAAATCCTGCTAGATGAAAGCAGAAAAGTGGATTAGGAGCTTGAGTCTCTGAACCACTTAAAACCCCTTGTGTCTTTTACTTTATGTCATTTACATTATGTATATTAACTGCTATAACTGCTATGTATGTCTTAACCACTTACCACTGAACTAACTCTTTGAACAATGTATGTATGATTATGAATATATCAATGAAGGGGATCTTTTACTTATTTTGCTGTGCTTGAAAAGATTCTTATGTTTGTCATATGATAATTCATGAGCAATGCAAAATAAGAGAAAAGAATTTGAAATTCTAAGGATCTATTCAACCCCCCCCCCTTCTAGATCTATTGTGCCTATTGGGAACTAACACAATTATATATTACATGTCATGCAGTTTTATAATGTATTAAAAAACTTCCACAGACTCAGACCATCACAGTAATCCCCTGTTATCCTTGTTCGCCCCAGCTACACTCTTAATACCTGAAAGGAGTGGTGAAACAAAGGGGTGAACTCAACTAGCCCAGTAAAGAATATTATGACTAAGATAATTACATTATCAATAGCCTTCATCAATAATAAATCAGAGATTGAGAACATATGGTAGATGATAAAAGTCTTCAACCATAATTGCAGCGGAATCAACAATCCATTAGAAGAGTCAAGTAGAACGTAATGTCTACTATGTCCATCAAATTAAAAGTCCATCGTTAATATTTACTTCCTGTAATACTCATCAATAGTTCTTTGTTGTACCCAAGACAAAGAGAACTTTCATCATGTGACTTCACCTGAACTACTAAAGATTATAGTTAAATTCATAATTTATATTTATAATCATGTAAATCAACAGTTTCTCCTTGCCACAAAGGCTTAATAGAACGTTTACTCAATATCCTTAACCCAAAGGCTAAAGATATTCAAATGTAATAACAATGATTATACCAATCAGTTGTCTATCTTTGCACTACGGGCCAAAGATATTAAACTATAAAACCAATGGTCATGATCATACCAATCAATTGTCTGTTAATGCACTACGGCTAAAGACATTCAACTGTTAACTAATGGTCATGATCATGCCAAACACATCATCGAATTATCCATGCACTACGGGCCAAGGAAACTCGTTAGTATCACCAGTGGTCATGATCATGTCATACACATGTCTATCTTTGCACTACGGGCCAAAGCTATCAATCAACAATTCGTCATTGCACGTAAGCCAAAGATATACAACTGTAAAACCAATAATCAACAATTCATCTATGCACTACGGGCCAAAGATGACTTTCGTTACAATATATGCATGAGGATGATGATAATGATATAAGCATCAATCAAACGAAATCAAGGATAAATTTTAAAGATTTATAATTTAATTTATCCAGAGTTTAAGAATATCCAAATTATCAACATGATAACTAACTGTGGAGTAAAATTCAAGAATAATATTCATGTATCAAAATAATTTGGATATAAAAGAAATCAATTTTTGTCGTGAATAGTACTTCGTAAATAGTATCCCGTGAATAGTACTTCATGAATAGTACCCCATGAATAGTATTTCATGAATAGTACCGTATTTATAAATAGTGCCCATGAATAGTACTCTGTGAATAGTACCGTATATATAAATAGTACCGTATAAATGAATAGTATTATATGAATAGTACCATATATATGAATAGTGCCTATGAATAGTATTCCGTGAATAGTACCATATATATGAAGAGTATCCATGAATAGTACCATATGAATTAATGAATAGTATTATATGAATAGAAATAACACCCCTTACCTTAATAGAAGATTGCATACTACACTAGTGAAGTAGCAGACACTAGTGAAGTAGCAGAATACTCTTCTTCTTCCTCTCTATAGTTTCTCTCTCTATAGTTGCTCTTGTGAGTCTTAGAGAATTAGTGAGAATGAAAGAAGAAATGTTCTTCTATTTATAGGAAAAATAGTTTCAATAATTGCACGTATAGGGGCTCGATTTGTTACAGTTTAGTACATTTATCTTTGCCTCTATTTTTAATTTAGTCCTTCAAGTATTATCAATCGTGCACAACCTCCCCTAATAGTACATGCATGTGAACCAATAGTTCCATGCATGTGAATCAATAGTTATTTACATGTGAACTAATAGCAATTAATTGTTCATTTATCCGATTAATTATCCGTTTGGTCAATTTAACATCCAGAAATCAACTATTATCGAAATAAATATTGATTTCCACTAACACTAATAATCCCCACTAACACTAATAATTCCAACACAATGAAAATATTTTTATCAATAATTTCATCTTTGAATTTTCGAAGTTTAACTTTTTTCAAAAAATTCAACTGTTGCCTTTTTGACCAAAAAGTCAACCCCGACAAATTTTGTGTTTATAGTCTATTTCTACTAATTTCATCGTCCTGGACTCAAATATCTCGTCCGCGTCTCCAAATTCAACTCCGAACTCAAATTCGATTTTTAATTTCATTTCCTTGTGTTTTATACACACTTTTGCTTTCTTAATTAGTTCAAACTATTTAATTAGTCTTGACTAACTATTAAATTAAATCTCATTATTTATCGCTAATAAATATAAATAACACATCTTTAATTTTTCAGTAATTATTCATCATTAATATTATAACTCACAATATTAACAACCAGATCATTCCCAGGAAATAGGGGGCTTTCCGATAAGAACTTCTCCTTATTGGCGCGCAATTAGGTGACCAAACCCCTTTTCTCGACAGAACTTTTTAGACATTGCCAATAATATAAATAACTTTGTCGTCTCAATTATTGATTTAATAATATAAAATATTGTGACAATAATTGAATCAATAATATGAGATACTATGTATCGACTACTGTTGCAATAATTGAACAAAACAGAGTGAATTCTCACGTAAGCATCAATAATCAAAGATATTGTACAATACTGATGCAACCACGTGCATTACTGTACTTTTATCATCGATTATTTTATGACAACTTGCTTACTTTGAAAATTTTTCACACATCACTCTTAACTTTAACCTTTTATTAATTTAACCATTTACTAAATTGAATAATAATTATAATAAAATTGAATACTTTCATTTCATAAAAATCATGGTCTTACAGGTAAGAACATTTCTATCAATATCATCAAGGAAATCATAAATATCAAAATTAGTTATTTCCACTCCATTTGAAAAGTCAAAATAATTCATGGGATCTTCTGGATCATTATGATCAATAAAGTTTATTTCAATTCCATTTCTTTTTCTTTATGGAGTCTTGGTACAAATTTACTAAATGTTTAGAAGTACAACATATACATTCTCTTTTCTATATTGATTGTTCCTTTCACGCCCACGACCACAACCATAATTTTCTCTATCTTTATCAAATGAGGTTTCATTCACTTTAGAGAATGGAGTAGAATCGAGATTGGTAATTTTTCAGCAAAAACTCATTATTTGTTCAGCCACTAGAAGAAATGATATCACTTCTAGGAATATAATTTTCTTTATCGCTTCAGGGAATATATTATGAACTTACACTCACAATTTTGCTACTGTAGGAGCATATTCAAGACATGAAATATAGTAAATATTTTTTCTAACATGTCTTTATCCATATATATTTTTTTTGTGGATATGATGGCGAATAAAAATAATTGATTTACATGATCCTGTAGGGATGCATATTTGTCAATTTTAATTATATCTCCAAAGTTGTCTTTATATGATTATCAGTATCAAGAACCCATGACAAGTAATTCTTTCTCGATATTTATCAAGGACAACAAATTCAAATTCATAAGATTTGACATCTATATAAATATATAAATACGTAAGAAATTAAATAACCAAGTAAAAATTTATAAGAAAACAATAAAAATATTAACCCTTCTCTAGTCACTTTCAAAGTGGGAAAATTGGGAGGTGGAATGATTATTTGTTTATACTAATACTACTATATCACAAAAGTAGTGTATTTACGTAATTTGTATTCTCAGAAACTTCAGAGTTGTCCATTATCATTATTGTCTCACGCATCTTTTGTCAAACAAAATGTTTATATGTATATCAAATTTAATTGTAATGAATCAATATTTACAGTGAGTTGAGAGAACTTTGTTTTTTCTTTCCCAAAATTGGGTAGAGAATCGTGCTGATAATGTGTTATAAAAGATTGCTAAAATTAAGAACAAAAATGATTAGAGGAAAGAGAGTATTCTCATTGTATTTTCATGTGTCTCACTCACTTTACAATGCTATTATTTATAGATATAAGAACATCAATACTAAGAGGTTATCATGAGTTTCATAACTCAAACGACATGAGTTTCATAACTCAATGATCATGTGAGTTTCAAAATCATTATAATCAAAGATAAGAAGAATGAATCTAGACATCCATTATAATTTTATAACACTAATTAATTACTTAATTAATTAGAACAACATTAAAATTAATTGACAACTCATTTAATTTAATTATCTCAATTAAATTCTCACTTAGATCAAAATTATTCGACATTAATGTAATCAATGTGACACACTTAATTAAATTAATCTATCACAATTTTATCAAATAATTATTTAACTCAATAAATAAATCAACAAAATATTTATTTAATTAAATAAATATTTAAAATTAATTACAAAAGTCTCGTTCGTTACTCCTTTTAAAAAGATTCTGTTCCTAGAATCTCAATTCACTTAATTCGTCCCGTTACAGATAAGATTATAATATTGACCCACCATATCAAATAAGTCATTAAAATATTATCAACTATAATTATTTACATAACTTAAAACAAAAGTATTAACATATAAAATCGCAAAATATATTATTTTTCATTTAGATATAATATTTGCACCTCTACTTATATTTTGTTCTGAATCCCTGTCCTCCCATAATGTTTTTTATTTGGGCTTAACTGAATTTTCAGAAGTTAGGTGAAGGGAATTTCAGTCATTCAAAAAGTTAGCAATGAACATGAATCATCCCTCCAAGTAAAATAGACTGAAATCCAAAAGTGACCCTCTATTTTGTACTATTTTTGCAAAACACATTCTCTAACTTTTATTTTTGTAAAACTCTCCCACCAATCTGAATTATTTATGCAAAACTCACCCTTTATATGTTTTTTTTTGTTAATAATCTTCATATAGTCAAATTATTTCATAACTTAAAAATTTTAACTTTAGAATACTCCCTTTATTTCACTAAAACGACTTTCAATTAGCAAAAACAAAAAAAGTCATATTGCCATAAGATTTGGAACCTTAGATTCTCTACATTTTCTATATTCAATTGATTATTATTTTGTTTAATAAATGTATCGCACACAATACTCATATTCAAATGTCAATCTTATTTTCGATCATTTTTTAACACGTGTCGTTATAATTAAATATGTTTATATAAACATGTGCCGATCAAATTTCCTTAATACTTAACATTACAAGAAAATGGATCAAAAACGATGAACCCAAAAAAATAAACAATTGATTGACATATAGCAGAGGTAAAGAGTGATATATATGAATTAAGCGATCTAATATTGTAAATATATTTGTTGGTATTGTGATACTTTTTTTACTAATTGCAAGTCGTTTGAGTAAAATAAAAGAATTATTCTAAAAGTAAGAGTTTATGTGATGAATTTGACTGTATGAGGGTTTTTAACCAAAAAAGTACATAAATAGTGAGTTTTGCATAGTTTATATATCTTGGTGGGAGAGTTGCATAAATAAAAGTTTGAGGGTAAGTTTTGCAAAAGAGGTACAAACAACAGTTACTTTTGCATTTCAATCGAGTAAAACGTGTGTCCTGTGATTCTCTCTCTTTCTCCCGCGTGGACACCGGACCGGAGCTAATATTTTTTGGTTTTCGATCTCCTCTAAACCTCAACAAGGGTTTCCATTCTCTTTCTCCAAAGATATCTCCATACATATATATACTTTAGTATATACACATAGATATAGGAAGAGAAAGGGAAAATGTCGCAGAACGGGAAATTGATGCCGAATCTGGACCAAGAGAGCACAAAACTCCTCAATTTAACCGTGCTTCAGCGAATTGATCCCTTTGTCGAAGAGATTCTCATCACTTCTGCTCATGTCACTTTTTATGAATTCAATATCGACCTCAGCCAATGGGTAGAGCTCTTTTTCCATGTGTATTTGTGGTTTTTCTTTACATTTGTTATTACTATAACTTTTTATTTTTTATTATTGGTTGGTGCGATTGCAGAGTCGCAAGGATGTGGAAGGATCATTATTTGTTGTTAAGAGGTAAAACTGGGTTTCTGTTTAATTTATTTGTTTTCTTTGGGAATTTATTTGTTAATTAGGGTTTGATGTATTTGGTTCTTATTCAGGAAATGGGTGTTGGAATATTGAGCTTTAATTGCTACTTTCTATTATTAAATAAATACGAGTGACCACGCAAATTTCTTTAGTGATTTTTTGGGGGTGTTGCAGGAATACTCAACCTCGATTCCAATTTATAGTGATGAATAGGAGAAATACAGGTTAGTATTTGTTTTGGTATATATATATATATGTATATTATACATATATTCTCTCATCAAAGTTTAATCGCACCATGATAATTTCGTAGTGTTGTTACTTAAATCACAAATTTATATAAATATTTAATTTTGTTTTACGAAGTAAGCTGTTTTCTCTCTCAGTACAACTCGAATGTGATAAAATGTAGGTTTTTTTAGTTATTTGTTTTATTTAGGGAAGTGATATTTTCCGAGTAAAATTGATATTTCCAAAAGGTCCTCCCTCTGTTCATGTGAATATCAATTTTACTTAAGGAAATATCAATCCCCTTCAATACTTTGCTACATGGACTCTTCAGTTGAGGGTGACGTAGCTGTTTCACACAGTGGACATGGTTGTGCTTACAGGATCCTCGTTATCTACTTTTTCCGAAGTGTGGGGTAAACAATGCCCTCTACCTCTATTTCTAGCTAAAGACGAAGAAAAGTGGACACAAATGTGGGATCCGTGTCGGATCCTTCACTTGTTTATCGGATCATTTGAGTCTCCAACAATGATGTCGGAAAACTTCAAGAGATAAGATTATACGAGAAAGACAGAAAACACAGTTGCCAAATATGGTTTAGGATAGGATAGTTCACTGTTCACCACTCCAAAAAATCCACTATGGAGATGCAGAACAAGTACTCACCACTCGCCGAAATTCACTGAAGGGATACAGAGTTGTAAGATAGTCACCACTCGATGAAAGAACTAAAGAGATACAAAACTTAAGAAGGATAGCAGAAAGCTTAACTTGACTTGATAATAAACTTCTTAATTGATTTGTGAATACATGACCAAGCTATTTATGGGCCTCAAGTAGATCCCTCTCAGCATATGTAGTAGACTACATGTAGATAATGCATAGAAAATGCTAAAAGACTCTTAATAAATAGATATATGACCAAATGCATAGGAATCTGCCAACATTGCACAGTTTGTACTAAAATGCGTATAATTTTTTTATTGAAATCCAAACGACACACCATTTGATGCGTTGAAACTAGACTTTCAGAGCTCTTCAACAATATATGCCACACGTGCTGGGTCCTCTTGTGCAATTACAATTTTTCCCCTCAAGTTGAGAGAAATTCCGGTTCAATTTTTTGGACAGTTTTCGAGTCTTTTCATGAAAACACCACTTTCTTCTTTTAGGAAGGTCAAAGCTTAGACCTGCATTTTTGTCCCAAAATTAGCCTCAAATATCTTCAAATTAGTTATATCCTTAAGTAGCAAAGCTCCATTTTCTTGAACAGGACTTTCCTGTGTCAATGAATTGATATTTTCTCCCATAAACTTTATTGTATTTTGAAATTGAACCCATAAACTCCATGCTTTTTCCACCAAATCTATCGTATGTAAATCATCGCTTAAATATACCCCACTAATTATCTTTTATATTCACGTTGACACCAAATATATGAGGTTCTTTCACTAAATCTCACGTAATATGAACTTTAAACAACATTACTTGTCATATTTACGCACTTGTGTCTTACATTTAGATCCTTTTACGTCATGTCCAATTCTTTTAGGAATAGATAAGTGTTTCACCTAGACAATATCAACACCCGATACTCATATCAAGTCCATATAATATAACTTTTAAGTTATTCAGTACTGAAATTTAGATTAGTTGAAATATGACATTATAATGCACGCAAGCATCATGCCATGATATAGAGGATTAGATTTGTCGTAGAGAAAAATTAAAAGTTACATTTGACTATTTCTCTTCGTTTTTTGATGAGGAAGAACACAACCTTCGATCTAGGAATTTATTTTTAAAATTTGATAGTAGATAGAATTGATGTAATTAGAGGGTTTATTTTAGTACTTGAGGATTTAATGTAGTGTAGGTATTTTGTTCAAGTATTTAGGGTATTTAGATATTTTTTAAGTCGTTAGGGTAATTTAGTCTTTTATTACTTTCTTGCTCCATAAAGGTTTTATTTTCCCTTTAAGTATGTGTTGTAATCCCCAAGGTTGGACAAATTATCTTATTAATATTATTATTATCATCATCAATTATTATTACTGGTATCGTGAGATATCATAAATTTGAGTGTTCAGTTTGAGATCAAGTTATTTTGATTGTGAATGGATTTTCTTGGTTTTGATTGAATTATCTCGGGTGCAATTCATCTATTTGTTGGTCATATTGAAAAGCATAACTTTTGATGTATTATTTCCCATAATTATGATGTTGTGCTAGACACGGCTTCTGCTACTTCAGTTTCAAGCCATCGTCCATATTCATACTTTCTTTTCTACAGATCTGTGGACCTTGAAAATGCTTCCATAAAATGTGATGTACCTAGTGTGCGGTGGCACGTATGGCGAGTGTGCTTCCATTTTGGTGTTGGTTGTTTTGATTAAGTGAGAAGATATGAATGTTGAATAAATGAGGATTAGAAGTGACATTCAGATGCTAAATGAATAATGGAATAATTAAAAGTTATTGTACATAAATGAAAAAGAGGAGTAAAACTTTGTTCTTGATGCAGTATCGGAAAATGTATCGGACAATCAACTTGTGATGTTGTATTGGGTATCAGTATTGGGCGATACGTAACAAAAAGCTATATATTGGCTAAAAATTTGAGAAATACTAAAATCTCAAGTATAAGTAAGATAATAAACTAAACAGATACGAAGCTTGTCATTTAATACATATAAAATAAGTTATATGATACATTGTTGTTGAACTTGTTAACATTTATTGACGTGAAATTGTAATTTTTTTTCTTCTATATATTGCATATACGATACCTTTACGTACATGCCGCTGCCATTGCCGTACTGATACGTGTCAGCCAATATGTACCGTTATCGACTAAACTTTAAACCATGGTTAAGACCATAAAGGTGCTCCTCTTAATGAATAAGATTCAAAACTAACTTATTGATTAAGAGGTGTTAAGTCTTAGTGGTTCATAAAACAAATGGTCTTATTAATTATACTCTTGGATGAAACATATTAAGATGTGTTAAAGATGTTGTGCTGCTTGTGCAGACAAAACAAATATCTCCTAGTCTTTATTGGTTTTGTGGGGCCAGCTCTTGGTTGAGTTTTCACGGACCGTTTGGCAGAAAATGAAAGAAGAAATTCTATGTAATGGGGGTAGAAAGGATTTTCCATATCGCTGCAACTTAAAGTTGAGAACTAGGGGGAGTATTTATCCAAGCATCACCTATAGACATGCCAAGTAAACAATTTTAAATGCATGGTGTTGGCCTTGGGGTTAATCCTGCACCTAGAATAACTTTGAATGCTAGATGTGCAATCACCATCATTTCCTTCACTACATACACTTATGAAACAAAGGTGTTCATGTTCTTTTTGTTACTTAATTAAAATATCTTATTTTGATCAACTTATAGACCTCAATTCGCTGATATCTTTTGGTTGTGTAAATTAGAGGGAATGGTCTCATTGGGTTGTTTCAGTTCAAGTTGAAAAATACTCGCTTTTCCGGGTAGAAAAAGTTGTGAGATGATGATGTTATAGGGCTTGTAATGAAATAAAGGATTCTAGAACAAACATTTAGTTGTGACTAGTGTGAGTGAAGATTAATTTGCTGTCACTTGATATCAGTCCACGAACTAGTTTACAAGTAACATTGATCATGCTACATGAATATAAATTTTGGTGGCTAACTATTGTGGTTGAAAGTTCAGGACCGAAGGTTTTATTTGATATCAATTGATGCAATATAACACAAAGAATGAACATAGAAGGAATAAAATATGTAGAAGAGAGTTAAGAGTGACAAAAGAACAAGAGAGACTGGAAGAGAGAGAGGTTGAAGCTCAGTTTACTGCAGTGGAAAAAATTGCTGTCTTAGCTTATGTAAATTATCCAAAATAAGGAAATTTCAGAAATTGGTTAATAATAGTAACAGATAATCCCGTATATTTGGCCTGACATAAATAATTTTTATGCGTAAGTATGAACTTTTTAATATTCAATGCCTATCAATATTTATTTGTATATTTAAGAAGGCAAGGTAGATATATATTTTGATGAAGGTCATAAAGACCTCTTTATTTGAATGTTCTAATATATTAAAATAATTTATCCTAATATAGGGGGAAGGGGTCTAGGTCGGGAGGATAACTTGATGTCTTTAATATATTTATAGGGCTACCTTCTGGATCAGTTTTCATAACCTGCTATCAACAAAATGCGAACCCTCGCCCTCTATATCTACTGTTAACAAGATTCGAACTCTCGACCTCTATATTAATAGAAGTGAGTTGTACCAGTGGACCAAGTGGTCATCGATGGGTCAGAAATTGACGAATTCTATTAAAATGTTAATAATATTTTGTTTTTTCATTTCAAAATAATCATTTAATAAATTTGTGCATCAACTTACATTCAATATAAAAAGCATGCGAGTTGTACTTACATAAAGTATGTGTAAAAGTATACATCTCCGTCCCACATCATTTGCAACTCTTTTTTTTAGTGTGCGTCACGGACTCACGGGTTTTAAGATGTGTCAAAAAGTATATTTTAATATTATATATTTAAAATATTCATAATGTAACACCCCAGTTTCACATCGAAAGATAGGAAAATAAATTGTCAGCATATAAGGAAATAAATTACTACCAATAGTAACTTCAAGTCATGACCTGTTGGGTAAGCCTGTGGAAGGCTAAGATGATCCAAAAAGATACTATTGGGCCAGTGGTTTGAGGCCTTATTTTGATGGATTTGATTCTATTCGGACTTGGGATTTGACCCGAGATTTGTTCCGGATTCTGGATTTGACCTGGGTTGTTTCATATGGTATCAAAGCTGACTCTCGAAAGTTAGGGTCGGGATATCCGATCGGGTTGTCGGAGGTGGGGACACGAAGGCTGGTGGTATTATCCCACAATGGAGAGATAGAGGTCCGGAGGTGGGGACTCGAAGCCAGCCGGTATTGTCCCACAATGGCTAGAGAGGCAAAGATCTTTGGGCTCTGTGTGTGATCGGTTCTGACGGGAACGTCAGAAATTTAAGTGGGGGAGTTTGTAACACCCGAGTCCCACATCGAAAGATAGGGGAAAAAATTTGTCTGCATATAAAAAAATAAGTTACTATCAATAGTACCTTCAAATCATGACTTTTTGGGACCCAAGAAGATACTATTGGACCAGTGGTTTGAGGCCTTATTTTGATAGATTTGATTCGATTCGGACTTGGGATATGAAACAATCCGGGTTAAATCCCGAGTTCGGAACAAATCTCGGGTCAAATCCTAAGTCCGAATCGAATCAAATCCATCAAAATAAGGCCTCAAACCACTGACCCAATAGTATCTTCTTGGGTCATCTTAGCCCACCACAGGCTCACCCAAAAGGTCATGACTTGAAGGTACTATTGGGTCATCCGAATAGAATCAAATCCATCAAAATAAGGCCTCAAACCACTGGCCCAATAGTATTTTCTTGGGTCATCTTAGCTCACCACAGGCTCACCCAAAAGGTCATTTGAAGGTATTATTGGTAGTAACTTATTTTCTTATATGCAGACAATTTTTTTCCCTAACTTTTGATGTGGGACTAGGATGTTACACATAATATACTTAAAGATATCACATTTATACATTACAATATATAAAAATATACTCCCTCCGTCCCAGGATAAAAATCCTAATTGACTTTTTACGCATATTAAGAAATAGGATAAAATGACAAAATTGTCCATATTTAAATTCTCATTTAATTGCATAATTTTTTGTACATGACTAGTGATATTCTATAAATATGCATAAAAAAATGTAAATATGACAATTAATACTAAGGATATTATAAGCAAATTATTGTAAAAAATAGATTATTTAAGGTAAGTAGACATTTAACTTGGGACTACTTAAAATAATAATAAAGACTTTTATCCTGGATGGAGGGAGTAATATTTAGATATTATTTTATTCTTGCCCCACACTCTAAAAGGAGTTGCAAATAATGTTGGACGGAGGGAGTATTTATATATATAAAAAAAGTGTAAATATATATTTATTGGATTCTAATTGTTGAATAATGCCTGTTCTACAAGCGAGCATTTTCCTTTTCTGTATATACCAAGAGTTGTCAACTTCTTGACATGACAGATAATTTGGTTGAGAATCTCTTGGGAGATTTTGAGTATGAAGTCCAGGTTCCATATCTATTGTATCGAAATGCTGCTCAAGAAGTAAATGGTATATGGTTTTACAATTCACGCGAATGTGAAGAGGTAGCAAATCTCTTTAGCAGGTATTATTATTCCCTTGTATTTGCAGCTTCTTGATATTGTGATATATATTTGTATATATTCCATCATTATACTCTTTGAGAATATATAAACACGCATCAGGTAAGCAAGAACATTGTGAAGACAACTCTGGTGGATAGAATTTTTTTAGCATACCTGTTTTTGAATGTTGAATGACATTATACATAAAGTTAAAATAAAAAAAGCTACAGGGTTTCGTTTGATTGATACGTATACATACAGTATACATGATTATATCTACCTCATTTAGCTGTCTTTATTTCCTTTTTCTTTCTTGCAGTTACTTTCTCAGATACTGCATGGTTTATGATGTACCATTTTAGATTTAAAGATTCTTTTTCTGAATTGCATTCTTTTGTAGGAGCAACTTTGGTCAAACGAGATAAGGAAAATCTTTGGACATTCAAATAAGACTTATTTGACAAACTTATTAACACAAGTAAATAGGATTTTGATGGATCAGTAGGTTCTCAGCCTTTACACTTCAAATTGTTCTTGTCATATCTTATATCACTTTAATCTTGAGTTATGGTCGTAGCATATTGTTCTTATAATGGTAGTTCTATTACCAAAGAGTATTAAGCTTCTGCAAATCAATGTTCGAAAAAGCTAAAATCGGTACGAGGCGTTTTTCTCTGGGCTATGCGAGGCGTAAGCCTTGAGGCGGAGCGAGGTGGAAGCCTTGATTTAAAGAACTAAAAGTCCCCAAAAAATTATGAAAAAATACTAATAAAATCATAAAATAATTCATCATTACAATTAAGGTCATAGAAGACATAAATAACCAACGTCACAGTAATGTATCATTACAAAACATCAAAACAACATAATATCATCAAGTACTTATATAGTGATCATCCATCACTATGTAAGTAATGTATCATTTTTATCTAGCGGCTTAAATAATGGATCAAATCCTAGATCATCATCCCCATCACCATCATCACTATCATCACTAAGAAGATCCTCCATGGAATCATCATCGTATCTAATAGCTCTGTCATCCTCCTCATTGTCAGTGCTAAGATCCTCAAACTCAGGTTCTTCATCAACAAATTGTAATCCCTTCCCTTTATCTATAAATAAACAAGTGAATATATATTTAATCCAAGTCGAGGCGCACGCCTCGCGACGCCTTGAGGCGTAAGCCTCGGCAGGAAAAGGCGCAGGTTTCTTCGATCCCAAAAGAAGCGGCCGCCTCGCGAACAATTTCTTCCGCCTCGCTACGAGGCGCGCCTCGAGGCGTACGCCTCGAGCGCTATTTTGAACGTTGCTGCAAATAAAATGTAAAACTTTGTATACAAGAAACAGAACTGGTGAAAGTATAATTTTCTTTGGTAGATGCCAGAACATCTTTGAAAATAGCATGGTTATT
Source organism: Panax ginseng (assembly GCA_020205605.1). NCBI lineage: Eukaryota > Viridiplantae > Streptophyta > Magnoliopsida > Apiales > Araliaceae > Panax > Panax ginseng. The sequence goes on along the minus strand of CM035131.1, from coordinate 16,647,662 downwards.
TTTGCCGAGTTCCTGATGAATTTGTCCAATATTTAACTGTGCCAAATGGAATGTGGCACTGTTAATCCCAATCTTGGGGCAATCCTGTTATCTTGATGTTAGTTGAGTATCTAGATAGTGTGACCTTACATGGTTCATGTGCAAGGTGGTTATGACTTATGAAGCCTTTCCCACCCCCAACCCCAACCCCCCCCCCCCCCCCCCAAAAAAAAAAAAAAAACCCTTAAATTCTCAAGCCTAATTATCTTCTTAAAATTATCAACAAATTCCCAACAAATTGGTATCAGAGCCCATTCCTTAAATTATCTTCTTCATTTTTCATTGTTGTCACTGTTCACTATAAGCGAGAATCAAAATTATTCATAAAACAAATTTTCTAATTCGTTTTTGATTGAAATACATTGGATTATTGATTACTACAAATAGAAAATTCAGCGGCTAATGCGACCCTGATTCATCACACAAATGTTTCGCATGATGCTCTGTTTTGATGAACACCAGCAAACGGTATTCCTTACCGTTCTTATACAAGGGGAAAATTATGGGATACACAGGGTGTAGATTATCCATCCACACACAAGGGACCTGAACACAGTAAGTTGAAGGATGAAGCATCTTTTGAAGGTAAAATATATGAGATGTCTAATGATGAGCTCTCTTTCACTCAATAGCAACAAGAGAAAGACAAATTGAGCTGCCTAAGTTTCCAGCGAACGATCAAAAGCTATGGAGATTCTAGCTTATTTATGACAAAGGCAAATGACCAAGGAGTATAAACTGACCAATGGATCAAAGATATACTTGGAGCATGATGATGCCCGGATCTCTTAGTTATTGATACTAGTTTTTGACCATTAGGGGAAAAGGAAAGGAAGAGCTCAATTACAGTAATTATGGCAAAGAAAAGAGCCCAACAAAATTGATAATCCATTAGGACATGGATTCTTGAAGGGAAAAATGCTATGCCCAACTCTTAGGCAATTCTATTTTTTTTTTTTAATAGTAGAGTATCTTTACTTGGTGTTACCTCACACGATCCACTTGCAAGGTTGTTTTGGAGTAGGATAAGAGAATGAGCATGTTAGTGGCTCATAAGTGTAGCTATCTAGTTCTTATATTGAGATAAGCATGTAATTCATTTCCTAAAGATGATATGAAATTTTCAGAATAGTGAGAGAAGTTCTCTCTGTATCCCTATTCTTCCTCTAAATTTCTACCTTGTTCTGCCCTTTCTTCCTTCCCCAAACTCAATTGTCAGTAAATCTGAATTCTCAACGCTAATTCAAATCATTTTTAGGATCATCCATTGATTCTGACATAAAGCATTCGGTCATGAGGTTCGCTCATGGTTTCTTTGGCTATAGAGTTTCTTATTAGCGTTCTCGTGCTTAAATTTTTTTCGTCTGTTCTTTAATCAGGGTTATGTTGCTAATAAAAGTCTTTGAAGCATTTTAAAGTGCATGACTAGCTTATCAATTAAATAATTACATTCTCTATTTCGTATTGTGATCAGGATACTCGGTGCATACTCCAAGGTGCCAACAAAGTCAAAAGTATCTTCAACAAAAAGGTAAACTTTTCTTTGGTTCGTAATTAAGCTTGCTGAGGAAGTTTGGAATTTTTTATGTAGTATTTATAGTTTACACAATCTGATTGAACCTTTCACATTTTCTATTATTGAGGTTATCAATCAATCAATTTCAGCTTATGAGGCGGCTAAGATTTAATGTAACACCAAATTATTTATTTACATTAAAGAAATTGAAAATGTCATGCAATGAGAGATAGAGGGCATCATACTCCGTTATCCTATAAAATAGGACATGCCTATTCTTTCAAATAAGCTCATTACCCCACTAACCCATGCGAAGCAATAGTTGTAAAATTATTATATTGTATAATGATATTTCTTTTATTATAGTAATTTAATGGATATTTTATTGAATATAGTATTTAATTTCAATTTTTGGACTTAATAACTGAATCATATGGTTGCTCATAAAATTATATTTATAGTTATTATATTGTTGATTTTTTTTAATTTTACTTTTACATAATTTATTGGTTAAAGTAACTAAAGTTTATTTTTAGACTTAAATATTGAATCATATGACTGATGAATGTGTTATTTTATACTTATATCATACTTTCTTAGCAATAATAGATTAATATTAGGTAAATTGATCTTCATAAGAATTTTTTTTTTTCTTCTAAAATTATATTATACAAGTAATAATGAAAACCTATTTAAAATAAATAATTATATTTATTTATTAATAATAGTAAAAGATTGAAATTAGGTTTGATGATCATCGTAAAGAAGTTGTTTCCTTCTAAAACTATATTATCCAAGTCATAAGAGAATCCTACTTAAACTTGAATAATTGTTCTTATAATGTAATACATATTTTAATAATAATAACAGTAGACAGTGGACAATCAGGAACCTAGTTGATTGGACGTCGAGTTGAAATTTTTTCCTTATGATAGTAATGGATATATGGTTTCAATCTCTTCTATAAAAAAATCAAAAATGATTGAGATGAATATAGAATGGTAATATATCAACTGGGTTGAGAAGATTTTTGGTAAAACAACAAGATTTTATTGATGAAGTGATAAGAAATTATGACGCATGTGGAAAACAAGAATCCTCCCCAAAGAAACTTCCAATAGAAGGTAAATAAATTGAGTGAAAAAAGAGTAATGCTAGGGGTCCCAAATAGTGTGAATATTGTAATATTATTTTATTACATAGCCAGTCAAGTGATGCATTTGACCAATATATTAATTACACTATTTGTGACTCCCCAAATGTGAGACCCTAGTGTTACTTGTGAAATAAATCATGGGGCAATAATGGAGCACTGATCGCCAATCTATGAAGATTGAACAAAGAAATTCCTTGAAAAGCTACTTATAATTGAGCACTAAGAGAAGCAAAAAACGACACTCTATCCCAAAGTAAATTGATATTCATTGCCCGACCACAAAGCATGCTAGCATGCATCTCGATCCAAGCTCCTCACAAATGGCAAAACAAGCACATCTCCAAAGAATTTACTCGTTTTTTGGCTGCAGTGAATTTGAAGAACTGGAAGCTGTTCCTAGTATGGCTGTAATGGATGGACCTCTGGAGCCATCATCGTCAAGTGCCCCCAATGTTGCAGATTTTCCTGATGATTCATCTTTTGTAAACTTCTTCAGTGTAAGCTGACTTTCTTTACAATGTGTGCTTGATTTTATTAGACAATCCAGTTGGTTTATTATGTTTCTTGTTTGGATTTATTCCATGCAACCATTTTGTCAAATTGCAAACTGTGTGGTTTAATATATCTCTAATTGGTTTTTGTCTCTTTTCTTGAGAAACCAAGACAACCCCAACACTAAATCTTTGAAATCTGGTTATCTTCTTGTTTCTAGGGAAACATATTTTGTAAATTTCTGTGTTTTTAAGAAACTGTAAAAGTGCTTAATGGAAACCATAATAAGTTGAATGCATATTAATTTAAATTTAGTTTACCAGAAAGTAGCTTACCTCTATAGCATTAGTCGTTTTTCAGGAAGGCTTAAATATAAATTAATACCCTAAATTATATGCCATATTCCACTTCGGTGATCCACCTTTTAATTTTGTCAATTAGATGATTGAACTATTAATTTTTTCCAATTCCATTCAATTGAGCATGCTACGTCAAAAATTGTTGACGTGGCATGGTCATGTGGCAATACAGTACTTATGTGTTAAAAAAAGGCTAATCTTTAAATTATTTTATTGACTTTAAAGGGCAAAAGAGTAATATAACATTTTATATTAACTTAAACTAAATTTAAACAAAAACAAAACCCAAACCGATCAGATCTAGAAACGATTTCATCTTTCTCCATCACATTAGTTCATCATCACCACATCACCCATGCTTGATTTTTCATCCTTTGTCCAACAAGGAGTGTCTCAAGAACCACGCTGCACCCCACCACCGATCTCATACTACCCCGCCTCGGCACCTCACTATTTACCGATCTATAAGCAGCTAGAGAAGAGGAATGCAGATCTCACCTCCTTAGTGATCGTAGGAGCAAAGACGTAGCCATCGGATTTGATATTTTCCCGTGTAAAACGCTACGACGACTTTCAAAGGGTTTAAGGCTCTGGGGTTTTAGCATCTACTATAAAGAAAGAACCAACCACAAAACTTCTAGGCTTTAAGAACGGGTTTTGCTTGGACAAGGGAAAACTTCGAATTCGCAGAAAGAGTGGAATGGAAGATCCAGAAGAGGGACGCGCGATTGCGGAGTTTTGCGCCGAAATTGGAGTGGACAGAGAGGTTCTGAAGGTGTGGATGCATAATAATAAAAGCACTTTTGGTAAGAGAGATAATATTGCTACTAATGGGAATGGTTCTTCTTCTTCATCCTAATCTGTTGTTATCATGATGGATAAATAAGAATTTACTGGAGTTTTAGATAGTATTTGGTCAATTAGATATTGTTGTTATGCTTGATTAGATATTGTTGTTTGATTGTGGCCCATCCACTCGTTGGATCTGGTTTTGGTGTCTCGTTTCCGGTTTGAGTTGGTGTCAATGTCAGTTTTGGGTGTTGGTCTTTGTTCGGTTTGGTCTTGCCGGAAACTGGGTTCAATCCTATGGCTCCACTGGTTACGGTCCTGGGTTACTTTCGATGAAGGTTGGGATTCCTGTTGATCCGTGTTGTCCCGATCTGATTTCATTTACTGATTTTATCTACATGGGAGGAATTTATGTCTAGTTTTAGTTAGTTTTAGTTTTTTCATTTTTTTTTTGTTTATTATGTATGTTTTGTTTAATTGTATTTTAGTTTAGTTTAGTTTAATTGTTAATTTATTAAGTTTAATTTATGTTGTGTAATTTTTAAAGTTAAGTTGTGTAATTATTCATAATTATGTTTTTTTTTCTCTGTAATTTGCTTAATTATTAATGTTAATTTTATATAATTTATAATTTATATTATTTGTGTAATTTTTTATAGTTTTATTTGTTATTTTACCTTTTTGTCCTTTGTCTCATTAAAATATATATTCTTTTTACACATAAGCACTATTTAGCCGATTAGGATGCCACGTCAGCAATTTCTGACGTGGCAAACCCAATTGAATGAAATCGAAAAAAAATTAATAGTTCAATCATTTTATTGACAAAATTAAAAGGTGGATCACTGAAGTGGAATATGACATATAGTTTAGGATAGTAATTTATATTTAAGCCTTTCAGAAAAGTATGAAAGTCATTTTTCACAGAAAACGTTTTCTGGAAATTGTTTTCCTGTTTCCTCTAAATAAATAGAGCCTAGCTTTAATAAAAAATATTGGCAATTGCCTCTGCATAGATATGTCGAGAATACGATACGACTAGTCTCCTTATCAACATCAATTTTGAATCGCATCTTTTGATTTGACGGAAAATGAAATTTAAACTCGAGTGACTTGCCAATTTTTCTCTCTTCAAAAGGCTTGCTTCTAGACTTGATCTTTAAAGCTACCTACTTTTGCATGTATCATTTTCTGTGAACAGGTTGATATCTTATTCTTTTATCTTTTTAATTTCTTGTGCGATTGGGTTAGGTTTCACGTCATAGGTGTCCTTGTGACACCCCACCCCAACACTGTGCTTCCTTATATATTTGTGAGCACACTAGTTTGGCCATCTACTGTGATTTTAATTAATGATGGTGACTCCTCAGTATCAAACTTTGGCTTCTTTTTTTTTTTGTTGTATTCGATCGAAATTTAACATTCTTGCCTTTGGCAAGAATGGATCCAAGACCTCATGCACCCAAAGAGTAGTTTTTTTACCATTGAACCATGAGGGGCTTGGTAAAGCTTTTTATTTATTTGGGAGCAATTTTCATCTTTTTTTTGATATATTCCACTAAAATTTAACATTCTTGCCTTTAACAAGAATGGATCCCAAAACTTCATGCACCCAAGTCTTATGAATAGTTTTTTTACCATTGAACCATGAGGGGCTTGGTATACTAATACTCAATGGCTTATTTCTCCTTTCATCAACATGATTTATGAACATGTGCCTTCAAAAATAATAAATTAGGTTTGTATATAAGATTTTCCATGGTAGGATGGTTGGCCCTAATTTATATGAAGTTTCTGGTGTTCCTTATGTTTGAAAGGTGCTAAATTCGCATGAAGAAATCAGAACTTTATTTCTGTCGAGGCATTTAAATGAACATGGGGTTGATCTTCAATAAAATACCTTAAAGATATATTTGTGTGGAATTGAAGAAAGAAAATTTCTCCAAATATCAAAGTTTCACTTTGCAAATTTCAGCATTTTCTAATTGAACTTTATGCTGCATGTCTTTAATTTCAGTCTTCTGCAAGTATTTAGATTTATTGTCTTTGTACTAAAATTTTAATTTTTTTTGGGTGGGAGTCTTCTTCTACATTTTTATGTTTTTGGTCATGTGATTTTGTTTTGATTTGTAACAGTATCTTTTTGTGACATTCTTCCATGTTACCATTATAAAATCTTTGAAACCATTATTTGCAGTCAGCCATGACAATTGGGAGTGCTTCAAATACTGCAATATCAGGACAGCCTTACCAATCATCTGCAATTATACCTCCACTTCGCCCACCCAGTATCATGTCTCCAGCCATAACAACCGTCCAGACACAACCTCCTCTTTCAACATCTACTCCTTTAATGTCTCTTCTTGATACCCAGGACCCCAACCACAGTAGCAACCGGATTTCTAATCTGGTGAAACCATCTACCTTTTTTGGTCCTCCGTCTTCTCAACTGATGATCCCACCTGTCTCTTCATCTATGCCTACTGTTCCTCCACTTCATCCTCCTGCAAATCTACAACGTCCATATGGTGCTCCCTTGCTTCAACCATTTCCACCACCTACTCCCCCGCCGTCTCTGACACCTAGTTCTATGCCTTCTCCAAACTATGGACCTGTTATCACCAGAGAGAAAGTCCGTGATGCACTTCTGATGCTTGCTCAGGTATGTGTTTTGGAATTTACAGCTACTTCATCATTATGTTGTTCTTATTCTTCTTCTTGGTATCCAGTATGTGTCCCTTTTTTTTTCTTCCCCTGCTATAGGTAATACTTGCCAGTATTGCTGTCATAGGTAACAGTTTGATGGTTTTGTCCTTAAATTCTCAAGATTTGTTTTGTATGCACTTTCATGGTTTTGGTGATATGCAGTCTAGTTCCACAGCATATTGCTACTGCATGCTTGATTTTGGCTAAGAATTCTGATTTCTGAATAAAAATTTCCAAGTTTTTATCTTGGTGTATAGATTAAAATTTTTTGAAGTCCATGCCCAGTTAATAATCTCCTCTCTTTGCCACTCACTCTCCTCGCAAAGCACATTTCAGAGGCTTCAAATTGATGTAGCTGATATTTAGTTTTAGAAAGAACTAACTGATTATCAGTTTTAAAAAGAACAAATTCTAGTTTAGTTTGAACTTATTGGAAGGAAGGCAACAGAAAGAATATGGAGTATTGACGTGGACATGGGACACAAATATATTAAGGATAAATATAGGTATGTATCTCGTGTATTAAAGTAAACTTTATAATATTTTTTGATAAAAGAAGAAATTTTATTTTTAGAGAAGAAATGATACAATAAATGGGTGACAAGAAGTTCACCCTCGACAAACACAAGAAAACACTTTAAAAAGTCCAGGCGAAAAATCTCTACATAAATTAGTAACAGAGATACCTCTAAAAGTCCTCATAACAGAAGCCCAAAGAGGCGCAAGAAAAATAAATCATAGCAACCTAGCATTGCGCTCATTCAATAGCTTTAAGGATAAGTAACTTTTTCTAAACTTTATATTATAGTTTTCATTATAAGAAAGTTTTATATTATATGATAGTAATAGTCTGACTATGCTACTTCATTTCTTGTTGCAGCATTTTTTTTTTTGAGAAATAAATAAAGTTTTATATTATATGATAGTAATAGTCTGACTATGCTACTTCCTTTCTTGTTGCAGCATTTTTTTTTGAGAAATAAATGATTGCTTCCGAAGTCCCGGAAATAAGGATAAACCCAGGAAGGCAAAACAATCAGCCAAAAAGAACCTTCGAATGCCTATGTTAGGCTTCTGAGCGAATGCTCCCTTAATTTGCACTAACCTCGTACCTTTAGATAAGTAACCCCTTTTCCATCCCCCAAGACTATTCTCAAGCCTTTCAATGACTGAATCCCAAATAGCCTTACAGAGCACCCAACAGCAGGATGGCACCTACCCCACCGCCCAAAATCGTGGCCAAACTTTCCGAATATCTACCTGCTTCTGCGGGAACACAGCACATAATTCTCATACCTGAAACCTCCTCTAAAGCAAATCAAAATACACCTCATGGCTCTCGGCTTGTCAACTATGGCATACAGAAGATGACGGTATCATCAACAGCGATTAATTTAAGCCAAGGATAGTTTAGGAAATATATTCTGTTAGTAGTGTCTAGAATTGGCAAGAAGCATGTAAGGAGATGTTTAAACACCATTTCTAGGTCTTGCTTCAAGTGTTTAAAGACTACTAGCTGAGCTTTGTTTGTACCTTTCACCTATTAAGTTAGTTGGGACTTGGGAGTTTAGGGTAAATTGTAAGGCCAATGGCTTTATTTTCTTCCTCTTTGTAAGCTCTGGGTGGGAGTCGCAAACTTCTTGAGGCATATTTTGTGTCGTTCCATTTGGATTTGGGCGGGGAGGATATCAAGGATCATTTTGGTCAATTGAGAGACGGTATGACACCAAGGGAGTTGGAGTAGGAGATTTAGGCTTTAGGAATGTGATCTCTAAGAACCTATTCTTAGTAGGTGAGTAGTTGTGGCTGTTCCCTTTAAAATTTACTACTCTTTGGCATAAAGTGATATTGAGCATGATTGGTCTCCAAAAATTGATGGGAAAATGCTAATAATCCATGTCCCTCTTTAGTTACTCAATCAAGTCCCAAGAAGTTTATTTCTCAGGGTTATGCATTTCCTTCGTTTAGTTCAATATCGGGTTGGAGATTGAAAATCTATTGCTTTTGGGAGGATATTTAGTTGGGGATTTTTTTTTTTCCTTTTTGGTTGGTTTCCTTGATTATATTATGTTTTTGATTCTTCATAATGCATCTGCGGCCAGATTTTTCAGTCCCCTCCTCCTCCTTAGCTGCATGTGTTTGTTATGCTGCTTAATAGATTTTGTATATCTCAATAGTTTTTATACCTATTTATCTTGTCTCATACTTACCTGATTATCTTTTTGTTTGTGTGACAGGATAACCAATTCATTGACATCATTTATGGAGCTCTGTTACGTGGTCATCAACCCTGACTAATTGAAGGTTCACCGACTTGCATTTCCGTCTACCCAAAAGAACAGAAGAAAGAAGTTGAATTTCTCTACATTAACTAGACGTTGACTAGCTACAAGCTTGTATAAAGACCATATTGTATAGATATCACTTGACACTGGCTTAGATGTTGGAATAACTCCTCTAAATTATGTCTGGTTTTGATCAGCTTGTAGTCTTTCTGGCAATGACATTTGGATGTTTATAGAAGTCAAATTTTGATTTCTGAGTGGTGAAAAGGATACTCAATTTTGACTTTATGGAAGTCAAATTTAAATATTTTTAAATTTAAAATTAACATAATTCATTTAGTTTATGTCATTATCATAAATTATCTAAAAAGTATTGGTAGTTATAAAATTTATTATTTTTAAATTAAAATAATTTATGCTAATTTTAAATGTAAAAATATTTTAATTTGTTTTTTTAAAAGTCAATATTAATTATCTTATAATTTAATCATAGAGTAAAGTTCAGATGACCACCTGGGGTTTGGGCGCTTTCTCACTTAACCACTCGTAGTCAGTAAAATTATATTTAAACTCTTAACTTTTTGAGTTGAAGTGAATAAATGCTTTTCGTCTTAACTCTGTTATTTAAATTGGCTAAAAACTTAATTACCCTCTATATATATATTGAAAACAACGGATGAGATAGGTTTTTTTTTTTTCATTTCATTTCAGTTCTCTCTCCTCGCTACTTGTGGGTTTCGACTTAGAGTTCCTCCAAAACAGAAAATCGAGCTTTGAAATCTTCAGAAAATCGATTGTTGCAAAACAGAAAATCGAAACCCTTACCGAATCTTCGAAGCCCAGAGTTCCTTCTCCAACTTCAGCTTCAGAAAATCGAAGCCCTTTAAATCTCAGTTCGATCCCCCTCAAGCCTTAGAATCGGAAGCCCTCAGTTCAATCCTCCTCAAGCCCTCACTTCAATCTCCTTCATCTCATCAGTTCGATCTCCTTGTTCCATACTTCGATTCGGTAAGGGCTTGAAATATTTTGCTGTCATTTTATCCTATTATTTTCCAACTTTAAACGATGGTGGACTCTAGTTTTTTCTTTTTGTGATCATGGATTATGGGTTTAATTTAGGTACAATTACATATTCTATTACGGACCCAATTTAGGTACAATTATATATTCTATTACATTTTTAATAATAATTACAACAATGGTGCACTCATAAAATATTTCCACAATTAATACATTTTTATATTTATTTACAATATTAGTGCAATTAGGATTCCTTAATTTAGGAATAGTTATTCTCATGGCTTCTTCTCTCTCTCTCCTCATCCAGTACAACTGTATTATGTAGTCCCTCGGCGTTCCCATATACATCATCGTCGCATAAGCATTCTTACAATTTTCAATCGTCGTTCTTGTAATTTATCCTTTAATGGGTTCTACTGTATGATCTCTTATTTCTCCGTTAATATTTTCAAAATCTAGCAATACCTTTGAAATAGAGGAACGAAAGGTAGCAAGCAAAGGCAGAAAGGTAATGAGAGAGACATAGATAAAGATCGATCGAGAACTATTCAATAAAAGAAGGAAAAGAGAGATAGATATATACAAAAAGGGTGAGGAGGTTGGGGAGAATTACAAGATTGAGTAAAGGAGTTATGCATGATTAGATTTAGCAACATATTATATCTAGAGAGAGAGAGAGGGAGGTTGTTTGAGCTCACGGAAGATTAAAACAGTTGCAGAATGATTTACTTAAGGGGAGGAGGATTAAATCTGTTTAAAGCATAAATGGTAGCCAAACATTCATACCAACGTAACCAATTCAAAGGTTATTAGGTTTCTAATTTATTTTAAAAATCTATTATAGATTTTTTTATTTAATAAAGGCAAATTGGTAGCTAACACTTTATACAAATGTAACCAATTCAGTTTTATTGGGATACCAATTAATTAAAAAAAATGTATTGTAGATTTTTTTTTATAATACAGTTGGTAGTCAAACCTTAATACAAAGGTAACCAATTCAGTTTTATTGGGTTACCAATTAATTATAAAAAAAAATTTATAAATTTTTTTTTCATAGTGCAGTTGATAGCCAAACCTTAATACAAATGTAACCAACAATAACTAAAATTGTTACCTTTGAAAGTTTTGGTTACCAACCGCACCGAATTTCTCTCGTTACCCACAAAAACTAAAATGGTTACCTTTGTATAAATATTTGGATACCAACTCGCACTAAAATTTATCTTTTTCTCCTTTTAATTTCTGGACTAAATCAACCTTCGCTATAATGTAATGGCGGGTTGTGGCCCAGGCGTCCATGGTGTTGAAGCGGCGGGAAGGGAGGAGGAAGATGACCGGCGAAGGGGAGGAGGAAGATAACGTTGCCAAACTTTGAATATTTGAATTTTAATTATTATTTTTGAATTTGAATTTATTTTGTTTGTTAGATCCAAGATATTTGAATTTTAATTATTAATTATGGTAGTTATTTCTCCTTGATTTTAGGTTTCCTTATTATTATGAATTGAATCCTATATTAATTCCCTAAATTAAGGAATCCTAATTGCACTAATATTGTAAATAAATATAGAAAGTGTATTAATTGTGTAAATATTTTATGAGTGCACTAATAGTGTAATTACTTTCTAAATGTTGTATTCTTATGTAAAGGACCCATTTAATTTATTTTGTGGATTTTGTTTAATTTTTTGGTTTTGAATCATTTTTTTCTTCCAAATTTACCTAAAATAGTAGTTATTAAGATTGAGATTGATTGATAAATTATGAATTTTTAGCTATGGATTCTCCTAAATTGAATCCAAGCATTCATGCGAAGGATCCAACGGGGATATTGTAAAATTTAATTGTTAGATCTATTTTGATCATTTCAGAAATCGAGGACCTTATGGTCTAGTTTTCTCTCATCAACTAATTTATGCTCATGAGTCATTTGTTGCCTCGGAAAGTGGAGGTTAAAGATATTAGTCCTTACCGATAGATTAATGGTTATGGTGTGCGGCCATCCGTTGATAATTTTGTATTTACTTGATTGTCAACCCGATCTTCAGTATTTCTTTTACGTCTTATTACATGCTCAAGGTTTTCCTTTTGACGTTATTTTGTTTTCTAAGTTATCTATCTGCTTAGAATTTGAAAAACTCTTTCTGCGTATTTTTTTAGTACTTTCGATTCTTGCTTGCAATTGATTGCCTACATATATTTAAAGAAATTGATGAAATTTCTATTTTCTTGGATAGTTAATTAATTGTTCCTTTGTTTTCTTTCACTTTTTTTTTTTTTTGAAAAAGATGTTTCTAAAGCAAGAGAAAAGGAACTAGATGTATCAAAGTTAGAATTTAAAGCTAGGTCTTCAAAAGATGGGGCATGGTAAGCTTACACTTAGTAATCAAATAAGGTGTTGTTTATATTGTAGTTATTGAAATTACAGTGGTTCTACACGGACAGGTTTCCTAGACAGGAAAATTAGACCGGTTCCCATTTTTTTTTTTTTTTTTTTTTTACTTGTGACTCTTAAAAAATGTATAGTATTTATTACAACAGAAATTTTTACAAAATATAATGTTTTAGGTGTAATTTGGATACATATACAAATACAGGGTTAGATGAAACCTGTCCGCCAAGAGTTTTTCATAAAATTACTACTCCACGTGTCGAAAGGTTTTCACTAATCACTACACATCCGTAGGCTAAACCAGGATTTGTTTTGGGGGGGGGGGGGCAAATTTTTTTTTAACAACAATATATATTCAGAAAAAGAACTTCAATCACACCACAACATTTCCATATTTTGATACGTTTTTTAGGATCATGTTCCAAATAATTAATATCTCATTCTTTACCTTCAATTCACGTTGTTCTTGTTTAGAAGTAGGCAGAGATGTTTTAACATTAGGTTCAGGGGTAAGCATAGATATGTCAACATGATTTGATTGCTTTCACTTGAAAAATGAATCAATAATATGTGATTTTCCCATGATTCTAATTAAACAAAAAATAAAAAATTCAATTAACTACACTACAAGAATGACTTAATCAATATTATTGGACCATTTATTGAACTTTTTAATAATAAAATTTTATAAACTTACAATCAAATAAGTAAGGTTTTAGTTGGTTACCGGAAAACAAATTGAATATAATCACTCGTTAAACTTTTAAAAAGTAAAATATCAAGTTTCATAAAATAAACAAAGAATAAAAAAAATTAAATAAGGGTTTAAGTTGGTTACCTGGATACAAATGTATCATTCAATTGGAATAACACATATACAATATTATGTTCTAATTATACAAACTTAAAATTATAATAAATTTAATTTTACCAACCTTGGGGTGGACCGTATAAATTTTTCAAACTTTTAGGGAGGCCGTGGCCCCCTCCAATCCTACGCTAGTTTCCCCTCGGTCACATCACTAGAAAAAGAAATGAAAAGAAGGGAATCAAACTAGAAAGAAAGAAAGAAAAGAGGGAATCAAAGTCTATATATCACCGTCATCATCAAAACTGTGCTCTCCACCATGCACAAGTGATCAGACACGAGAGGGCTTAGAAATAAAATGGGAAGATCGGGTAGTAAGGGAAACGGCAAGGGTTCCACCTCCTCTAGTGGAGTAGGAATCATCAATGCTCAAGTGATGGGTGGTTCTAATTTTCCTGACCACCCGGGAGTAGGTAGCTTGAGAAATACTCCAATTATGAACCCTATGGGTACTCCACATGCAGGAACCACCCTAGGCGATGCAAGTAACCCAAGAGCTATTCCACCAAACATTGTTGGCACTCCTGCTATCATGTCTCAATCTTATTCACCTGCTCAACCGCGGTCATTTCCATCGATTATGGGCAATTCGCATCCTGCAGGGTCCTAGCTAAGAGATCAACGATCTACCGCTGGTATATGGGTTTCTGAACAAGCTTAAGCTGTTGCTGTTTAAAGGATAATGTTTATTTAATCTCTTTATGTTCCTAAAAATGTTATGTTTAATATACACCATTTTTATGTGTTTGGAATGGAGAATATGTGTGTGTGTGTGTGTGTGTGTGTGTATATATATATATATATATATATTGTCTGTTCGATCATTAATTTTCACTAGTTTATACTTTTCCTGCAGTTTCGGTGGTTAATTGTTATATATCCATTAAAGTCTGGAAATTTCTTTACATCTTGTGGCAGTTGTTTTAGCGCAGGAGGACGAAGCCTTGAGCTAATAGGCTTTTCAGGGGGATAAAATGATTCTCCATTGGAGTATTGAAACTTCAGAATCTTAATTATGCATCACTCGTTATTGTTGATGTTGATCCCTTTAATGACTTAATTAACTATATTTCTGTCTTCCCAAAGTTCTTAGAGGGAGAAATTCTAATCCAACAACTTTACTTGTAACCAGTGGGTGTAAAGCAGCTAGAAGCATTCCCTCTTAAATCTTTGCAAATACAATATCCTCATAAGCATTGTAGATAGTCTTGACATCTTGTAGAGATTGGAAGTTAGTTCGGCTTGCGGTCTTAATTTGCTCGTTAGAAGAGACCATCAGTGAGAGATTAGGGATTCAAATAGGGCCGGATCAGGCCTCAAAAATCACCGCAAGTTGAGCTTGCTGAATCTGAGTCGGCCATGAAGAACACATCGGCGACGAGTTACGGTTTTTTGCTTGACAAGGGCGATGAATCGAAAACTCGAGGTGAAGACGGAGGTAACGTCTTTTTCTCTGTCTCGTTCGGCCATGACCACGTGTATGGATATGATGTAGGGATCCGATTAGTATGAAATTTATTTTTTAATAAGTTGGTTAATTGATCAATAGAATATTGACACATAAACTTCATGCTAACCACTTCCATAATGTAGTATTCTAGAAGGTAAGTCGAAATTCACCCATTGAAGGTCTTTTGGTACAAAATTTATATTAAAAGTAAAGTAGTAAGAATAAATATGTCCATTTTATAATTTAATAACCGAATCCATGTACATATATTACACGCATGGTTTATAAAAAAAATAATAATAAAAAAATCACTAAGCTTTTATGTTTAAATCTGCCTCCTCCTTGATAAATCGATGATTTTAACAATATTAAAACGTTTTCATATACGGCGCTAATGTTAACGTTAAATTTTATACGTCTGACGAAATCATCAAAATAGCATGTCAAAATCTGTGTGAAATCAAACTCACGAAATACACTCACATAAACATAAACAAGAATTTATGTGGAGAGTATGTTTATTTGTGTCATATGCTATTGTGTTCTGTATCCCTAAACCCTTATTTATTATTGTATTTATAGCTGTCATGTTCACCAGAATTGAGTTCAATGTGACCATTTTCTAACCAACTCATCTTCTACTGTTTATTTAGACCACGAACAGATGAAATTAGAAATAAGAAGAACCGTATGCGAGATTGTCGTTAGCTAAACTGTCTATTGTTAGGAAGAAGACAGTCTAGTGGAAGTGTTTGATTATTATTATTACTAATATTATTATATTTTTTATAATTAAATTTGACACGTTCGCTATCTAAATGAACGATAATAGATGCACTGGCTAGAAAATGGTTCATAGCCAACCCTGGTTGGCTATGGGTTGGGGCCCATACACACACATTTCTTTCTTAACTCCCTTGTAAATTTCTTATTTTCTATTTTTGCTTAGTACTAGTTATGGTTAAGATCCAATCATGAGTAAAAGTACAAAACTTTGTAGAATGATTTTATAAGTATAATTAATGGTTGATAGATTCCTTCTCAAATTAAATATTCTTATCCCACTAAATAAAGAAGCACAATTTTACTTTAATAAGAACTCTTTTACTGTCAAAATAAATTCAAATAATCACACTCCAACCATTCCGATGAAGTATATCATTAATTAGAATTATAGATACATGGATTAATTTAAAATTCTTGACATTTCATTAATATTTGTAACCAATATTTTGGACATAAAATTCTCTTTACTTACATGATGCATACCATCAATACAAGAAATTATGGATATAACGAAGGAAATTTTGTGATGGAATTCATTCTTTCACATGAGGAGTTTTTTAGCAAAGGAACTGTGAAGGAAAAAAATATAATGACAATATAGTTATAGCGAAAGAAACATGCTTCACAATTTTAAAAAAAATTCTTCGCAAAATTGAGGTGGTAGAAAGATATTTGACGCCACTTTATGTTGAAAATTTACGAAGAAAAAGACTATTAATGAAGGAATTATTAAACACTATATATTATTGTTCAGAGGTTTTTGGCGAGAAATGAAATTATTCACTGTTTTGTTTTAAATAAATTTTTTTAAAATTAATTGTAGTGAATATAAATACATTTAATTTTTTACATAAAGTAACTTAAAATATCAATTATTTTTTTAATCAAAATAAATAAATTTATAATAATTTAAACTTTAAAACTTCATACATTAACCATGAATAAAAACTTTTAAAAAAAAAGATAAGACTTTTCTGTAGAATAAATCACAAATACTAAAAAAAATTATTCATCTATTCTATAAAAATGATTAAGTTTAATTTATTTCTTAGTTAATTTATGGTATCCACTAGAAAGAAAAAACTTATTTCAATTACTTTCCTAAAACCTCGCACGAGGCTTCCGTCCCAAAGGTGTTAACAGTCATAATAACATGCCACTGCCGGCTACATGTTTCAAATCCAAGCCCTAAAACTTATATCCCCAATTTTTATCTCTAATCCAAGCCCTAAACTCAAATCCCCAAATATTTTATCCCTAATTTCAGTGACATCACAGAGAGATAGAGAGCAAGTCGGAGCACTAGCAATTCAAAAATTGTCTAAGATTGCCAATCAATCTACTGGAGCAAGATAAAAGAAGCAAGGAAGGGGCTTTTGATTGTTGGGACGTTGTAGATACACACAGAGAGAGAGAGAGAGAGAGCAATTCAGAGCAATCACAATTCCAAAATTGTCTAGTATTTCCAATCGAGCTACCGAAGCAATCGCAATTCAACCACCACTTAGGTAACTAATAAGAATAAATTTCAACAGATTTTTGGTTTATGTTTGGTGACTTTGGTAGATGCAAATTATATGAGGGATGCGAATTATATGGGGTTGCTCTTCATTATCCGTTTAGATTTGTTCTACTTTTTTTTCTTGGAGGATTCATTGTCCTCTTTGTAATAAATTTTGATTTATTGATGTGAAAATGTTATCCATTTTTGTTTGGATCATTTCTCGTTCCAAGTGATTAAAATGTGGTCATGTTATTTTTGAACCCATCTTTTCCTCGTCTTATCTCTGTATACTTGCTCCACATTTGTTGCAGGCTATCTTACTAATTGGATACGGCTCATTTAGCCAAAACAGTCATTTCCTGTAAACTTGATGAAACCTTAGTACCCATGGAAGTACATTGCATATACTAAAACAAGGATACCCAAGGATGAAGAGAATGCTTGCACAAGAGCTTTCTGTAATGATCTGCGTTACATTTTTTTTATATACTAGTTATTAGGTGTTGAATTTGCAAACTTGAACTAGGGAGAGGGAAAAGATAGGCTAAGTTGGCAGATTGGAGTGTAACATCCTTTGCTATTTTAGACTCCGTTTGAATGATAGAAAATGACAGGAAAAGAAAGGAACATCAGAAAAGTAACTATTTATTTTCTCGTGTGTGAAAGTCTAATCCTGCATTTTTAATAGGAATTGTAGGGGAAGTATGAGTCTTATTTTAAGCTGGATTTTGTTTAGTTTGACTTTAGTTCTGGTTATATATGACAGAAAACTCATTTCTTTTTCTCTTGTTATATACTTTAGTTGTACAGCCTTGCCTACTTTTAGTGGATTCAACTTTATGCAAGATGGATAATAAACTTCTTTACCTGATTATATTCTTTATAGTCTTCATATATGTTATCTTGATCTTTTTCTGATGAGGTTTCTTTTTTTATTTTTTATTTTATATAATTTTACATTTTTGAATTATTATTTTGAACTAGTTTAGTATCTTTTTCTCCAACACAAAATGTTTGCAAGCTTTATTGTCAATATTTGAAATTTTCTTTTGGAAAAAGGCAATGATGAATGACAGACATTACATTTTTCATTTAGCCTTTTTAATTTGAAATATATTATATTTTACAGAATAGTCAACTGATGATTGGACCGTAGGATACCGAACACAACTAATGTAGTCAAAAAATATATAATAAAGATTCAACTGTCTTGAGCTTTATCATTACAGTACAATTCAAAGTTACCCGATATGTATTAGTTTATGGCTCTTGTTACGTTTTGTCTAATTACAATTGCGTAATTTTTGTTATTGAATTATAATTGGGAAGTCAACAATATATGAGATTACTCGATACATAAATTTGCAATATATATCATTTTCACATTATGTAGATTACAAAGGACTGATTTGTGATTTTGCAGAGAGTCATATATGCCTAGCTGTTGGTTTCTTCTCTTTCATTTATGGGTGAGTTAGTCTCCTAGTTTATATTTATTTTGTTTTGGCTCCAATTTAAAAGTGCAATTTGATTTTTATTGGTAAATAGTATGAGTAGTTATAAATAGCAGTTGTTCTTTTTGGTAGTCAAAAAATAAATTAAGTTTCTTTAATATTACCCCAGTTGCAAATATTTATGGAGAATGTGATATTGTATTTAGTCTCAATATACCTCCCAGCATTTGTTAAGATATAGTTTAGTTCTACTGTGTTGGTAATTATGCATTCTTTAATATAGTTCACCAAAAGTCAAAATGTTAGATGCATGAATTAAATACTTCTATTCTTTTCTACTACCTAAGGTAATCTTGATACCAAGAGTGGAACATTGTTCTATAAATTTCGTGAAGATTTGAACAATATCTGCAAAAGATCTGTATATGGACATGGCTATTGGTGTTTGGTGAAACAGCAATTAGCTGCACTGGAATTTGCAATATTTTGTTAATATGCTTAAAGGTGTATCTTGTGTTCACCTTATATCCTTGCACTTCTGTGTAATTAGATAAAAAAAAATGAACCTTATATCCTTGCACTTCTGTGTCTCTTACTACAGTAATTTCTTTATGTTTCTGTCCATTTTGTTCTTCGGAAAACAAATTCCCTGTAGTACAGGATACACAGTAGGAGTTCCCATATCTTATGGGCACCTCAGTTCTTTGTTTATGATTTTAAAACGTTGGGATTGAGATGTAGTAACAGAATACAAGTTGTGTTGCATTTAATACATCAAGCCTGAAATGCTAAACTCCATAAAATGCAAATTTGTAACTTACGTCTACACTCTGCTTTCTAAAAGATACCAATTTCCTGCAACCTGGGGTGGGGGATAGCTAGGGGGTAATCAAACGACTAGTTGTTTCCTTTATTTTTGTATGGAGAAAGATCGAAAAAATTTCCAGTGGACTCCAATTCCAAATTTTATTTCTTATGTTGGAGAAAAGTTAAAACTCATGAACACAAATTTCTAATAACAAGCCTCTAATCATTATATCTCCCATAGCTTAGAAAGAATAAATCATTTATATAAAAGGTTATATTCACAGGTAATCATTTCAAAATGGAATGCTAGTCTCATACGTAGGAGAAATTAATTACTGAAAGATAATCTGATTTTATAATGATGCTCAGTAAAATAATCTAGCAGTGAATGGAAAGATACAAGTTATATTATTGATATTGTTATCCATCCTATATACCTTATGCTGATATTTTTATGTTTGTTCCTATTTATTACTCGTCAAGTTTTACATTGAATGGTAAGTATCGAAGATTTGTTGAACATTAAGGATACTCTGCCAATTGAACTTTTAGCTGCTAAATTGATATCTATACTTGCCTCTTGAATTGGTAGAATAATGTAACCTATAGGGGGAATGTACTTAAAATATCACCATAAGCCAGGAATTGAACTAATGGAAAAGTACCTGAATGTTTTCCTTATAGTGAGGGCATACAGAATAGACAAGAGCTTCATGACCTTCAAAAGTGTATAGTTTTGCACCAGTTGTGGCAATCCAAACCTGCAATCATTAGTATCAGAAGGGAATCATGTAAATGATTCATTTTATGGTTGCCAAGAGGTAAATTTATTCTGCACCAAACCAACCTTAATGGTCTTGTCGTCCCCACAGGTTATCACACATAGCTGCTTATTGGGATGAGAGAATGCAAGATCATTTACTCCATCGATATGAGCATCAATCTATAATAAAATGAACTAGTCTCAGTTTCCAGCACATAGTAGCAAGCTCAAGTATTATGATAAAAAAAAGTAATGGGAAAAGGTAGAAGGGTTGGCAGACAAAGCAGTATGCGTACCTCCAAATGCTGCCTTATATCATCACCCTGTGATGAGAATATATTTGAACAGTGTGTCTTGAATATGCAACTCCTGTTTAAATGATGGAATGGACAAAACAATGAATACACAACTTCATTAATATTGATAATTAACATTTATAAACAGGCTTACCAAACAAAGAACCATATGGGCTCCAAATCACACGGTTAACAGAGACACCAGGATCTTTACAAGAATAGAAGTTTTACGTGTGTTTACGTGTCTTCCTGACTGTCTATGTCTATCTGGCAGTCCGTGCTCACTTGTGCTGCTGTTGTTTTCCTTTCTCAATTGGTCTGGCTTATTTCAATTTTTTTTGAGGTTGTAAGTCTATGCTCTTATCAGCTATATGCTCTTATACTCTAATCAGCATAGCTGGAGAGACCTTTAAATATCAAACTCTTATAATTGCAACTGGTTTCCTCAGTAAGCATGCACTCTCTATGGATTTTCATCATATCTACACGAACATCTTCTGTCTTTATTTTCATTGCCATTACATTAATCTTCTATATTTTTGTAGGTGCTGAGGTTAACAGATTTTGGTTTACAAGGGGTTTATGCCAAAAATATTTTTTACCTGAGAGATTGATGACACTAATAAGCTTTTGGAAGCGATTAAAGCGAAGAAAAATGAGAAGGTTGTGATTGTTGGGGGAGGATACATAGGTTTCGAGCTTAGTGCAGTGATGAAGTTCAATAATTTAGATGTGAAAATGGTTTATCCAGAACCATGCATGGTGCAGTAAGTGGAGATTATTTTACCTTTTATGGAGTTGCATTTCACTGTTATTCGACTTGGAGTTGCTTTTTTTTAATGAAAAAATTATATCTTACACTAAGTCTATTGTGTGCAGTGTTGCTCAGAAACATGCATTAGGGGAGTGGACAACTAGGGCTCAACTTTGTGACATGTTACATATATCTGCCAGTACGTTCTAGAATTTTTCTACATCAAGTTTACTTTTGTTGTTTTCTTTCAGTTTTCCTTAGGTTATTTTTTAACAGGTTAGAATCGCGATGATTGACATTTAACAACTATGAATCCATTGAGGTATTTACTAATTGCTATTTTTTTGTCTTTATCTTTCATTAATCTCTCTTAATTTAAGTTCGTAAGTTTTATTTTTTCTTATTCCTCATCTTATTGAAATTAAATTTTGGTGCTTCTCTTGCAGCATGAAGTTTACACACCCAACCTTGACTTTCTTGAAGAAAATAATGATGAAGTGGATCTAACATGACACACTTTATTCCTTCTAGTTCATTGTTATTCTTTCAGTTTTCTTATGTTAGTTAATAAATTTTGTAGGTACTATGATTCTTGGGAGACCAAGACACAATTACAAATTTTGTAGTTATTGTGACTCTAGTATTATCTATTTATATGTGAAATATTAATTTTATTAGTTCTTTATACATTAGCTTATCAATTAGTTTGAAACAAGTATGACAATATTTATATTTACTTGAAAAATAAATTTAATATTTCTTATAGAGATTATTAATAATAATAATAAATATGAAATTCTTGATTTGAAAATTAATTATAATTTTCAATGAATTTTGATTATTTAGCAATTAATTTTTATTTATAAATTTATAATTTGTGAAGGAATTTTTCTGTCACTAAATTGAAGAAAGATTCTCAATTTATAATTAGTGAAGGAAATTATTCTCTTGTTAAATAAATTTGTTTTTCACAATATATTATTTGTGAGGGAATAAAGGTATTCACTAATTTCAAATAGTCTTTCTTAAAATATTATTTGTAAAGGAAACTAATCTTTCACTAAATAACAATATTCCATTACTAAATACAATTTGTGAATAAAAAAGTTATTCACAATATATTTTTCACAAAAAATATTTAGTTACTACTTAGCAAAAGATACCCAATTATAGGAAATATTTCTTCGCAATAAATCACTTGTAAATGATATAGTATGTCTTGTGAAAAATTTGACCTTCACTAAATACCATTTTTGGTGTAGTGCATTAAAGCATCTAAAGCCAAAACCAGGTAACCAATTCATAAATAAATTATTAGATGAGATGTCTACTGTCATTGTGTTGACAACGTAGGGGTCTTGTGTGATGTGTCCTCATCCTAGCCCTAAACGTGGCAACCTTTGACTGAAACACGGCATTCAACTGTTCAGAATTACTCGTGCAAATGGGATAATAGATTTTTTAGTCACTGTAGTAGGGTTCGATTTTTATTATGATTATCAAATTTTTTTTTGTTATAATCGAATAAATGTACTCTCAAAAATTATAAAATGGTCATTTCGTTCGATTTCCGTCCAAAAATTTGATGGAAGTGCTGATTGTGCATAAAATTCTATTTTTTTTGCTAATGTGGATGAATTTGCTGACATGGAGGGCAGAAGGCTTGCCTTAAAAATTTCCTTAAAGAAAATGTTGCCCACAAGTGTCAAACTCCAAAGTCCAAACCTCCTCAAAGTAGAAACCTTAATTTCCAACAAAATTCAATAGACCAACTACCTATCATGCTAGAATTTATGTAACATTAATATTTATACCACTAATAATAATAATTATTATTAAAATAATAATAATAATAATAATAATTGTAATAATAATAATTATTTTAATAATTAAAATAATAATAATTAAAATAACAATTAAATTTTAAATAATAATAATTATTGTAATAATAAAATAATTATTGTAATGATAAAATAATTATCCCAGTCAATTAAATCCATTGATACAGCTTTGCAAATCAAAGATGGAGAGGATCATACCCAGTCAATTAAATCCATTGATGAAGCAGAGGAATCATACCCAGTCAATTAAATCCAATCAGTGTCAAAGGAATCAATAGAAGTGATAGCTCAGAACATTGGGATTAACAATGTCCCCTGATATTTTTCCCTCTCTCGCCTCCGATGTCGAGTACCGTCTTCGCAAGATCATGCAGGTACCTAACCCCCTAATTTATTTTAATAATTTAATTTACTTTTTTTTGCTCTTAATATAATTTTTTTTTTTTACAAATTCGGCTTTACAAATATTCGTAGATGTTGGAATGATGTTGTTGGGTCATGACATTTTGTGTGCATTGGGCTGAATTTCTTGATAAATCTATTGGGTCATTATTATTGGATTTTGATGTTATTGGGTCTAGTCATTGGGCCGAAGCCAATTGGTAAGTAATGTTTTCATTTGGGCTTTGGTCGATAATCATGAATAAGATAACAGTTGACTGTTATCTCTGTCATACATTAATGTTGATGGGATCTAATCGTACGTGGCAGGTGGCAAACAAATGTGATGGGATGGAGCGGGTGAGTTTGTATGCGATCAATACCGAGATCACCATGGTGGGGCCGTGTCGGAGGAGGAGTGAGTGTACGAGAAACCGAATATGAGAGTATATGTTGGCAAAGACAACACACAATCAAAGGTAACTGATATTTTTTTCTCTATCAAGATACTAGATATTATTTTCCTCCATTATTAACCTTGTGATCGTTTGATTGACTCACACGGAAGTTATCCCCAACTGGCCGGGCCGTCAAGCTTTTGGTGTTGTCGTCACGATTTCTGCGAGGATTAGGCGTGTCTTCGTGTGATTGGGCGCGTGGAAAGATCTTGGCGTTAACATTGGCGCCAGAAGGAGGGGTTTTCTAGTGTTCTTGAGTTTTCAATCACAACTCTTGATTGTTTCTACGTCTAAGTCACGGTGAAGAGTAGAATCGTTTATCGGAAGGACGTATTGATGGTCAGTAAGTTCGTCCCTATACAACGTATCTCTCGCATGATAGGTTGGGTCCTTCAAAGAGTGCTCATGATAGCACGGCTTCCAAACATAGTTCAGAAGGTTCTCGTTCGAGAGCCCATGGTGATGCTAGGACGAGATTGGTTTTTGCAGCTGATAAAGAGCGTGATCATGGTCGAAAACGGGTAGAAGGCACACCGCCTAGAACCCGACACCGAAGTGGTAAGGATGATAAATCTTCAAGCTGGCGAAGATGGCAGACGAGACAGATAAATCTTTAGAGGTTCTTCTGTAGCAGAGGGAGGAGATAGCTGAACAGATGCTTCGTATGGCCGAACTGAAGGACGAGGCGTCAAGTTATGTTCAGTCCGAAAAGCATAGCAAATCTAGAGATGGGCAACCAAGAGAAGGGAAGGAGCATGTACACTCTGTTTCTGTATCTCGAGGTCGACCTCGGGATCGAAGGAGGTCAAGAAGCCGTTCTCCTGGAGTATCGAAGAGGGCACCTCACCCTATTGGTTCTCGGGGTCATGGTGGCAGCAAACGAAGAAGTAGGTCCAGGGAGTACACACCAGAGAATACAAAGAAGGTATTCCGTCTTGAGTATCCTCAACACGATGACAGAGCCCCACGCCGAAGTAGATCCAGAAGTCATACTCCCGAGAATCCACTGAAGGCACACCGCTTTGTGGATACTCACCATCGAAGAAGTCCGTCTAAGGCAGTGGGTTCAGATGGAAGAGGTCGGTCCACTCATAGGGGTGTTAACCGAACAGAGTAGCTCGATACTCGACTCGAGATCGGTTCGAAAATATGATCCAAAGCTCGAATTCGAAGTTGATTCGAGTCGAATATGATCCATACTCGTTTTCTGTTTAATGATACACGAGTCGAATTCGAGTATACCAGTATTCGCTCAAATTAGAGTTCGAGTATTTCATTTTTTCTCGAACCATACTCGATACCTGCTCGGTGGATCATATTCGAATACTGGTCTGATCCATACTAATAAGCTAAATATATGATATTTGTATCAATCTTTATAATTTATAAATTGTAGTATTAAATTGTGTAAGTTTGTACTTGAATTAATCAATGAATTGATTGTCAATTCGTATTACATTCTTTGTAATTTCTTTACATAAATAAAAGTAAAAGACTTATATATAAAACATTAGTTCAATAATCAATTTAGTATGTAGTGGTTCAGTATTAAGAGAAATGGTTCATATTTGAAACTCGATTTGAAGGCTTTTGAGTAGTAACTCGCTTTGTAAACGAAGTCGAAAGTACTTTCTGGTAGTTTAGTATCCGAGTAATGATCCGAGTTGAATCTGACGCAAAATTAGAAATTCCTTATCGAATTCGAGTCGAATCCGAGCTCAATTTTTTCGAGTCGAGCCGAATCTGAGTATTAGAGTGTTCGCTGAGATTCGACTCGTTTTCACCCCATCCACTCACTAGAAGAAGATTTCTCCGGAGAAAGAAGTCTTTTCACAGCCAGAAGGAGTGGATTTTCTGGTTAAAGAATTGAAAGAGCTTCGGAAGCAGCTGGCTGAAGTTCAACAAGTAAAGGATACTTCGGGAAAGAAGACGTCTCCTTTTTCCTCGGATATTCTTAAGGAGAAAGCTGATTCTACCAAGAAGTTGCCTCACATAAAAAATTATGATGGATCTGGAGATCCCTATGACCATAGTCAAGTGTTTGACAGGCTGATGGACTATTACGATTTTACCGATGCTGCCAAGTGTCAGACGTTCGTGACGACACTCAGGAAAGATACAATGCAGTGGATGGGTATTTTGCCTTTGGATTTAGTCTCGTTATGGACAGAGTTATGCAACAAATTTCATGCTCATTTTGGGAGCAACAAAAGGAGGGGAAAGCCTACTGGTTCATTGGCTCTAGTTCGATAGTATTCGAATGAGTCCTTGGGCCAATATGTGAAACGCTTCAGGGAAGCAGTTGGCCAAGTAATAGACCTCAATGATCTCCAAGCTGTTAGATTATTTCAGAACGATTTAGATCTGGTGAGGTCAGAGAAGCTGGTGAAGAAGCTGATGTTTCACCACCCGAAGAGTTTGGCCGAAGCTTTTGATAAGGCTGAGGGCTATATTGTGGTAGAAGAAGCTATGAATATCTTAAAGTGTCCTTCTTTGGACAGGTTGAAGGAAACAGACAGGGATAAAACTGAAGGCGATCAGAAGAAGGGTGGAGGGAATAATGATCGGCCAGAAGGTAGTTCTAAGAAGTACAACAATAATTGGCGTCAAGGAGGAAATCGTCCACCTGTTCCCACCGAGAAGGTGAACAAGGTATACACCCAACTGAATACGGATAGGGCTGTTATTTTGGATCAGATTAGGAACTAACCTTACTTCGAACCACCTCGTGACAACATTAAACCTGGAGCGAGAAATACTCGCAAATATTGTGGTTATCATCAGGCATCTGGTCATGACACGAACGAATGTTGTAGTTTGAAGGAATTCTTGGAGAAAAAGGTTCAAAGTGGCGTGTTGGTCCAATATGTGGCAGGAAAAGGGCACCAACAGGAACAGCCGAGTGATGACCGTTTGTACAGGTGGCTTAATCGGTTCAACCTGCACAACCTGCTCCGAATCAGCCACCAAGGCACGTCGTTGATGTTATTATCGGGGGAACGGCAGGAAAGACGATAGGGAAGAAGAGATGTGGGTATTTGGATTCGGTTATGTCAGTGACGGGTACACTCCCGAAGATTGACAGACCATATCCAGGGACAGTCATATCCTTTACGGATGAAGATTACCCTTCAGAGCCCATCGAACCCCATGAAGGAGCGTTGTTAATTACTGCACAAGTGGGTTCAGTGGACATGAAGAGAATGATGATTGACAATGGGTCTTCTGTTGATATTCTGTACGCCCATGCTTATCAGACGATGCATTTGGATAGACGAAAGATGGAGGTCGGACAGGAAGCTCCTTTATAAACTTCAAAGAATGATCCAAATTAAAGGGGCGGGGACTATCGAGCTACCAGTCATCTTCAGTACGGCTCCTCAACAGGTAGAAATAATGTGTAAATTTTATGTTGTGCATGTAGATTCGGCCTACAATGCCATACTGGGTAGACCTACTTTGACTGCTCTGCAAGCTATGACGTCAATTCCTCATTTCAAAATCAAGTTCCCAACAGCACATGGGGTTGGTGAGGTGGCAGGGGATTTAGATCTGGCTAGATGGTGCTATCAGAATGCTGTGATTGCTTCGGGAGTAGGCGTTAGCAAGCAAAAAAAGACTATGGCAATAGAAATTGAGCCCTTTACTAAAAGAAGTTCAGAGCCGTTGGTCATGCCATCTGGAGAGATAGAAGAGTTCGAGCTGATTCCTGGCAAGAAGGACAAAACAGTGAAGATAGGTTCGGGTCTGCCGAAACCTCTCTGAACGAACCTTATAGAACTTCTACGATGCTATGTAGATATCTTCACATGAGAACCTAATGATATGCCTGGAGTAAGCCAAAAAATTGCAGAACACAGGCTGGAAGTGGATCCATCAAAGAAGCCAGTTCGACAGAAAAGACGGATTTTTGCACCAGAGCGACAGAGAATCATTGATGAAGAAATTACAAAATTGCTGGTTCTAGATTTCATCTTCGAGATAGACTACCCGGAATGGATGATGAATGTGGTGCTAGTCCAAAAGCAGAATGGGAAGTGGCGAGTCTGTATTGATTACACGGACTTGAATAAAGCTTGCCCGAAGGACTTCTATCCCCTACCTCACATTGATCAGCTCATCGATGTGACTTCGGGGTATGCATTACTTAGCTTTATGGATGCCTTTTCAAGTTATCACCAAATCTCAATGTGTAAAGAGGATATACCAAAGACGGCGTTCATTACGCATCGTTCGGTGTATGCCTATAAGAATTGCAGCTTTGAGGAGATTCATGTCTAAATCGGCAGAAAGGTGTTTGTCGTTCTTTGATATGTTGTGTAGACACTCGAAATTTTCTGCACTCCTATTACTAACATTGCAGAAGGGTAGATTCGTCTTTTGGAGATAACCCTGAAAGACAACATACAAATCATTCTGGATACTACCAGATGGTCCGCTCCAACCCGGAACACAAATCGGGAGCATCAGATCCAAACCCGGAACACACACCGGGCATGTCATTTCCAATCTCGGAGATAACCCCGAGATATGCAGATCAAAAGACCGGCAACAACACCGGAGAGAACAGCTCTGTCTCGGTGATAACACCGTGACGATCAGTTCCAGCCCCAGAGACAACATTGGGAGTAACAACCCCATCCTTGGTGGTAGTCCCAAGAGATGCCATCGCAGTTCCTGCGATAACCCCGAAAATGCTTGTTTCAAACACATACGATCAGCTTCAATCAGCAGATGACAGTGAGGCACACAAACAGGCAGTTCAAGTTCAGATGTAACCCTGAGCAAACGTCTGCTTTCCTCTTAAATCGGCGATAACCCCAGTGAGGAGTCACAACGTCATCTTACTACGTCAACAAGATGATATCGCAGCATATCAACAAGTGGTCCAATCTCAGCTGTAACCTTGAGAAACGTCTACTTTCAACTCAACCCGGCGATAACCCCGGCAAGGAGTCAAGCATCATCTTGTTCATCCGACAAATGGCACGTCGTCTCAATGCTTCATACATACATACATACAATAATGTCCTAACAATCGAGGAATGACCATTCCGAGTGACTATTGCGTGTGGCAGTACTTTGGATAGACTTTGAAGCTTGAAGACCATGGGCATAGACCCCTCTTCCTGACTTCGTACAACCTCTAATCCATGTCATTACGTAACTCTCGACACAAGCATCCCGAAGAAGTACAGTTATGCTTCGTTTGCATGCTCGAATTGAAGTTCTGTAAGTTCGATTG
This sequence comes from Panax ginseng, assembly GCA_020205605.1. Classification (NCBI taxonomy): domain Eukaryota; kingdom Viridiplantae; phylum Streptophyta; class Magnoliopsida; order Apiales; family Araliaceae; genus Panax; species Panax ginseng. The sequence continues at coordinate 16,618,298 of CM035131.1, read as the reverse complement.
GACATTATAGTGCACTTTACTACACGTCTTCTGAGACAACAGGACCCATGAAGCCGGGCCCACTACGACCGACCCGCAGTAGACCAAGCGTACCCGTCTATAAATATAGAGGGGGGGTCAGCCATTGAGAAGAGAGAGAAAAGAAAAAAGGTGAGGAAGCCCTGTCCATTTAGCTCTGCATACACATCTTTTGAGTGTTTCCTCTTATTTAAACACTAGTTAGCCCATATATAGATATTTTTTATCTTACAAAAGCTGAGTGTTCATACAATCAAAGTCAAAGAAGTCTACTTTGGCAGTCCACTGTAAGCCTTCTTACATTCAAGAGAGTCTCTTTCTCCTATTATCACACACTTTTGTACACGTTAAGAGACGTGTGAGTGTGTTTGCCTTTACTTTTGTCCGTGGTTTTCATTTCTGTTTGAATATATATACAAATATATATATATATATATATATATATATATATATATATATATATCATATATACGGACTAACATTATCGAGTTATGCCTCGATTGAGCCTGAACTTTAGTCCGGAGGCGTTTATACTCTTTGTATATATATATACTTATATATATGAACCGTGGTCGACTGCTTTTGATGAGCCTAGACTTGATGCCCCGAGCGTTTAATTGCTTTTTATATATATATATATATATATATATATATATATATATATATATATATATATTGTCATGTCTTGACATATCCGATGAGTATGGATTTACATCCAAAGCATTTATCGCTTTTATATATATATATATATATATATATATATATATATATATATATATATTTATATTTCTGTCAGTCCGGAGTTTACTCCGTGGCTTTTTACTGACTTTTATTTACATTACGTCTACACTGGAGTTCACTTTCGGGCGCTTGATCGCTTTTACGACTTTATTTACATTTTGTCCGCTTTGAGTTCACTTCGTGGCGGTTGATAATGTTCATATATATATATATATATATTTACGCCTTTTATATATATAATCGCTATCGCTTTCCATACAAATTACAATATCTTGTGAGCTTTAGGAATCATGTGATCACATGTTCGCCATCTTGAATCTAGATTCGGTTCCCATGATGGACATTTTCCGGTCATGTTAGACTTGTACATTATTTTACAATTATCTCGAGTTTCCTTGGATGGTCATTATCATGCCCATGAGGAATCCGACAACTCGTTAGATATTGTTTTCTCGAGGATGCCTCGCATCTCGAAAATAAAAGCAAACAAATTTTACATTTAATAATAAAATGGAAGTATGAAAAGGTCTCAATTCTATTGAGCACGTGGTTTGAAAAACCTCTTTTACAAAATTTCATTGCTATATCTTTGTGGTTAAAATTGGATTTTCTTAATAAAATTCAAACCCAGTGTATATAGGTGCGAACGAGGCCTCGCACTACTTTCATATGATTGCACATTGATCCGCACACACACACATTCATATAATAGTTTCTTTTGAAGAGTGGTGGTCACCGTAGTAACACGGATGTCGAAGTGCCTAACACCTTCCCTCCGCATAATCAAGCCCCGAACCCTTAATGAATCTCGGTTTCACGTAATTGCTTTAGCGATTACAAATCTTGGGTCAATGTGCAAAACCTTTTTTTATTAAAAGCGTTAGTGCAAGCGCTTAAATACACCAACCGACGACTCTTAAAGTCAATCGTCGACATTATACATGTCGGACCTTTTTCACTTGTTTTTTCAAACAAATCTCACATTAACATGAGAACACCAAAAGACAAGTAACGAAAAGGGACAATTAAAAATCCCGACGTTGACATGTTGAAAGGGCCGAAGAATGCCAAGACGTTTCAGTGGACTTCGGAATGTGAAGATGCCTTCCAGGGAATTAAGACGTATTTGTCTTCGGCGCCTTTGTTGGTAAAACCAGCTCCTGTTGAGCCATTATATTTGTATTTAGCAGCTAGTTCATTGGCCGTAGGATCAGTTTTGGTTCGAGAAGTTGGGGGTAAGCAGCATCCGATTTACTATGTAAGCCATGTCCTTAGGGATGCTGAAACCAGGTATCCGAATATTGAGAAATTTGTCTTTGCCTTGATGATAGCTAGTCGAAAGCTTAAACAATATTTTCAAGGTCGGTTCTTGGTAGTTTACACAGACCAGCCGTTGAAGAAGGTCATAGGCAAGTATGAAGTTTCAGGGAGACTTGCTGCTTGGACAATGGATGTAAGACCCCAACTTATTATTAATGAAATTTAATTTTCTCTATTTATTATTTTGAAATAGTAAGGGTTGATTTGATTAATGTGGATAGTTATGGGTAAAATACACAAATATTTCAAAATAAGCAAAGTGGTTATAAAATATTCATTGTTGTTGGAAATATTCGTTTGGTCGTGAATATTCTTTTTGTTTGTCGGGAATATTCGCATGCACTGGCGCTAGCTTTTGTGGGCCCCATAACGGAAAACGATTGGATGAAAAAAAACGACAAATATAAGTTGTTTGAAAATAACGGCGTGAGTTATTACCAGATTAATCTTCGTTAAAATACTTCGTGGTTAACACACGAGAAAGACACGGTATTGCACCAATTATTAATTCTTACGTAGCAAGGCACTACTCAATAATGGTTACGATAATTATTTGCTCAAAGATTTTATTTTATTGATTTAATAATTGTTGCGTTGATATTTTATATTGTCGTTTGTTTCAATAATTGTCATTACACAAGATTTTTCATTATCGAATCAATAATTCATATTATCTGAATAATATTATTAGATAACATTATTGGAAATCTCTAGAAAGTTATGTCTAAGGAGAAGTTTAGTCACCTAATTACTTGTATGAAGGAGAAATTCTTATTGAAAGCCCTTTCCAGGAACCGTCTGTTTATCAATATTGTGATTACGTAATATTATTTGTGAATAATTAATTATTGATTCATATGATGAGAAAATATTGATTTTATGTGGATATAGATGGAGAAAATTTTTAATGTGACAATTGTTGGAAATTGAAATTTTATCTTTTTCTGATAAAATAATTTATTTAAATATATTATTATATTTTAATAATATAATAATGATGATATTTTTACGATGAATGTGGGATATATGAGTATATTTGGAGGAGTATTTTTGTTATCAAAAATATTTAAAGCATGTTTTATGTGTCGGTGGACCCTATTTCTTGACTGAAATTTGATTATAGCTTGTAAAATCGCCCGTTTATGGATTTCGGTCAATTTCTGTTTGGAATTTGGAAAAACTTTCTTCTGTAAAGTTGTAGAGAATTGAATTTTCTATAAAAACTCGCGTGATTCGAATTTTTTGACAAAAGGGCTATTTATTATGAATTATTGAAGTTCCGAAGTTCCGAAATAATTGATTTTTGAAAGTTTTAATTATTTTTATTTACAAAAACGTGTTTTTCATTTTGTTTCCCTCATTTAACATGTGGTAGGGGCTGAGTTCATATGGTAAAAGCATGCGTATGAAGTTTTGGAAAAAATATAATAATATTTAATAAATTTTCTACTTTGGTGTTAAAGCATTTTCCTATAAATAGGGTGCTTAGGTTAGAATTGAAAATCACACCGAAATCGAAGTTTTCTCTCTATATTATCGAGTGTATTCTTGTGAGTATTTTAAGTATACTTTGAGTATTGCTATACTGCAAGTTCAAGTCATAGCCTATATCCGATGTTTCAACTGTAAGTCTTTTATGCTTTCGAGGTAAATGATGTTATTTTATTCAAAATGATATTATTTCTTCAATATCATTATGCTTAGAAATATTGGTTTTGAAATTTTATCAAATTTAGAACTTTTTCATGTATCGGGTTACTATTCATGAGTTACTTATTCACGAGTTACTATTCATGAGTTACTATTCACGAGTTACTATTTACTTAGTACTATTCACGAAAGCATGATTATGTTTTTGTGAAATTTCTATCTTTTGTGTGTGAGTTACTATTCACGATATCGACACTATTCACGATATCGACAATTATTCACTTAATACGACACTATTCACAAAAAATTAAATTTTCATTTTTCGTCTAAATATCTATTATGGATACTAGCTTTGATTGTATCCATGTTTTGATCATTCTTGAATTTTACTCCACTGATTACTTATGAAGTATTTTGAACTTGGATTGTTTAAAATACTAATCCTAAATATTTGTTCTTTTGTTTCAATCGGATTCGCTTTCTCTTAAAATATTTTTCATCATCCTCACCCTAAATGATGATATTATCGAATATCTTTGGCAGTAGTAGTGCAAAGATGAACATGTGTTGAGATGAACATGATCGATCGATTAATATCTTTGGCCCAGTAGTAAAAGATGAACAGTGTTTAGATGAACATGACCAATCGATGAATATCTTTTGGCTCAGAAGTGCAAAGATGAATATTTGATTCCGTATATATATTGATTGATGTTACAGGGATAAAATATCGACGATGAACTTTTAAATTCATATATAGAAGATAGTAGTTTGCATTCTCTACTTAACTTTTCTAATGAATTATTGTTTCATTAAGCAGATTGTTGATTTAAAACCGGTTGTCTATTGTATTCTATTAGATTTTTCCTCGTTAAAGACTAACGATAATTTGTTTTATATTATCTTAGTCATAATATTCTTCTACCGGGCTAATTGAGTTCACCCTTTTTTTCCTTTTTGTTCCATTTTTCTTCTCGTGAGGCGAGAATGTAAATGAGTACTTAGTCGGGTATGGAATAAAGGTTCTAGAGAGTTGTTTAGTAGTCCTCACCATTTTTATAAAATAATGTATCAATAATTATGATGGGGATTTATTTGCGTGTGGATATTGTCTAGATGGCAATATCTGTATTTAAACTCACAGTTTATATGTTGTAATAATAAAGTTGTAGTTATTTCTGTACCATGTATTTGGCGACTCAGAATGGGTTGGAATGGAATGGACCTTGAAGTTCAGAAGCTAATCATCTACAGTAACTCTCAGCTAGTCGTCAAGAAAATTTCAGGAGAATATGAAGCTCGAGGACCAAAAATGATCAAGTACCTAACATAGTTGATGGATCGACTTCAATATTTCTTATCTTATGAATTTTAAGGTGTTGAGCGTAATGATAATTCTATTGCCGATGCATTATCAAAGCTGGCTACTACAGATGCTAGTAATTTTGATGGATCAATTTATTTGGAGATTTTGCAGCAGCCTAGTATCCAACATGAGTCAGTGATGTGTGTTGAGCGTTCTAACTGTTGGCTGACTCCATATCTGGAATATCTGGCAGGTGGCATCCTTCCTTCGGATCAGTTGCTTGCCAAGAAAGTTAAGTACAAAAGTGCTAATTTTGTTCTTATTGATGGGGATCTTTATCGAAGGGCTTTTTTGTGACTCCCCCAAAATAGGTCCACACGACCCATTCTGAGTCGCCAGATATCATACTATAAAAATCAAATACAAACTTTATTTATACAACTGTTGAACTGTCGTACAGAATACGACCACAGTTAAACTGTGAGTTTTAATCCAAATGTATGTAACTCTCATGGTGCCTCGACCACAACCTTACAATGGTACTTTACATAAAAGTATAGTCAAAAACTGTTTTAGAAATTAAAATCTTTGGGAAGTGCTCAAGGAAATCTTTGTACATGGGAGGCCATGTGTGAGATCCCGAATTTTATGAAATAAAAGTATTCAATTTTTCTATTTTTGTAAATAGATAAATTGATAAAAGTTTAAAGTTAAGGGTGATATGTGAAATTTTTTTCAAAGTAAGCAAGTTGTCATAAAATACCCGGTAGTAAAGAAATGCGATGTCTGGCGTGGTTGCATAGTAGCACACGGTATTAATTATTGATGCTTACGTAAGAAGTCACTCAGTTATACTCAATTATTGCTATTGTAATTGCTGCATCATATCTCTCATATTATTGATTCAATTATTGTCACAGTATCATTTGCATTATATGATATGCTATTAAATCAATAATTGAGACGACAAAGTTATTCATATTAATAAATTGCAATATTTAAAATGTCTAGAAGTTCTGTCAAGGAGAGGTTTGGTCATCTAATTGCGCGCCAATAAAGAGAAATCCTTATCGGAAAGCCCCCTCTTTCCTGGGAACGATCTGGTTGATAAATATTGCGAATTATAACAATAATGAATAAATATTATTAAAAAATCAAATTTGAGTTCAGAGTTGAATTTGGAGACGCGGACGTGATATTTGAGTCCGGAACGATGAAATTAGTAAAAATAGACTATAAACACAAAATTTTCTGGGGTTAACTTTTTGGTCAAAAAGTCAACGGTTGACTTTTTTGAGAAAAGTCAAACTTCAAAATTTCAAATTTTATATTGTTGATAAAAATAGTTCCATTGTGTTAGAATTATTAGTGTTAGTGAAAATCGATATTTATTTCGATAATAATTGATGTCTGGAAGTTATATTGATCAATCCTGATCGAATTAATGTGGATAAATGAGCAATTGATTGCTATTAATTCACATGATTATAACTATTTGTTCACATGTGTGTACTATTGATTCATATTCTTACTACTATTAGGAGAGTTGGTGCAAGATTGATAATACTTGAATGACTAAGTTAAAAATGGAGGTATAGATAGAGGTACTATACTGTAATTCGTATTTTCACATGTCTAGAACTATTGAGTCACATGATTTACTATTCATTCACATGATTTACTATTAGGGGAGGTGGTGCAAGTTTGATAATACTTGCAGGACTAAATTAAAAATGAAGGAAAAGATAAAGGTATTGTACTGTAATATTTCGAGCCCCAAAACGTGTAATTATCGAAACTATGTTTTCCTATAAATAGAAGCTCATTCTTCTTCATTTCTCACCAATTCACAAAAGCTATAGAGCAATTATTATAGAGAAACTTTAGAGGGAGAAGTTATAGAGAGAAAGAAAAAGAGAAGTCTGCTACCTTTCTACTCTAGTATTCAGTTTCTTTCTAAGGTAAGGGATATCATTATTGTGTAAGGGATATTATTTGTTGTACTCGTAAGGGATATCATTATTGTGTAAGAGATATTATTTGTTATACCTGTAAGGGGTATTATTTCTTTTGTATTCATAAAGAGAGCTTCTGTTATTCCATTCTTTATTATTATGTTGGAATAACTTTGTTTATCTAGCACCGCATACATGGTGAAATTCTTCTATTATTCCGTTCTTTATGATTACAGCCGGAATATCACATCTTGCCACGTATTACGCTTTAACTTGGTTCCATTAATTATTACATTGAATAACTCGCTCTGCATGCGGTCTATCGCATACATGGTGATTTCATTGTTATTCAATTCTTTATTATTACATTGGAATATCCTGTCTGCATGTTTTTACGCCGGATCCGGGTTTCGCCTTTACTATTCTTTATTTATTCTCATTTTAGCTTTATACTCCGTTTACATGCGTATTCTCACCGGAATATCCTATCTCATACTTTTACGCCTAACTCGGTTCCGCCTTTTATTATTCTCATTGGGAATAACTCATGCATGCATGCGGTCTCTATCGCATGCATGGTGAATCCTTATGTTATTCCATTCTTTATTATTACATTGGAATAACTTTTGTCATGTGGATTACCACATGCATGGTGAATGATCCTTTGTATTTCATTCCTTGTTAAATTGTGGAAATGATCTGTTTACGTAGATTATGATAAAAGTCATAATAAAAGCATTGGACTAATGAAAATCCTGGGTATATGTGGTATTAGTAAGTGTTATGATGAGTTATGTTGGTTATTGTGTGAAAACATGAAAGTTTCTTAGAAATCACAAAGCGTTGAAAATCAAATTTTGGTGAAAATAGAACATGAAATTCAATTGACCATATTCCTATTAAATTTCGAATTTTTGAGTGAGGTCAAGTTCTAGAGTTAGATCTATGAGTTTTTATAAATTATCCAAGTGGAATCACTGGAAAAAGGTATTGTAGATTTTCGTGTGGACTGTTTTTAGCAAAGGAGTCAAAAGCTGCAAATGAGAAAAAACTACTGTCCATATTTTTAAAAGGGCTGTTTCGGCCACTTAATTTGTGAGAAAAATTCTAGCCTTTTGAGACATGAAAGTATATGATATAGAGTACCTCCTGTCCAAAAATGAGCTCATTCCGACTTAAAATGAGCAAGTTATGACCATTTCAATATTTAGGTTTTTCCGACGAAAAATGCTATAACCGGAGTTCTATAACTCCGATGACCATAAAATTTAAAGTGGAAGTTTACGTTAACATGTGTAAGATCCTGCTAAGATTTGGGAATTTCTAGAGTTAAACTTAAGGTAGCTAATTTCTTAAGGAATTAATTAGAAATTGATTTTTGAAAAATAGTAAATAAATTTTAAAAATTTCGAGAAAAATATATGTTTAATATGAGACTATATTCTGCTTAATCCTAGAAAAGAATAATTTTTGGGACTGATTTGGTATTTTTCATGAAAATAGTTTTGTTACAAATATATGAGTTAAATATGTTATGTGAAGTTGAAGAATTGGTAAATAGGATTTTAGGGCTTGAAAATCCTATATAAAGTATGTGCAGATTTTTGATGAGTAATTTGATTATTGGTGATGAAATCTTATGAGTATGACATTTTTGAATGATTAAATGCATTATTTGGTAAAGTGTAAATAATTAAATTAAATTGTTTATAAGTTTAAGAATTGATTAAAATATTATTAACAATATTAGATTATGATTTTATTAAGTGATTGATAATATTTAGATAAATTTAAAGTCTTTAATATTTATCCTTATTTTCGTTGGATTAATGTTTATATCATTGTCATCATCCTCATACTTATATTATGTTGAAAGTCATCTCATGGCTCAGAGTGCATAGATGGACTTGGTATGATTATGACCGAGGATTATTCGGTATAATCATGACTGTAATGTTACAAATAATGTGGAAAAAGTCCTCATTGGCCCGTAGTGCATTGTTGGACAGTTTTCGGTATGATTATGGCTATGGATTCTCTTCAGCCAAGGGTGCAAAGATGAATTGTTTTATAGCATGATCAGGACCGTTGATGAAAACACTATTATCTTTGGCCGTAGTGCATGGATAATTCGTGGTCGTGGTCGTACTAAAGAATATCCTTGGCACAGTAGTGCGGGATGATTCGATGATGTGGATTAATTATTGAGCTGAGTCTCAGCAATGAAATATTAATTCATGGATGTGATAATAATGAATATCCTTGGTCGTAGTGCATGGATAATTCATGGATGTGATATTAACGAATATCCTTAGCCATAGTGCAGGGGTGATTCGATGATGTGGATTATTTATTAAGCTGAGTCTAAGCATTATTGGTTTTACAGTTGAATATCTTTGGCCGTAGTGCAAAGATGAATTTATTAGTGTGATTATAAGCAGGAATTATGATTTGGTATAACCATGATTTGTGATATTTCAGGTGAAGATAGGTGATGAGAATTATCTTCGTCCTGGGTGCGAAAAGGGAATTCATAATCACAATTATGATTATGAGTTATTCATATGATTGTGGATAGGAATTGTTGATTGATGTTATAGGGATAAAACATTATTGGTGGAATTTTAACATGGAGATGATAATAGACCTGATTGTCTATTTGACTCTTCTAATGGATTGCTCGTTCTGCTGCAATTTTGGTTGAAAAGTTTTATCATCTACCATATGTTCTAAATCTGTGATTTATTATTGATGAAAGCTATTGATAATGTAATTATCTTTAGTCATGATATTTTTTACTGGGCTAGTTGTGCTCACCCTTTTGCTTCACAGTTCCTTTCAGGTAATAAGAGTGTAGCTGGGTCGAGCGGGGATAACAGGGAAATAGTGTGATAGTCCGAGACTGTCGAAGTTTCTTAATACATTATAAAATGGCATGACATGCAACAGATAATTGTATTGAAGACCTAAGATGTGTGTGTCGTATTTTATACGTCACTTAATAATTGATTTTGGCAAACAACAATAGGGTGATGAGAACCCGACTTTGAAAGCGTCAAAAGTGAACCTCATTAGAATGAATATGATAGTAATCTTCTCGTTTTTCTTTGGGGTCTTAAATATTTGCTGCTGTATTTTATATGACATTGTAACAATTTGAGTTTGGATACTGCTCTACGAGACAATATTGTATTAAAACTCACGATTAATCGTTGTCGTATCGCATCGACAGCTTCAACAGTTGTATAAATAAAGTTTGTATTTGATTTTTATAGTGTGATATCCTGACTTTACTCGAATGGGTGATGTATACCTATTTTGAAATTTTGCACACCACGCTGCTCTAGGTTATGATAGATATCATATGTCCACGTAATTATCCTTGGTTGACCCAATAGACCCCAAAGAAAAATGAGAAGATTACTATCATGTTCTTTCCAATGGTGAGTCTTCTCTCGACATATAACTATCTCCACCGCTCTGCAATTGAAAATTATATTTCAACCAAACTCCAAGATCATATAGTAGTGCTCGAGATATACTCAAAGAAGTGGATGTGCACAACCCCGCTTTATGATAACACGAGGTTGTATGTCATTAGACATCTTATATGATAGTGGCAAAACACCCTTCCAAAGTTGGGGTTCACCTCACCCTATTCGGTTCACCAAAATTAAATATCAAATGAAGTATACAATACGACACACTTATCTAAAGTTCTCAATAAAATTATTTCCATACTATTTAGGGAGAAACCTCAACAAATTTATAGACCACCGCTTCTATTCTCCTCATACTCCCCGCCGACCCAAATTTACACTCTTATTACTTCTAAAAGAAATTGTGAAGCAAAAAAGGGTGAGCACAACTAGCCCAAAGAAAGAATATCATGACTAAAGATAATTTACATCATCAATAGCCTTTATCGATAATAAATCAGAGATTTAGAACATATGGTAGATGATAAAACTTTTCAACCATAGTTGCAAAGAAAACAAGCAATCCATTAAGAGAGTCAAATAGTACGATCGTGTCTATTATCTTCTCCATGTTAAAAGTCCACCAATAATGTTTTATCCTCGTAACATCAATCAACAATTCATGTCCACAATCATATGAATAACTCATAATCATAATTGTGATTCTAAATTCCTCTCCGCACTCGTGACGTAAGATAATTTTCATCGCCTATCTTCACCAAACATCAAAAATCATGGTTATACCAAAATCACAATTCCTGCTCATAATCATACTAATAAATTCATCTTTGTGCTACGGCCAAAGATATTCATTAACATTTCATCTTTGAACTACATGCCAAAGATATACAACTGTATTTTAGAAGAGTCAAGTAGAGCATTATATCTACTATCTTTTACGAATTAAAAGTGTATAATCAATATTTTATCGTTGAGACTCAGCTTAATAAATAATCCACATCATCGAATTATCCCTGCACTACGGCCAAGGATATTCATGTAATCATCAATGGTCATGATTATACCGAATAATCCCTGGTTATAATCATACCAATAACTGTCCATCAATGCACTACGAGCCAATGAGTACTTTTACCACATCATCTATAACATTACGGGTCATGATTATACCAATGATCCTCGGTCATAATCATACCAATAAATAGCTCATCTATGCACGTATAAGCCAAAGATACTCATCAATCAATAGTTCATCTTTTGCACGTAAGCCAAAGATATACAATCAGAAACCAATAATCAACAGTCCATCTTTGCACGGAAGCCAAAGATATACAACTGTAAAACAAATAATCAACAGTTCATCTTTGCACGTAAACCAAAGATGACATTCGTCATAATATAAGCACGAGGATGATGACAATGATATAAGCATTAATTAAACGAAATCAAGGATAAATATTAAAGACTTTAAATTTATCCAGAGTTTAAAAATATCCAAATTGTCAACATGATACTGCTTTGTGGAGTAAAATTCAAGAATAATATTCATGTACCAAAAATAATTTGGACAGAAAAGAAATATATTTTTTGGGTAAATAGTACCTTAATAAGACCCTATGAATAGTACTTCGAAAATAATACCTCATGAATAGTACCCCTAAGATGAAAAGTACCCCAAATACCCGAAAGAATAATATTCGGGTGAATAGTAATTTGGGTGAATAAGAACTCATGAATAAGAATCGTGAATAAGACTTCACACCTAAAAGTGCCCTAATACCCGAAAGTGAATAATACTATAGTAAATAGTAACCGGGTGAATAAGAACTCCGAGAATAAGAACTCGTAAAAAAAATACCAAAGAAAATGATATTCCATGACGAGTACAAAAGAAATGATATCTAATACGAGTATAATAGAATATACTTAAACCGCAAATGGATTTTCACCCGCCATGCAGAATCCACGTAAATGCATCATTTCCACAATTTAATAAAGTAATGAATACGAAGGATCATTCACCATGCATGCGGTAATCCACATAGATGTTTATTCCAACCGAATAATAAAGAATGGAATAATGTAAGAATTCATCATGCATGCGATAGACTCGCATGATACATGTTTATTCCCAACATAATAATAAAGAATGGAACTGTGTCACGCAGAATCCGCATGCATAGATATTCTAATGTAATAATAAAGAATGGAACCACGTCATGCAGAATCCGCATGCATGTGATATTCCAAATGTAATAACAAAGAATTCACCAAGCATGCGATAAAACCGCAGAGACAAAGTTATTCCAATGTAATAATAAAGAATGGAATAATAGAAGAATTCACCAGCGCATGTAATCCGCATGCATGCAAGTTATTCCAACAGTAATAATAAAGAATGGAATAATGTAAGAATTCACCATGTATGGCGTAATCAATGCATGACAAAGTTATTCCAACATAATAATAAAGAATGGAATAACAACCTTTGTTTCGAGTATTGAAAGAAAATAATTCTCTTCATGAATACGAAAGAATAATACCCTTACCTAAGAAATAATATCCTTACTTGGAATAGATATCGAATAAAGGAAGCAGCATTTCTCTTCTTCTTTCTCTCTATAAATTCTCTATAATAATAATTGCTTCTAGACTTAGTGAATTGGTAAAAAATAATGAAGGAATGAGCTTCTATTTATAGAAAATATAGTTTCAATAATTGCACATTTTGGGGCTCGAAATATTACAGTATAATACCTTCATCTTTTCCTTCATTTTTAATTTAGTCATGCAAGTATTATCAAACTTGCATCACCTCCCCTAATAGTAAATCATGTGAATCAATAGTAAATCATGTGACTCAATAGTTCTAAACATGTGAAAAAATTAATTATAGTATATTACCTTCAACTATACCTCCATTTTTAACTTAGTCATGCAAGTATTATCAATCTTGCACCAACTCCCCTAATAGTAAATGAATGTGAATCAATAGTATACACATGTGAAAAAATAGTTATAATTATGTGAATCAATAGCAATTAATTGCTCATTTATCCGGTAAATTACCCGATTGGTCAATATAACCTCCAGACATCAATTATTATCGAAATAAATGTCAATTTTCACTAACACTAATAATTCCAACACAATGGAAATATCAATTTCATCTTTAATCAACACGAACTTATTCATCATTAATAATATAATTCACAATATTTAACAACCGTGTCGCTCCTGTGAAAGAGGGGCTTTCGATAAGGATTTCTCCTTATCGCACGCAATTAGGTGACCAAACCTCTCCTCGATGTAACTTCTAGACATCACAATATTGCAAATAATAATATGAATAACTTTGTCGCCTCAATTATTGATTTAATAATATAACATATTATGCGTATGATACCGTGACAATAATTGAATAAATAATACGAGAGATATGATGCAAAGAATTATCAGAGCAATAATTGAGTATAACCGAGTGACTTCTTACGTAAGATCAATAATCAATACCGTGTGCTATTATGCAACCACACCATACATCGTATTTTTTACTACTGGGTAGTTCAACAGTTTAACGGTAAAACTTTCGCCGTTATTTTTATAAAAAGATATTTTTGTCGTTTTCTAACTACGACAATACTTCCGTTGTAGGGTATACCAATGATTATGCCGTCGTACGAATATTCCCAGTTAAAACGAATATTCCTCGACCAATCGAATATTCCCCGACACAACGAATATTTTATAACAACTTGCATATTTTATAAAATTTTCAAATATCACCCTTAACTTTAACCTTTATCAATTTAACCATTTACTAAATAGAATAATTATAAAAAAATTGAATACTTTCATTTCATAAACTTCGGGGTCTCACAATCTCCCCTCCTTATGAAATTTTGCCCTCGAAATTTACGTACATGGTAGTTCGAAGAGATGAGAATACCTTTTTTCCTTTTTGGATTGTACCTTCCCGGTTATTTCCAATGTATCATGATCTTCCCATTGCTCATCTCTTGTATTTCAGATATCATTCTAGAATATATCTTCAAAATAAAGGTTAATTGACATATCACAATTTGTCAACTTATCAAGTAAACAATTTCAGCTTAGGTAAGTCACACACTAGCGAAGTATATTATTCGTCTCTCCCCTCCTAGTTCTAGACTCATATCTCCGCCAACGAACATATCCCTAAGCTCTGATACCATTTGTGACACCCCCAAAATAGGTCCACACGACCTATTCTGAGTCGCCAGATATCATACTATAAAAATCAAATACAAACTTCATTTATATTAACTCGCTGAACTGTCGTCAGATGTATTACTTACCACGCTTAAACTGTGAGTTTTAATACAAATGTATATAACTCTCATGGTGCCTCGACCACAACCTTACAATGGTACTTTACATAAAAGTACAAATAAAAAACCTGCTTTTAGAAATTAAAATCTTTGGGAAGTGCTCAAGAAACCTTCGTATATGGGAGGCCATGCGTCTAGGTTATGATAGATATCATATGTCCACGTAATTATCCTTGGTTGACCTAATAGAACCCAAAGAAAAATGAGAAGATTACTACTATGTTCTTTTTCCAATGGTGAGTCTACTCTTGACATATAACTATCTCCACTGGCCCCAAGCAATTGAAAATTATATTTCAACCAAACTCCAAGATTATATAGTAAGTTTCGTAGATATACTTAAGAAGTGGATGTGCACAACCTCGCCTTATGATAACACGAGGTTGTAAGTCATTAGACATCTTGTATGATAAAGGCAAAACACCCCTTCCAAAGTCAGGGTTCACCTCACCCTATTCGGTTCACCAAAATTAAATATCAAATGACGATACAATACGACACATTTATGTAAAGTTCTCAATAAAATTATTTCCATACTATTTAGGAGAACCTCAATGCCTATAGACCACCGCTTCTATTCTCCTTACACTTCGCCGACCCAAATACACTCTTATTACCTAAAAGGAATTGTGAAGCAAAAAAAATGGTGAGACAACTAAATTTTAAAAGAATATCATGACTAAAGATAATTTACATCATCAATAACCTTCATCAAGAATAAATCGTAGATTTAGAACATATGGTAGATGATAAAACTTTTCAACCATAGTTATAGCGGTAACGAAGCAATCCATTAGAAGAGTTAAATATACCATCGTGTCTATTATCTTCTCCATGTTAAAAGTCCACCAATAATGTTTTATCCTTGTAACATCAATCAACAATTCCTCGTCCATGATCATATGAATAACTCATAATCATAATTGTGATTCTAAATTCTCTTCGCACCTGTGATTTAAGATAATTTTCATCACCTATCTTCACCGAAACATCAAAAATCATAGTTATACCAAATCACAATTCCCCGCCATAATCATATTAATAAATTCATCTTTGTACTACGCACCAAAGATATTCATTAACAATTCATCTTTGCACTACAGCCAAAGATATACAAATCATATTTTAGAAGAGTCAAGTAGAGCATGATATCTACTATCTTTTACGAAATAAAAGTGTATAATCAATATTTTATCGCTGAGACTCAGCTTAATAAATAATCCACATCATCTATATAACATTACGGGTCATGATTATACCGAATGATCCCTGATCATAATCATACCAATAAACTGTTCATCTATGCACATAAGCCAAAGATACTCATCAATCAATAGTTCATCTTTGCACGTAAGCCAAAGATATACAACTCAGAAAAAACAATAATCAATAAATTCCATCTTTGTACGTAAGCCAAAGATATACAACTATAAAATCAATAATTAATAAATTCCATCTTTGCACGTAAGCCAAAGATGACTTTCATCATAATATAAGCATGATGATGATGACAATGATATAAGCATTAATCAACGAAATCAAGGATAAATATTAAAGACTTTAAATTTATCCAGAGTTTAAAAATATCCAAATTGTCAACATGATAATGCTTTTGTGGAGTAAAATTCAAGAATAATATTCATGTACCAAAAATAATTTGGACAAAAAAGAAATATATTTTCTGCAAATAGTACCCTTAATAGTACCCTATGAATAAGACTTCTAAATAAGACCTCATGAATAAGACCCTAAATGAAAAAGTACCCCAAATACCGAGATTGAATTATATTCTAGTGAATAGTAATTTGGGTGAATAAGAATCAGAATAAATACTTCAACACGAAAAGTGTCCCGAATACCCGAGTGAATAATACTAGAGTGAATAGTATCTGGGTGAATAGTAACTCGTGAATAGTAACTCGTAAAAAAAAGACCAAAAAAAATTATATTTCATGTCGAGTACAAAAGAAATGATATCTCATACGAGTATAATAGAATATACGAAACTGCAAATGGATTTTCACTCGCCACGCAGAATCCACGTAGATGCATCATTTTCACAATTTAATAAAGAATGAATACGAAGATCATTCACCATGCATGCGGTAAATCCACATGTAAAAAAGTTATTCCAACGTAATAATAAAGAATGGAATAATGTAAGAATTCACCATGCATGCGATAGACCGCATGCATAAAATGTGTTATTCCCAATGTAATAATAAAGAATGGAACTGTGTCACGCGAATCCGCATGCGCATAAGATATTCTAACGTAATAATAAAGAATGGAACAAGTCATGCGTAATCCGCATGCATGTGATAATAAAGAATGGAACCAAGTTATCGTAATCCGCATGCATGTGATATTCCAATAAAATAATAAAGAATGGAATAACAACGAATTCACCGTGCATGCGATAGATCACATGCATGTGTTATTCCAAATGTAATAATAAAGAATGGAATAACATAAGAATTCACCAAAGCGTGCATAGATTCGCATGCATGCGAAGTTATTCCAACGAGAATAATAAAGAATGGAATAATGTAAGAATTCACCAGCGTGTGTAATCCGCAGAGCATGAGTTATTCCAATGTAAAAATAAAGAATGGAATAATAAATTTACGGCGAGTATTGAAAGAAAATAATTCTCTTCATGAATACGAAAGAGATAATACGCCTTTACCTGAAGAAAACCTGGATACTTGGAATAAATGACTTAGCTACTTCTCTTTCTTCTTTCTCTCTATAATAATTGCTTCATGAGACTTAGTGAATTGGTGAAAAATAATGAAGGAATGAGCTTCTATTTATCGGAAAATATAGTTTCAATAATTGCACATTTTGGGGCTCGGAATAATACAGTATAATACCTTCATCTTTTTCTTCATTTTTAATTTAGTCATATAAGTATTATTAAACTTGCACCATCTCCCCTAATAGTAAATCATGTGAATCAATAGTTCTAAACATGTAAAAAAATTAATTATAGTATAGTACCTTTAACTATACCTTCATTTTTAACTTAGTCATGCAAGTATTATCAATCTTGAACCAACTCCCCTAATAGTAAATGAATGTGAATCAATAGTACACACATGTGAAAAAATAGTTATAATCATGTGAATCAATAGCTATTAATTCCTCATTTATCCAGTTAATTACCCGATTGGTCAATATAATCTCCAGACATCAATTATTATCGAAATAAATGTCGATTTTTACTAACACTAATAATTCCAACACAATAGAACTATCAATTTCATCTTTAATCAACACGAACTTATTCATCATTAATATTATAATTCACAATATTTAACAATCAGGTCGTTCCCAGGAAAGAAGGGGCTTTCCGATAAGGATTTCTCTTTATTGGCGTGCAATTAGGTGACCAAACCTCTCCTTGACAGAACTTCTAGACATTGTCAATATTGCAAATAATAATATGAATAACTTTGTAGTCTCAATTATTGATTTAATATTATAACATATTATGCAAATGATATTGTGACAATGATTGAATAAATAATATGAGAGATATGATGCAGTAATTACTGTAGCAATAATAGAGTATAACTCAGTGACTTCTTACGTAAGCATCACTAATCAATACCGTAAAGTATTATGCAACCACGCCAGACATCGTACTTTTTACTACCAGGTAGTTCAACAGTTTAACGGTAAAAATTTTGCCGTTATTTTTATAAAAAGATATTTATGTCATTTTCTAATTACGACAATACTTCCGTTGTGGGGTCCACCAATGATTATGCCGTCGTACGAATATTTCCTGTTAAAATAAATATTCCTCGACCAATCGAATATTCCCCGTATGACGCCCCCAAAAATAGGTATACATCACCCATCTTGGGTCGCCAGATACATGGTATAGAATACAAATACAAACTAATTATACAACAGTCGTGTAAAACACGACAAAACATATGCTGTGAGTTTTAATACAAATATTGTCATCTAAACAATATTCACACTCAAATTCAATCTTATTACAATTATTATCACATTATTTCACAGAATAGTAAGGACAACTATGACACCATCTCGGACCATCACTCCATTCCTCGACTAGTCCCAGCTATATTCTCATTTCCTGAGGAGAACAGTGAAAGAAAGGGTGAGCTCAACTAGCCCAGTAAGAAATATTATGACTAAGATAATGCAGAATAAATTATCATTAGTCTGCAACAATGTTAAACTGATAAAATACAATAGACATCCAGTTTAATTGCAGCGGAACAAGCAATCCAATAAAAGAGTCAAGTAGAGAATAGAATCTACTATCTTTTATAATTTAAAAAGTTTTTCATCACTTTTATCGCTGAGACTCGGCTCAATAAATAATCCACATCATTAAATCATCCCTGCACTACAGGCCAATGATATTCTTTCGTATCATGACCACGAAATATCCATGCACTACGAGCCAAAGATAATCGTGTTTTCATCAACGGTCCTGATCATGCCATAAAACAATTTATCTTTTCACCCTTGGCCGAAGAGAATCCATAGCCATAATCATATCAAAAACTATCCATCAATGCATTACGAGCCAATGAGGACTTTTTTCACATCATTTGTAACATTACGGTCATGATTATACCGAATAATCTATGGTCATAATCATACCAAGTCCATCTATGCACTACAGGCCACAGATGACTTTCAAAAAAATATAAACATGAGGATGATGACAATGACATAATAATTCAATAAAACAAGTTTAAGAATTAATTTATCCAGGAACCAATAACGTCCAAATTTTCAACATGATACTTCTTTGTAGAGTAAAATTTTTAGAATGCTCAGAAGAATATTTTCATGAAAAGATACTGGATAAATCACAAATATCAAGGATATTCCACTAATTTCATGGAGTATAAAGTCAAAACTTTAACCAACCGAATATAATAAATAATGGAATAACAAAAGAAATCACCAAAACTGCGATAGATCGCGCACAAAGCAAAGTTATTCCAACAGTAATAATAAAGATTTAAACCAGTCCCACCAGAAAAACGCATGCATATGATATATCCAACCAATGTAATAATAAAGACGCGAACCCAGTCCCACGTAAAAACGATAGACATGATATTCTAACGAGTAATAATAAAGAATGGAATAACAACGTAAATCACCACGCATGCTATGATTGTGATGTATGAGTTATTCCAACAGAATAATAAATAACGGAACCGTGTCAAAGCGTAAATTTACGCAAGCAGGATGTTCCAATGTAATAATAAAGAATTGAATAACAACGTAAATCACCATGCATGCGGTATTGGATGACAAAGTTATTCTAACAGTAATAATAAATAACGGAACCAGTCCCACATAAAACGCATGATGTGATATTCCAACATAATAATAAAGAATGGAATAACAAAAGAATTTCATCAAGTATAGGGTAGATCACAGTATACAAAAGTTATTCCAATGTAATAATAAAGAATGGAATAATGTAAGAATTTCACCAAGTATAGGGTAGACCACATATACAAGTTATTCCAATGAGAATAATAAAGAATGGAATAATGTAAGAATTTCACCAAGTATAGGGTAGATCGCAGATATCTGAGTTATTCCAACAGAATAATAAAGAATGGAATAACAGAAGTTCTCTTCATGAATACAAAAGAAATAATACCCCTTAAGATTACAACAAATAATATACCTTACCTTTGAACGAAGAGTATTCTGACTGGTAGGGCATAGATATACTTGAAGAAACTTGCACTACGCTCAAAGGTTTCTTAAACTCTAAAGAAATACACTCAAGATTATAGAAGAAGAATTCTCTATAGTTTCTCTCTCTAAATTTCATGAATTAAGTAAGAAATAATGAAGGAATGAGCTTATTTATAGAAGAATGGATCAAGCATAAGAACTAATTCATGAACGGTCCAGTTGATTTACTTTTAATCGAATCAGTCCATATTTAAAGCAAAATCTTTTAAATAAAATATAATATATTCTATTTATAATATAATAAAATGAATAACTTAATAAAAGTATTTTGTTTTATATAAAAAAGATTTTACTATGAGGAGCACTATATACAACACTATGCATAATAAAGTATAATATATTCTATTTATAGAATAATTTTTTAAAAGTATTACATTTTATATAAAAAGATTTTACTATGAAAAACACTATGCATAATAGAATATAATATATTCTATTTATAGAATAACTTTATAAAAGTATTCTGTTTTATATAAAAAGTTTTTCTGTTTTATTACATTAATAATATTAATAAAATAAAATTGAGTGACTTATCACGTAAGCATTAATAATCAATACTGTGTGCTACTATGCAACCACGCATATTATTGTACTTTTACTACCGAGTAGTTCAACAGTTTTAACGGTAAAACTTCCGCCATTATTTTCATAAAAATATTTTTGTCGTTTTCTCAATCCCAAATAATAATTTCATTTGTGGGGTCCACCAATGATTGTATTGTGTCAAAAAAAAAATCAGTACGGATATTCCCTGACAAAAAGAATATTCCTCGACCAATCGAATATAATATGACAACTTGCATACTTTGCAAAATTTATAAATATTACCCACAACTATAACATTATATTAAATCCACACCATAATATTAAAAAAATTTATTTCGAGAAAATTAAATATTTATTCATAAAATCTGGGGTCTCACAATCTCCCCTCCTTATGGAATTTAGCCCTCAAAATTTACGTACGTACCTGGTATGTTGAAGAGATGAGGGTACCTTGACTTCATTTCAGATTCTAATTCTTGAGGTATAACCTTTGAGTGTCGAATATAATCCTTCTTATCCAAGATTTTAACATGTATCTTCTCATACGTTAAATCATCCACTATCTCGCCCGGTTCTAAATCAATAATGGGGTTCGGGTCATCCACATATTTACATAACATCGATACGTTAAAGCCATTATGGGCACGCGACATACTTGGCGGTAAAACGAGTCTATAAGCCACAGTTCCTACTCGATCGAGGATTTCAAATGGGCTAATTAAATCGAGGGTTGAGATTTCCTCTCTTCATCGATTCTTGCTTCTAGAATAACGCCCTCTTGAACCTTCTTCTTCACATTCATCAGCTCTGAGTATGTAGCTTGCACGGCTTTAACTTTATCGATTAAAGTCGATTCTACTCAGATATTCGTTATCTTTTACGGGTTCGTATATTCAAGACTTGTAGAATCGCATACGATCTTCTACTCAACGAATTACGACCACCATGTTCGTTTTTCCTACGATGGTATTGATTGGTACGATCGTAATCTTCAACAGCTCGAGTCAACGTACCAATCAATACCATCGTAGGAAAAGCAAACATAGTAGCTGACGCGTTGAGTAGAAGATCATAACATTTTACACGTATCGATGTTACGTAAATATGTGGACGACCCAAACCACATTATTGATTTAGAACCGGACGAGATAGCGGATAATTTAACGAATGAAGACGTACCTGTTAAAATCCTGGAATATATTCTACGCTTAAAGGTTGTACCTCAAGAGTTAGAATCTGACGAGGAATCCTCACCTCTTCGGCATACCAGGTACGTACGTAAATTTCGAGGGCCAAATTCCATAAGGAGGGGAGATTGTGAGACCCCAGATTTTATGAATAAATATTTAATTTTCTCGAAATAAATTTTTTTGAATATTATGGTGTGAATTTAATATAATGTTATAGTTGTGGGTAATATTTATAAATTTTGCAAAGTATTCAAGTTGTTATATTATATTCGATTGGTCGGGGAATATTCGTTTTAACAGAGAATATTCGCATTTACAAAGACAATCATCGGTGGACCTCATAACGGAATTATCATTGTCGATCGAGAAAACGACAAAAATATTTTTTATGAAAATAACTACGGAAGTTTTACCGTTAAAACTGCTGAACTACTTTGTAGTAAAAGTGACAAAGAATACGTGTGGTTGCATAGTAGAATACCCAGATTGATTATTAATGCTTACGTGATAAGTCACCCGCTTTTGTTTTATTGATATTATTAATGTAATAAAATGGTAAAAGCTTTTTATATAAAAAATGTAATACTTTTATAAAGTTATTCTATAAATAGAATATATTATATTCTATTATGCATAGTGTTTTGCATAGTAAAATCTTTTTATATAAAACAGAATTCTTTTATAAAGTTATTCTATAAATAGAATATATTATATTTTATTATGCATAGTGTTGCATAGTGCCTGCATAGTATTTTGCATAGTAAAATTATTTTATATAAAACAGAATACTTTTATAAAGTTATTCGTTTAATTAGATTATAAATAGAATATATTATATTTTATTTAAAAAATTTTGCTTTAAATCTGGACCGTCCGATTAAAAGTAAATCAATCTGGACCATTCATGAATTAGTTACTATGAAGTCCATTCTTCTATAAATAGAAGCTCATTCCTTCATTATTTCTTACGAATTCACTGAAACTCTAGAGAGAGAAATTATAGAGAGAAAGAAGAAAAGTATTCTGCTACTTCACTACTCCTACATCCAGTACTCTTTTCTTAAGGTAAGGGATATTATTTGTTGTACTCGTAAGGGGTATTTTTTCATATTCATGAAGAGAACTTCTATTATTCCATTCTTTATTATTCTGTTAGAATAACCTGTATACGCGGACTACCCTATATTTGGTGAAATTCTTCCATTATTCCATTCTTTATTATTATGTTGAATTACTCCGCCATGCAAGCACCGCATACATGGTGAAATTCTTCCATTATTCCATTCTTTATCATTCTTGTTGAACATCCTCGCCTATGCTTTACGCATCGACTGGTTCTATTATTTATTATTCATTGGAACATCATGTCTCATATGCTTACGCCTAATTGGTTCCGCTTTTATTATTCTATTGGAATATCCCGTCTGCATGCATTTCTACGCAAACCCGGTTCCGTTATTTATTATTCTCGTTGAATAACTTTGTCTGTCTAAGTACCGCATACATGGTGAAATTCTTCATTATTCCATTTTTATTATTCATTGGAATATCCCATTAAGGTGTATTACGCTTTGACCAGTTCCGTTATTTATTATTCTATTTGAATAATCTGCAAGCCAAGTACCGCATGCATGGTGATTTCTTTTGTTATTCCATTCTTTATTATACTCAAATGGTTAAAGTTTTGACTTCTATACTCCATGAAATTAGTGGAATATCCTTGATATTTGCGCTTCATCCAAAGATCTTTTCATGGAAATATTCTTATGAGCATTCTTAAATTTTACTCTCTGAGGAAGTATCATGTTGACAATTTGGGCGTTATTGGTTCCTCGGATAAATTAATTCTTGAACTTGTTTTATTGAATTATTATGTCATTGTCATCATCCTCGTGTTTATATTATGTTGAAAGTCATCTCGTGGCTCAGAAGTGCATAGATGGACTTGGTATGATTATGACCGAGGATTATTCAAGATAATCATGACCGTAATGTTACAAATGATGTGGAAAAAGTCCTCATTGGCCCGTAATGCATTGATGGACAGTTTTTGGTATGATTATGGCTATGGATTCTCTTCGGCCAAGGGTGCAAAGATGAATTATTTTATGGCATGATCAGGACCGTTGATGAAAACACAATTATCTTTAGCCCATAGTGCATGGATAATTCGTGGTCGTGATACTAAATAATATCTTTGGCCTGTAGTGCAGGGATGAATTGATGATGTGGATTATTTATTAAGCTGAGTCCCAGCAATAAAAGTGATGAAAAACTTTTTAAATCATAAAAGATAGTAGATTCTATTCTCTACTTGACTCTTTTAATGGATTTCTTGTTCCGCTGCAGTTAAACTGGATGTCTATTGTATTTTATCAGTTTAATATTATTGAAGACTAATGATAATTTATTCTGCATTATCTTAGTCATAATATTTCTTACTAGGCTAGTTGAGCTCACACTTTCTTTCATTGTTCTCTTCAGGAAATGAGAACGTAGCTGGGGCTAGTCGGGGAACAGAGTGATGGTCCTAGATGGTGCATTAGTAGTCCTCACTATTCTATGAAATAGTGTAATAATAAATGTAATGAGGACTCCATTGAGTGTGGATATTGTCTAGATGACAATATTTGTATTAAAACTCATAGCATATGTTTTGTCGTATTTTACACGATCGTTGTATAATTAGTTTGTATTTGTATTCAAGACTACGTATCTCATGCACCCAAGATAGGTGATGTATACCTATTTTTAGGGGCGTCATTGTTGGTATCAAAGCTTAGGGATATGATCCCTGGCTAAGATGTGAGACAAGAACTAGGAGGGGAGAGACGAAAAATTCCTTCGCTGGTATGACCTACCTAAGTTTATTTGGTATTTAATCGGTCGGTCAGAGTATAGGGATGATATGTTAATTAACCCTTGTTTTATGGCAGTATTTGAAAATGGCATCCGAGAATGTTGAAAACATCAATGGAGCACAGGAGACCGTTGAGTCTCCACAGATCAATAATCAGGAAAATTTGCATCAGGAAGACGATAATCCTCCTGTAAACAACAACACTGACCAAATGATGAACGTTGGAATGTTCAGAGGCTTTATGCAATTCATGCAACAACAGGTAAGAGAGACTCCTGTTCAAAATATAGGTGGAAATAATGGCAACTCACGGTCGGTCACCGCTAAGCAGTTCAAGGAGCTGGGACCACCAGAGTTTTTGGGAAAGCTAGAACTACTTAAGGCGGAGACATGGTTAAAGCAGATCACCAAGATATTTGATGTCTTGGGATGCTCAAAGGAGCAAAAAGTTCCATTTGCCACCTTTATATTGCGTGAAGAGGCAGATTACTGGTGGAAATCTGTAAAACGTACCCAGACTGACACGCTCAAGATGTCTTAGGAGAAGTTCCAAGAGTTGTTCAACGAAAAGTACTTTCCCGAAAGTATTCGTCACATGAAGGAGGTGGAGTTCATCAATCTGGAGCAAAACAATATGACCGTGTTGCAGTACGAGGCTAAGTTTGCTGAGTTGTCTCGGTTTGCATCCCATTTGGTTGATAATGAGGAGAGAATGACGCGAATATTTCTAAGAGGTTTAAAACCTGAGATACGTCAATATCTTATCTCTCATAAACTGCGTTTGTATTCAGATGTTGTTAATAGGGCTCAGTTATTGGAGCGCGATAATGAGTCAACCCAACCAAAAGAGAGCAGCCGGCAAAATGATAATACCGATGATAACAGTCATCAAAGCGGTGACAATAAACATGGAGGGAATCAACATGCCAGAAATGGTAACCACTTCGGTGGTAATCATGGCCAAGATAATAGAAGTGGAAATTTCAAGAAGAGAAGGTTCAATAATGATGGAAAGACAGTAGCACCATCACCCGTTTCAAAGGAAGAAGAACGACCACCGGTCGTATGTTTCAAATGCGGACAGGAGGGACTTGGTATGATTATGACCAGGGATTATTCGGTATAATCATGACCGTAATGTTACAAATGATGTGAAAAAAGTCCTCATTGGCCCGTAATGCATTGATGGACAGTTTTTGGTATGATTATGGCTAGGGATTCTCTTCAGCCAAGGGTGCAAAGATGAATTATTTTATGACATGATCAAGACCGTTGATGAAAACACGATTATCTTTGACCCGTAGTGCATGGATATTTCATGGTCGTGATACTAAAGAATATTATTGGCTTGTAGTGCAGGGATGATTTAATGATGTGGATTATTTATTGAGCTGAGTCTCAGCGATAAAAGTGATAAAAAAAACCTTTTAAATCATAAAAGATAGTAGATTTTATTCTCTACTTGACTCTTCTAATAGATTGCTTGTTCCGCTGCAGTTAAACTTGATGTTTATTATATTGTATTAGTTTAACACTGTTGAAGGCTAACGATAATTTATTTTGCATTATCTTAGTCATAATATTTCTTACTGGGCTAGTTGAGCTCACCCTTTCTTTCACTGTTCTCTTCAGGAAATGAGAATATAGCTGGGACTAGTCGAGAAATGGAGTGATGGTCCGAGATGGTGTCATAGTAGTCCTCACTATTCTGTAAAATAGTGTGATAATAATTGTAATAAGATTGAATTTGAGTGTGGATATTGTTTAGATGACAATATTTGTATTAAAACTCACAACATATGTTTTGTCGTGTTTTACACGACTGTTGTATAATTAGTTTGTATTTGTATTCTGTACCATGTATCTGGCGACCCAAGATGGGTGATGTATACCTATTTTTTGGGGCGTCACAATAGCGACGGATCGAATCGTCACCTAGTCCGTCGCTAAAGAAGTGTGAACAAGGTATATTAAATAAGGGGTGAGCTTAAGATCCGGACCGTATGTGTGTGTGTGTGTGTGCATATATATATATATATATATATGTATATATATATTAAACATTTAAAATGAAATTACTAATTAATGCCACATATAAATTAAAAAGTTGATATTATTCTTTACATTTATTGTTCATGTTATATACTACTCTCTCCGTTTATTAATATATGACGTTTTAGAATTCTAAATAAGCATTAATTGTTTAGTTTCCGATATTATTCCAAGTATTAAATACTCCCTCCGTCTCTAATTATTTGACGTTTTAGAGGTGAACACAAGAATTAAGATAATAATTAAAAAATATTAAATATAGTACTCAATTGCCAATAATATCCTTAAATTTTTTGTTAGGATAAGTAGAGTTTTGTTGGGATAAGACAGAGTAATGAGGGGTAATTTTGAAAAAATTGTCATTAATTCTCCTAGATTTGAACAAACGTCAAATAATTAGGGACAAATAAAAAACTCTAAAACGTTAAATAATTAGGGACGGAGAGAGTATAACTTTGGTTCTCTCACTATTTTTTATCTAATAAATAATAATTTTTTTTCTAATATAAAGATAATATAGATATTTAATATTATATTTAATGCTATACAATTATTTTTTTAATAGTTGTGCACAATTTTAAAAAATTTTATATTAAGAGATGGAGGAAATATTAATTTTTGACGTTTCTAGGTGTAGCAGGTATTGGGGCCCACAAATTCGCATCTTGACTTTTGAGTTAGAAACTTCTAGATCAGTTAGCTGGCCATTCGGAATTTTCCATAAAATCTTTAATCTTACAAAAGTTACGATCGGCATGTATATACATGTAATTAAATAGAATTATAAAATTGACGTATTGTATTAAATATATCGTAAAAGTATTATCAATAAAATTTATCTACATAATATTTTTTTTGTTCTAAATTAATTGTTTAGTTTTGATTTTTTAAACTAATTTTTTATTATTTTTGCTAAAATATAGGTGAATGATTATAACCAAAAGAAAGTAAATATAATTTATTACTAATCCTAATTTTATAATTTTAGAAATATATTTATATATGCTTAATTATTAATTCTAAAATAAATCAATTTGATTTAAAAAATCAAAATTGAAAGCAATTAATTTAGAGACGGAGGAATAATTAAGTAATAAAATATTCATTGTAAAGTAAGAATGTATATCATTTTCCTCTTAAAAATATATGAGATAAGTATGATAATAAATAAAATTTTAAAGATGTTATAGATAATTAATATTATATTTAATATTTTTTAATTATTTTCTTAATTTTTATAAATAATTTTAAAATATCATATATTACAAGACGAAGAGGATTATGTAAACAGCCGCACTGCACCATTATCTATGAAGCGCTTTATGAGTTGTAATAATAAAAAGAAGTCTTGGTGTCCCGGACTATTATAAAACGTAACGGCCAGTTAGTAAACTCAATACTCCCTCCTCACTCTTTAAATATAAATTATTTTAGAGTTATGTATAAATATTAAAAAATAATTATATAATATTAATTATTATATTATTTTATATTAAAAAAAGAGTGTTATTTATTAAAAAAAATGAGAAAATTAAAATTATATTTAATAAGTTGGAATAATATTAAAAATTAACTAATGTAAACTTAAAAAAATATTAAGAGACCAACATTTCTCTAAAATAATTTATAATAAGGACCGAGTCTGAGGGAGTACTTAGCTATCTATATACACTAGCATATTCGACAAGTGGCTAGTTATAAAATAAATAAATTATATACTCGTGGCGATAAAATTAATAACATGTCATACAAGGAATTTCATCATTCATCATTACATTAATTAGTTAAAATGTATTTTCATAAATTAAAAAGGTCAAAAAAAAAAGAAGAAGAGAGAACTCGAGTGCCGAAATGGGCTTGCCGGCAATGAACTTTGCCAGAACAAGCAGTAGAGACTCATTGTTGGAAGGAAACATTGAAATGAGCTGGGTTTATTAAACTCGGTAGAAACTGTTGGAAATGGGTTTGAAAAATTAAATATTAGAGTATTTTGAGACTCAATTTAATGTGGGATCTACATTCTGGAAATGTCGGGTCCATGCACTAATGCGTTCTCCTCTGCGAGGAGTATAACGTGATATACTTATTTGTTCAAATCCATTAAGAATTGAATGAGAAAATTGACTCCAAAATCACCTACTTAAAATGTTGTAAATTACATAATCCCACATGAAGTTTGAGGGAAATGTGAAGAATTTATATATGGGATGTTTGCCCAATGTGAAGGGCTCCAAGGGGCACTCCACTTTTGTGGAAGAGAGAGGACCTAGCCAAGGCTTGGTCCAAACGGGCGGACAGGTCGTGCTATATAATTTTTTGGACAAAATCTGTTTAATTTATTATCATCATATTACGTCGTTTTGACGAATGGATTTTGTTTAATTTATTATCGTCATATTACGTCGTTTTGACGAATGGATGCGTTAACGGTCATATCCTATCTTAACAATTACGAAATTTTTCTATAAATAAACTATCCGTGAGGGCATTCAAGACACGAGTCTATTTTCCTATTGTGCAGGTTTGCATCTGCATTCTCAAATTTTTTTTTTCCCTTTCATTCATTCCTAGAAATTTTTCTTCATTCATCTCATTTATCATCACTAGTAAAATTCAGTACACTACACAGAAATTGCGTTCGAAGGATTCTTAATTTTGAAGTGCTATTAATTAAGAATTAGAAATCCGTTTTATCTTAAAAAATAATTATTCAATAAATCCTTTAGCACCAGTGAAGGAATAAATTTGTTTCAACAAGGCTTTGTGAATCCGATTCTGATTTTTTCAAGTACAATTTACATTCTAAATCTGATTTGCATACTAAATTTAAATAACTTAGTTATTGTATATTAAATATTACTAGATTACAGAATAACAGAAACCTTAGTAGTCTACCACACTCCACCGAATCAAAATATAACATCAATGTGGATTTTATTTTCTGTCAATAAATTATGAATATTATAAATTAAGAGCATATATTAAGAACAACGAAGAGCACCCATATTAATAACTACTTTATTAATTCGAATAAAAAGATTCAGAATTCTGGACTCTGCTGGTCCCATATTTTTGTTTTTCCTCGACTAGGACTACATTTGAAATCAGGCTAATTTGCCCGCACTAGTCTTACGACATTTGCTCATTCAGTTGCTTTACCTTTGCGTCTGCTACTAGTACTGCTGGTCTCCAATAAGTAACAGACCATGGAATCAACATCATCCCCAAATATGCTGTACGCCTCGAGCGCCTGAAGATAGCTGAAACCCATTGACAGCACCATCTGCATGCTACTGCTGAGGACAGTACCCGGCAAGCCACGCTCCACCTTGGTTTCACTTCCTGATGGTCCTGTTTTCAAGTTTAATAAATTTTGTTAAGAACCATAATACATGAGCTCCATTGTGCAACCAAAAAAGGAAGAGAAAGGCCAATCTCATATCAGACCAACTCAAAGCAAACAATTTTTGAGTGTTGCTATCTTTGACAACAAATTTATGTCAATATTAAATAACAACGTATGTTGATACATGAGATAAGACAGAATTAAGAAGAGAGCAACACATTATTATTCTATCTTATCTTATCGCTTAGAGTTCCACGTTAATCGCATTCAAGATTAAACAAGAAATTTTTCCACATAAATCATATTCCATCTACTTTTAGAATCAACATTCAAATTATCATCACATATCTAAGACGATCCTCCAGGCCACAATAAGCACACCAGTAAATAAGGCTACACTCACTGGCACCAGATGATGACGGTTCAGCGCCAGCCGCAGAAGTAGAGGATTCTCTATGACCAAGTTGCTGCTTGAACTTATCATCAGCAAGATACTCTGCCCTAGAAGCTTCCATCACCATGCGTTCCATTTCTTTCTCAGTTAGCTCCAGATCCGAGTAAAAGCGACCTTCCGCTAGAAGTGCCTGTCATTGGAAACTCATTTAGCAAAAACATAATATGTTAGATCCTTATCGATAGAGAGAAACTTTATTTTTCGTATGATTATTGAGATGCTTGCATTATCTATCTGCTGGTCCTGTTGAGCCTTGATGGCGGCTTTGACTTGATCCTTATCCACATTTGTCTGCAAAGCAAACCATAAACATGAACTCAATTCAAAATACTAATAGTGACAGAGCATTATGATAACTATTAGTCGATTATGAGAGCTCTAACAACCAAATAAAAAATAAAAATAAAAATTCAAGCATCAAAACAATAATTCCCGTCTGCTTTCCTAGTCCTTTCAGGGATGGGCAGATAAAGCAGTAGCATTGGGCATTTCAAATAAATGAACCTACTTGATACCTTCAAGCCCCTAGTCCCCGACAGTCTCCACGTGTTTTGTGTATAACAATATATACTTTGCATGTGAACCTATAGTGATGCCACTCCCAACTATTTCCCAACCCTCCCACCAAAACACAAAATTAATACAAGTAAAAATTTAAGGGCCCCAAAAAGAAATAGCTAGATATTTCACCTTAATTTGGAGTTTAACATCAGTCATAGGTTTAACGAGTTCCGGTCAATCTTACATTACTCGGCGCCCCGCATGATATAATTTCAACAATAATTAATAACTGAACTTTAGACAAATTTTGGGTATGCCCACTCACCCCTTGCAGACTGCTAAATCCAAGTCCTGCACCAACTGTCAATCTTCGTGGATCAACAAGTGAATTATAATGATTACCGTGATGGTAACTTAGTCTTATAGGAGGTGTATCAGTACTATAGCTCCCATGAAATATGTTGATAGGTTCTGCGTCAATTAAAAATAAAAAATTGTAAATAACAAGCTAAAATGGAGAATAAAAAAGGGAAAAAACTGTAAACAAATGTTGTAATTTATAAAGCAGTACCCGCGCTATAGGAATAGATATGGATAGGCCGATTGAACATTTCACATAAAGCTTGAATTTCCACATTGTTTCCATAAACCTGCAGAGAAACTTTTATGTATCATCATGATTGCATAAACAAGAAATCACGCTCTCAAAACTTCATGCTAGTTGAGACTAGTGATGGGGCTAAAAAAGAGAGAACAAATAGAACTAATATGCACAACAGTAAGAAAAGGAACCATAAACATGAAATAGCCTCAAACATATAAAGTGACCAAAGAAAGTGACTGTCATTGTTCAATCTGTTAGCAATGCATGAGAAACCAGATTGCCAAGGGATAAATTTGCAAATAATATCATGAAGAATATTATGCTGTAGAATGCCTACGCTCACTGCTGCATATAATGCCACAAGTTTCTGAAACAATATTTCTCCTAATAAGAATGAACATATCTGAAACACCTAAGAAAACGGACACTGGAAAAAACTTAAGATGTGATATGAATGCAAGGATACAGCTAGTCTTGACAAATTGAATAAAGATATAGATAGATATGTTACTTGCATATAAATTATTGTTCTCTCTTTCCGTCCCAAATTGGATGTCATATTATTGGAGTGTTTGGTGTGGATTTTGACATAGGCCAAAAACCTATTTTATATTACATTTTTAATTAAAAAAATATATCTGTAAATTATATTTTCAACTATATTAAAGATCTGTAAATATAAGATAAATACATAATGTATAAATGTGTTCGCGATACATCTTAGAATCCATGTTGAACATACCCCAAAATGGAGTAATGCTAGGCCATATAAGATTAACATCATTTTATCAACTTAGCAATTTTGCCAAAATTAATTCTATGAATATTGTCATGCTTACTCACATGACAAAAGTACTGGACATTTTTAAAACAATAATATGAAAAGCATGCACATCAAAAGCTGTTTAAAAATCTTCTCCATATTTGCATTACGAAAATTAGAAATGAAAAAAAGGACTTGGTCAAACCAAATTAAAACCATTTACCTTGTCTCTTCTCTTTCTTTTGCAATATGAAGTGAATCCTTCTGTTATAAATTGAGAAAAGTGGTCTCTCTCTCGCTCCTGAATCATCAAAAATTAATTAGTATATGCTTCACAACAACTGAAAAGTGACAGAATTCAAAACAAACGAAAAACTAAATTACAAAGAAAAGGCCCAATAACCAATGCACATCCACAAAAAGTTATGATTACTCCTAAATTATGAAGGTACAATTTATTGATGAACAAGATAGAGGAGACCTTAAGAAAATAGATAATGGAGGAAATCCAGGCCGAAAATAGAGAAATATCATAGCAGTTCTAAAACCCTAGGGAGAGAGAGAGAGTGTGTGAGAGTGTGTGTGTGTGAGAGAGATCCATATATAGAGGGACAGAGAATCACAGCATATACCAAAATAAAACTAGTTGATACCAAAAACAAAGAGACGACATAAGATACCAAAATAAACAAAGTTGATACCAAAAACCAAGTTGCTATCTTGAACATAACCACTGAAAAGAGAGGCAAATAAACAATGAGGGACAGAGAGAGAGAACATATATGTTGAGTAATTGATAGTCACACTAAATCCACAAAAATCTTGATCAATCAAACAACCAAACAAGAAAGTAAAGAAACAACAATAACTGTGATTCCACGTATTGGACAAGAAATATTATTCTGTCGGCTATAGAAGTGGCTTTCTAAATTAATAATAACAGCGAACATTTAAAAAATTACTAAATAAAGCATGCTTCCTATGGGATTGGATTGGGAGAGAGGGAGATATTTCTTATAAAGTAAAGTACATGACACAGGTAACCAGTATAATTTTTGTTCCATATGAAAATGACTGGTTTTGTTTTTGAATTTCTTTGGTCCTCTGCTGCTGGCAGCAATACAGGAGAGTGTTCATTGGCTTGGTTGACCTTGATGGACTATTTATATATATTCGTCTTTTGAGGACCTATGGTCCACCTCAACACTGTTAGCAAGTCTTGTATTTGATCTATGGGGAGACTTCGAATGTATATGCTCAACATTTTGACAAGAAACAATTTGAACCATCAATTTACCTATGCAAAGTTGAGTTTGTTGGCAAAATGGTCAAGTATAACAACTTTCAATCACTCTCTCTTTTGTATCTCAATAGTCAATATTTTTTTCTGTACATGAAGTAAGAAATCCAAACATATACTACTTCGCCATAAAGTTCAAATTTTTATAGAATATCAGTTTTTAATTCTACTCTTATTTCTAATAAGTTGCAACTCAGGTAATAGCAAGATGATAAACAAACAGATACATATATGTATATTTGTGCAAGTATTGTCCAAAATACCAATAAAAAATATAAGCGAAGAGAGCACAGTTTGTGTTACCGTAACAAGCATGGATTCTTCTTTAGGTCGCTAAATACCGAATCTAGATTCATGATTCTTCTAAGCTCTTATTGGGAATTAATCCATAGTTTTTTCAATGATAAGAAATGAAAATAACACTAACACCATATATACTATACTAATTAATATAATGTTTTATATACTAGTACTATCAACGAAATTACTATAAGAATTAATATATGCATTATTTATTTATTATTTAATATGTGTTGAATCCCTAAACCAGATCTGATCCTCAGAACATTCAGCTATTAAAGCTGGAACAAATTAGAGAATGACATAAGCTGATTGCATTCATAATTGCCTTCAAAATGATTTGTTTGTTGCGTAATGACTCGCCAAAGATTTGAAAGAGATTTGGGAGAGTTTCGGATATGAGATTGGTCAATGGCGAATTGATTATGAGATTCGATCAACATGGATGTATTCTGGTTCACTTCTATGGGATTCAGAGAGAGATGTGTGTGAGATTCGGTGAGGGTATCTTATATAATTTCGCAAAAACAAAATAATGGAAATTACCTAAATTGAAGAATAGCCCTAATTTACTATCTAAACTTTGGGTCTTCAAAGCTTTGCAACATCTGATCCCTATTAGATCTTTGGGTCAGTAAAGCTTGGCAACATGTGATTGACTCCTCTTCCGGACGTCACCTCCTCTTATGAATATTCGTACATCTTTTCTTTCTCTTCTTCTTTCTTATCTCTTTTCCTTTTTTCTCTTGCTCTCTTCTCTCTCAGCTCGCCAAACTCACCGACTCATTGAATGAGTACCTTTTCTTTTTTTTTGCGATGCCCCAGAGTACCACCGAGTACCAACTCGTGGACCATTTTTCCCAATCAAAATATGCCTGCTAGAGTTGACTAAGTTCTCAAATTTAATATACTAAAAACATGTCTAGTTTATTTATGATCAGGATAAAAGTCCTTATTACTATTTTATGTAGTCTCAAGTTAAATATTTAGTTACCTTAAATAATCTATTTTTTTACAATAATTTACCTATAAAGTTAATTGTCATATTTTTATTCTTTATGTATATTTATGGAACATCACTAATCATGTGCAAAAAACTATACAATTAAATGAAAATTTAAATATGAATAATTTTGTCATTTTATCATCTTTTTTAATATGCGCAAAAAGTCAACCAAGACTTCAATCCTAGAATGGATGGAGTATATTAATTAATATTAATGCTAGTTAGCAGTTTCTTTTGTACATATAGAAATAGAACTATATGTCATGTGAGTGTGTGTATACTATTATAACTTTAACTTAATAACCAGTTGATTTGTGTGTATATAAATATGTATATATATATATATATATATATATATATATATATATATATATATTGTTGTGGTTGTTAATAGTTTCTTTTTGATTGTTTGTAAGTTGTAACCGATTTGATATATTTGTATGTACATAAATATTAAAAAAATAAATGTATATAAATATTAAAATTTACATAAGTTGCCAAATATATTTATATGTATATAATTATTAAATATGTTATAAAATATCTACATGTATATACATATTAAATTTATATAAGTTATCAAATATATTTATATGTATATAGTTATTGCATTTATTTAATACCTAATTATGCGCCGAATCACCAATCTCTATTTTGTGAGATTTTTTGAATCGCCAAATCCCTAATGATGAACCCGAATCCCCGCACCAGAATCTGCTAGCTTTTAATAGACCTTAAAATAATTACTATTATGGATTTGCTTGAAATGTTAAAAGACTCGAGTCTTGACCATTCTAGAGACTCGTCACTCGAGTCACTAGCTTAAATAATAATATACTAGAAGACAGTTGAACTGTTCTCGAGATTCTAAAACACAAATTCTAAATAAAAAATATAGTTCAGAGGACAGAGCCGTCCTAATCCTTTGATCTTATTCTCTCTTGAGTAACTTATAGACTCCATCACATATTTTAGAGTACCTAACTAAAGCCATATAGAAATAGCTGGAGTAGTTCATAACCATTTATACAACCTAACTTGAACAGGATGTGTTCTATAGGCTCGTCCCTCTGTATACCTTTTATACGACCAAACTTGAACAGGATGTGTTCTATAGGCTCGTCCCTCTGTATCCTTGATCTTTAAACCCTTTTATTATTGCCTGGGTGAATGGGTTGCATGTAATGTTCAAACAGAGAAAGACAGACCAAAGAGAGTCGGAGAGGTACGGGGAGAGACAGAGAAAAAGAGAGAGTAGAAAAGACTCAATTGAATGGATTTTAGATAGAAAAGATACAATAAATTCAATTTCCAAACCTCAAATGGGAATAATTCAAACACTTGAGAAACTTGACCCACATGCCTATGAAGATGATGGGAACACGAGTACAGGAGTTCATACAGTAACCCTAAAATGAGAAGGAAAGGAAAAAAAGGGGCCCTTAATGAACCGGGACCCAAGCAGCTCCCAGGAGGATTTTCCACCCCCTGCTAGCAGACAGGTTATCCTTGGAAAAGCCCTGGCCAGCCTTCTCTCAAAACAGATGGTCTTTGGATTCCATTTTTATTTCATCAGATTCAATAAGTCCATTCAAAATTGTATTCACCTTGGAATGGATCGATTCAGTATTGTGTTGAAAAAGTTAACCTCAAGGACTCTCACTCTTCAAATTTTTATGATAACAATGTAGGTATGCTAATGGAATGCACAAGGATATATTCGCATGATTAAATCTTTAATGTTACTCATGAATCCCGATGCAGGCTCAGGGAGCTTTGAAACTCAATGATTCATTTGTGTATCTTTAGTACTTTAATTGTAAAGTTACAGATTCTATGTAAACAGTAAGCCTCTAGTGCTCAAGTTCCATGGTCTAGGCTTCCTAAGAATCACACTAAAATTTGAATGTGTTTCAAAATATCGGATTTCAGTGCATTGTATTTGCAACAATAAAAAAACTCTTGTTCCACATTGTTCATGTGGAGTTGCTCGTTTTCTCATCTACGTGAATCTAAATATTAAAAGGCTAATTATGTTCAGCATAGTATCCAACCTTTGCACATATTGTTGTTAAAACTTTATAAATGATAAGATCATGGAAGCTTGATTGAGGTTAATCAAGAGGACCAAAGGAGCTTGTTAGAGTCAAAGCTTGGTCTTAACTAGTAACTTCGTAAGTGTAGAGGGCTTTATCTCATCTTGAAAGGGAGCTTTAGCATATTCCAACTCCCAGTAAGTGTTTGGGGAGTGGAACTAGGTAAAGCGTGACCACCAATTAAACCTCTGGTCTTCTTTCCTTATACTTGCTCTTACTTATCGCTATTAACTTCCTGAGTTATTTACTTATTTTATCGAAAATATGATTTATCATAAACAAAAGAAAAAAGAGATATATAAGCGAAGGATGAAAATCCTACTAAATAAAAAGTAAAAATTCCAAGGATTATCTCCGCCTCTCTCTCCGCCCTCAGCAGACAGACCTCACAACTGACTAAAGGGAATTGTTAAATCCTCAACACTTTTTGTTATTTCCACATCAAAAGTGTCACTATAGATGTATAGCGACAGTGAAAATTGTCGCTATAGCGACACTTTTGTTGTGGAAATAACATTTTCTGTTGTGGATTTAACAATTTTCTTGACTAAATAGTCCCTTCAAATCCTCCCTTGACCAAACCAAAGGAAAACGACACATAATATGCTCCAAGGAGTTGGCAACTCCACCGAAGGCTTAAAAAAGAGAGAGAATTAAACCAAATGCTTGATAAAGCTTGAATCAAAGTAATCCTACCCTAAGAGAGAAAAGCCCCTTCCAACAATCTAACTTCTAGACATAAGCCTAACAACCCTGTCCCAAAAGGTAGATGACCTAGGATTTCCCTAAGATAAGTCACCAGAACTAACTGCACTATACAACCTATCAAGGAAGTGAACACATCTAAATGCATTTCTTACTCTCTAAGAATTGTGCCTCAATTACTGAATATCCAAATTCGGGTACATTACTTTTAAGAAAAAACGAAATTCATGAAGAAAGGATCATTATAAGCATCAACATTTGACTTTATTACAAGGTAAAAACCAGGAGGGCACATAATATTTAAGTTATTAAAGTCTTTTTTCTACTTAGGATCAGTGTGTTCAGAATTAGAGTATAATGCTGTTTTTTCTTTTCTTTCTCATCCATAATACTATTTATTTTTATCAGCACCCACAACTGTTGTCTTGCAGTAAAATGGACTTCAAATATATATATATATATATATATATATATATATATATATATATATATCCTTTTGTATGAAGCAAATTTAGATGGCACCATAACCCTTTAGCGCAAGCCAATACAATATACAACTATTACCTCCATAACTCTTTGATTTTTTTTTGCCTTAATTAGGGCATAAAAATTATTATAATCGCTCTATTCCCTAATCATTAATCTAAGTTAATATATAACTACAGTGGGTTTTCAATCTAATGTATGCATGATGAGTAGCTCATTTATTTCCCCAGCAAAAAAGAAACCAAAATAATAGTGCTCTTATCTCTATCTACTAACTAGTTCCACCAAACAAAATAAGCGGGCTAAATTTCTCTCTTCAGAATGAAAGCTAACATTTACACAGCATGAACACAAACACTAACAGTATAAATTAATGAGTGCGTACAGGAGAAATGCATACCATATAATCAATACACATTTGCCTAACCAAATCATACAATTCGGAGTCGCCGTATACTTGATCTGCAACAGCACGAAAGAGGCAGTTGCCATCCTCCAGCATTCTTTTCACTTCCAGACCTTTTGCCCGTCTTAAATCAATCTCAAACTGACGTTCTCTTTCCTGTAAGAAAAGTAATAGGGCCATTCACAAAAATGGTTTAATGTAAATAATGAAACTCAAAAAGAATGCCTGCGAACATTACTTATATGCATGAATAGAATGTTATTTCACCAAGACAAAAAAGTTAGCATTCAAATAGTACTCCGCTTACAACGACCTATTCATCATTTTTTTTAGTTTGGCCATAAAAGAGGAGCTGTTAATCTTTATTCACAAATTTATATCATTTGGTGCTTCAATAGGATTCAGCTTGCAAATTTAGTTGGGTCAGTTTAGATGTAATAAAAATCTTAGAGTTGGGTAAGTTATGTCTTTTATAAAGAACAATGCCATATTGATTAAACTTGAAAAATGATGCAACATGATCACGAGAAGAACCATTATGCAACTCAATTAATTTCCACCAATGAGAAAGTTCATTTGCAACCTCAAAGGTTACAAATTGGAACTCTCATACCCCCACAGGTCACAACCTGTTAGCCCAGTGTCCAAAGTCCTAAACTACCATAACTGAAAATCCATAAATACCTCATAACCAAAAGCATCTCACAATAGTTTCATACATATCTAGTGACAATCTATTGGTTAAATGAACAAAAACTCACTGCATCGTCATAAGAGGATCCAAAGCATGGACTCTGTTCATCAGCACTATTGTAGCCCTCATTTTCACAATGAGACCTGGGAGAAGTAGGGCGAGACCCAGTTGGTGAAGTCCTAGTCGAAACAACCGGCCAGGCGGCAGCTCTTCTAGATGATCCTATCCTCGTAGCATTTGTACTGCCTGATATAATTCTCCTTGGATTCAAATTCCCAGAAGAAGGTTTAGGTGGTGGTACTGGAGGCGGAGGTGGGTACGAAGTTCCCGTGCCCGTGTGAAAAGAACATCCACTCAATCCTTCATTCTCCTCCTCAACAATACTCAACCCACCAAATCCCTTTGTCAAATCCCCAGAATCCAAAACATCATTTTCACCAACTTTCTCACTAGCAACAATCTCATCATCAGGCTTATCACTCTGCACCAAAATATCATCATCACCTTGTAAAACCTTACTATCAAGAGAACCCGAATTCCCAGAAAACTCATCAACAAGATCCTTTTCTTGAACTTCCTCTACAATTTCTCCTTCTGAAGTAATAACTGGAGCCTGAGCAGGAGCTGAAGAAGATGGACCGGATCTATCAGGCCTATTCGTGCTCGATGATGACCCACCAGAACCTCTCTGAACCAATATTCGAGTCATTTTTTTCTCTCTCTCTCCTCTTCAACTTAAACCCTAACCTAATTCGTTCCCCCCAAAAAACTAACTCCGAATTAGAGTTGCAAATCCCTGGCTTTCAACTTATCACGAGTTCTTGCCTTCGGTAAAGTCACGCCAATCCCTCGGGTGAATGATTTCTTCTTCTTCCCACGAATCAATCTCTGCATTCCCCTAACAATTCTCATGAGATCTTATAGCCTTCCAAATTTGTTTAATCAATTAAAAAAAACCCTCTTTTCTAAAGTTACGCGAAATTACCCGATAAATGAATGCCTAGCAAATTCACCTCCAGAATAAACAGTCCAATCTACATTTAAATTC
Organism: Panax ginseng; assembly: GCA_020205605.1. Lineage (NCBI taxonomy): Eukaryota > Viridiplantae > Streptophyta > Magnoliopsida > Apiales > Araliaceae > Panax > Panax ginseng. The sequence goes on along the minus strand of CM035131.1, from coordinate 16,577,366 downwards.
ATTAAAAAATGAACAACAACAAAAAGAACAAATTAATCCACAAAATTAACGCCATTTTAAGAAAAATCAATCACCGATCGAATAACTGAAAGTTGAAATCCTACAGTTGACTCGGCTCGAGTTAAGAAAGGAACTCACCTTGGTGAATAGGAATTTGATCAAAATCTGAGATGCTAATAACAGTAAAGCAAAGAAAAAGACTAGGGTTTTTCGTGAAAAAGGATAAATGGAAGGCGAAGGCAAATGTAAGTTTTTGGCTTCGCCTGTCAGGTGGGTGTTAAAATGTTAAAAAGTGAAATTTACATTAATATATATAAGTATAGAGAGAGAAAGTCTAGAGAGAGAGAGAAAGAGTGAAAAATGGGAGGCTGAGTTTTATCCGGTGGAGGAGAGAGAATGGAGTTTTCGGAGGCGACGGCAGCAATAAGCCGAACGGAGTACGCGTGGCTCGAGTTGTGGAAAAAAGGTTCGGTTGGGATCCAGGAGCGGTCTGAGTTGATTGTGAAGTTTAGGTCAAATCAACCAGTTAGATTCTTTACTTACCTCAGTGGAGGTCAGGTACTTACATTACTGTTTTGCGCTTGGCTCTTTATTTTAGTAGTAGTATTTTATTTTTCTTTATTAGGTAGGGGCCTAATATGAGCCCATTTTAATTGTTAGTTAAATAAATGTCAAGAGGCAACTGGCATTTAGTTAAGTTGACTAAAATTGTGTAATCTCTCTTCTTTTTTTTATCAACCAATATAAATTTGAGACACTCTTTGCTATTTATTTCCCTTTCTCTGATCATAGAAATTGTGGACCAAGTATTAGTGGATATATATATATATATATAGATCGCATCTATAGTAATCGATTGATGTTAGCAATTAAAAAAATAATGATAAAATAGTTTATAACGAATGGGACAATTAAAATGAAATATGTCCTATTTTAATTGTTTCAGTAGTTAGCGGCTAGGGTAACATTCTTAATTGTCCCATTCTTTTTGGCACTTGATATCCTAAACTGTATAATAAATATTTTGTAATAATATTATATTATAAGTATTAATATTTTGTAATAATATTATAATATTTTGTAATATTATTAATACTTAATATTAATATTATAAATATTAATACTATTATATTAATATTTTGTAACATTATTAATACTATTATATTAAATATTAATATTATAAAATATTAATATAATAGTACTAATATTTATATTTATAATATTAATATTAAGTATTAATAATATTACAAAATATTATAATATTATTACAAAATATTAATACTTATAATATAATATTATTACAAAATATTTATTATACGACTTGGGACATCAAGCCCAAAAAATGGGACAATTAAGAATATTACTCAACATACATAAGTTAGATGCTTTGGAACAATTAAAATGGGACATGTCTCATTTTAATTGTCTCAACTCTTCAAGTTGTTGTGTCATTACTTTTTGGTAAGAACCGATCGTTATGAATGCAAATCATAGATCCTATATATATATATATATATATATATATATATATATATATATATATACAGTGAGTCACGATGGACTAGGGTGAAATCATAGCCAGTGTGATTTTTCTGTGATGTGCCATATTCTTCTGCAGTAGCCACTTTCTTCTTCCTTTCATATAAGATTAAAAAAAAAAACCCTAACCCCCTTTTCAAAATCGCCTCTGGAAATTAAGGCGTTGAGAAATGCTTCGAGTCAAGTCCCGGGTTTACCAAGGAGAAAAGCGATGAGGAGAGGTACATGTATTACCATAATATATCATTGGTACTTGGTAGCATAATGAATTAATGATGCATACGTTTGAAGCTCCCGAGTGCCTCTGCTTTCTACGATTTACGATTGCCGACGCTTCTCTCTTTCTGCTTCTTTTCTGACGCCTCTCGCTTTGATTTATGAAGCTCCCGAGTCGTGGTAACTGGTAAGCAATTATCTCCCATTCAATCTTTTCAGTGGTGTAATTTCTTAAAATTTTGAGTCAGTTTGGTTGTTTTCTTCTTATAAATAAAGGGTTGTGTAATGTGTTTGCTTTGTTTAGATATGAAGGATAAGAGTATGTTCAGAATTTCAGAAATATGTTAATTTTGAACTTTTATGTATTTTTGGTATTTGATTTCATTATACTAAAGGTCATTCTAAAAAAATATGAAATCTATCCTTGCGATTATTGTTATTAGAATTCTAGATGCATTTGTCGGGTTGAAATAAGAATTCTAGATGCATTCTTAAGATGAAATTTATCTTAAAAATGTGGTTGAAATAATCATGTTGGGTTTTGACAAACTAATTGAACTTTTTGATAGGTTGTGGTGGATTTTAGGTTTTGGGAATTTTTAATTTGAATAAGTCACAATGGAAAGTCAAGGAAACAAGAGAGGAAAAACTTTGTTTTCTTTCTTTAAACCAAAAGAAAGTGCATCAACTAATGAAGGGTATTCTCCATCTAATGTTGAACCCCTTTCCAAATCTCGAAGAGTTGAAAAATGCTTAATATACTTCACCCACTATTCAGAAAGAAATTCTGCATATTATTGCAAACAAAGTTAGAAGAAAAATTCGTGAAGAAGTTAGAGATGCAAAGTTCTGTATTTTGGTTGATGAAGCCAAAGATGCATCAAATAAAGAGCAGATGGCTATTGTTTTGAGATTTGTTGACAACCGTGGTTTCTTACGAGAGCGTTATTTTGAGATTGTGCATGTTTTAGACACTAACAAAAGAGATTTCTGTTTGGCAATTTTTTTCGAAACTAACAACCATTATCAATCTCATTGGTGCTTCTCCCAAACGGCATACTGAGTTACATTCTGCTCAAGCTATTGAAATTGCACGCATGGTAGCTTCTGGTGAACGTGATACTGGTAGAGGCCTTAATCAGATTGGTAATCTACATCGGAGTGGAACTACTCGGTGGAGCTCTCATTTTGATTCTATTTGCAGCTTAATTGATATGTATGGTGCAACTATTTCAGTGCTTGAAAGTATTGTTGAAGAAGGATCCTCTAACTCTATGCATGGAGAAGCTGGTGGTTGTTTGATTATAATGAGGTCTTTTGATTTTTTTTTCACTCTATATATGATGCATAAAATTATGGGGATTGCTGATTTGCTTTGTAGAGCTTTGCAGCACAAATCTCTTGACATTGTAAATGCCATGGATCTAGTCTCAACTACTAAAGCACTACTTCACATTTTGAGAGAAGGGGATTTGATCATCTCTCTTGAGCATGTCTGCAATCGGTTTACACAAAAATGACATCGACATACCGATATGAATGCTTCATTCAAAAAAGGCTACCCTATCGTTCATGCCAACAAAAAGAATCGATGACAATTTGCCAACACTATCATTTTGATGTGTTTAATTCAGCAATAGATTTTCAGCAGGAAGAGTTGAATTCCAGATTTAGTGATGAAGCAGTGGAACTCCTTATACTTAGCTTCGACTTTAGAACCAGAAGAACAACTTTAAATCATTCAAAGTTGATGATATTTACAAAGCTTCTTTGAGAAATTTTATCCGAAGATTTCAAAGAGCAAGAAATGCATTATTTGAGATGTCAACTAAATCATTATAAAATTGATGTGCTCGTCATCGTGAGCTTTCAAAATATGTCTACCATTACACTGAATTGTGTCGCGGATTAGTTGAAACAAATAAGTTGCAGACTTATAATTTGATTGATAGATTGATTCGTCTTGTTTTGACTCTACCTGTTTCCATGTACCACGACGAATCGAACATTTTCAAATATGAAACATGTTAAAACGCTTTCTTCACAATAATAAAATGGAAGATGAGTTTTAGCAGATTCTATGATGATTTACATTGAATGAGAGCTTCTTGAAGATATCGATTCAGATTCCATAATAGACGAATTCTATTCTACAAAGCATAGAAGGATGCAGCTTAAATAATGTGTTTTGTTTTTCTTTTTCCTTGCATGTTATGTACCTTTGAACCTTACTACTATGTATGATTTTGAATTTGTGATTGATCTTGGTGGGACAATTTTTTGTAGATATAATTGGTACTTGGTAGCCCAAAGAGAAAATTAATTTACGCCCATATATATATATATATATATATATATATATATATATATATATATATATATATATATATATGTAATAAATTTGTTTTGCCTAAGATTGTTTTGGGTCCCTAATGTTTGTTTAGTGATGTAGTAGTTACTATTAATATTTATTTTTCCATTCTAAAAAATAAGTCATTCATTCTATTCAATCCTTCATAAATAAGTCACATATTACGCCTTTAAATAGGTTCCAACTTACAATGATTAGATTGTGTTTTTAATGAAAATCTTATATCCATCATTTAAAATTAGATATAAGAATAAAAATCACAATATATATATATATATATATATATATATATATATATATATATATATATATAATCTGAAGCTGTCATTAAGTGTGTTATTAATTGCATTCCTCTTCAATATTTAACCATCACCCAAAAGTTTTCTATAAATCTCCCCTCAAATTTCTAACTTGTGAAATTGAGAACAAACCTTGAAATGCTTATTGACCAAAGTTGTGTTAGTATTTTAGTTACTACCATTTTATAGCTGGCTAGCTAGGTTTCTCATTGTTGTTTACCCTTGTCATTTGTAGTGCTTTAATATTGAGTCTAGTCTATTGAATCAAGTTCATTTTTCTTTCTTTCTTTTATAGTCTTTTTCAATGTCTTATTACTAGATTCATCGAACACATCACTACACAATTGGCGCTGGCGGAATCAACCATCAACAGTAAAAGATAAAAAAAAGTATTTGAATGAATCAGTCTCTGCGGACTGTTTTGATATCGATTCAACATCTACACCGATCCTTTTATTCGATGGTCCGCCTTCAAACCATGGACCTCAATCCCGAGATGCGGGAATATATGGAAGAGGTCATCGAACATTTACTACCCCAACTCCTATCAGTTACTACCCCACCTCACCCCCACTATTACGATTGGGTCATGGAAGTACAAAACCATCGCAACTATCTCCGTCAATCACTCACTCAACTCCGCTATTATATACAACCCATCCAAACTTACCTCCAGGAACTCCAGTTTCGTCGTCAAATCTTATACCGACAATTTGTGGCGGTTTTTCTCCACCCCATTGGCCGACGGTAAAATCAAAATCATCAACGCACAAGTCTCCATCGATAAATCATTCTATCTAAATTAATATGTCAAGTAAATTACCCATGTGACGCCCCCAAAATAGGTCCATTTCACCCAACCCATTCTGAGTCGTCAAATACATGGTACAGAAATTACTACAACTTTATTATTACAACAATGAAAAGCGTGAGTTTGAATACAAATATTATCTTCTAGACAATATCTATATACTCAAATAAATCCTCATCACATTTATTGATACATTATTTTACAAAATGGTGAGGACTACTAAACAACTCTCTCTGAACCTTCACTCCATACTCAGACTCGATCCTGCTTGTGTTCTCACCTCCGAGAAGAAAAATGGAACAACAAGAAAAAGGGTGAGCTCAACTAGCCCAAGAAGAATATTATGACTAAGATAATATACAACAAATTATCGTTAGTCTTCAACAGGAAAAAATCTAATAGAATACAATAGACAACAAGTTTTAGATCAACAAATGCAATGAAATAAAGAATCCATTAGAAGAGTCATGTAGAAAGAATTCTCTCTCATCTTCTAAGATTTAAAAATCCATCATCAATATTTCATCCATGTAACAACAATCAATATTCATCTTTGCACTACAGCCAAATATATTCATTAATATCACCAATTGGTCATGTTCATCTCAACACTGCTCATCTTTGCACTACGGGCCAAAGAGATTCATCGCTTTAATCATTCATCTTTGCACTACTTGTGCCAAAGATATTCATCAAGATATCACCATTAAGGACCGAGGATGATGAAAACATTTTTAAGAACGAATCCAAAGGTGAGATAGAAGGACAAATATTGTGGATTCGTACAACGGTTTTTATCCAAGATCGATAATACTTCATAATAAACGATTTTGCGGTGAACTCAAAAATAACGATCAAAACATGGATCTGATCAAAGATAGTAGCCAAAATAGACATCTTGGACAAAAAGAAAATTTTCATTTTTCGATGAATAGTCTTAGTATTCGTGAATAAAGGCCAGATATCGTGAATAAGTGCCGTATACGTGAATAGTAACTCTCCAAACACAAAAAGATAAAAATTTCACAAAAAACATCTTCACGCCGTGAATAAGTACTTTCGTGAATAGTAACTCATGAATAAGAACTCATGAATAAGTAACCCCCATATGAAAAAGTTCCAAATTTGATAAAAGTTCAACCAATATTTTGGCATAATGATATTGAAGAAAATAATATCATTTGCGAAAGAAATAACATCATTTACCTCAAAATAACCGTACTTACATATTTTTTCGGTATAGTCTTGTGAAAACTCAAGATAGTAGATAGCAACACTCAAAGTATACTCACAAGAATACGCCGATAATATAGAGAGAGAAAGAGAAAACTTAGTTTACGGTGTGATTTTCAATTCTAACTTAGCCTCTATTTATAGGAAAATGTTAGAACGCCAAAGGAGACTAAATTAATAAAATATATTATTATTTATTCAAAATTCCTACCCACATGTTTTGAAAACTCTAGCATGCCTTCTTTGGTCAAAAACATCAGCCACCCATGTGCTAACAACCACAAAAAACGTTTTTCTTATATAAAATAATTAAAACTTCCAAAAATCAATTATTTGAACTCCTAACTTCAATAATTCATGATAAATAGCCCTTTTGTCGAAAATTGAATCTCGCTAATTTTTATAGGAAATTCAATTCTCTACAACTTTATAGAAGGAAGATTTTCCAAATTCCAAATGAAATTATCCAAAATCCATAAATGAGCGATTTTACGATCATAATCAATTTTTGGTCAAGAATTGTGTCCACAAACACACAAAACATATGTTAAATATTTAATGCCATAAAAATACTCTTCCTCCTCATATACTCATGTATCCCACATTCATTGTAAAAATATCACCGTTAATATATTATTAAAATAATATATCTAAATGAATTATTTTATCGAGAAAAAGATAAAATATTAATTTTCAACAATTGTCACATTAAAAATTTTCTCCATCTATATCCACATAAAATCAATATCATATAAATCAATAATTAATTATTCACAAATAATATTATAGAATCACATTACTAACAACCGAGGCGCCCTCGTGAAAGAGGGGCTTTCCATAAGGATTTCTCTCTTCTTGGCGCGCAATTATTAGGTGACCAAACCTCTCCTTGACGAACTTTCTAGACATTGCCAATAATGTTATCTCGATAATATTATTCAAATAATATGAATTATTGATTTGATAATAAAAATCTTGTGTAATGACAATTATTGAAACAACGGTGATACCAAATATCAACGCAAAGAATTATTGAATCAATATAATATTGAATGATAACTTCACCGTAACAATTATTGAGTAGTGCCTTCTTACGTAAGGATCAATAATTCAACAATATTTGTGCAATACTGCAGTATTCTTTAATGCGACCACGCATATTCATGTATTTTAACCACGGGTATTCCAACGATGTAAATCAGAATAACTACGCCGTTATTTTTAAACAACTTATATTTGTCGTTTTTCCTCCAATCGCTTTCAAGTTATGGGGCCCATTACATGATCAAGGCTAATCAGACGAATATTCCCTCGACAGCATCTAATATTCCACGACCAAACGAATATTCCACGACAACAATGAATATTTTATAACCACTTGCTTATTTTGTAAAATTTGCGCATTTTACCCATAACTAACCACATTAATCAAATCAACCCTTACTATTTCAAAATAATAAATAAAAGAAATTCCATTTTATTTATATAAAAAAAAAAAATTCGGGGTCTTACAACCCATATGCTCTAGACAAGATAATAGATCCAATAAAACCTCATATCATAACTTGCCTAAAGAAAGAAATGATCTTGTATTAAGATTTCAATATATCAAACCATTTTTGTGCTTGTAATTGGTATTTATTGAAATGAATAATTTTAAAGTTTGTGCTTATTTTCTAGTATTTCATTTACATACTTATCAATTTTTTCTTATTATATCAAGTTACCATAAGATTATTGTCTTTGTTTTCTCATTTAGTTCAAAATACTACTACCTCGGTCCCATGATAAGTGTTTTTTTAGGTTTAATATTTTTTTCCAAAATAAATGATGTGTTAGAACTCCAATACAAATTTTCCCTCCATTATTCTTGATTCTTCGTCTCCTCCATTACTCACTACAATTAAATGACACTCATTAACTCTTCAATTTCAAAGAAATTATATTAAGGGTATTTTTGTTATTTTAACTTATGTATTGGTATGTATGATTTAAGCTAAAAAAGCACTTATTATGAGACGGAGGTAGTATATAATTAGTATTCCCATTAAATTACATTAATTACTAGTATAACAAAGTCAATATGCATCAATTGCTACACTTACTAGTATTACCAAAGTGTCCAGTGAAATGCATATTATTAAAGTTAAAACAGCCCAGGTCATTCACAACAGTTTCTCCAATAGACTTTTTATCTCCAATTTTAAAGAATATATCAACAAATTATTATTCAACAATTTCCTTATCTTTATTTAATTCTCTATTTCAATCTCAATATAGGATTTTAATCCTCAGAATAAGGGAGTCATAAGACCATTCTCTATGTATGCAAAATGACATTTCACACCCTCATTTAAGTGGACAACTCATCAATCATTATTCAAATCATCTTCATTTTCAAATTATAAAATTAATATTAACTTATTTTTAAAAATCAATTTCAAACGTAATCAAATTTAAAATTGATATAAATTTATTTAATTCATGCCAATATAATTATAAATATTATAAAAGTATTATTAATTATAAAATTTATTATTTTCAAAATTTAAATAAATCATATTAAATTTAAATTTAAAAATATCATAAATTAATTTTTAAAAGTTAATATTGATCTTATGTACATTTAATTCTACAATTCATTAATACTCACTCCATAAATTACTTAAAATTTAAAACAAAATAAAATTTATTTAACGATTGAAATACAATTGATAAATTATACTCTCTTTTATAAATTATAAGATTATTATTAATTTTTATAAGTCAATTTGATGCATTCTCAAATTTAATAATTTTGCTAAAATTGTAGTAGTATTTTTTTTCTAAATAAGTTACAATATGTATTGATTAAATTTAAAATATCAAATACTTATTTTTAAAAAAATTAATAAATTAATAGCGATTTTATAATTAAAAACAAGATGTTGTAGTTACAACGGTCAAAATATATTTTAACTGTTGAAACTTTCAAATTTTAACTTTTAAATTTCAAATTTCATTATTTAAGAAATAAATATAAAGAATCTATTAAGTACATATTAAAAAAATTGAATCTCTATCTTGCAAAATGAGTCAACATCACTACATAGTAAAGATATAGATAAAAAAACTATTGTGAAATGTAATTAATATTTAATTTATTAAATTGATTTTAAAATTTTGATATTATTCTTCTAAAATACATCAGAAAAATGAGAGAGAGAAACAAATTAGTGTTTAATTATAAGAGATAATGTGAGAAATCAAGTATTTAATACTTCTAAAATGACAAATAGAAAGAAACAAAAATCTCTCTCTAAATGACAGATAAAAACAAACGGATTGAGTAGTAAAATCTGCACAATTGATTATGTAGCATTTATTTATAAGATATCCTACAATTAATGCCAAAGATAATCTGCCACATTCAAAAAACACAACTTTCTTTCCTCTTTCCCCTCTTCTTTTTTTTGTTTGAATTCAAACAAAGAATACAAACATTTGGCTACTAATCTCAAAACTCAAATGGTTTCAAGAGCTAGATTACCCACCATTTTAACCAAAGGAACAGGGCACTTGGTAACTATATCGATTTTCGACAAATTTGAGGCATGCCCAAAGAGTGACAAACTAAGCATAGCAAGCTCTCCCAAAGACAACCTTGATGAGAGAAATCCATGCCAATAATGAGGATCCAAATCAAAAAAAGCATCAAAAAATCTCCTAGTCCCATTCAAATCAAGCTTCAACAAAGTCTCCATTCCAAAAGAGTAAAATTCCCTAGTACACCTCTTCTCCACAGGCCACAAACCATTCCACACACGATAATAAAGTGCACTTCCCCTAATCATTCTCGTCGAGCCAAGGCACTCAGCAATGGCATCAGCTAGGACAGGAGCAAAAGCCAGAGTCCGAGCCACCATATAACCTGTTGAAGGGTGGACTAATCCTGCATTCCCACCAATTGCCATTACATTCTGAGGAATCCGCGGTAAAGGTCCTCCCATGGGAATCAAACACTTTTCATCCTCAATTATACTTTTTACTCTAATTCCCAAATGCCTTAGCCTTGCCACCATCCTCGTCTTTACCTCCTTGTATGACAAAACTGGCCGGCTAACAAGTGAAGTTTCTTCTAAAAATACCAAATTCGAATCAAATGGCATTGCATATAAAAAAGTTGGTAATCTAGAATTATTAGCGCGAAGGTATGGTTCATTACCCAAATGGGAGTTTCTCCAATCCATAAGTACCATTTTGTCTAAATCAAAAGGGTGGCTTTCAACTTCTGCTAAAATACCATGAGCAATCTGATAACCATGGTTTCTAGGCTTATCATACTCTACAAATGGGCTTGCAAAACCGCTTGCATCAACAACTAAACTCGCCTTCAATTCCATTCCATCATCACAAACAATTGAAGACTCAAATTCTTGGTGCTCCACTTTCCAAACTTTGGCCTTATGGAAAATAACTCCATTGGATACACAATTTTCTAATAACTTTACTTTCAATTGCTTTCTATTAACTCGGCCATAAGCACGATCCAAATACTTTGTCTTATGATCATTTATATAAATAGAAGCCATAGGCCATGTTTTGTCCAAACAATCTTGAAATCCCATATGGTCAAACTCATCAACCCAAACACCATAATTATTAGGCCACATAGAAAGCGGCGAAGGGTCAACACAACATACCTTTATTCCATAACCAGCTACGTGCTCAGCAAGCCGAAGCCCAGCTGGACCAGCACCAATTATGATCACATCAAAGCGAGATCGATTAGAGGGATCAAGCCATAACAGATCAAAACATATCGAATCTTGTTTTGTTTCGGGTTTAAGGTCTAGAAAGTTACCCAACTTGGTACTTTGGGTTCTTTGTTGAATTTTTTGTGGATTGAAATTTTTGGGTTTGGGATGGAGAAATGGATTAGTAATTGGTGTATATGTAGTATGACTAATAGAAAGTAGAGGTGATGAAGATGGCCTAATAAGAGTCTCCATTAGAGAGTTGAACTTTTCTTCTGGTATTGAAATAGAGACGGGCAGATAAACAGAGAAAGGTTATTATATAAATATGTAGCAAAGGAGATTGTACTTTATATTATATGGACAAAGAGGAATCAATTAGCAGTACCAGAAAAATGATGCTCCTCCAAATTCCATTAAACAAATGCTACGGACGGAGTAGAATGCTGAATTCTATAGTGCCTGGGGGGTCCCACTACTATGAGTTCATATAAGACTAAAATTACCAAACTTTTACTTATTGATGCGGCAAGTCAAATAGAAGGTTTTTGGGCACCACTTGATCTAAATGTGGAACTGGGTCCCACTAGTAGTCATTTATGCCCAAGAAAAATGGACTAAGAACACAAGCATAAATTTACTGGGTCCTCTGCTATTCAAGAGAAACTTATGGAAATACAACTTTTACTAGTATAAATATCAACTCTCTAAATATTATTTGCTAATAATCGAATAGTGATAGTGAAATTCAAATTCACTTGGATGCAATTTTCTGAAAACAATTTATATCTACCCCAAACTTTAATGCAAAAATTATGCAAGAGAAATTACTAATCATATTTAGTTGGCATTTTTGATGGGACATCCCATCCATGATTAGTGAGACTTCAAGTTTCTCTCTTTATTTTCTCGAGTATAAAAGCAGAATTTTAGTGGTATCAGACAATAAACCAAATTGAAATTTATGTAAGAAGCCCGAATACGGGAGTCGGATATTCAACAGATGAGAAGAAGTTCCCCTTCAAGATTCAATGTGCACAAACATCATACTCAGACATCCTGGGTGCAAAACCTCACAATTCCAAGGTTTAGATATCTCCCTAAAAGAGAAAATGCGAGCACGAGTTTCACAGCGCTGTTAGTGTATACTAGTGTTAGTGTATACAAGTAACACATAGCTGATCAGACTGCCTTATATTTTCTGTGCATTTTGTTAAGATCATTTCACAGTCAACTATCAAACAAAAGCTTTGATTTTGGTCGGGAGTTTCTCCTTCCAAATGCAAGGACCTAACAGAAACCAAGTAGGAAAAAAGAGCTAGATAGATAATTGGAGTGAGATTCAAAAGAAAATACACCAACCAGATCAAGATTCCAACAAGGGGAAAACTTCTTCAGCTTCTAGATCATTAAGTTTATGAAAGGAATGAAAGTACCAAAGAGATAACTGATGACTCACCTCCCAATCGACAAATCTGTTTATAGGTACACCATGAGTGACTAAAAATCCTGAAAAGGATAGGACAAGCCACACAGAGAGAGAGAAATATCACCCACCCAAGTATCTCCTAAAAGCAAATATAGTTAACGCACAAATCACCTAATTGTACTCTGCCTCATTCCCTACTTCAAACACTAGAAATATATCATGCACGCCAGCAAATCAGCTAAGCAACAATTCTTTAAGCACTGGAAAATAAGCAGGACAAAACTTTAAGAAAAAATATTAATAAAAGCGCAATTACTCTGCAAAACACATCAACGCTGATGGGAAAATGGAGGAATAGTTAAATTTAGGCGGCCATATGCATATAGTTGCACCAACTAAATATATAAAAGCATATATACTTTTCTTACCACTACCAATTTGCTTTAACAAATATCTAAATCAGATGGTGACTTGAAAAACTTGTTATTAGGCTTGAAATCTTAAGAAGAAAATTTATAGGATACTATATAAGAATTTCAAAAATTTACAAAATGGAAAGGAAAAGAAGAAAAACAATGTTATTACGATTTATCACACTTTCCCCAACAACTGAACCAATAATTACTTGAATAAAATCTGGAACCTGCAAGACATAAAATATATTCCAGAGTCCTGACACATTGATATCTGAACCATGAGGCAGCTCAGGCTCCTTCCAGCATATTTCAAGCTACATAATTGGAGGGTCATCTATTGCATACCTCAGAAGAAATGTTATGATCTGCAGGAAGGAAGAGTGATGCCTCCACAACAAGCTGCAATTATTATGTACAGCAACAGAACAATCAAGCATGTCAACAAGGCCCTGAAATATATGAGATTAAGTGATGGGTGAAACACTAGAATTTTAAATATTCAATCCATGAATCCACTTCTACATGCGCACCTACTAGTTGGTTATTGCTTTTAGTGGAGGAAACAAAAAGCTTATTCTTCATGTAGAAAAATCATATTACAATCAATAATGAAATTTGATGAAGGAAATTTATAGGAATTGTTTGGTGGTGGGGAAACATTATGCTGAAAATCTGTTACAATTCAAGTCAATTAGGTTCTTTGGTTCATTGCATTTTCTGCCTGGTAGTACCCCTTGTGCGATGAATGGAGTTCATCCACAACATAGATGAGCTTTCCACCAAACTCCTTTATTTGAAAAATTATTATTATTATTTTTTGTGTGTTTGTTTATTCACTTAATGGTTTACATGTTTGTACTTTTTTTTCAAATGGTAGAGTGAAGGATGTAATTATAATGATAATCCCTCAAAATATTTGGGACTTCTATTATTTAGTTATTGAACTTTCAGATTTCCATAAGAAGATGTCTTACGAGAAGAAAAAAGTTTTCTCGAAATATCTGGGACTATTATAATGAAGTTCTTGAACTTTCATTATTCCTTAAGGAAATGTCTTATGAAAATGTAAAAGTTTAGTCTAAAAGCAGACGACTTAAATACTTACAAAAGCTTGGCATTTTTCATCCAAAGAGCACGTCGAAGGCGCTTAGACTGTTTCCTGAAGTGAAATGCACTATCTTGCATGGTTGCAGTTTTGTCAACTAGAAGCTCAATCCGATCACCTCTCTCAAGTATCTTCTCAATGTTATCCACCATTATGGTGCGTATCTGAAGATAAGTTTAAGGGATATTCACATTAGCAGATTTTTTATATTTATTTTTGTACAAGATAAAATGAAAAGAAGGTCAATAAAACTGCAGATGGCACTAGAGAAGGGGAAATTAGTGAATGACTACAATCTCTTCAAATTTCAAGAGTGCAGAGTTAATAAGATATTCTAATGCCTTATAAGTTTCAGAAAATATGGATTTTTGCTTTAACCACAATTCTAGAAATAAAAATATAAAATGTACTGAAGAATTAACAGAATATAAGTGCATATAGTAGTTTGTAAATGTACTATTAAAATAAACTACACCCTGCCCATGATACATATACTTAAGTATAATGATTTTCTTTTTATATAAACAAGCTCAGTATCCCGTGCTTCTCACGGGGTCTTGGTCTTGTTATAGAATTATTATATAGTTGTTAGTTTTTAATTGTAATTTTACAGATATTTTATTGGATAGAGTACTTTTTGTTTTTATATTATTTGATTTTTGCTTAAACCGCATTTCTACAAATAATATGTACTGAAAATAGAAGTACGTATAGTTTGTGAATGTATTGTTAAAACAAACTAACTACATTCTCCCCATAATAAATATACTTAAATATCATGATTTTCTTTTTATATAAAAAGCTCATTTCCCCGTGCAAAACACGGATCTTGTTGGAGAATTATTATATTGTTGATGCTTTTTAATATTTATAAGTATTTTATCGGCAGGAGTAATAAATTTTTATTTTTGGATTTAATAATTAAATCATATGGTTGGTGTTTTAATTATCCTTGTATCTTTAAGATATTAATAAATTAATATTGGGTACAATGATCTTCATCAAGAAATTGGTTCCTTTTAACACTATTTTACTATTTTATGTAACTTATAATAAAAATTTTGGTTTTTCTGGTAGTAAAAAAGTCATAATGTCAAAAATGTATTTATCAAAATATATTATTAAATCTAAGTTTCTTATCCTTCAGATTAAACAAAGAATCATGATCATGCAACATGGTACAACCACTGAACTTAGCAACAAATTTTAACAATTAGGTCCTATATTTTCTATCTTAATGTTTAACTGTTTGGAAAATCTTATTATGTTTAAAGTTGCGCTTGATTTTTGTTATTTACTTTTTTTTAGCAACTACCCTCTTCTAGTGTGCACCGAGAACCCCTTGACCTCAAAGCGCCTCTATGGGTCATGGCCAACGATTACCTCATCAAGTACTTACTTTCAGTAGCCCTAAAGCAAATATGCCAAACAAATATAAACATTAATACATGACTATTGGAATCAATTATGTTAATTTTAACAAAATATCGAAACTTCTAGAAGTATAAACGAACCATCTAAATAAAAAGGAAGTACCCTAATTCAATACAAATGTGACTATTTTCTAATAGTACACCAATCAGACTCGGTTTTCAACCATGTATTTGAAAATGGCTGCTAAAATTTAAAAATGGAAAACACCAACAAGACGGTTAAAATCATTAAAATGAGAGGAAAAGCATATTAAACATAAGAAAATAGGGCCTCTAGGCCGTCTACCACAAAAGACTACCTTAACTGTCTAGTGTATACATCCTCACAAGCCAATACACGATCATAGGTTACCAAAAACATTAAAAATAACTAAATAAATAAATAAATGAACTTCCAGACAGCAGAAACACTTGCCTCACCAACTTCTCCTCTAACGCGATTAAGTGTATCTGCACTAGGATTACTGGAGAAAAATTCCATTTGCTGATGCAAAACCCTTGAAAACTCATCATTCATAGCATAAGCAGGTGCATATGGTGCCACTCTGCCGTAGTTTTTCATGAATCTCTTGTGAACTTCTTCCAAGTATGAAAAGGAATTCTCCTGGACCAAATTGTGAATCAATACATTGTCAACCATTGAAGACAAATAGAAGGATATATATTTCTATGAGGGTTTCAGCTCATACACAACTATAATTGCAAGAAGATTTGATATCATTTTAGGAATGGAAAAGAAGAGTACTTCAACCGATAAAATGATGCAAAATTTACAATAATTGTGGGAAAAATAATAAAAGCATTAAACAAGAAAAAACCATATTATAAGCATAAATGAAGTTAACCGAAAAGACTAGATAAATATTATTTATATGTTTTGATGCAAGAAGATTGTCAGATGCAAATATAACTTTCTATTTATTTACTTTTTTTTGGTTGTGGATATTTCTTTCTATTTGCTCTGGACAAAAACATTTGATACATGTCATTACTTTACTAAAATGGACAAAAGAGGGAAAAGACAACAGATTTGGTAAGCTTAAGATAGCAATTTAAGGTACACGAATGAAATGGAGCAAGGTTAACAAGAATTTAATATTATTGAAGCACTGAGAAATATGGTGGACCAGGCTACCTAGACCTCAGCAACCCAGCAAAAATATGTATCTTCAATGAGAAGATTTGTCTTCACACTTCTTGTTGAAGAATGAGGCACGCTTGGGGGACAGATCATTACAGATTGTGAAAAAAAAAAGAATTTCTGAATGCCAGTTCACTATAACAAGGGCAAACTAGATATGAATCATGCGTCAATTCATAACACAAACGATAATACATGGAACAAATATTATTCCTCAATTCATGCAAACAACAAATCATACGATTTAGATCTCCCTCTCTGCCCCTTGGTGAACAACAAATCATACAATTCAGATCTCCCTCTCTCCCCCTTACTAAATAGCATTTAATCACGTATGAACCACAGATCCTAATGAAGCACCCTGATCGGCTCTCTTCACAATCTGAATATGTGCTTACATCTGCTCTCTCTCTCTCTCTCTCTCTCTCTCTGTAGCATGCATGTACGCCAGTGCAATAACACATATGAAACAAGCACATGTTTTATGCTTCACCAACTGAGGTTTTGCTACTAATTAAATTTTTGTTTCTTTCCCCCAAAACCATAACCATGTTTTCCTTCTCTCTTGAACCAGATTAATTAAAGCCCAGAAACTTTACAATTAATCCTGATGTAAACTTGTGTGAAAGTATGAAACTCTCTCAGGTTACTTTATGACTCTTGGTATTCATATAATAGATATGAAACTTCGGTGAATAGAGGTTGTTGATACAAAGAAATGGCAACTCCACTCACTAGATTGCTCCTGAAAGTTTAAACTTTTAAGTTCTGCAAAGGAATTAGTTATTCACCATTATAGGAAAGGAAAAGAACAAAGAGCCTACTTCTTTAAATAGATGTCAATCAACTTGGAATTCTTATACAAAGACAACATATAATAGAAACATGTTTCCTGTTTTACATTTTCTCAAGAAAGAAAAAAGTGTAGTGTCACAAAAAAACCATGTAGTTCAGAGTTCAGATCTTTCATCCAATATATATGCAACTATAGAAACCGAACCCTACATTTTTTAAACTGTTAAGGCCATATATTATGTAACTAGCAAGTTTGGCATAAAAGAAATTCAAGTTTCATAATCTTCAAAAGAATGTACTAAATCAGCTAGATTAGGCAGTAAGTTAGATATTCACAAATCGATGCCACTCCTCATTCATGACACCACGAATAAATGATTCATCATCCAAATGATTATTACAATCTTTAAAATGTACGACTCACATTACGGTATTACAAAGTGGTAATTAAGCCAACACATCACAAGTCCCCAAATCGTGTCCTCACTACAACAGATTTGGTGCTCACTATTCATTTACATCCACAACATCTAACTAGTAATGTAAACTAATTTACATAAATATTACATTGTGTTATAATTTAGTCTTATAATCCCATATCTTAAATACATAACATAAACAATTACATTAGTTCCAAAATGTTACATCATTAATAGTTAATACATCATATTCAGTTAATCTTCTTCGGTAGACTTTCCTTTTCCTTTATCCTTTGCTCCTGATTTTTCGGGTTTTTCTGTTTTAGCTGAAAATATGAGAATAGGAAGAGTGAGCAACTAATTTGCTCAGCATTCAGCAAGTATAAAAAGTGTGTACAACACAAGAATAACTGGATCAAATACTGATGATTTATGATTTAGAAAGGATAATATGACATTTGTCAATTGGGGAATCAACAAAGATGTCTTTACAAGGTATTGAACTTGAAATATTGAAGTCTATTTTACTTAAAAATCTCAAGTCTTATCGATAATTGAGACGATGAACTATCTAAAATGTTCTTCAATCATAGACCGAGAACTCTCCAATAATGTCCAACAGTCACAAAAATTGTGAACTCTCCACAGAGTATCATTAGGGGATCAGTCTAACAATACTCTATGTTACACGTAACATCATCTTCAAGCTGTATTTTGACGGTGAAATGTCATTTTCTTGACAATATCATATACCCCCCTATGTCTATGGTTGTTCATCTCAGTTATCATATCAGAGTTTGCATCAAAACAATTTGATTTAGAACGAAATTAACAAATTCCAAAGAATACTCATTTAAAGAATCACATTAACTAAGTTTAGCCGAAACAAATGACATAAACTCATTACTTGAAACAGTTCATGAATAAACAAAAATCTTTTTAGAATTGCTTGCAATAACGTACAGTTCAATAATTGTACGAATTGTAAAAGCACATAAGTGCAGGAACTTGCATGTTATGAGCGTACTTTCCTTACTTGAGTTACTCACTTTCTCCCAATGATAACATACATCATCTATAGAGATTTATTAACTCATCTATTATTATTAATAGTTACCATCGGTAACTATTTGCAAACCATTTTTGGTAATTTCGGTTATTATAAACTCATTCTCGGGTATTCTTTTATATCTTTTTTATAACTTCATTATCATAATGTTCATTTAGTGATCTCATAATCTTATACGTTCCATTTTAACACATTACCGGTAGTAATGTATTACGCATTTTCGGCTTTATTTTAATTAATTTTTCATAAATTCTAAACCTCTATTTTATCCATTAAACCCTTCTAAGTACTCCCTCCATTCCATATTAACTGACGTTTTACACCCTTTGAGTTATTCCAAAATATTTGACGTTTAATGAAATCAAAGCATAATTAATATTTTTTCTTCCAAATTTATCCTTATCCCTTTTTGACAATAAGTGTGTAATTAATGCACACAATAATTAGTTTTTCCAATTTTTAATTGCATTAGATTAGTTTTAGGCTACCCTTTCATATTCCTTTCCTTCCCAATACATATTCATAACAGTGGTAATCAATTTTTGGTAGAAGAATTTTTTTAACTTGGACGGCTGGACATAAAAGAAAGATATGGAATAGTGTGAGAGAGGAGAGAGAGAATATTTATTAAATAAGGGTATTTTAGTCTTGTACAATAACTTTTTACTCATATTAATAGCTTCCTTAATCCATGTGCAAAAATCTTAAAGACACTTATTTAGGAATAAAGGGAGTATTTTATTATTTTCCTCCTCGCCCGACCTAGGTGATTATATTTTAGATACTTTCCAAATTTTCTAGATTTTTCCAGACTTATTTAGTATTTATTAAAAGGGCTTTTCTGTCAAATTTTGTAAAATTCACCATAATTCAAAAACAAGTCCAAAAATCATGAATTTTGGATAGTAGGTACTTTACGTCAAAGAGTACTTCCTCCTGAAATTTCATCCCAAAATAATTTGTAGAATTAAATTGTAGTTGTTTTAATTTTTCAAATCCCAAAATTGTTTTGGTCATAACTCCTCTATAAGCCCACTTGAGCTAATTTTTGGGCATGACCTACCTTATATCACTAGGTATCACACACCACAAGCCTATAATTTTTCAAGTTAATTGCCCAAAACAGTCCACAGAAAATTAATGTTGGTAGGTTCATCAATATGTTCAGTCTTAGTATAAAATTCACTATAAATAATCTATAAGGAATCTGAGTCTCAAACCTCCACACAACTTCAGCCAACTCATAAAGGTATCAAACACAACAAACCTCATTCAAAAATTCATTCTATATCAAGAGTTATATACTTTTGAAAAGTAGTCCCAGATTTAGGGCTAAACCTAGCTAGTTTCATGTTTTCTTTTTGTTTTCTTCAAGTTCCTTGCTCATCTTTCGAACTTCATGATAATATATCTATTAACATGTAAGTTTAACTTACTCATGCTTAGGGTTTCATAAAATTCATAAGAATTTTTTTTAAGAAACTATATGAATTAGAAGCTAGAATAGGTATGGTTTACCAATTGTTTTAGGTTCCTTCTCTTTTGCTTGAAGTATACTTCAATTCCTTCCTTTTCCTTCTTGTTTATGGCTGAACTCTCCCTCTCTCTCTTTTCCTTTCTTGTTTGAGGTGCTTGTGTAGGAACAATAAGAAAAATGGGATTAATACTCCCGTTTTTAGGCTTTAACTAGTTTAGATTGTTTTGATTTTAGTCCCTCTAGTTTGGTTAGACTAAGTCAAAGTTCCTCCCTCTTTTCTTAATTACCTTGATTAGCCCTTACTTAATTAGGGTTAATCAAGATTAACATTCACTAATCACACTTAATTATCACTAATGATGCTTAATAGTCTAATTAGGTTTACTAATCTTAGAAATGATTGGTTATGGCTGAGCCACCTAAACCCCTTGCTCTACACCTCATGCTTTTACAAAGGTGAGTATGCATACTTGTTCATGAGTCATGTATGCCACCCAGCACCTAGATGGCAGGTGCTTGTCATAAAAACGAGTGTCCACTATAAAATTAAGGTAACATGTCTCATGATATTCAAGTAAAAGAATAATCTTAGTAGTGTTTACATTGAAGCCAATTTCACTAAGAAATTTTGACTTTTGATACAACACGTACATTTGTGTTTTTTTCTCAAACTTGTGATATAAACAATGTAAAACCTCATGTTTTCAAAGAAACTTAAAATTGTTCCATGATTTGAACTAAATCTGGTACTAACATATAATTATAATTTAATGCACTTGCATACACTCAATACGTAACCAATCGCACCCTTCTTTAACGCTATGTTTAGCAACTCAATTCCAATTTCCAAGCTTTGGAAAAGGTATTGAAAGCACATTTGCCATTCTACAAAATTGAATTAGTTAACATTAGGGGCTCAATTCCAATAGAAAGAAAAAAAAGATAAATGATAAAAAAAACAGACAGTTAAATTAAATTCTGATGTATTCTTGAATCACAAACTGTATATTAACACCTTGTTTGTAAGTTTAAAAAACTGAGGAAAGAAGGATAGGAACACCAAAGAAAATTACAATTTTTTCTTTAAAAACTTTCTTGGACAAAACCATAGGAAAGCTAAGAATTGGAAGATGGGATTAGTAAAAAAAAATTGTTCCTAAATTGTCCTTCATTTTAACATAGGGAAACAAATTTGGACAGTCATAACCTACACATAGGGACACTTTCTTAAGAAAACTTACAAACAGAATTAAGGAAACTAAATTTTCTCTCCTTTCCTATCCTATCATTTCCTTACTTAAAAATCCGTAGCATTCCTTACCCTCAAAACTGTATACAAATAAGGTGGGTAGTCCACCCCATTATATAATGTCATATAGAACGGATTTAGGAAGCTGGACCAGCATATATAAAGATTGTACCTTTTACATGTCATTTCTACAAAATCATTCTATTGATCTAAACTGCAATTTTGAACGAATTATGACATAAAAAGTCAGTTCCATTTTCAATAATAAGCATACGTTCCCCAAGGACTACAAAATTTACTTGAGCATTCTCTAATAAAATTAAGGGAAAAAACAGAACTTACAATTCGTAATAGAATTCAAGCAAGTATATAAATTCACTAATTTAAATATATTAAATTTTGCCAAGAGAGATAAAGAGATGGTTACGGACTTCCGAAGGTGTCGTTGGCCATACAAAGGAAGGTGAGACCGTCCGATCTGAGTATATGGAATATGTACTGATCCTGAGAGAAACAGAGCTTTGAATCAGCCTCAGACGGCAACTTCTCCAGAATCCGGCGAGCCACGGAGCCGGTGTTTCCACTCACGGCGCTGAATTCCGCCATTACGGTCGTTCCCCTCGCCACCACTGCGTACAGAATTGCCATCTGTCTAGATTTCTCTTTCCCTCACTCTACTATTGATCTTTTGCTGTCATAGATGGACGGAATATACCACCTGAGGTTTTCCGGCGAGGGTTTTGTAGAGAGAGTAGGGTGGTTTAGCTGAGAGTCGGTAGATGGAGAAGTTTGGAGATCACCGGGAACTCGTAGTCCACGACTGTTCTGGAATTTGTCTTGGGCCCTGTTTGTTTGTCACAGCTTATTTTAAAAATAGCTTTTAGCTTTTCGACTTATCGGGTTAGGGTTAGGGTTAGGGTTAGGGTTAGGGTTAGTATGAAATTTATTTTTTAATTAAGTTGGTCAATTAATTAATAAAATACTGAGACACATAGAGTTTTGTTTGCGTGTCAGCACTCTATTAAATAATTGATCAATTTAACCAAAAACAAACTTCATGCTAACCACCGAGCAGATCCTTTGTCTTCAAATTTTTTATCGTCCTTGTATTTTCCACTTAAATTTTGACACATATTTTTTTATTTAATTTTAAAATTAATTAATATTAAATAAAAGACTAAATATAAAAAATTAAGTGGGACACAAGATAACAAGGAATCTGCTCTCCTTTATGACAGTTTCTTTAGCCCAGATTGTTTCAGCTTTTCCTTCTGGTTTCTGGTTTCTAGTTTCTCAGAAACTATCACGGTTTTAGCTTTTGAGTCCAAAAGTTATAAAAAGTTGTGATATTTTGACATATCACTCTGTTTTAGCTTTTAAAAATTACGAGATAATAAATTTTACGGTAAATTTTCAATAATAATTTAGCAATAAATCATTCAATAAGTTATATTTTTAAAATTATTTATAATATTTGTTATTGTATTAATTAAAGTTAAATGAATTCATTTCAATTTCAAATATAAAAATATCTTAAATTAACTTTAAAATTTTAATAAAAAAAATGATATGTATTACAAATATTTATGTTAATTTTTAATTATCAGTTACGACATAAATTTGTCACAATGTATAGTATGACTTAAATACTCAATTAATAATGATTTTATATATTATCTATAATAGATGTATTACTAAGTAAAAAGGAAAAATAAAGAAAGGGGAAAAAATCCAATGAGGCCATGGCCCACACCGCTTATGTGTGGCTTCCATTATCCCCGCCCCCCGGTCCATTAACATCCTTACCACAGATGATAGGTTTAAGAAGAGAGTGGGGAATCTCGAAAGGAGATTAAGCAAAAGAAGTGAATAGTAGTAGCTTTGTATAGTGCTGAGTGAGTCCATGATGAATGCTCAGCCCATGCAAAAGCCCAAATAAATTGAACGATGTTATGCTGGCCTGGTTTGAAAGGAGGTAACTGCAATCGTATTATCCTTTATCATAATTCTCCTCGCTCATTATTAATTCTAAGATTATAATCTTGTAATTATAATATCTGTTTAAATATGGTATTAAATAATTTTTTATATTAAATTATTTTATAATTCCTTAACTATAGTCTCAAATCTAAATTTAAAAACAAACAAAATACTTGAGATTAATAGTCTTATTATCCCAAGTATATTTTTGCAAACAAACATAACCATGTTATAATCGTGAAATTATAATTATTACAAACAAACATGATCTTGAGTAGTACAAAGAAATATATTTAATTGATTGAGTAATAATGAGCAATTTATGGAATTTGGTTTTTTGCATAGGGTGATTTATTTTATTTTTAGCTCCCTTTTTTAGTGAAAATAATAAATTATTTATTATAACCATAGTAGGTAGAAGAGCCATAAATTTTAACTTGAATTATACATAAAAATTATTATATAATCATTCGATTGAGGGGATGCTTGATAAAAACTGAAGGAATCTGATCTGAATCCTTATTTCAAATATAAAAAATTTACAGCTTGAGAAATTGATTAATAGATTAAAAAAAATACTAACTTTTTTATCCAATAGGATAACGTTAGTGTTGACAATCTTGATTGTTTTTGTATTTACTCCATTTCAAACTCACGTGACTCTCAGTTTGATAGTGAAATTATTTTTTCCGTAATATAGAGGAATCAAACGAACTTAATGATTTATAGTGAACTTGTGAGATTTTTGTGTGTAATTAGATTCATGAAATATCAAGAGTTATCAGAATATATTATATCAATCATTAATTAAATAAATTATATCTTCATGAATAGAAAAGATGTTCTAAAATTTGTGTAATTTTTATCATCAAAGTTGGACTGCCAAGTTACTTTGGATCAACTAAAATGACTCAATATTGTTACTTTGGATCCATAGTTGATTATAACTTTTGCTTTTGTTCTCAAGCCACTAATCATATTTAGGATGGAGGGAGTACTAGTTATTTGTGAGAGGATTTTATCAAAAAAGAGATAAATTTGAACTCAATTAAGCCATAATTGCAAACTAGTTGGGTTGACAAAAAGTAAAATTTGAAAATTGACAAAAAAGTATAGGGCAATCTCTTTTTATAGTTTTTTCTATACTATTTCTCAAGCAGTTGAAATTTCATGAAACATCGGAAGATCGATATAAGTATTTTGGAACAGAAAAAAACAATACACAAGGATATATTACACTTGAGATATGTAAAAAAAATTATAATTATTTGGAACCAAGCTAGTTACAAAATAGGTTAATTATGATTTCTTTCTTTATTGGAATTCTTTATAGTAGTATAACATAAGAACCTAAAAAAGAATTTCGAAAAGATGCAACACAAAAATTAAGAAATATCTTTGTGAATTAATTTACACCGACTCTACCTTTCAGTCATTGCTAATTTTGGAGCTAAATCACTAATACAATTTGCACATAATTAATCTTTGGAAACTATCTTTCATTTTATACTTTTTGACTGTTTTCAAAAATCTATCTCCCGGTACAGGTTGGGCATGAGAGCCGTGTGATGAAATAAATACTTCCTTGTTCTTGTGCAATAGTCAGAAATTTGGGGCATTTTGAGATGATGTTGCAATATCCTCATTTCCATCAGCTTGGTGGGAGCTGGTCTCTCTTATAACTGTTCCCAACGGGCGTCGATCAAATGCTAGAAAGCTACCTGATATCACATATACTCGGCACACGCACATGTCATGTCTCAACTGCATATTATTAATAAACATAAATTAATGCTTCAATTTAATTTAAATTAAACTAAAATATATATATATATATATATATTTCATTTTTGTAATTCTAAACTAGCTAGTTAGTTTAACAGTCCTGTAAAAAATTGGTGAAACATAAATCTAATCTACGAAACAAAAAAGGGATGATCATAGAATTATGAGTACCCTTGGAACAGCACTAGTACTACTAGAGGAGCATGCGAGTACTTCTTCGACCTCAATAGCTCTATACTCGTTCATCTTCCATTTTGTTTTCTCACCCGTAGGAGCTTTTCCCTTGTAATACACCATTGCTTTCTTTACTCCAATCACTTTGCTACTTGATGAGTACACATAACTAGGTGACCCTGTAGCCTTCCAGAAACCGGAAGCAGTAGTCCGGCTAGGCCTCCCTCCTCGGGATTCTCTTTCTTGTCTCGGCACAAAAAAGAACCATTGCTCCATATCTCCATGACATAACTCTCCTGCAAGCTCTAACAATCATAAAGAAAATAATCTCAGTCCCAATATCAAGTTATCTAAATTAATATATATATATATAATGGGTCAGGATCAGGTAAGGGATCCCTTACTTTCTTAAAATGAGGGACTTTTTTTTTTTTTTTTTTTTTTTTTTTAAACTAAAAAAAAAGTTTAATATTTATGGAATCGAAATTTTTCATAATACAGTGTTTTGGGTGTGATTTGAGTGCACGATAACAAAAAATTGTATGTACAGTAGATGCAGCATCTGTACCACCACTTTTTGGTATAAGTATTCAAAACACGCCCAAAAACATCAGACATGAAAAAAATTTCAGCCCATAAAATATTAAACTTTTTTTTAGTTGTTTTAAAAAAAAAAAAAAAAAAAAAAAAAAAGTCTCATTTTAAAAAAGTAAGAGATCCCTTTACGATCATTTCTATATATATATATATATATATATATATATATATATATATATATATATATAAAGACAACTGATATATATTGTCAAACCAAAAATGATGTTACCAGAATAAAAAGTATCACTTCGCTCTAATTGACAACATCATTTTTGCTCCGGCATTATCAACCAGAAATAAAAAAAATGGATATATATATATAGAGAGAGAATTAATTGATTTAAGAATTTTACTTGGTAGTTGCCAAGGTTCTTGTTCATAAATGTTGACAACCGGTATAACTCGAGCAAGAGCTTGGCTATAATTCCCCTCTAGCTTGTTGTGAAGATAAAAGGCAACTAGCTCTTCTTCAGTGGGATAGAAACGAAACCCTGGTGGTAATTCCTCCATTTTTCTTTGTTGTGAGCTAAGTTAAGCTATAGATTGAAATCCAGATATATTTGAAGTGGTAAGTAGTTTAAATATATGGGTGTTCTTTCTTTAAGTTATTGTCTTATGGATTTGGCGTAAGCTTATATTTATATATAAATTAAGTTAGTGGTGGCAAAACTGTGTTTTTGTGTGTGTGACAGAGAGAGAATTGCCGAGTGAGAAGAGAAAATATGGGAGGATTGGGATAGGTAGGATTTTCTTCCACACGGTTTGTTAATGAAAATGATGCATTTTCTGCAATATTAACTGTATATTGAACGAGTCAAAACTATCCCACATTTGTCCAAAATATGTGCTCGCATAGATATAGGAATTAAAACTATCCGACAGTTGTCCAAAATATGTCAGAAAAAAAATGAAATATCAATATCAAAATATAGCAAGATAAAAACTTTTTTTAAATTAAAGACTCTTGGAGCTTTTATGACTATAACATGTGAAATTTCTCGAAAAAAGACTAAGACGTCGTTCATCGTTCGGGACCTCCAGCGGTATGGTCGCACATAGATAAGATTTACAGTTTCAGAGGTATGACGATGAAGATCGGGAGGACGCGTCGGGATCGATCTGACTAGCTCAGACATGTGGCGTGAGACGCTTGAAATGACTTATTGAGAGCGGCAGGCATGGTAGCATGACCGTCGGTGATCAAGTTTAATGATTTGTTTTTTGGGAGGACATTATGGGTATTTGAGACATAATGTGAAGTAGGGTTAGAATATGATTAGTGACTATAAATACTATCTATTGTAAAACTCTATGTAACTAGAAATCATCAATAAAACAACAAGCTGCCTGTGGAGTACTCAAATCGGGGAATCACGTAAATTTCTGTGTTAATTCTCTATTATCGTGTGTGCGTGTGATCCAAATTCTAACAAAGTCAAACTCAATAATTCAAAAAAAATAAAATTGGTATTAATTGATAAGTCATTCTTAAAATTTATCAATGTTTTAAATAAATTATCATGTTTATTTGATATTCATTCAAAATATTTGATATCTATGAATATAGTGGTATCCGGTTAAATTGATATTATTTTTATTGAAATCCATTGAAAATTGATACAAGTACAAATACATGCTTACGTATAGATAAATCCGATTTTTTTTTTTAAAAAATGTATTTTAGAGAAGATAAGTATTTTATTGTATTTGAGGGACTCAATGGAGTCAGCCATTATACAAATAATCTCTCATAAGTTTATCCGCGTAACAAATTTGATACTAACATTCGAAGTTAAGGAATCGAAGGTATATCTGATTAGCCAAACTTTTGTTAGGAAAGATGATAAACAAGGGATATATATATATATATATATATATATATATATATATATATATATATATATATATATATATATATATATATTCTTATTAAGAATTAATATGTCAAGATTAATACTTAATATACTAAGAATATGAACCCTATCTTTTATATATTAAGAATATGAGTGAAAAAATGATGAAAAATGAATTTTGAATGCTTTTTTAAAAAATGATCCAAATGGCTGTCCCTCATATGGTATTTCTAGGAGGGTTTGGTAACCCTTAAGATGAGTCACAACCCTTGCAAACCGAATAGACACAAATGAGTGGATGTGGCTGAACAGAGGGCCTATGCGAAATTTTTTATTTTAAGTTAATTTTAATATTTTATTTTACATTTATCCAAACAAAACAATAATATATAGCAAAACAATCTATAATAAAAATAATAAAGATTTTTGTTTAAAGTTTAAACACATATCTTTAACGTATTAGTTTTATTCATAAACAAGATTGCTATTAAATAATAAAATTTAAAATTTCAAGAATTCAATTCAATATTAAAACTTAAGAAACTAAACATATATTTAAGAATTATATTGAATTAAACTAAATATTACAAATGTATCATCATTTATATAATTTGAAGTTAGTGCAAGTTCAAAGAATTATAACTATAATAAAATTATTCATTTTGACTTGATCTTGTTCACTTCTTGTTGTGATTTGATATGCTACAACATGAATTGTTTAGGAATTCAAGAGGAAGTACAGTATGGTGAACCACTTATTGGGAACTTTTGAATTTCTAACAACTCTCCCTTTTTCTCAAATTTCCCAATAAGTCTGATTTTCTAGGAAATTCAAAAGTTCTTTTGTTGATTAGTTATCTGATCAATGATACCTTGTGTAAGACCCCAATTTTTATGAATAAAGATGAATTTTCTATAATTATTATTTTTAAATATTATGGAATGAATTTGATATAATGTTATAGTTGTGGGTAATATTTATAAATTTTACAAAGTACGCAAGTTGTTATATAATATTCGATTGGTCGGGGAATATTCGTTTTAACAGGGAATATTCAATGCAACCACGTTAATCATTGGGGACCCCATAAAACGGAATTATTGTCGGATTGAGAAAAAAGCACAAAAATATTTTTATGAAAATAATGGCGGAAGTTTTACTGTTATCTTTGTTGAACTACTTTCAGTAGTAAAAGTATAATGTCTACGCTAGTGTTGCATAGTAGCACCAGATTGGTTATTGATGCTTACGTGATAAGTCACTCCGCTTTATACTCAATTATTGCTACAATAATTGATGCATCATATCTCTCTATATTATTAATTCGATTATTGTCACAGTATTATCTGCGTTATATGATATATTATTAAATCAATAATTGAGACGACAAAGTTATTCATATTATTAAATTGCAATATTTACAATGTCTAGAAGTTCGCGAGGAGAGGTTTAGTCACCTAATCACTACCATATAGAGAAATCCTTATTGGAAAGCCCCCTCTTTCCTGGGAACGATCTGGTTGTTAAATATTGTGAGTTATAATATTAATGATGAATAAGTTCATGTTGATTAAAGATGAATTTGATAGTTCCATTGTGTTAGGATTATTGGTGTTAGTTGAAATCGACATCTACTTCGATGATAATTGATGTCTGGGGTTATATTGATAAATCGGGTAATTTATCGAATAAATGAGTAATTAATTACTACTAATTCACATGCTCATATAATTATTTGTTCACATGTGTGTACTATTGAGTCACATTCACTTACTATTAGGGGAGTAGATGCAAGATTGATAATACTTGCATGACTAGGTTAAAAATGGAGGTATAGATGGAGGTACTATACTGTAATTCGTATTTTCACATGTCAAGAACTATTGAGTCACATGATTGAACTATTAATTCACATGATTTACTATTACGAGAGGTGGTGCAAGTTTGATAATACTTGTAGGACTAAATTAAAAATGAAAGAAAGTTGGAGGTATTGTACTGTAATTTTTCGAGCCCCAAAACGAGCAATTATCGAAAATATATTTTTCTATAAATAGAAGCTCATTCTTCCTTCATTTCTCACCAATTCACTAAATCTTTAGAGCCATTATTATAGAGAGAAATTATAAAGAGAAAGAAGAAGCGAAGCCTGCTATCTCACTATTCCAATATCCAGTCTTCTTTTGAGGTAAGGGGTATTATTTCTTTTGTATTCATGAAGAGAACTTCTGTTATTCCATTCTTTATAATTTTGTTGGAATAACCTGTATACGCGGTCTACCCTATACTTGGTGAAATTATTCTGTTATTCTATTTTTTATTATTATGTTGGAATAGCCTTTATCTCATACTGGCACCGCATACACGGTGAAATTCTTCCGTTATTCTATTCTTTATTATTCTCATTGGAACATCCTCGTGCATGCGTTTTTCGACCACGTTCCATTATTTATTATTCTGTTGGAACATCTTGTTGATGCAATTTATTTCTCACCGACCGGTTCCGTTATTTATTATTCTGTTGGAACATTACATGCATCTCTTGTGGCGCCGCCCAAAATAGGTCCACACGACCCATTCGAGTCGCCGATATCACATTATAAAAATTACATACAAACTTCATTTATACAACTGTTGAATTGTCGTATAGAATACGACCACATTTAACTGTGAGTTTTAATACAATATTGTCTCATAGACAGTATCCAAACTCAAATTATTACAATGCCATATAAAATACAGCAGCAAATATTTCAAGACCCCAAAGAAGAATGAGAAGATTACTATCTTGTTTATTCAAATGAGGTGCACTTTTGACGCTTCCAAAGTCGGGTTCTCATCACCCTATTGTTGTTCACCAAAATCAATTATTAAGTGACGTATAAAATACGACACCCACAACTTAGGTCCTCAATACAATTATATATTGTATGTCATGTCATTTTATAATGTATTGAGAAACTTCGACAGTCTCGAACCATCACACTATTCCCCTGTTATCTCCGCTCGACCTAGCTACACTCTTATTACCTGATCAGGGTGAGCACAACTAGCCTAGTAAAGATATCATGACTAAAGATAACTATGTTCTTAATAGCTTTCATCAATAATAAATCAGAGATTTAGAATATATGGTAGATAATAAAATTTTTCAACCATAGTT
Source organism: Panax ginseng (assembly GCA_020205605.1). Lineage (NCBI taxonomy): Eukaryota > Viridiplantae > Streptophyta > Magnoliopsida > Apiales > Araliaceae > Panax > Panax ginseng. The sequence continues at coordinate 16,546,075 of CM035131.1, read as the reverse complement.
GCAGCGGAACGAACAATCCATTAAAAGAGTCAAATAGACCATCAAATCTATTATCTTCTCTATGTTAAAAGTCCACCGATAATGTTTTATCCCTGTAACATCAATTAACAATTTCTGTCCACAATCATATGAATAACTCATAATCATAATTGTGATTCTAAATTCCTTTTAACACCCAGGACGAAGATAATTTTTATCACCTATTTTCACCTGAAACATCAAAAATCATGGTTATACCAAATCACAATTTCTGCTCATAATCATACTAATTAAATCATCTTTGCACTACGGCCAAAGATATTCATTATTATCACATCCATGAATTAATATTTCATTGCTGAGACTCAGCTCAATAATTAATCCACATCATCGAATCATCCCTGCACTACAGGCCAAGGATATTTTTTAGTATCACGACCACGAATTATCCATGCACTACGTCCAAAGATAATCGTATTTTCATCAATGGTCCTGATCATGCTCTAAAAGAATTCATCTTTGCACCCTTGGCCGAAGAGAATCTATAGCTATAATCATACCAAAAACTGTCCATCAATGCACTACAGGCCAATGAAGACTTTTACCATCTCATTTGTAATATTACGGTCATGATTATACCGAATAATCCTTGGTCATAATCATACCAAGTCCATCTATGCACTACAGGCCACATATGACTTTCAACATAATATAAATATGAGGATGATGACAATATTATAAGCATTAATCAAACTAAATCAAGGATAAATATTAAAGACTTTAAATTTATCCAAATATTATCAATCACTTAATAAAATCATAATCTAATGTTGTTAATATTATAACAATATTTTAATCACTTCTTAAACTTATAAACAATTTCATTTAATTGTTTACACTTTTCCAAATAATGCATTTAATCATTTAAAAATGTCATACTCATAAGATTTCACCACCAATAATCAAATTACTCATCAAAAATCTGCACATACTTTATATAGGATTTTCAAGCCCTAAAATCCTATTTCCAACTCTTCAACTTCACATAAAATATTTAACTCATATATTCGTAACTAAACTATTTTTATGAAAAATACCAAATTAGTCCCGAAAATTATTCTTTTCTGGGATTAGGCAGAATATAGTCCCATATAGAACATATATTTTTCTCGGAATTTTTAAAATTCATTTACTATTTTTCAAAAATCAATTTCTAATTAATTCCTTAAGAAATTAGCTACCTCAAGGTTAACTCGAGAAATTCCCAAATCTTGGAAGGTTCTTACACATGTTAACGTGAGCTTTCAGTTTAAATTTCATGGTCATTGGAGTTATAGAACTCCGGTAATAGCGTTTTTCGTTAGAAAAACTTAAATATTGAAATGGTCATAACTTGCTCATTTTAAGTCGGAATGAGCTCATTTTTGGACAGGAGGTACTTTATACCATATATTTTCATGTCCCAAAAGGCCGGAATTTTTCTCACAATTTAAGTGGCGAAAATTCCCTTTTTAAAAATTTAGGCAAGCAAATTTTTTCAAATTGGCGCTTTTGACTCCTTTGCTAAAAATCATTCCACACGAAAATCTACAATACCTTTTCCAGTGATTCCACTTGGATAAGTTAGGAAACTCATAGATCTAACTCTAGAACTTGACCATACTCAAAAATTCAAAATAATAGGAGATATGTTCAATTGAATTTCATGTTCCATTTTCACCAAAATTTGATTTTTTCAACCCTTTGTGATTTCTAAGAAACTTTCATGTTTACACATAATAACCAACATAACTCATCATAACACTTAGTAATACCATATATACCCATAATTTTCATCAGTCCAATGCTTTTATTATGACTTTTATCATAATCCACGTAAACAGATCATTTCCACAATTTAATAAGGAATAAAATACAAAGGATCATTCACCATGCATGTGGTAATCCACATGTATGCAGAGTTATTCCAATGAATAATAAAGAATGGAATAATGTAAGGATTCACCATGCGCATGCGATAGCGCATGCATGGAGTTATTCCCAATGTAATAATAAATAATGGAATTCGGTCCCGCCGTAAACGCACGATGTGATATTCCGGCGTAATAATAAAGAATGGAATAACAATGAAATCACCATGCATGCGATAGATCGTGCATGGGTTATTCCAATAGAATAATAAAGAACGGAACCGGTCGTAGGCGTAATCGCTTAAAAGGCGAATATTCCGCTAATCATAAAGAAACGTAATAATAGAAGAATTTCACCACGTATGCGTAGATTTGGCATAAACAAAGTTATTCCAACATAATAATAAAGAATGAAATAACGAAGAATTTCACCAAGTATAGGTAATCCACAGATACGGGTTATTCCAATGTAATTATAAAAAATGAAATAACATAAGTTCTCTTCATGAATATGAAAGATAATAATACCCTTACGAGTACAACAAATAATATCCCTTACCTTTGAAAGAAGAGTATTCAATTTGGTAGAGGCGAGGATATACTCGAAGAAAACTTATACTACGCTTCAAAGCTTTCTTAAACTCTAAAGAAATACGCCAAGATTATAGAAGAAGAATTCTCTATATAGTTTCTCTCTAGAGTTTCAAAGAAATTCGTAAGAAATAATGAAGGAATGAGCTTATTTATAAAAGAATGGATTGCATAAGAACTAATTTATGAACTGTTCGATTGATTTACTTTTAATCTGACGGTCCATATTTAAAGAAAAATCTTTTAAATAAAATATAATATATTCTATTTATAATCTAATAAAACGAATAACTTTATAAAAGTATTCTGCTTTTTATATAAAAAAGATTTTACTATGTAAAATACTATGCGAGCACTATCAACACTATGCATAATAAAATATAATATATTCTATTTATAGAATAACTTTATAAAAGTATTCTGCTTTATATAAAAAAGATTTTTTGTTTTATTACATTAATAATACTAATAAAACAAAATGAGTGACTTCTCACGTAAGCATTAATAATCAATACCGTGTATGCTTACTACGCAACCACACGTACATCGTGTCTTTTACTACTGAGTAGTTCAACAGTTTTAACGAAAACTTCCGCCATTTTTTCATAAAAATATTTTTGTCGTTTTCTCAATCCGACAATAATTCCGTTGTGGGGTCCACCAATGATTGTACCGTCGTACGGATATTCCCCGACAAATAGAATATTTTATATCAACTTGCTTACTTTGCAAAAAAATTCACATATTACCCTTAACTTTAAACTTTTATCAATTTAACTATTTACCAAAATAGAAAAATTGAATACTTTTGTTTCATAAAATTCGGGGTCTCACATGTGCCTTTTCGCATGACCTGATTCCATTATTTATTATTCTGTTGGAACATCTTGTTGGTGCGAATTTCGCCTGACCTGATTTCGTTATTTATTATTTTGTTGGAATAACCTTTCTGTGCGGTTTATCGCATGCCTGGTGATTTTTTTTGTTATTCCATTCTTTATTATACTCAGTTGGTTAAAGTTTTGACTTCTATACTCCATAAAATTAGTGGAATATCCTTGATATTTGCGCTTCATCCAGTATCTTTTCATGAAAATATTCTTCTGAGCATTCTTGAATTTTACTCTACAAAGAAGTATCATGTTGACAATTTTGACGTTATTGGTTCTTGGATAAATTAATTCTTGAACTTATTTTATTGAATTCTTATATCATTGTCATCATCCTCATGTTTATATTTTGTTGAAAGTCATCTGTATTCAGTAGTGTATAGATGGACGGGTATGATTATGACCGAGGATTATTCGATTGTAATCATGACCGTAATATTATAAATGATGTGGTAAAAGTCCTCATTGGCCCGTAGTGCATTGATGAACAGTTGTTGGCATGATTATGACCATTGATGAATACACGAATATCCTTGGCCCGTAGTGCATGGATAATTTGTGGTTGTGATATTAATGAATATCATTGGCCAGTGCGGATGATGTGGATTATTTATTGTCGTGAGTCTCAAATGATAAAAGTGATGAAAAACCTTTTAAATCATAAAAGATAGTAGATTTTATTCTCTACTTGACTCATTTAATAGATTTCTTATTCCGCTGCAGTTAAACTTGATGTTTGTTATATTGTATCAGTTTAACACTATTGAAGGCTAACGATAATTTATTCTGCATTATCTTAGTCATAATATTTCTTCTTGGGCTAGTTGAGCTCACCCTTTTGCTTTCATTGTTCTCTTGAAAATGAGAACGTAGCGAGGACTAATCGGAGAACGGAGTGATGGTCCGGATAATAAAGATTAAGTAGTCCTCACTATTCTGTTAAATAGTGTGATAATAAATGTAATGAGGACTCAATTGAGTGTTGATATTGTCTAGATGACAATATTTGTATTAAAACTCACAGTATATGTTTTGTCGTATTTTACACGACTGTTGTATAATTAAGTTGTATTTGAATTTTGTACCATGTATTTGGCGACTCAAGATGGGTGATGTATACCTATTTTGGGGGCGTCACACCTTGGGTACAATCTCTAATGCACATTTAGTACATTCAGACCTTGAGTCAGATAAAGCTATGAGTAAAAAAATGTCTTTAATTGGCAACCCTTCACGCTATGGCATTTGATTTTGCAAAAACAGGAGCACCAGCTGAAAGGACTAAGACTTTAAAACTGAGAATGTTTCTCGACTTCATGGAGAGGTGGGACAAACTAACTTTTACACTTCTCAATGAGTAATGGGGAGAAAATTTATCGTGCTAGTCTTGAATCTATAGTATATGAGAAGTCGCAATTTGTTTGTTCAAAGAATATAATATCATCCAAGACGTTTATATAAAATACTGAAAGATATATATGGTTATATATATACTCAAAGATATGATGTATTCAAGCATTATCGGTATATGTTCATGATGGTATATCAATCCTTAGTGCTGATTTTGATGGGGAACATATATTCGTTATTATTTATTAATGTTTACGAACTGCTTCTTTAATAGAACATCTATGGAAGTCATATATTGCAACTTGATTTTAACAGGGTCGTTATGCCATTTGTCCTTAATTAATGATATTGTCAATTCTATCTTCTTTGGGAAGGTCACAACAAGGTTATAGAAAATATTCACACCTAAATTCAGAATGTTTCCCCTTTTCTCTATTATTTGCGATCGTCTTACAATGAACTGATAGAGTTACAATTGGAAAAACATATAATCCCTACAACTTACCTCACTATCTCCACATTCTTTTCTTTTTTATCTGTCCTTTCAATATTTATTATCCATTCAGTTAAATAAGTGGAATAAAGAGAAATTATTAGTTTTAGCTAGGAGGAAAGTGTTATTTTGAAGAATAAGTGTTTCATTCGATTGTTTGACTATTTTAAGCATATTGAGAATCGAAGGCATATTCTTCTTTTACTAATGAGAAACAAAGTAAATGTTATTCAGTTTATTTTACCAATGAGAAACAAAGTAAATGTTATTAAATTTATTTAATATATTATATTATTTTTATTTTATTTTATCTACTAGTGAAACTAAGTAAATGCTACTTAGTTTATTATATTATATTTATTATATTTTATATTAATTTAATATACTTTAGTTTATTTTATTTTAATTTATTTAATTTATTTTGTATTATATTATTATATTATATTATATTATACTATATTATTTAATATTTTATGTTAGTCTAACCACTATAAAAAACGTACAAATTATACGTTATACACTACGCAAAAAAGAACCCAAATTGAAGCAATTATCTGATTCAATACACTAACATTAGTCTCAATATCAAATTATGAACATGCGTTGAAATTGCACAAATTAAACCCAAATTGAAGCAATTCTAAGATTCATCACTAATATAATAAAGCCAAATTACACAAATCTAACCCAAATTGAAACTAAATATCACACTGTTATTATATAATCAACATGCTAGCTGTCATTGCATAAATCTAACCCAAATTCAAATTAAATAGCCAAATCAAACTCAAATATAAAGGATGCAATATAATTCAAATCAAACCCAAATTAAAAACTATAGATCGAAGGTTATACAAATATTAAAATTTTCTTATACTTGTATACGTGCGGCGGCGTGGGAGAGAGGCTGACGTCGCTCCCTCTTCTTTTTTTCTTTCTTCTTTTTCTTTCTTCGCCTTACGGCTCGCATACCGTTTGGGTCAACTTTGAAGGAGTTTAAAAGGATCGTGACCGCTTTCTGCTGACTACGCGCGTTTCAATCGATTTTTATTGACGTGAATGTATTAGTCACAATAAGTCTCCCCCGCCAACATTTGCGCCAAATTAATGGCAACAAATTTAAATCAGCGACCATAGGACGGTCGCCATTCTAGCATTAGCAACCGCAAAATGCGGTCGCAGATACTCTTGGTCGCTAGTGGGCCATTTTCTTGTAGTGTTCGATAATTATTCATCTGTTAGGACCTGTTGGACAATAACTTATTTTAAAATGGCTTATAATTTCAAATTTAAAATGACTTATAAGTCATTTTAAGTTGTAATTTATAAATAAAAGTGGTCGGCATTATTTTTACATATAAGTCAAAACAAATTGTGAAAATATTTGGCTAAAATAATTTATAAGTTAAAATGAATTGTAAAGATAAATAAAATAAGGGCAAAAGAATTAATTATTACATTTGGTCAAATTAATTTATTTTAAAATGATTTATAGGTCATTTTTTGAGAAGAAAGAAACTATTACTTCTTAAAAATGACTTATACGTTAACTTTTAAATCATTAAATAAGTCACACATAAATAACTAAATAATAAAAAAACCTACTTATAAATTAGTGTTAAATACACTTATATCCCTCGAAGTATGACTTATTTTATATTTGTCACCCTAATATTTAAAACCTTACATTAGCATACTCCAAGTACACTTAAGTAAACAAAAGTGACCCTAAATCCATTTCCGACCAAAAAATTCGCCTGAGTGCTGATGTGTCACTGGGAAAGTCATATTTTTATAATTTTTAACATGTTTCAGTATATTTTACCATTAAAAAAAATTAATAATACGTATTTAGTAAATTCGTATACTTATATTAAATACTCTCTCTCTCTGATTCACACTATTTATTCTAATTTTATCACTATTTAATTCGAACTTTAATCCAAATCTTGCAGCTGTTATTTTTTTTTCCTTCATATTTTTCCTCCCTTATTCTAAAAAGGAATGAAGGATTAGTGATAGATATTTAATTATATCCCTAATCTTTATTACTAAAATAAAAAAAATGGGAATATCAGCGCATCAAGAACTTCTCTTTATTGATCATAATAAAAACAAAAAAGAACCAACCAATCAACATAGTAAGCCTATACATTGTTCACATTTGTTGGTATTTCTATATATTAATGAAGATTTATAAATTCTATACATTGTTCACATTTATTGGTCTTTCTATGCATTGTTGACATTTGTCAAGTCAATACCAAACTATGTCCAGAATTAAATAAATTATTCTATGCACTATTTCAATATACACACGAACGATGGTGTACAAATTAAAGGTCATCATGTCTCTTTCGGTTGCTAACATCATGTCATTTGATCACTTGACTTATCTTGACTTGCCATGCCTATTATTGCATGCTTGCCGATGAGGTCTTGGCATAAATTACTGATTGCAAGCTATATTAAGATCAAATACTATAGAACTTGCAGATGAGGTCTTAATTTAATGTTATGTTTGGATTGAAATAATGTAATGGAGAGTGGATTTATTCATTCTATTCTCTTCTTTTTCAAAGAATAAAATTCATAAATTTAAGAAGAATAAAAACAATTCCAATTACAACCAAGCACAATTTTTTTCATTCTATAAGAATAGGTCATTCTATTCTCATTTTCATTATCCCAATCCAAACTTAACATAATAGTTTACTATATATGGACTTTAGCATAATAGATTCAGCACCACTTGTTGACAACTCAAACTAAAATAATAATTCACTAGGACTTGAGTAATTTCTAGCTAGTAACGTAAGCCCCAGAATGACCTAATATTACAGTGTGTGGATCCTACTCGGGAACGTAACCTACACGTGGTAAAGACCGTTTCAATATTGGACCGGTTATTCTCCCATTATTTTGTAAGGATAGGAGAAATCTATATATCTATCAGTAACGCTAGAGTCGGAAAATTTTCTTGTCCACAGCAAAAGCAATGTAGTATGATTTTATTTTTATTATTTTGTTTATTGAATACCATATATTCGAGCGTACACAAAATAAATGTATGAGTTGTTAGTCATGCTTCAAAATTATGGTTTTTATCAAAGTTCCACATCGACTAATTTGGAAACAGTCATAGTGTATATTAGTATTTTTTTTCTATAAGCTTAATAACTTGGTTGAGGAAATAAGGATGGGCTTGCACACATAAGGATGATTAAGAAATTGGGATAGGCTAAACTTAGTTCTTCGGTCAGAAAAACCTTAGTGCCTGAGAAAATAGGGTTTTTGGTTCTTGGACTTTCGGTCAGAAAAACCTTAGTGCGTGTGTGCGCCCGCGTAGGGAGATAATGCCGATCCGATGGATCATGTCTTGCAGGTGGCCCACTGTTTCGCTTAAATCCCTAATCTTTTTATGCCAAGCTTTCTGTAACCCCCGTTGGTAAACAGTAACGTTCTAATAATCGTGTCTTCTCTTTCTCCTTATAGAAATCGCTATACAGTATACCGTCTATTCTGTTATGTTCTTCCTTACACAAATATATACTCTGTTAATTGGGCAAACCACATAGACAAGTCCAAAGCCTCCTTCCGTGAGTAGATACACGATCGGAGACTTCGTTGTTGAATTACGGAGAGTGACCACGGCCGTGACCCATTTGTCTTGTGATTTATTATCGATTAAAGGTGAAATCACTTTTTAGGGACGATAAAGCTACGCTTACGCCTTCTGGTTTTTCAAATTAAGTTGTTCCAATTTATTGTATTATTCATCTTGTTAATTGCTATATTTTCCAACATGAGTAGATGGGGATATTTACTAATCTATCTTCTGTAATTTTCTTAGAAAATGGAAAAAAAGTAGAAAAATTAGTTATTTATCTGTTTCTCGATATATATTTTTTTCAATACTTCCTTTGTTCAACAATTATACATACATTTGTTTTGTTTTTTCAAAATCAATTTACAACTTTTAAAATTTAAAAGTGAAACAAATTAACTTGGAGAGTAACAAATATGATAATCAAAATGAAAATGTTTGTATTTTTTCCTTTTTGTCTTTTGTGTAAGAAATATACATACTATATACGTAGGCTATGTTTGTTTGAAAAGATTACACTTGAGATATAACTATTAATTTTAAATATCTTATTTGTTTTTAAATTTAAATTTCGGATTATTAGTCTAAGAATTATAAAATAACTTAAAATGAGAGGCTATTTAATACCATGTCTAGTTAGGTATTATAATCTTAATCATGTGGGATTAAAAATTTATAGATAAAATTAACCTTACCCTTTTTAAATTTATTATCTCAAAATTGAGTAGTGATTTTGAGGTGGAGTTTTTGGGCCAGGTCGACTATGTATTTGACTGAGATGGCATTAAGGGTTAGTGATTATGGTGACGACGTTGGGTTAGTACTTTAGCAAAGTTCATGAGTGGGATTTATTTTAATGTAAGTTTTTAAATTTATGCATGTAATTTTTAAAATGTATAAATTAGTATGTAATTTATTTGCTAAGCACGATAGTTGTAAGTACAATAATTTAGAAAATAGTGTAAGTATTAAAATTTATGTAAGCGTAATTTTTAAAATGTATGATTTTATATAGTACAGTAATTTATTTGCTAGCTTTTAGTTAAAAATAAAAAAGTTTATTTCTCACTTTGTTTGGTATATTAGTTTTGATCATGATATATATTATACATTCTTATAGTCATTTTTTGGGATGTCTAATAAATATAATAAATACATTTAATTTGATTGTTTGCCTTTTTTTTGTTTTTTTCAGTCCAAATCAGTTTAAATTATAATTTAAAATAGGGCTAAATACAATTTACTACATAAAGTATCATCATATTCTTGATTAGGCCTTCAAAGAATTTGGGCTTACACTTTACTACATCAAGTGTCTAATTTGATATAATTTATCCTCCAATTTCAGAATTCAGCCAAAATTGGTCAGAATACCTGACTATTCAATCGAATTTTGTGTATTTAATATCGTTGACCGTATAAATATACTATTTGACTTAATTTAAAAAAAGGCTATTTACATTTCTGTTAAATTAAGTACCACCATATTCATAATTCGGCTCCCAAAGAGAAAAAATTTAAAATTATAAAAATTATAAATATAATAATTTTTTGCCCTTAAAAAAATAACTAATACCGTAAAAATATAGTATAAAATTATAAATATTTATAAATAAAATTATAAAATTATAAATACAATTTGTAAAATTTAAGTTCTGATATAGTTTGTAAAATTTAAGATGTAAAGTTTATAATTTATGATATAATTTATAATTTGCAAGATTTAAGTTGCCAACTATGACGCTCCCAAAATATAGGTATACATCACCTATCTTGAATCGCCAGATACATGGTACAAAATACAAATACAACTTAATTATACAAACGTCGTGTAAAAATACGACAAAACATAGCTAAGAGTTTTAATAAGAATATTGTCATCTAGACAATATCCACACTCAAAGGAGTCCTCATTACATTTATTGTCACACTATTTAACAGAATATTGAGGACTACTTAATGCTATCATCTGAGATCATCACTCCATTCCCCGACTAAGTCCAAATTATATTCTCATTTCAAGAGAACAAAGTGAAAGAAAGGGTGAGCTCAACTAGCCCAGTAAGAAATATTATGACTAAGATAATGCAGAATAAATTATCATTAGCTTTCAACAATGTTAAACTGATAAAATACAAAAGACATTAAGTTTAACTGCAGTGGAACAATCAATCCATTAAAATAGTCAAGTAGAGAATAAAATCTACTATCTTCTATGATTTAAAAAGTTTTTCATCAACTTAATCGTTGAGACTCAGCTTAATAAATAAACCACATCAACGAATCATCCCTGCACTACGGGCTAATGATATTCATTAAATCATCAATGGTCATGGCTATACCGAATAATCACTGGTCATAATCATACCAAAAACTGTCCATCAATGCACTACAGGCCACTGAGAATTTTTACCACATCATCCGTCATATTACGGTCATGACTATACCGAATAATCCTTGGTCATAATCACACTAAGTCCATCTATGCACGTAAGCCAAAGATGACTTTTATCACAATATAAATATGAGAATGATGACAATGATATAAGCATTAATCAAACGAAAACAAGGATAAATATTAAAGACTTTAAATTTATCCAAATATTATCAATCACTTAATAAACTCATAATCTAATATTATTAATATATAAAAATATTTTAATCACTTCTTAAACTTATAAACATTTTATTTCAATTGTTTATACTTTACCAAATAATGTATTTAATCATTCAAAAATGCCATATTCATAAGATTTCATCACCAATGATCAAATCATTTATCAAAAATCTGCATATACCCTATATAGGATTTCCAAGCCATAAAATCCTATTTACTAATTTCGTTACTTCACAGAACATATTTAACTAATATGTTCGTAATTAAACCATTTTCATGAAAAATTACCAAATCAACTTGTTATTTTTCTATCCTTTGCCCAAACTTATATACATATATTTCATACACAACAAGTATTTTTTTTTTCAACTCCCTTAAGTATTTTTCAAAAATCAATTTCTAATTAATTCTTTAAGAAATTAGTTACCTCAAGTTTAACTCCAGAAATTTCCAAATCTTGGCAGGATCTTACACATGTTAACGTGAGCTTTCAGTTTAAATTTCATGGTCATCGGAGTTATAGAACTCCGGTTATAGCATTTATCGTCGGAAAAACCTAAATATTGAAATAGTCATAACTTGCTCATTTTAAGTCAGAATGAGCTCATTTTTGGACAGGAGGTACTTTATACCATATAGTTTCATGTCCCAAAAGGCCGGAATTTTTATCACAAACTAAGTGGCCGAAAATGCCCTTTTAAATTTTTGGACGGTAGCCTTTTTGGTACTTTGCAGTTTTTGACTCTTTTGCTAAAATCAGTCCACACGAAAATCTACAACACATTTTTCAGTGATTCCACTTGGATAAGCTAGAAAACTCATAGATCTAACTTTAGAACTTGACCACACTCAAAAAATTGAAATATAATAGGAGATATGGTCAATTGAATTTCATATTCCATTTTTACCAAAATCTGATTTTCAACCCTTTGTGATTTCTAAGAAACATTCATGTTTTCACATAATAACCAACATAACTCATCATGAAAAAGACATAATAATTCAATAAAACAAGTTCAAGAATAAATTTTAAAGATTTATAAGTTAATTTATCATGAACTCAATATTGTCCAAATTGTCAACATGATACTGCTTTGTGGAGAAAAATTCAAGAATGCTCAGAAGAATATTTCCACGAAAAGATACTAGATGAAGCGCAAATATCCAGGATATTCCACTAATTTCAAGGAATATAGAAGCCAAATCTTTAACCATCTGTGTATAATAGAATATATGAAACTGCAAATGGATTTTTACTTCCCGTGCGGTAATCCACGTGTCTTGATCATTTCCATAATTTAATAAGAAATGAATACAAAGGATCATTCACCATGCATGTGGTAATCCATACGCATAAAAGAGTTATTCCAATGAATAATAAAGAATGGAATAATGTATGGATTCACATGTGCATGCGATAGATCGCATGACACGAGTTATTCCCAATGAATAATAAATAATGAAATCAAATCATGTATGTAAGCAGCGCATGGATATTCCGGCGAATAATAAAGAAAGCGGAACCGTGTCGGGTAAAATTGCAATGCAAGCGATATTCCAATGAATAATAAAGAATGGAATAACAACAAAAATCACCATGCATGCGATAGATCACATGCATATAGTTATTCCAATGAATAATAAATAATGGAACGAGTCATGCGTAGCACGCATGTATATGATATTCCAACAAAATGATAAAGAATGGAATAACGAAGAATTTCACCATGTATGCGGTATTTGGATGATGACAAAGTTATTCCAACATAATAATAAATAATGGAATAACGTAAGAATTTCACTATGTATGCGATTTGGATATACAAAGTTATTCCAACAATAATAATAAAGAATGGAATAACAGTTCTCTTCATGAATCTGAAAAGAAATAATACCCTTACCTTATAAAGAAGAGTACTCAATGGGTAAAAGTGCGCAGGATGGGATATACTTGAAGAAAACTTGAACTACGCTCAAAGCTTCTTAAAACTCTAAAGAAATATGCTCAAGATTATAGAAGAGAATTCTCCTAATTTACGTGTGATTTCAATTTTAACTAAGCATCCTATTTATAGAAAAATAGAAAGGATACTATGCAATAAAATATAATATATATATATATATATTATTTAAAATAATAAAATAATTAACTTTATAAAAGTATTCTATTTTATATAAAAAGATTTTACTATACAAACACTATGCAGTCTTATACGCAAACACCGTGCATAATAAAATATATTATATTCTAATTATTGTCTAATAAAACAAATAACTTTATAAAAGTATTCATTTTATATAAAAAGATTTTACTATGCAAAACACTATGCATAATAAAATATATTATATTCTAATTATTGTCTAATAAAACAAATAACTTTATAAAAGTATTACGCTTTATAATTTTTTTATTACATTAATAATACTAATAAAACAATATATATATATATATATATATATATATATATATATATATATATATATAACCTTCCGTGACTTCATAATAAGACACCTCAATATATTTAACAATATTTATCATCATTATTATAATTCACAATATTAATCGACCAAGTCGCTCCTCGGGAAAGAGGAAAATTTCTAATAAGGATTTCTCCCTATTGGCCGCAATTATTAGGTGACCAAACCTCTCGTCAAGCGTAACTTCTGAGACATCGTTAATATTGTAAATAATAATATTAATAACTTCGTCAATCTCAATTATTGATTTAATAATATACAAAATATCGACAATAATTGAATCAAATAACGTGAGATACTTATCGTGAATTATCGTAGTAATAATTGAACAAAATTGAGTGACTTATCATATAAGCATCAATAATCAATACCGTATACTACTACTACGCAACCACCAGACATTATTGTACTTTAACACCGAAAGTGTTTCAACGAGCTTAATCAGTGAAAACTTCCGCCGTTATTTTCATAAAAATATTTTTGTCGTTTTCTCAATCTGATAATAATTTTGTTGTGGGGTCCACCAAAGATTGTACCGTCGTACGGATATTCCCCGACAAAATAATATTTTCCGACCAATCGAATATTATATAACAACTTGCATACTTTGCAAAATTTATAAATACTACCCATGCACAACTATAACATTATCTCAAATTCACACCATAATATTCAAAAAAATATTTCGAGAAAATCAAATCTTTATTCGTAAAATTTGAGATTTTACATAAAATTTATACATACCATTTGTTAAATTTAAGACGTAAAATTTATAATTTATGATATAATATATAATTTGCAAGATTTAAGCTGTAAAATTTATACATACAATTTGTTAAATTTAAGACATAAAATTTTTAATTTATAATTTGCAAAATTTAAGTTGTAAAATTTATACATTTAATTTGTTAAATTTAAGACATGAAATTTTTAACTTATAATTTGTAAGATTTAAGTTGTAAAATTTATATATACAATTTGTAAAATTTAAGATTTAAAATTTATAATTTATGATATAATTTATAATTTTCAAGATTTAAGTTAATAAAATTTATACATACAATTTGTTAAACTTAAAACATAAAAATTATAATTTATGATATAATTTATAATTTACAAGATTTAAGTTGTAAAAGTTATACATATAATTTGTTAAATTTAAGACATAAAATTTATAATTTATGATATAATTTATAATTTGAAATATTTGAGTTGTAAAATTTATACAATTTGTTAAAATTTTCAAATTTGAAGGAATAAAACAATTTGAAGGATTACGAAAGAGGGACAGACGAGAAAGCAAATGGGTCATTTTTTTTTCTTTTTTTCTTTTTTCCTCCTCTTTTTGTATGTTCTTCCAATATAAAAAGGGTATTATTTAATTAATTAAATTTGGGCCACTTTTGTCAATCGTTTAAAAGATTAATGTTATTAAGTGTTAAAATTATAATTTGTATGTTTAAAAATTTATTGATTTTTTAGTAATTAAATCTTTTTTAAAATTTTAAATAAAAAAATTATATTTAGTAATCTTTATATTAATATTTAATTTTAATAATGTAACATATAGTAATTATTTATAATGATTTATACATATTTAATACGTCAAAATAAGTATTTATATAAATTTTATACGAATTAAGTACTTGATGTAGTAAATTGTGAATTTGGTGGTACTTGATGTAACATAAATGTTATTAATAACCCGTATTCTATACGGTCAAACCGTATACAGTTCTTATCTGATAGAAAAATTAGGTATTCATGTCAATTTTTGTCGGATTCTAAAATTGGTGTCTAAATTGTATCAAATTAGACACTTGATGAAGTAAAGTGTAAGCCCAAATTCTTTGCGGGACGAATTATGAATTTGATGGTACTTCATATAACAGAAGTATAATTAGCCCTTTAAAATATTATTAGTAAGGAAAGCATGGTGAACTCACTAACTTATTTTAACAGTATTTAAAAATTTATAATTAATTGTTCATCATTTTTTGATATATAAACAAGTTTAAATTATAATTTTAAATATGTTACAATTGGTAAGGGTATAATAGTCTAATTTTTTTATTTAATCTTTTAATTAATTCCGAAAAAATAAATATAATATGTGATTATTTTAAGTTACCCATGAATTAATAATCTCATAAAAAATAAACATGTGACTAACTATTATTTAATCTTAAAATTAATAGTCTTAATTGGAATTATAATTCCATACATTATAATTCTGGATTTATAATCTAATTAGTTATAAGAGATTGAGAAGTGTGCCACCACTCTACCTCAAGGTATGTGGGTTATGCATGCACGATATGTGGTTGGTGATGAGCCGACTAGTGCCTAAAGAAAGATTAAAATGCAAAATTGTCTCATGCATGTGTTTATTATAGATTTTTTTGTCCTTAAATTTGATGAATTAATAAATCCCTTCCTTACGGTACATTTATTAGATCAAAATTGTATCTTTAAGATATATATAATTAGTAGTATAAAATTGATCAAATGATACAATTTTGAATTATTATAAGATAACAATTTGCAATATTTTAAAGTGAAGTATCATATTTTTATAAAGTGATAAACTTAAGTTAAAGTTTTGCATTTTAATCTTAACAAAATTAATTTGCGAAAAGAAAGAAGGTAAAATTAACACTCAAAATTTGATATAACAAAGTCAAATTATCAAGAGATATAAATCTTATACTAGCATAAACAAGATATCCACGTTAATTTAAAATAATCTAATTGAGCATACAAATTTTAAATTGCGACAAAAATATAAGAGGAAATAATAAAATGAAGCTTGTTTTATTATTGATATTAGTGAGGTATATATATATACAACATGTAGTGTGAATACAAATGCTAACATCTATCTTAGATATAATTACAATTTGAATTAAAGAGAATAATTGGAGGAGAAGAAAGAGTAAATCAAGGAACATTTACAACTAATATTATCTACAAACAATAAGCATAAGATTAGGAGAGAATTAGTCAAGAGATTGATTTGATTTATCTCTATCATGCCCTCGCAAGATGGACGATCGGTTTGTGAGACCAATCTTGGACATGAGTTCATGGAACCGGGTGCGAGCAAGCGGCTTAGTAAGAGCATCAGCTAGTTGATTGTTGCTGAAAATGTATGACACACGTAGGTTTTGACTTTGAACATTCTCACGAACAAAGTTGTAGTCAAGTCCTAAATGTTTCATTTTTGAGTGGAACTTGATTTTGCAACAACATATGTAGCTCCCATATTATCACGATGAGATGACCGGTTTATTTGTGGGTAGATATCCCAGCTCACGGAGTAAGTTTTGGACCCATAGGACCTCTACGAGTGAGATCGCAAAGAATGACTCAGTGCACTCTATTACAGTGGAAGAAACGAGCAAGAGTTCGTTGTTCATGGAACTCAAGATATAGGATTTCACCCAAGTAGACAATGTAACAATTGTAGAAATATAGTCGTCTTTATCACCAAATTAGTCGGCGTCATCAGAAGATGAAGAGTAGTGAAGAAGTCTCGTGAAGTAAAACCTTGGGTAGTAGTTCCTGCAAGATAGCGTAATAGGCGTTTGAGAGCGACCCAATGATCTTTCACTGGGTTTGTGCATGTATTGAGATAACCTGTTTACAACAAAGTAGATGTCAAGTCTAGTTAAAGAGAGATATTGCAGCTTCCCACAAGTGTTCTAAGATTCACTGGGTTGGCTAGAGAAATTCGGCTTTGTTTGGATAGAGGAGGATACGTGGCCATAGGGGTGGGTACTGGTTTGGCAGTAGACATATGAGCACGGGTTAAAAGGTCTTGAATATATTTGTGTTGGCTAAGAAAGATGCCTTGAGGATGAGGGAACACTTCAACGCCAAGAAAATAGGATAGGTTACCAAGATCTTTAAGAGAGAAACGAGAGGAGAATCGAGAGATGAATGTAGCCGAGGGAGGAGAGAGATGAGAGGGAGGAGCTTGCAGGTTTTGGAAAAGGGTAACTGGTGTGGGTAAGGCAGCGGAAATAATGGGGAGATGAAATGCACACCATTCGTCCATTTCGGTGGACGTGTCTGATGGTGCCGACATAGAAGATGAGGAAAAAGCGAATTCATGCTCAATGAATTTGACATGGCAAGAAACATAGATTTTGTTCGAGTTAGGAGCAAGGAAATAATAGGCACTTTGGGTAGCAGAATAGCCAACAAAAACACAAGGAGATGAGCGGGGATCGAGTTTATGTGAGGTATAGGGGCGTAGCCATGGATAACAAAGACATCCAAAGCTACGAAGTTTGAGATAATTAGGCGTGTGGCCATGGAGTTTAGAGTAAGGGGATTGAAGGTGAAGCGTAGGAGTAGGCATACGATTAATTAAATAGCAAGCAGTAGCAAAGGCAAGAGGCCAAAATTTTCGTGGCATAGAAGAATGAGTGAGAAGAGAAAGAACTGTTTCAACAATATGACGATGACGACGCTCCGAATAGCCATTGTGTTCGGGCGTATGAGGAGGGGAAGTGAGATGAGTTATTCCATGAGACTCAAGTGTTGTATCTAAACCAATATATTCACCACCATTATCACTAAAGATTGTAATTATGGGGCGTTTAAAGAATTTTTCAACCAAGAGTTTGAATTTATTAAAAATGGCAGTAACATCATTTTTGTGTTTGAGAGGATAAAACCACACATATTTGGAATAATGATCAACGAAGATAAGATAATATTTGTAGCCATCATAAGAACGGGTGGGGGAAGTCCAAACATCACTATAAAGAACATCAAGAGGACCATGAGATTGAATGGTATTTTGGTAGAATGGCAATTTGTGGCTCTTATTACAATCACATGAATTACAATGAAAAGAAATTGACTTTGGAATATGTAAATTAAAAACATTGCTAAGATAACGTACAATAGAATAAGATGGATGGCCTAATCTATGATGCCAATCAGTAGTAGATGTGATTTGGACGGAGTGAACAGCATGACTAGTGGGATGCCATTCATAGATTCCAGATTTAGTTAGGCCTTGGAGAAGAATGTCCCCCGTGCAAAGATCCTTCACAAGATAAGAATTAGGTAAGAAAGTGATAAAAGTATTATTATCATGACAGAATTTAGAAATAGAAATAATATTGCGAGAAACGGAAGGCATATGAAGAATATGATTAAGATGTAATTTAGTAGTAGGGGTAAGAAAAGAAGTTGAACCAGTGTTTGAGATGGCTAGGCCCGAGCCATCTCCAATAATGAGTTCCTCAGTACCATCATAGGGGGAGTGAAGGGCAAGGGTGTCAAGATCATGGGTGACATGATGAGTAGCACCACTATCGAGGATCCAACCATTGGAGGATGAGTAGGTAGCAGTGGTAACATAGGCACGAAGAGATGGAGATTGATATCTTTTGGCGACATGGCGAGGTTGAGTGTGGGGAGGGACCACAGGTGGGTTGGGTTGTTGTGAAGGGAGTATGGCATTTGGATATTGGTAGCGGAAAATGGGACATTGGGAAATATAATGACCTTGGTTTCGGCACCATTGACACCGTCCTTTGAAGGGTTGAGAAGAGTGAGTAGTAGGAAGGGAATATGATTGGTTTGGAGTGGGGAGAAGGCCGACATTGGAGGAGGGAGGACGGTTTTGATAGTTTCAGTTTTGGTGTTTGGTAGCATAGTTAACAGTGACAGGAAAAATATTGGATGATTTGGCTTTGTGTTTGAGGGAGAGTTCACGGTTGATGAGTTTTTCATGTAACTCATCAAACGTAATAGGAGTCTCACGGCTTTGGATGACATTGATGACATTATCATAGTCGGGATCATTGAGTTGATCAAGGACTTTGTCAAAGATGTCATCGGGATCAAGAGGACGGCCAAGAGAGGCTAGTTGGTCGGTACAACACTTGATTTCTTGTATATAGTCAGAAATCGAACAGGTACCCTTGGTAATATTGCGAAGATGATCTTTTATTTGTTTGAGATGACCTTTGGAGGGATTGACATAGGTCTTGGCAAGAGTTTTCCAAGCGTCACGGGTAGTGGAACATTGCGAAATGAGAGGGACGAGTGGGTGGGAGAGCGTGTCGGCAAGAGATCCAAGAATGAGCTTGTCTTGACGGAACCATGTGGTGTAGGCAGGATTAGTAATGGTAGTGTCATTTTGGATAATGATTTTAGAGGGAGCAGGATGAGAACCATCTATGAATTTATGTAGATCATAGCCAAGGAGGGTAGCTTCAAGTTGAGTTTTCCATGAGATATAGTTTGTGGGAGTGAGTTTGAGAATATGGGAAAGGGAGATGATGATGAAAGGCTTGGTAGGTTCAGCAGTGTTAGGCATAAGAGATTGATCATTGGATGCCATTGAAGGAGAAGAATGGTGTAAAGTCGTGGGAAACAAAGGGAAAAAATTTTTTGGATCAAGGCTTTGATACCATATAAGAGGAAATAATAAAATGAAGCTTGTTTTATTATTGATATTAGTGAGGTATATATATACAACATGTAGTGTGAATACAAATGATAACATCTATCCTAGATATAATTACAATTTGAATTAAAGAGAATAATTGGAGGAGAAGAAAGAGTAAATCAAGGAACATTTACAACTAATATTATCTACAAATAATAAGCATAAGATTAGGAGAGAATTAGTCAAGAGATTGATTTGATTTATCTCTATCAAAAAATACATCGATTGTTGTTGCAAGTAAACATATCAATTATATACTTATTTATTTATATAAGTTTATAGATTACATTAATGTGACTCTTGTTGTAAGTAGACATATCAATTAATTACTTATTTATTTATACAAGTTTATAGATTACATTAATGTCTCTACTTGCAATAATAGTGAACATAAGAAACTTGAGAGAATTAGTAACCTATAAAACTGAATTTTTAATTGCCAACAATTTCGGATATATACAATTAAAACTTTGAATACAACACATAGGTTCATCAGAAAAAATAAAGACATGTTTGAGATCATAAATATATATATATAGCTTTGAAGATTTATTAAACTGATATAAAGGAAGTTAAATATCCATATATAACACACATTAAAAACCTCATGTAATTATAACATTATAAATTACTCAACTTATTGGCTATATTACACCAACAATTAAGGTATGCCAATGATAGGGATGGTAGGAACGTAGTAGCTGGTTGGAGGTAGGCCCCACTCCCTTGGAAGAGGAAGGTCAACGGTCTTGGAGGAGCCGATACCGGAGTTTTTGGCACCACATTTTCCATCTTTTTGTGACAAATTAGGGCATGAGGTATAGAAGTTTAAAGGGTTTGAGATGGTGTAGGAGTCATCATCATGAGCCTTAACAACATTGGAGAACATGTTGTTGTTCGTAGTGTAGAACTGTTGTGGAGCACCTAGGAGCCTGGCTAGGCAGTTGAATGAAGGAGTTGATGTTCGAATTTTAATGTCAGAGGGAAGCTCAGTTTTAAAGGATCCATCTTTTCCTGTGGTGGCGATTGCCAACTTCTTGACATTATTACACTTCACAAGAACCTTTATTCCTGAGGAAACAGAAAGCGGTGCATACTTAGACATGCAAACGTACGTATATATATATATATATATATATATATATATATATATATATATATATAAAAGTACTCCCATCTGTTTCGCAAAATAGTCTAATTTGTAAAATTAAAAAAAAAAATTAAAGTTAAGTTTTTCTTCCATATTTATCTCTGAATGTAATGAATAGCGGTAATGTGATAATAAAACTGTGATGTTATATTTGAGTACGTACATTTATATACTCCTTCCGTCCCAGGATAAAAGTTCGGGTGGACTTTTCACACATATTAAGAAGAAGAATGAAATGACAAAATTGTCTATAATAATGTCATTAATTATGGAGAGAGAATTAGAATAAGAAAAGTATGAGATATTTAATGTTACGGGTATAATAAGAAAAAATGTGTAAAAATTTGATTATTAAAGGAAAGTAGACATTTTAACATAGAAGTATCTAAAATAGTAATAAGGACTTTTATCATGGGACGGATGGAGTATTATTTTATATTTTCATCAATAGAAATTAAAGTACTCCTTTTGTTGAACAATTTTTATTTTTTTTTGTGAGATGGAAGGAGTAATATAAAAAGCAAAACATGACTACATTTACCATATTTCTCTAGTTTATCATGAAAAAAAATATGCTAAACTATTATTTTAGCATTTTTTTATCTCGCCATTTTTACCCGAGGTTTTAAGCATTAACATTGATTTACATCAGGAAAAGGGACAAACCTGAGAAATTGTAATCCTTATTACAGTCTAAGCAAGAGACTGAGCCCTTTAGGAGCTCGCATGTGGAAAATTGAACCCTAGCAAGAGCCAAAGCGAAGAAGACTACTAACATTATCTGATGACGCGACATTGGAGAAGTTACTGCAAGAAATTTGCTGCTTAAAATGGATACACATGGGGATGACAAAGCTGCTTATAAGTAGTGAAATAATAGCATGATCGTAGTTGATGAAGGGACCCCAACCTAGCTTGGTTGTTGAAGTTTAATTACGAGAAGTGCAGAATCATTTATATTAGGTAGCATTATATACATATGAGGCGAGAGTCTGACAGGAGAGAGACCTAATCGGGGAGAAAGTAACCACTCCCCAAGTAAAGCTTGAGCCATAACTTTTAACTTGATCGAGACCTCTCAAAAGTATAGCTAGGATATGTTAGGTGTTGGGGCGTGATTATTAGGATTCAAATTATATGGTGGATCAAAGTTCACATAGAAGTTTTATTCTATGTAATAATCTATTTTGACAGTTGAATATTTTAAGAAATCAAAATTTTCTAATTATATTCTTAATTTCAAACTTTTAAGAAAAGTGTGAGGATATAATCCGAATTCCTTTCTTTAAGGAGATTCAGTTTAATCCTATTAATGAGTCATATCATTGAGCGGAGAAGAGCTTGGAGGGGGTGGTATAATATATAACTATAAATACAAGGTTATACCTATAGGTACACACGATATTATTTTAATTACAACACTAAATCATTAAACCTTCATAGTTAAACCTTATTCAGACTTTATTTATTCTCACCGGAACTATCCCTGTAACACACCTTTCCCGAAAAGGAAAGGGAGGTCACGTGCAAAGCACAACAAACCTCAAATTTAGTAAACAGAGCACTAATAACTTCAAAATATTAATAATGATATCCATCAATGAAGTACTAAATATAATTCTCCAACTAGAATCAAAATAATCAAAACCAAAAATTTAATCAACCTAGATGGTCAAGGCAACACTCTCATCACACTAGCCCTTAATCACCCCCGAAACTGCCTTTAAGAAAAACCCAAAGATGAGCCAATTGTCCAAAGACGGATACGATATACAAAAGATATACAAGCGATATAATGAAAATAATTGAGACAAAATAATTGAACAAAGCCTCAAATGTATATAGTGACAAAATATAATCTCCAAAGATCTGAATGGAATATCTGAATCAACAGAATTAACGAAACCAATAGAAGAGTAAAGAAATAATGAACTGAAGTAACTAACTCAATGAATTGAACTGAATAGAAACAAAAAAAAACTAATACAATGAAATAATAAATTTGAATCAAATGGTTGAGTTTAATTTCATACCGAGTGAGCTCAGAAATATACATTGCCACACAGGCAAGTCAAAATAATGCCACATAGGCAAGTCAAAATAATGCCACACAGGCAAGCCACACATTGGATCGCGAATCCAAATATATGCAAATCGGATAAGTGTGTTTGGCACAACATCACAAATCCGCAGAACAGAAACTAGGGTTAACCCATACGCCTCCCACAACAAAACACCAAATGGCCCATTTACTCCGGAGCCCAAAATAGAGACGCTGTGGACTAATCACATCACACGGAAAGTGTCACGCCTCTCGTGCAAGACGACATGCACGTGGTACCCTACAATTGGTTACTGACTAGGTATACCTTACTAAGATATTCTAACAACATATCATGTCACAACACACGCGACATAATACCAACAAAAGGGGTTCTATATATATGTTGAACCAAATAAAATTATAGTCACGATGTCTCAAAAGAAGGTAAGAATATGTATCATTTCTACAATTATTAAAATAAATACTAAACATGATAACCTAATTCAAAGAGTACAAATACGAGTCATATATATCAAGTCCAAAATGAAACTATTATATGAATTTCACAAGAAGCAATTATGTGAAAGAATAACAAAATTCGAAATAAGGGACAAAACGAACAAATCAAATTTAACAAGAATGTCATTTGAAAGAGTACTTTTAATCCAGACTGATACTTCCAAACTATTTATAGCACACTCCACAAAAATTTACCCTCGAATGCCAACGATATCAAATACGAAACGTTATTCACAACCTAAACATATTCACCTCAAATTAAAAATAATCCAAACTAATAATTCTAAAATAATTCATAATCTATTTAATATGCCTTTAATCATCGCTTTGTATCAATTATTAATACTCCAAAATTTATATTCCAAATATAACTCTTTAAATTCCTTCCGTCCGATCTAATTACACAAATTAACATAAATAAATTAATATCTATAAGTTAAATTACTAATTACTAATTTACTTTTCCTAAGACTCACATTAATATAATTATAATTGCTACTAGTATAATTATTATTTATTCCTGTAACTTTCAAATTTTAAATATGTTTAAAAAATCCTACACAATATATTAACCAAAATATTATAATAGAATTCATAAATATAAAAGTCACACATAAATATACAAGTTGATCCCCTACAAAATTCATCCCTATTTCATAGCTTTATGTAGTATTTTAAAGTTTTACTCTCCTATTGTTTTTTTTTACTCCATATATGAACATGATATATATATATATATATATATATGTGTGTGTGTATGTATAGCCCCCATTACCATCACAATATTAGAATGCCCATGACATACTCCATGCAAAATTATCAAATTTCTATAAGTTGTCAGCATAACACACCTCAATTATATATATACCTACTATCACAATATTATAGTATATATATATATATATATATATATATATATATATATATACAAAAAAAAAGAAGGTCTTCCACATGATATATGAAAAGTCATCTTACATGACTTAAGCTTATTGCGCAGATGAACAGATAATTCTCTCCTTTTTTTTCTTCTCTCTCAGATGGCGGCGACTTTATCACCCCTTTTCTTTTCCTTGATCACTTGGTATAAAATATGATGAAGCACTTAGGTTTTGTTTATTTATTAACAGATTTTTATTAACTTTTCCTAATTATAATAGGTTTTAATATCATCCACATTTAATTAAATTAAACCCAAATAAATTTTAAGGCCCAAATTGTACTAAATTAATTTACCCATCACTTATTAATATTTATTAGCCCACACAAATTAAATAACTAGCTAGTTTGATCCAAATAAATAACAAAGTCCAAACAATATGTTTTAAGAATATAAATTTAATATTATTATTATTATTTTCGGGATATTACATTACCTCCCCCTTGAAAAGGATTCCGTCTCCGGAATCAAAAGAATGAACGTAGCTAATTATCAAAAGATGCGGATACTCCGCTCGAATAGACTTCTCTATCTCCCAAGTAGCTTCCCGCTCCGAATAATTTTACCACAACTTTAACAAAAGGAATTATCTTCCTCAAATTTTAATTTAATCAATTATTTAATTATCTACTAAAAGAATTTAATTTTCCAAACAAAACAAGGAAGAAAAGAAGGAAACAAAATCATTTACCTTTTCCCATTTACATATAATTGTATAAAATAAAATCAATTAATATTTAATTATTAAAAAAAATGGGTTATTACATTTTTCACCCCTAATAATAATTCTGTCCTCGGAATTCAAATAAGCTACAAATAAATAAATAAATTTAGTTACGACATAGCGTCGCCATTTGTAACGATCAACGCGGATAAGTCATCGGTCCACGTAATTATCAATGTACTTGTAAAAGATTCGTCAGCTACCGTGTCAAGCCTTAGTAAGGTTCTTCGCGTTGCATCAGATTAGATCACATGATCCACCGTTGGTGCGGGCCGTCGCTAATACCTTTGAGTTTAATTCTTGTAAACGTACCCTTCGGAACATAATTCAAAATCACAAAAAAAAAAATTCCTTCATCTAAATACGATTCGAATACCCAAAATATTTAAAATTATTTATAATTAGTAAAACGTTTATGTTTCACACATGACAAAGATCTAACAAATTATTTTTATTAAATTTTACATAAATTCATGCAAAGCTCTAAGGGCATCAAATAAACAAAAAAACTTAAATTATATCACCAACTCTCACTAAGTCCTCAAGAATTTCAAAATATCATAACCTCAAATCAAATTAGTTCTCATATATTATTACACCAAAAATATACTACCAAGATCTCCTTATCACCATATCAAACTCCAAGTCACATATTTTACCATCTGTATAAGCAAACTACAATTATTCAAGATCTCTCAAAATCGATTGAATTTCATCACTTACTATCTAATCATTCAATGAATCAATCATTCTCTTAATGCAAATATTAACCCAACAAATTTCTAGATCTCCTCCTACTATCACTCAAAATTTCATATAAGATAACTCCAATATTCTACTAGAAAATAACCGCAACATTTATTTACTCCAATATCCTACTAAAAAAAAATAGCCACAAAATTGATCATTAACTCCAAATGATTAATCTAATTACCTCGAATATCAACAACTCAAATTACAAGAAATCCTCTATACTTGATAATTTCCACTTTATCATAATATGCCATTAATACTCAAACCTCAAATTATCAACAAGCTTAACATAAATCAAAACCTAACTCAAATCAAATCCTCAATTCAAGGATCATAAAAATTGTCACAAAAAAAACAACTCTAAAAATAATTTTTCAAAATCAAATACTAGTCAATACAAATACTCACATCATAATCACATCTCATATAAGATCAATTCTTATCTGTACCAAATATAACTTTATTCACCTCGATGATTAAATCACAATTCTTAACTAATATAATTACTCAATCACCTTAACAAATTATTCCATTTTCCTCAAATTAACTACAAATCGAAAAGAAATCGACAGTTGGTCAAAATAGAGACCAACCAAACAAAGAACAAAATTGAATCAAACTCCTACATCTACCCAATGGTTTACCCACAACTCACAGGTCAAACCTAAATAGGTTTTCTACAAGAAATAACCTAAGCTTTGATACTATCTACAGTAACACCCCTTCCCGAAAGGAAAGGAGGTCAGGTCAAAAAGACAACAAACCTCAAAATTAGTAAACAGAGCACTAATAACTTCAAAATATTAATAATGATATCCATCAATGAAGTACTAAATATAATTCTCCAACTAGAATCAAAATAATCAAAACCAAAAATTTAATCAACCTAGATGGTCAAGGCAACACCCTCATCACACTAGCCCTTAATCACCCCTGCAAACCCGCCGGAAGAAAAACCCAGCATGAGCCAATTGCCCAGTACGGATACAGATATACAAAAGATATACAATTGATATACAAAAATAATTGAGACAAAATACTGAACAAAGCCTCAAATGTATATAGTGACAAAATATAATATCCAAATATCTGAATGGAATATATCTGAATCAACAGAATTGACGAAACCAATAGAAGAGTAAAGAAATAATGAACTGAAGTAACTAACTCAATGAATTGAACTGAATAGAAACAAAAAAAAACTAATACAATGAAATAATAGGCTGAATCAAATGGTTGAGTTTAATTTCATACCGAGTGAGCTCAGAAATATACATTGCCACACAGGCAAGTCAAAATAATGCCACATAGGCAAGTCAAAATAATGCCACACAGGCAAGCCACACATTGGATCGCGAATCCAAATATATGCAAATCGGATAAGTGTGTTTGGCACAACATCACAAATCCATGAGAATCAAACTAGGGTTAACCCATCACCTCCCACAACAAAACACCAAATGGCCCATTTACTCCGGAGCCCAAAATGGAGACGCCAGTGGACTAATCACATCACATTTTGAAAGTGTCATGCCTCTCGTGCCAAGACGACATGCATGTGGTACCCCTACAGGTGGTTACAGCTTAGGTATACCTTACGGTATATTCTAACAACATATCATGTCACAACACATGCGACATAATACCAACAAAAGGGGTTCTATATGTACATGTTGAACCAAATAAAATTATAGTCACGATGTCTCAAAAAGGCGTAAGGTAATAATGCATCGCTACACATTATTAAAATAAATACTAAACATGATAACCTAATTCAAAGAGTACAAATACGAGTCATATATATCAAGTCCAAAATGAAACTATTATATGAATTTCACAAGAAACAATTATGTGAAAGAATAACAAAATTCAAAATAAGGGACAAAACGAACAAATCAAATTTAACAAGAATGTCGCTGAAAGAGTACGGAATCCGTACCTGATACTTCCAAACCATTTATAGCACACTCCACAATAATTTATCCTCGAATGCCAACGATATCAAATATAAAACGTTATTCACAACCTAAACATATTCACCTCAAATTAAAAATAATCCAAACTAATAATTCCAAAATAATTCATAATCTATTTAATATGCCTTTAATCATCGTTTTGTATCAATTATTAATACTCCAAAATTTATATTCCAAATATAACTCTTTAAATTCCTTCCGTCCGATCTAATTACACAAATTAACATAAATAAATTAATATCTATAAGTTAAATTACTAATTACAAATTTATTTTTCCTAAGACTCACATTAATATAATTATAATTGCTACTAGTATAATTATTATTTATTCCTGTAACTTTCAAATTTTAAATATGTTTAAAAAATCCTACACAATATATTAACCAAAATATTATAATTGTTAACTAAAATATTATAACAGAATTCATAAATATAAAAGCCACACATAAATATACAAGTTGATCCCCTACAAAATTCATCCCTATTTCATAGCTTTATGTAGTATTTTAAAGTTTTACTCTCCTATTGTTTTTTTTTACTCCATATACAAACATGATATATATATATATATATACAAATTAAAGAAGGTTGTGGGCCCAAGTGCAAAATTAGGGTTCACATGACCTAATTGAATTAAATGCACAATTAGGGTTCCACAACCTCATTAAATATGCAAATTAGGGTTCGCATAACCTAATGGAATGAAGATGGAAAAGTCAGAAATAAATGTGCTAGATCCGGGAGAAGCCTCCACGTGTCCCGAGGCAGAAGACTCGTGGAGGCGGCTCGTTTTGGGAATTAATTGAGGGATTGGATTGGTGGCTAGAAGGATAGGGCAATATGGGCATTATTCTAATGACTAAAGGGTATTTCTGGAATTTTCCTGAAAGCATGTGCCTTGCACATGACTACTTTCCAGATAACCCTATAAATACTTATTCCATTCCATTAGGAAAGGGGATCTCTCTAGAGACACAAGACTTGGACCCTTTTGGTGACTTAAAGTCTTGGATTTTCCACCTAAAAGCACTAAAGGGTTTGGACCTCTCTCCGCATACACGTGACTCAGACTCTTTTGGTGACTTAAGGCTTGATATTCCACCTAAAAAGCACTACGGGGGTTGGGGACACTCGCCTCAACTCAAGGGACTCAACAAGAAGGCTCTTGGAATCCCAATAACCCTAACCCGGTTTTCGAATTCTAGGGGTTCTGCCACGCGTCGTTGGAGTAATCGCCCACATGTCGTTCTCCCCTCTTCAATCAATCAATCAATTCCGTGCTCTTCGTGGATTTCTCTCCTCCTCAGCCAACACGAAACCCTAACCCTAGCAAGGTACGATTTCTTTGCCCACATTCTTTTGGCGACTCTGCTGGGGAGTGTAGAATTCGTGAAGGGTATGCCCACAACTCGAAGTGGGAGAACAACAAAAAAAGCTTCACCAACAAACAACATTACCTCACCGGGTCCAGTTCCAAGGCAAGCAAGTCAAGCTTTCCAAGGCGTGAATCTAAATCTCAATCAACCCATCCTTGAAGACGCATCAGAAGGAAGTTCAACATCACCATACATGGAAAGTAACAACCGAGAGAATGTCAGCAGAGAAAGCGCGGAAGGCAAATCGAGGAAGAAAGAGAGAAAGAAGCAAATGTTGTGCAACCGAGATGCTCAAGGCGTTGAAGGAAGCACAAGAAGAACAAAGGATGATGATGGCTATGATGCTGAAGATGCAGAGAAAGCAAGAGGAAATGAGAAATTTCCGCCAGTAGTTGATGCAGATTCCCGCTTTCAAGGCTATGTTCCAAGACAATTCACAAGGAGAATCAACAACCGTCCCCAATCATCCACTTGGAGAATCGCCAAAACAATCATCCACTTGAACCAAAACCAGCGCTATAACCCAGATTGAAGTCACCAACCTAAGACAAACATCATTCCAACTTATCCCAAAGATTTTCACAAGTACAGATGCCAACCATCCCAAACCTCGCTTCAATGAATCGCCCATAAGCACAACCGACATGAAATTTACATGATGTCGATTGTACATCACCAATTTCTATACCACGTAGAGTTCATACCACGAGCCAAGATGCGATTTAAGGATGATATGATCGATGTGATCAATCAACTTCGCAGTGCACATCCCACCCTCGAGTTAGACTTTACTCCACCTTACCCGGCACACATTCGGAGGCAACCTTACCCGATAGGGTATATTGAGCATCCGCCACAATTTCCAAAATACAACGGAGAGAAAGGAAATGTCAGGGAACATATTGCCAAGTTTGTAGAGTCGATGTCTCTGTGGCTAGGATATGATGAAGTGAACAACCACAACTTGTTGATGCGGGAATTCAACAAGACTTTGACGGATAGTGCCTTCAGTTGGTACTATAATTTAGAGAAGGGGTCAGTCCATGATTGGGATGACCTAAAATTACAATTTTTTAAGAAGTTTTTCTATGCGTAAACAGTAACCATTGTAGAGCTCATGCGGTTTAAGCAGAAGTTCAATGAGGAGTCACGAGATTCGTTACGCTGAGTTTCAGGGCCCAAGCACGTAGTGTGTAGAACCAATTGAAGAAAAGAACTTGGTTAGCATATGCAACAATGGTGTTTTAGATGCCTTCAAGCCCCACCTCATTACCAAGGCGTGCGATTCATTTGCAACCCTCTCATCTTTTGCACAAGACTTGGGGGGAATCATGACATTTCCCACCAGCCATGCGATGGATACATGGAAGAGCAAGAGGACATGAACTGTGGCTTTGGTGGATTCTCAGTCAAAACCATAGGGGGGCAAGAGGGAGAAGAATGAAAAATTTGAACGAAGCAGAGAAAAGCATGGGAACAAGTATACCACAATGCCAGTTCTGGAGGCTATCACATGCAGCGAGAAGGCGTTCAGGAGCCTGTACAAACAATGGGTCGAGCACGGAGTGGTTAAACCTCCAAGGCCCTGGTCGGTTGTAACTGAAGAAATGAAAAGAAGATCAGACTTCTGTGTATACCACCAATACGCAGGGCATTCCACTATGGGCTATTACAGTCTACGGAGGATATACCATGAGAAACTGGCGGCCGGGGAGATTGAACTAAGAGAAGAAACGTGCAACACCATCATCCATGGTGCAGTCCCGGAAGTTAAGAACTCAAATATTGGCTCTATGTACCATTGAACAAACTTTGAACTACAGATGAATTAAAAATCCACCCAAGATGGTGGTCCACCAAAAATGGTGGTTTAAGTCCTCGAGAATATCCTTTGCCAAGTAAATTGGATGACCAAGGAGGAGGCACACAAAATTGATTTAAAAAAACCACCTAAGATTGTGGTCCACTCTAAACGGTGGTCAAGTCCTCGTAGATTGCACTTGCCAAGAAATCGATTTACCCAAGTGATGAGGCACCTGATTTCAAGTCCTCGTAGATCGTGACTTGCCAAGAAATTGACGACTCAAGTGGACGAGACACCCGATTTCAAGTCCTCGTAGATCGTGACTTGCCAAAATATTGATTTACCCAAGTGACGAGGCACCCATTTTCAAGTCCTCGTAGATCGTGACTTGCCAAGAAATTGATGACCAAAGTGACGAGGCACCCGAGTGTTACACTTTATCATCAAAAGTGAATGAGGCACCGACTATAAGCCCTCGTAACCAAAAAAGTTACACTTTATCTCTAAAAGTGGTGAACGCGTTATGCTTTCACCGACAAAAAAGCAAAATTTATTATATATGAAACATTATGCTTTTCGTTAAAAAGCAATTTTATTATCAATAAATTGACAAAACTTTCACTTATATTTTGAACGCTTTTTTTTAAATTTCTTAAAAAAAGGGGAAAAAAGAAAAAAAAAAGGAAAAGAAAAGAAAAGTATAGATTCAAGTGTTAGTTTGTATGAAATAAATGTACATGATTTTCTCGATACAGAAATAAAAAGAACTACGACGATTCTCATGATCCAAAGGTCATGACCACCGAATCAAGATAGAGGAATACCTAAAGCTTGGTCTTCGAGGCCATCAAAGAGTCTTCGAGGCCCTCAGCAGAGTCTTCGAGGCTATCAAGAGATCTTCAAGGCTATTATCGCCCTTCGATGCTATCAATGAGTCTTCAACACTATCGCCAGGACTTGAGGCTATCAGCCTTGAAGTTATCGTGCCTTCACGAAATGTTTGGTTCTCAATGACTTTTGATTCCAAAAGAAAGAGAAATTTCAAGAGATGGTAAGAAAGATTAGATCAAGATTTTCAAAATATCCCAGAGAGCTCCTCTAAGGCTCGCCTTTCTAGGGTTTGCTCCTGAGGTTCCCTCTCCTAGGACTATCGTTTTCGAGGATTACAAAACATCAAGCCCCGCGAAGTGTTCAGACACTGTAATCAAGACTTCAACACTTACAATATTTTGCGTGATCATCTCACCAAAGGCGTGACTCACGCGCAGAGGGCAAATACTTACCGAAAGATGGCATAGACATCCTCCAGAGTAAAGGTGCATTCACCCCAAGCAGTGATGAATATGTAGATAAAAGAACACCATGGTCCTATTGGATACGAATGTTCCTACATAGTTGGATGCAAAACTATCCACATAATCAAGATTCCTAAGTAGCTAAATCGATCCAATATTGCTATTCTCAAGGTGGTTAGATGAATCGCACAAGAAGTCATCCAAACTTCCACAAGCCGTTGGATATAGAAACAAGCCTTCCTTCTATGCTGGAGGAAAAGTTGTATGGGCATAAGTTTGGACTTGCTTCTAAAAGACGACGAAAAGACCAAATGAGGGGAACCCTTTCCCAATCATTGAGAAACGGGGCCTCCTTGGTTGTTCCCAAGTCTTGCAGAATGTTCAACGAGGAGGCCTGTAAGAAAAAAAAAAGAAAAGAGTTCAGCATAAGGGATCTAAAGAAGCAAAGAAGGGATGTCAAATAAAGTGCTTGAGCTCGAAGTGCATACCATGCCAAAGAGGAATATCCGAGAGTAAAGCTTCAAAACACCTGAAAAGAAGATGAAACAATGTCAGAAAGAGTTAGGGTTCGCCCCCTAGGGGTTTACCCTTCTGGAGCGGTTTCACTGCATGTAGAGCATTTTTTCTTCCTTCGTGTTCTTCGTGGACGAAACGTCAAGTCTTTCTTTATTATCCGAGAGAAAAAAACCAAGATGTAATCAAGGTAATGGGGCTCGGAAGACAAAAGAAAGATTGGGGAGTCCTGAAAAAAAAATTTGTAGGGTTCGGCCCCCCTAGGGTTCGGCCCCCTAGGGTTCCCCCCACCCCTAGTGTTCAACCATGTTGGCTTTGTAGGGCTCCTCGCTAGCTTCATTTTGATATATTATGGGCTCCGAAACTCCAAACGAGTCAAAATTTATGATCAAAATAGTTGCTCCTCCAAAAACTTCATTTTTTTCATTAAAACTTCATTTTTACCATAGGGTTCGGCCATGTTGCCTTAGGCCACCTAGGGTTCGGTCATGTTGGCTTTGTAGGGCTTGTCGATATCTTCGTTTTGATATATTATGGGCCCCGAAACTCAAACGAGTCAAAAGTTACGATCAAAATAAGAATCGCTTCTTCCAAAACTTCATTTTCTCTATAGGGTTCAGCCATGTTGCCTTAGGCCACCTAGGGTTCGACCATGTTGGCTTTGTAGGCTCAAATATCTTCGTTTTGATATATTATGGGCCCCAAAACTCCAAACGAGTCAAAATTTATGATCAAAATAGTAATTGCTCCTCCAAAACTTCATTGTTCCCCTAGGCCATGTTGCCTTAGGCCACCTAGGGCGCGACCATGTTGCCTTAGGCCACCTAGGGGGCGGCCATTTTGCCTTAGGCCACCTAGGGGTCGTTCTTTTCACCCCTTAAAAAAAAAAAATTATGTAGGCTTCAACCATGTAAGCCTCGACTACCTAGGGGCTGTTACCCTTCATACCTTTGAGGTCCTATTGCTCTACCAATCAGCTGCTTGAAATGAATACTCCTTCGCCGCGAAGATTTTCCAAAAGATAAGTATCTTTGAATTCATTTCTAAATAAAAATATATAAAGATATTATTTGCTAAATATAAAGAATTAGTTTTATTCCCAATAAGGGGTAATTTTCGAAAATAGATTATTTATATATGCATATATATATATATATATATTTATATACATATATATATATATATATATATATAAAATAAATAAGTTAAATCTTTTGCTTTTAAATAAAGAAAGATTTGGTTTATTTCAAAATATAGAAAGATTTGATTTATTTCCAAAACAAAGAAAGTTTTGATTTTATTTCCAAAATAAGATTAAGATTTGATTTATTTCCAAAACAAAGAAAGCTTTGATTGTATTTTCCAACATAAGATTAAGATTTTATTTTATTTTCAAAAAAATAAAATTAATTAAGGTCCGATTTACCAAAAGAAGGATTTTATTAGATTAAAATTTATTTATATTTGATTATATTTCCTTGTTTCCATTGCTGTAAAAAAAAAGAAACAAATATCGGGCAAGCTATGGAAAGATTTTTGGAGAAGTTCCCAATTTGTTCAAGAAAGAGCCTCGCAAAATCATTTAAAGGCTTACAATTTTCTTGCACGATCGCCTATTTGGGAATGCGACTCTCATGTGAGGGGGGCAAATGTGGGCCCAAGTGCAAAATTAGGGTTCACATGACCTAATTGAATTAAATGCACAATTAGGGTTCCACAACCTCATTAAATATGCAAATTAGGGTTCAGATAACCTAATGGAATGAAGATGGAAAAGTCGTAAATAAATGTGCTAGATCCTAGAAGCCTCCACGTGTCCCGAGGCGTAAGACTCGTGGAGGCTACTGTTTTGGGAATTAATTGAGGGATTGGATCGTGGTGGCTGTAAGGACAGGCAATATGGGCATTATTCTAATGACTAAAGGGTATTTCGAATTTTTTCAAAAGCATGTGCCTTGCACATGACTACTTTCCAGATAACCCTATAAATACTTATTCCATTCCATTAGGAAAGGGGATCTCTCTAGAGACACAAGACTTGGACCCTTTTGGTGACTTAAAGTCTTGGATTTTCTACCTAAAAGCACTAAAGGGTTTGGACCTCTCTCCGCATACGTGACTCGCACTCTTTTGGTGACTTAAGGCTTGGATATTCCACCTAAAAGCACTACAGGGTTTGGGACACTCGCTCTCAACTCAAGGGACTCAACAAGAAGGCTCTTGGAATCCCAATAACCCTAACCCGGTTTCCGAATTCTAGGGGTTTTGCCACGCGTCGTTGGAGTAATCGCCCATATGTCGTTCTCCCCTCTTCAATCAATCAATCAATTCCGTGCTCTTCGTGGATTTCTCTCCTCCTCAGCCAACACGAAACCCTAACCCTAGCAAGGTACGATTTCCTTGCCCACAAAGGTCTTCCACATGATATATGAAAAATCATCTTACATGACTTAAGCTTCTATTGCAAATGAACAGATAACTCCTCTCCTTTTTCTTCTCTCTGTAGCGGAGGCAGCTTGCTCCCCTTTTCTTTTCCTTAGATCAGTTGGTATAAAATATGATGAAGCACTTAAGTTTTGTTTATTTATTAACAGATTTTTATTAACTTTTCCTAATTATAATAGGTTTTAATATCATCCACATTTAATTAAATTAAACCCAAATAAATTTTAAGGCCCAAATTGTACTAAATTAATTTACCTATCACTTATTAATATTTATTAGCCTACACAAATTAAATAACTAGTTTGACCCAAATAAATGACAAAGTCCAAACAATATGTTTTAAGAATATAAATTTAATATTATTATTATTATTTTCAGGATATTACAATCCCCCTGCGACACAAGCCGTCAAGTTTCACATATAATTTTATTTATGTGCAGGATTTGACACGTTATTAATAATTAAAGCGTGTGCACGAATCATAGCGTTAACATTAGGTTATTCGCATTTGCAGCAGTAGCTAGTGTTTAGTGCAATAAGCATAAAATATTGTGTTTTGAACAAACAATTGTTGGAAATTGCTTTTTAATGTGCTCACTCAGTTCTTTAATATAAGTCTTTTTAGAAAAATATTTTTGTCTCTTAATATAAGTCGTTTGAGAATTTTAAATAAGCATTAATTGTTTAGTTTCTAATATTACCCCAATTATTAAATATAACTTTGGTTCTTTCATTATTTTCTGTCTAATAAATAACACTTTCTTCCAATACAAGGACAAAATACACTTGATATATTATAATATTTAATGTTATACAATCATTTTTTTATTACTTATCTACAACTCTAAAATGACATATATTAAGGAACGGAGGGAGTATTAATTTTGGTCAACTTTAAGACTAATTTAACGTTAAATAAAGACTATTAAATTAATATTAACATAGTAGTACGTATTAAACTTGATTCAAGATAAAATGTAATATAGTGAGTCCCAAATTTGGGTACATATAATGAATTAGGTCTATTCTTTTTGAATTCAAACAGTTATAAATTTGAATCATCCAAATGAAATATTTTTTATCCAACGGCTCATACTTGATTGTTACGAATATTTCTTATAAATACTCAAATTAATTTGATTATTACAAATATTTCCTATAAATACCATACATAAAGAATTAATGATCCTCTCTCATCTTTTTCCTTGTTTCCATCTCTTAAATTTTCTCCCTTTCTTCTTTTCTCATGTACTGTTTCAATTTTCATTAATTCAAAGAAGAGTTCTTGAAAATCATCAAATCTATCGTTATCATTATTGTGACTTATTGTATCAGTAATTTTTTTCACATATCCACAACAATTTTAATTTATCCAAGGGAAACAAATAAAACTTTAAGGAAGGCGGCGTAATATTTATTTACATTTCTCAAGTCAATTTATTTGTGTTATATATGTGAGTTTGTTTTCAATATTTAAACAGCTAGCTACTTGTAGATGAAAGAATCTCAAGTGCTTTTGGAACTGTAATTAACACAGTACTAAAACTTTATAAGCTATAGACACAAATAAGCACATACCCAATGATTTATATTTACATGTGTCCAGTTGGGCTTATTTCCAGCCACCAGGGTTTCCCATATTGAAGATGAGCTCCAAAATCAGCTAGCAAATTCAATTCATGCTTCATGGTAGTTGGTCTGCCTCCTGCCCCAACCACCACATTGATTGTACAGTACAACTATAGACATTATACATCTCTCCCATTATTAATTAATAGTGCCAAATAAGTCCTTAGCTTGGAAAACAAATTAACGTACACAAATAAATTAGCCACAAACCCCTTTCCTTGAAAAAGAAAAATTATATAGGAAAGGGAATATTTGCAGTTGCTTTGGCTGAGTTCTAAATTACTCCACTTCATAAAAAGTAAATACAACTATGGAAAATTACATACTGAATTTCAAAACAAAAATGCTTCAAGTTAGATAATATTTCTGCTGGTTTCTTGGTTAATTTGGATCTATATATGGTAAATATTTTTTCTTTCAGTAATATAAAATTTAATTTGTTGGCTGAGCCTAAAAAGAAAGGAAAAAAAGAAAGAAAAGATCAGAGCTAGGGTTAGATATGACAGTAATATTTGATTTTTTAATCATTAACAAGAATAGGGCTTTTAAAGCCTCATTTTGGGAGAATATCTAATAGTTCTAAGCCTGGACTCTAAGAAATAGACATTTATTGAAATATATGAATATGAAAAAAATGGGAATTGTTAGAATGTCCATCTTATATTATGTAATATATATATATATATATATATATATATATATATATATATATATCGATCCGGATCTTAAAAATTCATCCATTATCCAACTCACTGAGCTTTTTTTTTTAGCGACGGACTTTACGACGATTTGATCATATAAATGTCGTCTATACTTTTTAGCGACGGACAACATATAGCGTCATCAAAAAAGTATATACAACCATTGTATGATCGAACTCATTAAGTCCGTCATTGCTTATGAGCGAAAGGAGATGTGAATCAATATGCCAAGTGAGTTTAAAATCCCACTATATATATATATATATATATATATATATATATATATATATATATATATATATATATATATATAATTGGATTAGACTTTTAATTAAGAGTTTGGAATTGATAAAATGGGTATATTGGGCAGCCAAATTAGCTATTAAAGGAAAGCCTTGACAGCTTCTAAACTTTAAATACTACTACACCTGACAGTCTGTCAGAACAATAAAGATTATAAGTTGCCGCCAAGTTAGGGGAAAGACAAGTTATTAAGTGCTGAGATATCTTGTTGTGCGGTAGTACCAAAATAATATGAGAAGCTGAATGTGGTTGAAATTGTCTTATTAAAAACGAGCTTTACTTTCCATGTCATATACGTGGAGGAAAACAAAAACAAATCAATTTTTTTTAAATTTCAATGAATGAAGATAAATATTTAACTATACATATAGGAATACTTTCAAAAACTTTAATATTAAGTGTTAAGAAAATTAAATGAACAAGGGCAATATATATAAAATTTATTCTTAAGTTAATTATGTCTTTTTTACAGTTCAAACCCAAGAGCAACTTTATTGTATATTAATTCATTTAAAATTTAGTGCTTAACCCATGTGACACTTAATTTCTCACAAGTATTTATTATCATTTCTAAGGATGATCTTTAGGAGTTAATTTTTCATTTATTATCCCATAAATTTGAGCTTCCAAATACTTAATTTTAATTTTCTCATGGAGTATAACACATTGATATGTGGATTTACTTCAAATAATTAACAAAATCCACTAAAAATGCTTCCAAAATTCTCTAGGCATTTGTTTGCTCTTCAACATACTTCGAGCCATGTTAAGAATGCTTCTATTTTTTCTCTCTGCCACCCCATTTTGTTATGGCAATCTTGGAACCGTTAAAGGATGACGAATTCAATTTTCTTCACAAAATAATTTAAATTCATTTGATGTGAACTCGCCCACTCTATCGGATCTAATGTCCTTGATATTATACCCGTTATGCTTCTCCACAAGAGCCTTGAATTTTTTAAAAGCTCCAAACACCTCCGATTTTTCTTTGAGAAAAATACACCCATGTCTTCCTACTAAAATCATCGATAAAGAGGAGAAAATAATTATTCTTATCAAATGATGACGGATGAATAGGACCACACACATCCGAGTGCATAAGTTCCAACGGCATGGTTGTTCTAGTAATTGACTTTTTCAAAAAAAATTCTCGAGATTACTTGCCATAAAGACACCCTTCATAAAGTTGATCGAGGTGGTGAATTGAACGCAACCTGTTCACCATCCTCTTCTTCGACAAAGCTTCCAAACCACCAAAATTCAAGTGCCCAGTCTCAAGTGCCAAATCCAAGATGAATCTTTAAAACAAGTTTTTAAACATTTGGCCACATCATTTTGAATATTCAATAAGAACATTCGATTTCTTGTCGTAGGCACCTTGACTAGTATATTTTTGGATTGATCTCTTATTGAAATATTAGAATCTTTCATCAAAATATCATAACCTTTCTCTAAAAGTTGCCCCAAACTCAAAAGATTGTTATTCATATTTACATAATAAATATTTGAAATAAATTGGTGCCTCCCAGCCTTTAAGCGAATCAAAATTTTATTTTGTCCTTTAATCAAAATTTTTGACGAGTCTCCAAAAGTGACATTGCCGCATACAGATTCATCAAACTCAACGAACATATTTTTTCTTCCACACTTATGATTGCTTTCACCCGTGTCAAGATACCATGTATTGTCATCTTCACTCATATCTTCTTTGCATGTCAAAAGTAAAGTGGGCTCCACTTCATCAACATTTTTCTCCACATAATTTGACTTTCCTTCAATATCTTTCGAATCATTCGTACACTTCGAAGCATAGTGTCCATAATCGTGACAATCGTAACATGGAAACTGTGACGATCCCAAAATTGGGACAATTTCTTTTCCCGATCTTGTGCGTTAATATTATCCTGTTCTAGCTTTAAAATATTATTTAATGTTAAAATAGCTAAAAATGCGGAATAAATTTTTTTTTTTCTTCTTTACATTTATTCATTCCCTGAATCGCAACCTTTACAATTCTTCTTTATACTAGAATCATATTTATTCTCATTTCAGAATAAACATTCTTTATCCATTCAACATTTCAAACTATACATAACTGCCCATTTACATTTGACAAAACTATCAATCATAAATTTATACCATTTCTAATGTATTCATTTTGCACATCGCTCAATCTTCATCATCCGTGATAAAGAAGTAATATCAAGATAACATCATTAACTCTCAAAAAAATTTGTGTTTGCAAGATTGAGCTCGATGTACCAAAGAAATTCAATAAAGATCATCATGCTTCACATAAAGACACAACTCTATATTCACCACATGCAATATACTTTCTTTACTATGCATATTCTACATGCATCAATATTTCGCTATATGCATATATTCTTGCATTATACATTTTCAATTATCGTGTTACATCATACAACATGTGTTATCACATATCACATATAAATTGAGTTCCATACCCAATTAACTTAGTCATATTTTGACTTTAACAATTCATAGAGCATGATATGTAATTTAGCACACAACCACATTCAATCCACAAACATAATAAAACTGAAAAATTTGTCTTGTTCGTAGACTATTGGTACAATTTCAGCTTAACTTGTGTATTCTCACAGATCCTACACAATTATTTGCATTACAAGCATATTAGCCAAATAACCAAGTCATATAAATTTCAGATGTTCACATATCACATAATCATGATGTTTTTAGTTCATGTTCTATATTTAAGATACATTTTTCAAATATCTCATCCATGTTCTTACAATAACCTTTTCTTTCTTTCATAGGGTTTGACATAATTTTGTTCATGAACTTTTCATGATATTAGTTCACACTCCTTTTACTTCTTTTGTTTTCCATAAGTATACATTGTAATCGCTTTTATAACTTAAGTATTCAAGGTGAATACGTAAGGTATTTCATGTATTAAATATGATCAGATATCATAAGGGTAGAACTTTTAGTTTCCAATCATTTTGCAAATTATATTGTCAAACTATTCATTTAAACATATCATGCTTTTCTTAGTTAATGTCAAAACAACCTCTTTGGCCAAATATATCTTCCAAATTTTATTGTTGTTTCAACAATTCTTTTCGCATAATTTAATTTAGCTTATTATCATTTCACTACCGAGGCTAAATTTTGCTTGTTATCCTTTTGTTTCTCTATTTAACTAAGTGAGTCTAAGAGCTCACTTAAATGCACTAACTAACGCTTTTTAGCATTTCTTTATGCTATTAGTCACTTATATTTGACTATGGAATTATATTAATTTTAGTGTGGCTTTACACTACATTAAAGCAGCTAACTAACCACCGATGCTACAAAAATGCAACTTTGCTTCTCCTTTGCTCACTAATGCGCCCCAACTTGCATTTTTAATTTAAATTGAAGTACCCCCAAAACCGCCATAGCAGCTTTCCTCATCATATATGTTGCCCTTTTTACTTGTGTTACAAAACAGTAACCACAAGTGGTCTTTTCTTCACATCAGAAGCAAATAGTCTTCATCATTATATTCTTTTGGTATTTGGTCATCAGAAGATCTATTTTCTCGCGCCACGTCATTGATTATAATACACGCCAAAAAAGCAAGCAAAATTCTTCTTTTTAGTTCCTACTTTGATACACCTTAATCCTTATATTATATTTCTAACTCAAATCGCTGCCCACATTTGCCAAAATAGTGTGTTGTGGTCGTTGTTGTCGCCCCCCGGTCGCAACCCTTACCTCTCACTCTAAATAATTTACTTTCCTCACGTGTCAATTCAACCGCCATAACTTTTAGCATGTTTATATGCACTTTATATCCTTACTTGTATCCTTACTAAATCCCAAAGAACTTCAATTCAATTTATTGCATTCAGGTTCAAAATGAAATTTCAAAGGACTAAAACAAAATAAAAGCCAAATTAGCAGCAGCCCAAACCATATCGCTCTCCCTCGCCTCCTTTTTCATTTTCTAGTTTGCAAATCACAAGTCCATTGAAACCAAAATTTAGCATGTTATAAAGGGTATATCATAGTATTTTTAAAAAATATAACTCTTCTAATTTGGGCATCTTAGATAAAGTTAAACAGAGGGCAAAACTCGCCATATCGAAAACAGCTTTTCAATTTTTTCCAACTGCACCTCTCTCTTGCTCAAACAAATATAACTTTTTTCGCTTTCAAAACATTTTTGAGCGATTCTTGAGCCCACGCGAAGCTAACTTCCGAGGCTACAACTTTTATTCTTTGACCATTTCCAAATTCAAAACATAAAATTTCAGAAAATTCGTGCAAGAGGACTGCTCCGAAATTGTTAGACAGATTTAACGCCACTGCTTTGAACGGGCATAACTCGTTGCTCCGAAGTCGGAATTAGTCCGTTCCGGAGTCTATGGAAAGCTTATTTAGT
This sequence comes from Panax ginseng, assembly GCA_020205605.1. NCBI lineage: Eukaryota > Viridiplantae > Streptophyta > Magnoliopsida > Apiales > Araliaceae > Panax > Panax ginseng. The sequence goes on along the minus strand of CM035131.1, from coordinate 16,503,097 downwards.
GTACTATAATATACCAAAAGCTCAGAATTTTTTGAACATCCTAGCTAACCCCGAATTTTTATTTTAGGGTCAGCAGTTCACAATTTTTAAGTTCCTAACATGTTTATTTCATTTACCTTATTACCTCTAAAGACATATACCAAATTAGAACAAATTTTAAATATGTTTTACATAGCATATGAGACTGCATTAAAAGTTATAACCTTTCCATTTCAAATTTCAAGAGGTCGCCCAAAACAGTTTCCAAACGACTTGACATACTAAGTCTAACTTTTCATCATTAACTAGAAATTGAGCTTTGTTCTAGCTTCGCACACTCAAACCTCTAGTTAACATCACATATGATTAATAAATCAAGCCCAAGCTCTAATTCTATCAAATTTTGATTTTAGATAAAAAATACCATCGGAGCATTCTAACAAACACCTTACGATATACGCTTTTAAAACACTCTTTTCATAGCTATCGGTTTGTTTTAAAACCCAGCTTTAGCTCCTTTTATCGCTCCACACAACCCAACCTATTCTCCTTTGTTCTATTCCAAATTCATAGCAGCTTGGTTTCACAATTAAACCAAACATATCGATCATGAGCAATAATTAAATACCTACTAACCTTTCATTATTTTAAAGGTTCGATATCAACAAACTAATAAAGTGAGTTTTTAATAACCCATGGTCAATTGCTATGAAAATTAAGCTTATCAATTGTCTTACCAATTACAATAATTCAACCATTTAACCCACAACAACACAATATAAGCATAATAGATACCATACCTTCTAACACTTGCTTTCTTATTCTTTATACTTGAAATCAATTCGGATGCTTGAAGACTTCTTGCTACATCGGATCGAAAAGGTTAACTTCAATAACTTAACTCATATAGAAAGAGGCAAGTTATTCCTCAGTACACTGATCAAGAGTCGGAGAAGTTGGCGAAGGCAAAAAGCAAAAGAAAAATTTTGCATGGGCTAAAGCTAGGTGAGAGAGTCAGTGAAGAGAGAGAAAGAAAACAAGGAAATTTTCGCTTTTTCAAAATTTCGTAGATTATAGAGCATTACTCCCTTTTCCCTCCCTATAAAGTAGCTTTTAACCCAGCATATAAGCCTAAAATGCACAATACATGGACAAATTTCATACTAAAAAAAATGTACTGCTCACCAAATTGCTATCCTTCCTCCAGCTCATACTGGACTTATATCTGATTTCTCAGTGTTTTTATTTACTGCTTATAAAATAAAAACTAACTTACCAACAATAACCCAATTAATGACATGTCATTTGTTACATACACAATGCGTAAATAGTATCTTTTACCTGATTTTCAACTCTAATAGGATAATATATTAAGTGCAATATTTTCTTATATTAAAACAATTTCCTTATAAATTATTTTAATTATACCCATCTCATTTTCTTTAAATAAATTACCCCTATAATTTATTTACATATAATAAATATATAATACCAATATATTCATTAAGATAAACATCACATATCAGTATAGTTCATACCCACTTATGCAATATAATATCATACAACATATTATCTAATAAAAATTTTATTTGTTTAATTCTTATTTTAATATCTCTCAAAAATTTGGGTTATCACAGAACTCGAGATGTATCATACCTCTTTTAATACGATCGTGAATAATTTTCTCTTCCACATCCCCTTGTGTGGTGAAACGCTTGACCTCTTTCTTCTTTGTGAGGAGATCGAGTAGTGACTTCCTCTTCCACGACTTCTTGCTTGGCCACGACCTCGACCTCGACCTCTTTGTTGACTATTTTCATGTTTTTCTTCTCTCCTTGAAAGAAAGCTTCGCTTGGAGCACTTGCTCATTAGGCCCCTTCTTTTGCTTTTCAAGCCTCTCTTCATGGATTTGCAACGCATGCAACGAACCCTTAAGTTCATCAACAGTCATGATTTCTAAGTCTTTCGATTCCTCAATGGCTACAACAATATATATACTCATACTTGGAACTTAAAGAACGAAGAATTTTTTTTCATTTACTCGAGCATCACTAATTAATTTCTTCACTATTACTTTTACAATTGTCAAAATTCTAGAAATAAAATCCAAAATTGATTCGGACTCTTTCATATAAACGTAAACTTTCGAAGTCACTTCTCAAGGTTTGAAGGCGGACCTTCTTTACTTTGGCAACTCCCTTGAATGAATTTTAGAGAATTTCTCACGCTTGCTTGGCGGTGGTGACAAGAACAACTTTTTGCAACATTGCATCATCCAAATATTGATGAATGATAGTAACCGCTTTTTGATCTTTCTTTCTTGTGGCACTCAAAGCTTCCTTTTGTGCTTGTGATAACGAATTTTCATCTTCGGGCTCTACATAGCCTTCGATCACAATGTCCCGTAGATCTTGTGAACCAAAAATCGCTTACATGCGAATACACCAACTCTCATACTTATCCTTCTTCAATTGAGAAACTTGGAATTGGACCGCTCTATTTGCCATTTTCTAGTAGGTGTTACTAGCAACCTAGCTTTTGCATGATACCAATTTGTTTGAAATAAAAACCTAACACACACTAGAGAAAATGTAGATAATGTTATAATAAAAGAAATCTTATATTTCTTGTTTGAAATGAGTTGAGTACAGTATTTATAGGAATCGCCATACATGTATAAACTCAAATACATAAATAAACACTTCATGAAAAACAACTTCCTAGAGACACCTTTTCAACTAGTTTCATGAACTTTCAAGCTTCAAATACATGAACCAACCTAACTTCATGAACCTTCAAATACATGAACCAACAAGTACATAAATATTAATTAAAACATAAATATGATAAATATTTAATTATTTAGGGACAAGTTTATTTTCAACACATTTCCCCTTGTAAAACCCAACCTGCAGTGTCCCATAACACTGCCCTGAGAGGTTCAAAAAGACTAGCCCAGTGGCTATTGCTACCAATCTCTGCCTTCAACATTTTCGAATAGTTGTATGAATGATAAATGAAGAGATGAAACACAAAACATATTTTGCTTTAATTTATAGCTAGGGAGGTGATTAAGGATCCAGTTGGTCGAAAGCCTCGGAACCTACTGAACTGAAATGGTTTGCACGACTAATAATTTTCTCTCAAGGTTTCATGCACCTTACCAAATTAATACCAACAGAACGTGAAGACTTTATTATTAGTGGGTGTGGATATAATATACTAATTAACAGAGAATGAATGACTAACGACCATATATACATCTATAGCTTAGCCCGAGTCAAATTATATGCAATATACTTATAAAAAAGAATACAAATCTTCTGTCTCGTCTTCAGCCACATGTTCTATATTATTGTCAGATATCGCGTGTACGTGTTTGTAAAGTGATTTAGTCTTAATTTAGTAATGATGATGACATGATCACAAAAACACTGAGGCTAATCTTAATGAAAAGTCTCATAATTAGCCACAGAAGTACTATTCTACATTAATCCTTAAATCTGTGGTGACTATTCGTGTATTTAATTACTGCTTTTTGACCATCAACAAAAGACTGAAACTATACATAGGTATAGCTACCATTTTTCGATGCCAAGCACAAACTGGCCCAGGTGAAAAAAATTCTTGAAGATTGTGTTAAATCCCAATTAAAACAGCTAGCGGCAAGGAAGAGCTAGCTAGGAAATTAATTTGGTCCAACGGAGTTGAGATCAAAAGTGTTAATGGCATGTCAATTCCATTCACCATCAGCAATTAATAAGAGAGGTCAAGTTATAATGTCTAAAGTGATTGGTCCATATGGTATGGATGCCAAATTCTTTCCCTCACCATATATCGGAATCCAGAGAAGATGCTTTTTCCTCGTCTCAACCAATGTCCATACAATTAATACAAGTATACAACTTATTGGAGTAATAATTAGATAATATTTTTTTTATTTAAATAAATAATTAATTAATTATATCACATGCATGTCAACAACACATATAACATGCATGGTCAAGAGATGAGATGTTCTTGATTTGGACTCATCTGATCACTTCTTTTACAAAAAAATTAAAATCTCGTCATAACATATGCAATCTAATACATAATTTTCAAATAAACAAGGTACGTAAGATTTGGTACAGGAATGAAATTAGCAGCACTAATTGTCACGGCCTTAATATTTTGTTCAAAGGAAAAGTAGCTAGATTCGAAGAATATTGAAGCAACTGCAACTGCAACTGCATGCATGCTCATTCAACCAGATTATTAACTATATCAACTTATCAACAATTATATGTATGTGTATGAAACTGGTCACACATTTAAATATTTAATTACCATCTTTCACAAACTTAATTTTCATATATACATACAAATTCTGGTCAATATGGATTACAGTATCAAAATTACACAACAAAAAGAAATAACATAAACAAAAAAGGGCGAGTTGCAAAAGTGTCCGTCTAAGTTGCCAACCATTTCATTTTTGGCCCTTTAAGTTGTAAAAATTTTAATTAAGTCTACCAAGTGGCCAATTTGATCCAATTGAGTCCTTCACGGAAAAAAATATCAATTTAATTGAAGACAATGTCATGAGTCAATTAAATCAAATTGGCCACTTGAAGGATTCAATTGAAGTTTTTGTAACTTAAAGGGTCAAATTGAAATTGAATGCCAACTCTGAAGAAACTTTTGCAATTTGGCCAATAAAAAATAAATAAATAACTTAAAAATAAGAAGTAGCCACCTAGGGGTTCTGATTTCTAACCCGGCATGATTTCCTAATCTCTCCATGCCTACCGGTAAGAACTTGGATTTCGCCCATCTTAACCATGGCTTGACCAAGTCTGGTGGAGAAGTCCAGCCCAGTGACCATGTCTCTAACGGTGGGCTTAGTTCGTGAATCCAATGCCAGTCGTTGATCAAATTGGACAATACCTTTATTTATTAGTATTTGCTGATAATACGAATTGTCCACAACCGTAGAGCTTAATGGACCCTGATCAAGATTAGCAGTATTATCAAATGTAGCATTCTGTGGGCAATTAAGCTTCAATGAATTTAGCAGCAAATGGTCCATTGTGGGGTCTGGATTTCCAGTTCCACTCAAATTGTAGAGTCGATCTTTGAAGGATGAACAATGGGCCAGCCCAACAGTGTGGGCACCTATTAATTTGACAAAAGGAACTCAAAATCATTAGCCCTTTTGATATTGATATTGATATTGCTCTGTTTTAGTTTAATTTGTAAAAAAAAAAAAAATCACAAAGAGAGTCGTCTACTTTTTGTTTTGTTGATAATAATATAAAATGAAATAATATCCTCTTGTTTACGATCATAATTTCATTATTTTGCCACAAATATTAAAGTAGCAATTATTATTTTTGGGAGTAATTATGGAACAAAAATAGACCGCTAATAATATCAGAACAAATATGTTTAAACGACACTTAATTATACACTTCTTTCAGCTGAATTTTAAACTTTCAACAACCTTATTGTTCTGACAACATAATTATTATTATGAAATTATCAATGATAAACATCTTTAATATTCATGGATAAGGATCTTCTCCATTACATTTTTCATCGGACCAGATCCCCTCCAATATTATACTTGTCCTCCAATTTCATAAAATACACATTTAACAACCCAAATATCATATTTAACTACAAAATAAAATTCATCGTAAATAATTGTATTGTTGAAAGTGTCGCTAATAGCAATATATATGTCACTAAGTGTGACGATATGTGCAATGGAGGGAATCTTAATCTCAATTTCTCTCAATACACATTTAACAACACTTTATTATGATAAAAACTACATAACTATTTGCGACAAATTTTATTGTTTCACTAAATTAATGTAATAGTTGTTATGATGATAAATATATAATGAAAAAGATTGGGTGAAAGGTATAATAATACATGTATCCTTAATCTAATATTTATATAACTCATGAGAAATTTAATAAATAAAAAACAGAAAACTGATGAGTAATGGAGCGAGGTGGAAGAGTTGAGTACCAAGAAGATAAACCATGTCTGCAACACCGAGTCCTTTTGCCGCAAATCTAGCAATTGCATCCGATATTGAAATGAAAGGGGGCGGGAGATCTACATATTTAGCTAGAGAAACCAGTCCATCCCTTCGTCCTGTTTTTACTTTGTATTTTTCTCCTCCACCCTGCACTTACATAAACTCGTGTGTTTAAACTCATTTATTTATCATCTAAAAACAAGAAAAAGGAAAATGAAAAACTATTTATATATTGCAACAAAATTTAGCTGAATTACGATTAATATATGGAATTGAATATGATTATAAAATTGACTTACGGTCGTAAAATTATTACCAATTAAATTTATCTACATAACTCATAATAAAAAATAGACATGTAAACTCGCAATATATATATATACTAGCTATCACCCGCGTGTGCCTCCGGCACTACACTTGCAACAACTCTGTTACACTGAAAAAGTCTCACCTTTTATTTGAAGGAGCTCCAACAATTATACAACTCCCTGAAAACCTTTTTTTTCCTTGAAGTACCCTTGATTAATTGCCTATCCTCACAACTCCCTGAAAACAGCATACATGACAGTTATCATACACTAATGAAGATATATATTAGTATAAGTGTAAAACCTGGGGTATACCACTTGTGTGTGTGTTTGTTTGCTGCTTGGCAAGGAAAAGCAGTTTCTTGTTGACAGTTAGAAAAGTCCAAACGAACTCCTGCACAATAAAAAACACAAAGACAACAAAATTAGGACAATGATATGTATACCTAAGTTATAACTATTACTCCTTTCTTACACCATATATCAATGATATGTGTACCCAACTACCAGTGATCATTCATAAAGTCCATGAGCTACCAGCCATTTATACCAACTAATTATGAGCTAATTCATATTCAACTTATTCCCCACCTTCATGCATTATTATTATTGTAAGACCCCAATTAATTAATAAATGAAATTTATTTTTCTCTATTTATTATTTTGAAATAGTAAGGGTTGATGTGATTAATGTGGATAGTTATGGGTAAAATACACAAATATTTCAAAATAAGCAAGTGGTTATAAAATATTCATCATTATCTGGGAATATTCGTTTGGTCGTGGAATATTCAAATCGCTTTCGGGAATATTCAGACGACGACGCAGCGATATGTGGGGCCCCATAACGAAAGCGATTGGAGGAAGAAAACGACAAATATAAGTTATTTAAAAATAATCACAGAATTTATTATCACATAATCGCTGTTGAAATACCCGGTGGTTAAAACACAAGAATACGCTGTTGTTGACAAGAAGACACGGTATTGCACCAATTATCGACTTTACGTAAGAAGGCACTACTCAATAATGGTTACAATAATTACTGCTCAAAGATTTTATCGGTTCAATAATTGTCGTTGATATTTTATATTGTCATTTGTTTCAATAATTGTCATTACATAGTATTTTTTCATTATCGGCAATAATTCATATTATCCTAATAATATTATTAGATAACATTATTGGCAATGTCTAGAAAGTTCATCCTAAAGAGAGGTTTGGTCACCTAATTGCGCCAAAGAAGGAGAAATTCTTATTGAAAGCCCCTCTTTCCTTGAACCTCCTCGTCACAATATTGTGATTCTCAGAATATTATTTGTGAATAATTAATTATTGATTCATATGATGAGGAAAATATTGATTTTATGTGGATATAGATGGAGAAAATTTTTAATGTGACAATTGTTGAAAATTAAAATTTTATCTTTTTCTCGATAAAATAATTCATTTAAATATATATTTTAATAATATAATAATGGTGATATTTTTACAACGAATGTGGGATATATGAGTATACGAGGAGGAAGAGTATTTTTGTTGCAATAAATGTTTAAAACATGTTAAACATGCTCGGTGGACCCCATTTATCGAATCGAAATTTGATTATAAATTTCTAAAATCGCCTGCTTATGGATTTCAGTCAATTTTTGTTTGGAATTTGGAAAAACTTTCTTCTGTAAAGTTGTAGAGAATTGAATTTCCTATAAAAACTCGCGAGATTTGAATTTTCTGACAAAAGGAATATTTATTGTGAATTATTGAAGTTCCGAAACTCCGAAATAATTGATTTTTGGAAGTTTAAAATAATTTAAATATGAAAAATGTTTTTTGTGGGTCTAGCATTTGATTTGAATGTGTTGAATGCAGATTTTCAGATTCAAGAAGTGTACGTAGATAATTTATAATAATTATTATTATTTTATTAAATTTTCTACTTTGGTGTTCTAAGCAATTTCCTATAAATAGGGTGCTTAGGTTAGAATTGAATATCACACCAGAAACTGAAGTTTTCTCTCTATATATTATCGAGCGTATTCTTGTGAGTATTTTGAGTATACTTTGAGTATTGTTATACTATGAAAGTTCAAGTTATAAATTTATATCCAAAGATTCCAGCTTAAGTACTTGCCTTTTCCGAGGTAAGGATATTATTTTTTTTCAGAATGATATTATTTTTTAATATCATTATGCTTTGAATATTGATCTGAAGTTTTTATCAAATTTGGAACTTTTGGTGTCGAGTTACTATTCACATATACGGCCTTTATTCACGATACTCTGATCTTTCATTTAATATACACTATTCATCGAAAAATGAAAAATTTTCTTTCGTCCAAAATATCTATCCTCGGATACTAGCTTTGATTGTATCCATGTTTTGATCATTCTTGAATTTTACACCACTATGATTATTTTTGAGGTATTTTTGACATGGATAAAACAAAGTACCTAATCCTTAATCCTTAATCCTCGTCATTTTGTTTCACTGGATTCGCCTCTTTAAAAATATTTTCATCATCCTCGCCTTAATGATGATATTATTGAATATCTTTGACTCAGTAGTAAAGATGAATGATTTCGATGAATATCTTTGGCCCGTGGTGCAAAGATGAATGATTTCTGATGAATATCTTTGGCCCGTAGTGCAAAAGATGAACAGTGTTTAGATGAATATGACCAATCGGTAAATGTCCTCGGCTCAGAAAGTGCAAGGATGAATATATGACTCAGATATATATCGATTGATGTTACAGGATAAAATATTGATGATGGACTGTTAAATTCATAGATATTAGAGATTTCATCCTCTACGTAACTCTTCTATGAATTAATATTTTCCGTCATGAGTATTGATTTAAAACCCATTGTCTATTGTATTCTATTAGATTTTTTTCCCTGTTGAAGAAAAATGATAATTTGTTCTCAGACATTATCTTAGTCATAATGTTCTTTATCGGGCTACTGAGTTTCACACCTTTTTTTTTTATTTCATTTTTCTTCTCGTGAGGCAAGAATGTAGCGAAAAGCAACGCAGTCTGGTAATGGAATGATGGTTTTAGAAAGTTGTTTAGTAGTCCTCACCATTTTTGTAAAATAATGTATCAATAATTACGATGAGAATTTATTTGTATGTGGATATTGTTTAGATGGCAATATCTCAGATTTAAACTCACAGCTTTCTTCATAATAATAAAGTTGTAGTTGTTTTACTGCAGTATCGACAACTCGTAATGGGTGATGTATACCTATTTTGGGGTGTCACAGGTTGGTATCGAGCTATAAGTAAAGAGCCCCGAGCCTCTCATTTGGTGACTTCATCATTGATGGGGAATGCACCGCCGCACTCTCTCCGTAGGGGACGCCTGCTCGGTAAGTGGCAAACCGATAGGTATCAATGTGAGATGTTTGACACAAGTTGGTGTCTAAAGTCACAAGTTGGTATCGTAGCTTAGGGATATGATCTCCGGCGTAGATCGGGGAATAGAACTAGGAGGGAGAGACGAGTAAATCCTTCGCTAATGTGTCTTACCTAAGCTTATTTGTTAGTGGGTCAAGATATAGGGATATTATGTGATATATTGATTTCCTTAATTAACCCTTGTTTTATGACAAGATTTGAGAATGTCGATCGAGAATATTAACAATGAAAATGAGACCGTGGAGACGCTCATTACTCACCAACGAGGAGAGAACGTGCAACAGGATGGTAATGTTCCTCCCGTGAACAACACCACCAGAGCGAGAGATGATGAACGAGGGGATGTTTAGTAAGCTTTTTTGCGCTTCATGCAAAATCGTGATTTAGGAGACTCGTGTTCAAAACATAGGAGGAAATGATAGCAATTCACCAAGTCACACAAATGCAAGCAGCTTCAAAGAGTTGGGACCACCAGAATTTAAGGGAAGCTCGATCCGATCATGGAGGAAACATGGGTCAAGCAAATTACCAAGATATTCGATGTCTTGGGATGCACGAAAGAATGTAAGGTTCCATTCGCCACCTTTATGTTCCGTGGCGAGGCGTATCATCGGTGGAAATATGTGAAGCGTACCCATCCAAATGCTACTTCAAAGATGTCTTCGGGAGACGTTTATAACTATTTAATGACAAATACTTTCCGAAAGTGTTCATCATATGAAGGAAGTGGAGTTTATTAGATTGAGCAAAACAACATGACGGGTGTCTCAAATGCGAAGCGGTTTGCAGAGTTATCCAAGTTTGCACCTCATTTGGTGGAGAATTAGAACGTATGACGCGGATGTTTCGAGAGGTTTGAAACCCCAAGATACGTCCAAGATCTCATTTCTCATAAATTTTCTCTCTATTCGGGATGTTGTAAAATGTGGCTCAATTATTAGAACGAGATAACGAAATGCGGCCAACCGAGGACCACAATCGTAATCATACCGAGATAAAGATCAACAAAACAACGATAACCAAATGGAGAAAGAAAAACGATTTTACAAAAATGGTTACCACTCGGTGGTAATCATGGCCATGAGAATAGAAGAAGCGAGTCGAGGAGATTTTAAAAAGAGATTCAACAACGACCATGCTGAAGATGACAAAGGCAAAGAAAGAATCGGTTCCAAGGGAGGAGAACGACCACCGGTCATATGCTACAAATGCGGAAAAGAGGGATATATCACCAAACCGCCTACAACAGCTAAAGGTATGCTATAATTATGGAAAGGAAGGACATATCGCCGAGATTGTACGCAGAAGAAAACCTAGTTCAATGGGATTTTGACTCAAAAGATCGGCCCCGTAAAAAGTCAAAGTCAATCGGCCTCGGAAAGAGCGTTTGTTGTGACCGTCAAAATGCGAGAACCCAAACTCGGTAATCACGGTAAGCTATTTATAAATTCTGCGAAGTTTATACCTTACTTGATATCGGTACTACCCATTCATTTATCTCTCCTACTTGTGCTCAACGCTTAAACTTGACTCGGAGAAATTAGACTTTTCGACCTATCTCTGGGAAACTCCGTTAGAGAAACTTTCATCACATCCACTGCTTATAAATTTTGTTTGATTCAAGTTGGCACCATCACCTTACACGCTGACCTTATCTCTTTAAAGATACTTGCTTTTGATGTGATTTTAGGATTGATTGGTTAACTACTCATCATACCAAAATTGATTGTTTTCGTAAGGTTGTTAGCTTCCATATTCCTAAACAACCTCGTTGTGATGAATTCAAGCAACTAAACCATTAAAATCAATCACCGCTATATCTAATCATAAAGCTATTCGCTTATTAAAAACGGATGTCAAGCTTTCTTAGCCCATGTTATGGATTTGAATAAAGACACGCCAAATTTGAATAATATTCTCATTGTTATTGACTTTCCCGACGATTTTCCTGAAGAACTTCCTGGCCTACCCCGTAACGTGAAGTTGAATTCTTTATTGACCTTGAACCCGGGTACATAAAGCCTATTTTTAAAACCCCATATCGAATGGCTCTATCAAACTCGTGGAGTTAAAGGTCCAACCACAGGAGTTGTTGGACATCGGTTTTATTCGGCCCCAAGACATCTCCTCGGGTGCTCCTGCTTTATTCAGAAAGAAGAAAGACGGGAGTATGCGACTTTATATTGACTATCTGAATTAAACCATGTCACTATCAAGAATAGTATCCTCTACCTCGTATTGATGACGTGTTTGACCAATTGTAAGGAGCACAATTCTTTTCAAAATCGATCTTCGCTCGGATATCATCACCGAAAATTAGAATCGAGGATATTCCAAAGACTTCCTTCGAACTCCTGAGACGGGCATTATGAATTCCTAGTCATGTCTTTTGATCGACTAATGCCCTCTGGCTTTCATGGATATGATGAACCGAGTATTCAAGGAATATTTGGATCGATTCGTTGTTGTCTTTATTGATGACATCCTCATATATTCCAAAAGTAGTGAAGATCATGAGCACCATTTGTCGGGTACTACAAAGGCTTTCGAAAAAAGTTATATACCAAGTTAAAGAAATGCGAGTTCGCTTCGAGGAAGTAGCATTTCTTGGGCACGTCAGGGTAAAAATATGGAGTATCCGCTGAATTCTTGGCCAAGATCAAGCAATACAAAGTTGGAGCAACCAAGACTATGGATCAAGACGTAGCTTTCGGGTCTAGTGGTTATTATCTGAGATTCGTGGAAGGGTTTTTTTTAATCACTACTCCGCTAACTCAGTTGACTTAAGGATACAAAATTCGTTTGGAGTGAAGAATGCGGAAGAGTTTCCAAGAGCTTAAGAGAGACTTATTTCTAAGACTGTTCTAACAATACCATCCGGTACGGATGGATTTGTTATCTACAAAATGATGCTTCTAGCAAAGGGTTAGGATGTGTTCTCATGCAACATGGGAAAGTCATAGCCTATGCCTCGCGACAACTTAAAGAATATGAGAGGAATTATCCTACTCATGATCTAGAGTCAGCGCAAATAAGCCTGCACTAAAGATATGGAGGCACTATCTATATGGGGAGAAAGTGGAGATATATTCGCACCATAAAAGCCTTAAATATTTCTTCACTCAAAAGAACTCAACACGCTTGCAATGACATTGCTCGAGCTATTGAAAGATTACGACCACACTATTCAATACCATCCCGAAAAGCGAATCGTGGTAGAATGACGTTAAGTAGAAGATCATATGCAGAACGAAAAGCGATGATGTCAAGTATACGACAGAGCCAACTTTAATAGAAAAGTTAAGGTTGCTTTCAAGCCACCGATCCGGAAATGATGCGTGATGAAGAAGAAAGTACAAGAAGGTGCTATTCCTAAGTTTAGAATTGATGAAGAAGGAATACTTGAGTCCACTCTAGACTTTGTGTTCCTAACGACTGATTTGAAGTACAAGATTATGATGGAGGCACACAATACACCATTTGCAATCCATCCCGGAAGTACTAAATGTTTCGTGATCTTTGACATACATTTTGGTGGAACAATATGAAGAGATTGCAAAGTTTATCTCAACATGTTTAACTTGTCAACGTAAAGGCGGAGCATCAAGTGCCTAAGGACCATCAGCAACCACTTGAGATTTCGAAATGGAAGTGGGAACACATTACCATGGATTTCAAGTTCACGTCTTCCCACGGTTTCTCAAGGCATAAATGCTATTTGGGTTATTGTTGATAGATTAACCAAGTCCGCACATTTCTTGCCGATACGGAGACTTATTCTCTTGAACGCCTTGCTAGTATGTATGTAAATAAGATTGTGAGGTTGTATGACATGCCAAGATTCTATAGTTTCGGATCGTGACCCAAGATTCACTTCAAGATTTTGGGTTAGCTTGCAAAAAGCTATAGTACGGATTTATTTATTCTTTCAAGCATGCCATCCTCAAACTGACGGACAATCGAGAGGACTATTCAAACTCTTGAAAATTTATTAAGACTCGTGTCCTGACTTCAAGGGTAGTTGGGATAAGTATTTACCATCGGTGGAATTCTCCTACAACAACAGCTTATCGTGCAAGTATAGATGTGGCCCCATTCAAGCATTATATGGACGAAAAATGTCGCTCTCCAAAGATATGTTGGGATGAGGTGGGTGAAGCAATATTGTTGGGACCCGAAAGTTGGTACGTATGACCACGTAAAAGATCCAAATGATTAGACAACCTATACAAACTAAGACGGATCGATAAAAGAGTTATGCGGATCTTCATCGAAAGGACGGAAATTTAGTATAGGGGGATCATGTATTGTTGCGAAGTTGCTCCACGGAAGGGAGTTACAAGATTTGGGAAGAGAGGAAAGCTCAATCCACGATTTATCGGTCCATTTCAAATTCTTGACCGAGTAGTAGGAAATGTAGCCTATAGACTCGCTTTTACTTCCAAGTATGTCTCGTGTTCATAATGTGTTTCATATATCATGCCAGAAATATGTGAAAGACCCAACCACGTTATTGAGTTAGAACTGACGAGATAGTAGAAGACTTAACGATGTGAGGAGGCACTTCGCCAAGATCTTGGATAGGAAGGAGCGTGTCTACGACGAAGGTCATACCACAAGTTAAAGTCTTGTGGAGGAACCATGCTTATAGAAGAAATGACCGGGAATTGGAAACGAAATGAAAGCGAGGTATCCTCACCTTTTCAAAACACCAGTGCACGTATGTCAATTTTGAGGACGAAATTTCATAAGGAGGGAGGTCAGAAGACCCCAATTAATTAATAAATGAAATTTATTTTCCTCTATTTATTATTTTGAAATAGTAAGGTTTGATGTGATTAATGTGGATAGTTATGGGTAAAATACGCAAATATTTCAAAATAAGCAAGTGGTTATAAAATATTCATTGTTGTCGGGGAATATTCGTTTAGTCGTGGAATATTCAGATCTTTTTAGAATATTCGCATTTACTGCAAGCAAATGACATGTGTGGGCCCCATAATGGAAAGAGATTGAGAAAAGAAAACGACAAATATAAGTTGTTTAAAAATAATCTCACGTAGTTGTTACTGCTTTACATCGTTGGAATACCCCAAGTGGTTAAAAACACGATGAATACGCTATTGTTGCGCATAAAGAAGACACTGTATTGCACTAATTATCGACTTTTACGTAAGAAGGCACTACTCAATAATGGTTACAGAATTACTTGCTCAAGATTTTATTGGTTCAATATTTGTTGCGTTGATATTTTATATTGTTGTTGTTTCAATAATTGTCATTACATAGTATTTTTTCATTATCGAGCAATAATTCATATTATCCTAATAATATTATTAGATAACATTATTTGCAATGTCTAGAAAGTTCTGCTCTAAGGAGAGGTTTGGTCACCTAATCATTGCTACCAAGAAGGAGAAATTCTTATCGAAAGCTCCCCTTTTCCTGAACTCGCTTGGTTGTCAATATTGTGATTCTGTAATATTATTTGTGAATAATTAATTATTGATTCATATGATGAGGAAAATATTGATTTTATGTGGATATAGATGGAGAAAATTTTTAATGTGACAATTGTTGAAAATTAAAATTTTATCTTTTTCTGATAAAATAATTCATTTAAATATATATTTTAATAATATAATAATGGTGATATTTTTACAACGAATGTGGGATATATGAGTATACGAGGAGGAAGAGTATTTTTGTTGCAATAAATGTTTAAAACATGTTAAACATGTCGGTGGGACCCCATTTATCGACCGAAATTTGATTATAAATTCTAAAATCGCCTGCTTATGGATTTCATCAATTTATATTTAGAATTTGGAAAAACTTTCTTCTGCAAAGTTGTAGAGAATTGAATTTCCTATAAAAACTCGCGTGATTTGAATTTTCTGACAAAAGGACTATTTATTGTGAATTATTGAAGTTCCGAAGCTCCGAAATAATTGATTTTAGGAAGTTTAAAATAATTTAAATATGAAAAACGTTTTTTGTGGGTCTAGCATGTGATTTGAATGTGTTGAATGCAGATTTTCAGATTCAAGAAGTGTGCGTAGAGAATTTATAATAATTATTATTATTTTATTAAATTTTCTACTTTGGTGTTCTAAGCAATTTTCTATAAATAAGGTGCTTAGGTTAGAATTGAAAATCACACCAGAAACTGAAGTTTTCTCTCTCTATATTATCGAGCGTATTCTTGTGAGTATTTTGAGTATACTTTGAGTATTGCTATACTGTGAAAGTTCGTTATAACCTATATCCAAATTCCAAATAAAGACTGCCTTTCCGAGGTAAGGATATTATTTTTTTTTCGTAATGATATTATTTTTTAATATCATTATGCTGAAATATTGATCTCAAGTTTTTATCAAATTTGAAACTTTTGGTGTCTGAGTTACTATTCACGATACTCAAGACTATTCACGATACAAGATTATTCACTTAATATTTAAGACTATTCATCGAAAAATAAAAATTTTTCTTTTCGTCTCAAAATATTTATTCGGATACTAGCTTTGATTGTATCCATGTTTTGATCATTCTTGAATTTTACACCACTATGATTACTTTTGAGGTATTTTTGATACGGATAAAATAAAGTACTTAATCCTTAATCCTTAATCCTTGTCATTTTTGTTTCACCGGATTCGCCTCTTTAAAAATATTTTTCATCATCCTCGCCTTAAATGATGATATTATTGAATATCTTTGGCCCAGTAGGCAAAGATGAATGATTTCGATGAATATCTTTGGCTCGTAGTGCAAAGATGAATGATTTCGATGAATATCTTTGGCCCAGTAGTGCAAAGATGAACAGTGTTTAGATGAACATGACTAATCGGTGAATGTCCTCGGCAGAAAGGTGCAAGGATGAATATATGATTCCGTATATATATTGATTGATGTTACAGGATAAAAATATTGATGATGGATCGTTAAATTCATAGATATTAGTAGATTTCATCCTCTACGTAACTCTTCTATGAATTAATATTTTCCGTCATGTAGTATTGATTTAAAACCCGTTGTCTATTGTATTCTATTAGATTTTTTTCCTCGTTGAAGACTAACGATAATTTGTTCTCGTATTATCTTAGTCATAATGTTCTTTACCGGGCTAGTTGAGCTCACCCTTTTTCTTTTTGTTCTATTTTTCTTCTCGTGGAGGCGAGAATGTAGCGATGCAGTTTAGCCTGGGGTATGGAATGATGGTTTTAGAAAGTTGTTTAGTAGTCCTCACCATTTTTGTAAAATAATGTATTAATAATTCTAATGAGGATTTATTTGTATGTGGATATTGTTTAGATGGCAATATCTGTATTTAAACTCACAGTTTTACTGTTGTAATAATAAAGTTGTAGTTGTTTCTGTACCGTGTATTGACAACTCAGAATGGGTGATGTATACCTATTTTGGGGGTGTCACAATTATTGGGATATAAACTAAATTTAGCTAATTATTATTATTAGGATATAAACTAAATTTAGCTAAACAAAAATCAACATACTGACTGCAAACTTGAAGAACAACATGGATAATGAATTCAGTTTTGGAGAAGGTGTATCCCATTTCATTAGTCTGTTTAGTAAAAACACTATTGTGGGAAAATTAGGCACCAACAATTATATGACCCGACCCGACCAATCAATCTTCCAAAATTTAGCCAGATTGTAGGTAGAGAGACTCTTGAATAAAAAATTTAGTACAACAGTTTTCAATATCTTTCATTTGGCAAAATTAATTTATAATGGAGAAAGGGCATTATTGTCTTTCCATCTGGAAGAAAGGCACTAATGAATAAACCAGTACGTCAATAGATAACTGCTCAGCCCCAATCAATTCATATAAAAAACATATGAATATGTATAACTGCTCAAACCAAGAAACCAATTAATGTTCATCCCAAATTCAATATATGCCAAGAATCAAAATGAATAACCGCTCAAACCACAATCATGAATAAAAATCAATGTTCAAATTTCAATTCAATATATAGATATATACATATTCAATGTATGCTCGTGTAGGCCAAAATTATTTCAGATTTATGCTCATTTAAGCCAAAATCAAACTTTTTGGAATTCTCTAAATTCCAATTGTTTTGAAACAAAGTGTAATTAAGTGTTTACCATAAAATTTTGGAGGAAGCTACCACCTTATAACCAAAAAGTTGTTGTAAAACAATGTATAAACAATAATATCCAACCAAATGACCACTTGCATCCACTTTAACCCAACACTAAGCAATAGTTTCGCGATATATGAATTCATTTGTGGGTAGATAATCAATCATTTCATTACTAATAACTTGAAAATTTGTAGAGAGCCTCTTTCTCGTAGAATGGTGAAAAATGTGCATAGATAAATAATATATAGTACTACTAAGAATCGTTAATTCCAACAGCTAGTAGAAGAGAGCTCTTATAATTAGTAGCTCTCTTTTTTAACCTTATTAGTACCATATATGCTTCTTTGTTGGGTTAAAATTCCATACCTAGAAATTTGCATTCCTTTTTAAGTGTATAATTCAGAGGATTGACGAAATTTGTCGCCAAGGCATATAACGAAGAAACTTAATACAACAAAACATAGTTGCTCACTATTTAAAGATTTCCCCCTTTTTGTCTATAAAAAGAAAGAATCTTCAATTTAGCATTGCAGAAAAAGAGATGAGATTTCCACTATATTAAGACAACACATTTTTAGATCATTGAATTAGACTAAAATATGCATGACACCCAGATTAACTCTATCCCAAAAAAGTAAAAGAATCTAGTAAAAAAAAACTCAACTCTGAGATCTAGATCTCCAATAACCCATCAATTCCACTACAAAAATGTGATATAAAGCTACCCATTATCACAAAATCACCATCAAAAACAGAAATTAATGCAACTTTTCATACAAAGAGCATCATATTAATTACGGGTTTTCACTAACAACAATGCACTGGGCTTTCGAGGACAACAATGACACAATCTTTACAACCCGTAAGCCGCTTCATCTCCAATCGGTGAACGGATGTGAATAACTTTCACACTACAATGACAAAGATTAAAGGGGGGAATCATACGTAGCTAAATCAAAGATTTTAACTAAACAATTGAGCACACATTACACATGCTATCAACAAAATACAAAACCAAAATGGACATTGCCCATGAAATCTCGGCTAAATTGATACGCCATAAGCTCGGATGATAAAATTTGACTTGTATGCAAATACCTAGATGACTTAAATCTATCTATGGAGAGAGCAATTAAAGAGAAGAAAATTAAGAACCCATATTAGAACAACGATAAGATTTCCCAAAAAAATACTGAATTAAGAATTTTTGAGTGGAGTTTAAACGATAAATAAGATAGATTTGAAAGTCAATTTGGGGATACAACAATGAACATCAAATGATAGTAGTAAGATTCAATTACCATTTTGGGCAAAAAGTGACTAAAATAGTAGTAAGATTCAAGAATAAAAGAACAAAGAAGCAAGAAGATTAAAACATTACATGACAAAATGTCAAAATTCATCCGAATATTAAAACTACGTACAAAGAAGAACACCCAAACAACAAATAGTCATAAATAAAATATGAGATACATAAAATGTTACACTATTTTAAAATTTTCAATAACCATTGATTCAACTTCAAAATGACATCACGACTTGTTATCTTGAAGTAATGCATGTAAAATGAACAAATCCGAGTCCAAAATGATAGAAAATGAAAATGAACAAATCGCGACAAAGGGGTAAAAAATAAATAATTCAAAATGATAGAAACAAATTGAAATTACCGTTGAAGATACTTTAGTTGAAAAGGGTGTTAAAACCCAATTGATGGTTAAAAGAGAAGACCCAAAGAACCATACATTTTTGTATCTCATTATCTCTCTCTTAACACTGTATATATTTGTATGAACTCTGTATCTCATTTTGCTAACCCTTACAGTGCTTTATTAACTCATTTATAAAATGGTATGCGATTGAAATTGAAAATTACATGATGTGTTTTTTAAAAGTGAAAGAAGAGAGAGAGAAAAATTAAAGAAAGCGAATAGATGCTTACTTACAAGAAAGAAATGGAGGAAAAGTTTCAGTTGAACAAATATGTATAAGAAAGAAAGAGAGAGAGAGGTCGCCCCATATTAGGGCTTGAGCAATGTTACGGACATGTCAGTGAGATCGGTACGGGCGCATTTACTCACGAAGTCAAAGAAAAAGATGTATTCTTAATCTGAAGAACCTTAACATCATCCGCCTTTCTAGCGTACGCCGATGATGAAAGAATAGGACGACGATGAAGATGGGAGAGAAGAGGAGAGTATTTGGTTGAGTATAGGAAGAGGAGGGAGAAGAGTGGGTTATATGTATATGGAAGAGGATACTGAATCTGCTCGATTTATGCTAAACTTTTAATTCGGTCCCGATCTTTCTAAAATTTCAAAACCGCTTCTATTTTGTATATATATATATATATATATATATATATATATATATATATATATATTGGGTTCCATCCACAAGAACTCCTTTTTAGCCTTGTGTCAATTTTTTTTTATTTTTATTTTTGCTCAAATTGCTTCAACACAAGGTTAAAAAAGAGTTGTTCCACAACAATCGGTTGCTGTGGATGAAACCCCTATATATATATATATATATATATATATATATATAGAGAGAGAGAGAGAGAGAGAGAGAGAGAGAGAGAATTTTGATGAATCAAGTACTCTAATTACAAAACTTAGAGCATCTCCAAAAATAGTAGCAACTTTTTTTTTTTCAAATTGAAGTTTGTTGACCTACATGACAATTTGAAGAGTATTATTTGCTACTTTCATATTTTGTGTCTCATCGGTCTCTTTAATTCAATGAGATATACACCAAACTCATCAAGCAAAATAAATATTTATAGTATTTCATAAATGTTTTGAAGAGATTGAATGAGATTACAAATTTAAAAAGAGAGAATGAGGTTACAAATTTGACCACCAAAGATTGAAGAGATTGTTAGAAATAATTTTTTTGATATAACTCATCAATTTGAGTATACTAAAATGATTGAAAAGACAATTGGAGATTTTCTTTGAAAGTAGTTGATTCCCAATTACAAGTACAAGATTACAAATTTAAAAAGTGGCAAAGACAAGGACATTATGACTGTTCAGCTGATATCTTCTATTTAATCGGTTCATAAAAATTGTCTTTTTAATTTCATATACATTAATTAAAAAAATTATTTAATACTATCATTTAAGAATTAAAATTTGTATGAAATTCTATCACTACCCTCTTATGAAAAGTTAGAAACTATTAATGTAAGAGAGAAAATTTATTGGGAAAATTAGAAAAATTAAAGGTTATATAGAAAAATAAATAATTTATTCTCTTAAAAAATTATAAAGGACAAATAAATTACTTAAACAATTTTTTTTTTAAAAAAGACAATTATTATGATAGCGAGAGAGTGGTAATTTTTTAGTATATTTGTTTGGTATGTGGTCGTGGCGTTTTAGCTTCAACTTTATGTTACTTGTCTGATAGCGTATTATTGTGGCTCTAGATTCAATGTTAGGTTGTAGCTAGGGATTAAAAAAAGAAAACGTGAGATGGAGGATAAGAAAAAAAAATTTACCGACTGAGAAAACAGCATCCCTGGTGGCCAAGACAAGGATATCAGCACAAGACACTAGTCCAGGGCAGGCTGCTTCGACGGCAGCTTTGGCATCGTCGATAAGATCGTAGCCCCTCACAGTAAAACTTGCAAATGCAGTCTTCTCGCTGTCGCTCCCATCTAGTAGAAGTGATGCATCGCAACCCTTTCAAATCATAATAGATTAGATTAGATGAGAGAAGAGGGGATGTTGTCAGAGCAATAAAAATGAATGTTTAATGATGAGAATAACTTTATACGTACGTTGACAAAGCAATCATGAAACTGCATATGTAACAGAGCTGCCGTCGTAGTTGGATCGATCTTGCACCGTGAAGAAACGACACCTTTTACAATGTCCTCAACATCGAAAGATCCACATTTGCCGTCGTAAAATCCGAACCGCAGCGCCCCAAAGCAGTGACATGCAGTTAAGTTGAAGAAGATGATGATCCCCAAGGCTAGTTTGAGACCTGCAGACTGTGCTTTTGACATTTTCTTATGCTGATTCCCTTAATTTGTAGGGTATACAAATAGCATTAATTCCTATCCAATTTCAAGGGGAAGAGAATTATTGATAATTGAGTGTTATATATATATATATATACAAGTTGGTTGGTGTCCATTTTCATTCAAATAAAGTCGTGAAAATGATATCCAAATTGCCCAACTGATTGGGATATATGTTCCACCTAAACAACCTTGTAGAAGGTTCATTTTATTTATTTATACGTACTCGTCTTCTTGGGAGCCTTTTTTTTAAAAAAAAAAAATAAATAATAAGAAAAATGATGTGAATGTCAGCATGGATCACACGTGACGCTAGCTCTTGCCATGGATGTGATTATTATTATTATTAAAATATAGTAGCAAAAAATAAGACCATGCATAGGTCAAATATTATTAGGACAGTGTTTATTATAGACTTGTCCAAAGTAAAACAGGGAGCGAGCATCCTTACAAGTAAATTAAAATTTATAAGGGGCTGCGTATAGACTGACTGAGCCAAAGAAAAAAACAGACAAAGACGTTACCCCCACACCACTTCGTTTGCGCCAAACGAACTACTAAATCTTAAAAAAAATCTAAACTCGTGTTACCATTTATTTGTCTTTCAATAAAAATGGCTTTAGGATTGAAATATATATATATATAGGGCAAAAATAATTTTATTTAAAGTTTTAACTATCCCATATTTAATAATTATTTTTTAGAAGGATAAAAAAACGTCGTCTAAGGTTAGTAATTTTAAGTCAATAATCGATGAAACTATAATATTTTAAAGATGGTCCTGCAACGAGGGAAGCATGCACAAAAGCTTGATTAAGGCATGTGTTGAATTACTTTTTTTTCTTTTATAAATCAATAGTTTTCTTATGATGCATATGCGATATTAAAGGATGAATTACAACGGAAAACAGAAAGTGAAAACTAAAATTAAATACATAAATTTGAATTACTAAGATCATGTCATGTCATGTCTAAAATCTTCCTAATTCATATAC